>OY829915.1:167347060-168547060 GCA_963691935.1 Nephrotoma guestfalica
TTGCTATTTAACTTCATTTGTTCATGGACAATGTCTGTGTACAAGAAAGAAGTGACACACAAATCAAGATATTTTACTTCCCAATGATTAATTCAAGGTGAACTGTTCGAAACTCATATGAAAGCTTAAATGTAAAAGTTTCTCTTGGCCACTGAAGCTTACAATTTTGCAAAAATATATTGTCTCTGTCAAAGTCCATATCATTTAATAAACTATAAAAAGTTGTTTGTTTTATAACGAAAATGTCCATCGTTTACCTTAACAACGACACCGGCATCATTTTCAAAGGAGTATAATGGCTACATCAGTTGAATATTACCAATGTACCATATTTATTCTTTCAACGACATCAGCCGTCTATATAAAACCGACTCATCCGTTGCAGCAGCTGCTATTCAAACAATCTTATCACAGGATGTGATTACTGAACTTTTTATTTAGTTGTATTGTTCTAAGCATTAATTTTAACACTTTTATTTTTAAAAGTGTATTCCCAAAGATTTTTAACACTTCATTGTTAAATTCTAATTACGTATTTGTTTTCCTAAATATTGACAATTTATAATCAATTCAGCGCTATTTAAATATTATTTTGTTTTTTTTAAATTTCTTTTTTGTACGGGTGGGTCTTATTTATTTTTTATTACTTATTTTTATTCCTGATTGTAGTCAATTTTAATCATATTAACAGTTTTCGTTTATTTTTTATTCAACTTCATTATTTTTTAGCTGTAAACGCTTAATAAGAATTCAGCACATTTTAAAGTACATAACACACTACAATATTTTACGTATCAGAATATCGATATAATACTGTGGGCAAAAAACAGTACGACTTTGTTCATAATTTTAAAATTCTTTATTTATGTCTCCAAAACTATTTCGTCCCCCTCAAAATAATCCCCCAGGCCTCAATATACTTGTGCCAACGGTTTTTCCATCCCTCGAAACAGTTGTTAAAGTCAATTTCCGGAATAGCCTCCAATGCGCGTAGCGATTCACGTTTAATGTCTTCAATTGACTCAAAACGGTTTCCCCGGAGCGGTCGTTTGAGTTTGCTGAGCAGCCAGAAGTGATACGGTGCTAAATCAGGTGAATACGGTGGTTGCGGAGCGATATGGGTGGAATTTTTGGCGAAAAAATCACGTAAAACCAATGCAGTATGAGAAGGTGCATTATCGTGTTGCAAAAAGCAAGAGTTGTCGACCCATAATTCCGGCCTCTTTTTACAAATAGCTTCGCGCAAACGACGCATAATACTCAAATAGTATTCCTTGTTGACAGTTTGGCCGGTCGGAAGGAATTCGGAGTGTACCACACCTCGATAATCGAATACAACTGTCAACATTACCTTAATTTTTGACTTGCTTTGACGTGGTTTTTTCGGCTCCGGCTCACCTTTGGTACGATATTCGGCCGATTGATCGTCTGTTTCCGGGTCGTAAGCATAGATCAAAGACTCATCGCCAGTTATAATACGTTTCATGACATCCTGGTAGTCGGAAAGCATTGTTTCACAGACGTCAACGCGACGCTGTTTTTCCAAAAAATTGAGTGATTTTGGAACCAATCGTGCATTCATTTTTCTTAGGCCCAAATGATCTTTCAAAATGGTTTTCACAGATCCTTCCGATATTTCAACGATACCAGTAAGGCACAGTTAATCGTCGTTTCTCGAGCACCAATTCCTTGATTTTATTAACGTGTTGATCATCAGTTGATGTTGATGGCCGTCCTAGACGTGGTTCGTCGTCAACACGTTCTCGACCCTCTTTGAACAGTTTGTACCAATCAAAAACACGACGCTGACGACATACAATTATCACCGAAGGCCTTTTGCAACATTCAGTTGGTATGACTGTCAACTGACAGTCACACCAACATAGAAAAAAAAATATTTCGACGAATGGTTTTCCGCGCGGAATTTAAATTAAAAAGTCTTACTACTTTTTGCCTGCAGTAGTATAATGTAAATTTTTTTGTGTAGTAAGTTAGTACGATAATTATCATGTATTAGTTCATTAATGACATTAAGATGCACTTTTTTCCTATTAATAATTATTTGTGTAATGGTTTTATTAATATTAATCTTTTCTTTTTTATAACTCTTATTATTTTTTTATGGGTATAAGTTTATATGTTTATTATTGTGGTTATGAGATTTAAATCGTTAAAATCTAAGTGCCATAATCTTTACTTGGAAAGTGTTAATGATTATTCGGCAAAAATTGATGTATCATGTTCAAATTTTTTTTATGTAAATATACTTCAAATCAGTATCTCGGGTATGAACGATCTAGCTTAGTTCGATAAGTTATTACTTTTTATAGAGAGTCTATAAACTGGCATACGTATTATAGTAGTTTCTGAAACATTTGTTCACAGTTCTAATAAATTTTCTTATAATATTAGAGATTACGTTAGTATTTTCGCTTGTAGGGATGATAGCACGGGTGGTGATATTGCTATGTTCATTAGGAATGCTATTTCGTGCACCATGATAATTATGGATGATGGTTCTTTATATTCCAATACTAATGCAATCAAAAGTTGCAGGTTAATATAACCAAGGTATGCGGAATATATAAGCCTGTATCAGCAAGTAGTTCTAGCCCAGGCTCAAATGATTTAAATAAATTTCTTACTATAGCGCCTATAGAATTAATTCATGTTTCTTCTCGCCCACTTCCTGCAACGAAGTATCGAATTTATTTTCAACTCACAGTAATACAAAGGGTGGTGATTATGATAATACTCGTAATTTGTTTCTAAAAAATTATTCGCCATTTTTGTCCCAATTTCTAGCTGATCTATTTAATGTGGTTTTGGAAAGCGATGTTTACTCCGATTGCCTTAAAATTGCTAAAGCGACGCCAATTCTTAAGTCTGAAAATTCCAAACTATTTAATAATTATCATCTAATTTCAGTTTTGTCGGTATTTGGCAAAATTTTAGAAAAAATTATTGCTAACCGGACGGATGATCGATTTTCTAATTAAATCTAATTTTTTCTATTCTCGTCAGTATGGATTTCGACAAGGTTCTGGTACAGATTTGGCCCTAACAGACATTAATGATTTGATCTATCGTAATTTTTACAGGCAAAACTATAAATCTGACTTATTTCTTGATCTTCTTCGTAAAGCTTTTGATTGTATATAGATCCCAGTTTCTCAAAAGAGTGTCCTTTGCATTTTATTATTTTTACTCGATGTAGAATGTTTGCTGACTAACGGCCCTCTTCTATGATTTCAAATATTTTGTCAGGTACAATGTCATATGAGAGATGATATTATTTTACTTTTGGATTTTCTTCATTTAAACAAAATATCAGTAAATTTTATCAAAACGAAATATATGATTTTTCACTCCCCACGCCTACGACTCATTGATTTACCACCACTTCAACTAGTAAGTTGCACCATCGAGCGAGTGAACAAATTCAAGTACCTTGGAGTAATATTCGATAAGCATATGACGTGAAATTACCATATTAATTCTATTTGCATTAAAATGTGCCCATTTATTTGCTTGATTAGGAAATTGGTTAATTTTGTTCCAGTACATGTGTTAAAAAAAGCTTGTTTCTCATTTATTCATACCCGATTCTATTCATACCTGTAACTCGTAGTGTCCCAACCGCAAAAGTTGTACTTTTTGCTAAGGCTTACTTAGCTTGCATTCGTGTTTGTTTATCCAACTTCTTCAATTACTAGAGCGCTCAAACTTACATAACAGCTTAATGCTGTATTTAACGCCGTTTTTACTAAATTACTTAATTACTTTCGGTTATGTATGTAATACAAGGTTTTTCATTTTATGTGGAGATATTGATGTCTTTCGTTTTTCAAATCGTTAAATGTTCCGGAAATAAAAATTACGCAAATGTATGACTTCATTGACGTGTTTTGACGTTGTTTTAATTTTATTGTATACCTTAGTTTTTATTTTTTTGTAAATTCGTCCTTATTAACTTGTTCTTTTAAGTGGAAATCGGCATCATCGACCGATATTTGTTTTTAAATCGGCAACAACTGCTTGTTGTTTAAACATCCAGCTTAGTCCTGAAAACACAACAAACTGGAAAATATACGGCGCTGCTAATAATATTTAGATTATGTGGACTAAATTGGCTAAAGTTTTTAGAGAACAGTTTTACCCAAAAAAAACAGGGCCAACTAAAAATAATCGCTATCGAAGACATTATCAACGAATCACCCAAATGAAAGTCCCAAATATTTTAGGCAATACCGCAAATGAACCATTCAACAGTAAAATGTGTATTATCCCAATCTTTATATAGCAAGTGCTGTATTACAATTGATTAAACCACGTTTGGTCGTGCTATTACAATTGCTACAATTTTTTACCAATGTTGAGATTACGTCTGCAATAATTATAGCATGTTTACTGTATCCACAATTGCGGTCAATAGTTTAGCCTATCCTTTAAATGTATAAAATTATGTAATTATTATAGGCCTCGACCATATTTGCTTATCACAAAATAATATTTCTTCACTTATTAATGACGTCAGTAGATTTAATCGTAGGACGGCGCCGAAAATTTAAATTTAACGGTAAACTTTGCTCGAATCCCCAATTTGTTTTTATATGAAAATAAGTTAGGAACACAAAAAAGAACCAAGTTGAGATACAATAAAGTGAAGATTGTGAGTGGCAACTATACGAGTATAAACCTAGATACTTAAGCTACACTAAAATCAGCACAATAATTTTGTCTTGAAAGTCGTTCAATGAAACTGGTGCGGACTGACAGACAGACATACGGGCAAAAATTCTAAAAGCTCTTGTTTCATAAGAAATACAAAAAACTCAAAACAACCATTTATTTCAATGTTACAGAATTATAACACAGCCTGTGTTACAAGCCTCTTGTAAATTCTCCTTCAAAATTCGTTTAATTTACCAACTACCTCCAATATTTATGTTCACGATAACTCGTCAAAGTTGCTGAACATTAATTGGAGTTTTTTTTGTTCAAAATTGACGTTTAATTTTTTCACTAGGATAAATTTAAAAAAATGTTAAACAATTCCGGCGTAAGGTTTCGGCCATCTTTGGTGATTGTTCAATATAAATTTAAAAAATTATTTGTTCACATTTTCACAAACCTAGCAGTATTTAATACATTTTGAATTTTACTAAGCTTTTTGTGATTTGGAATATGGTTTATATTAATCGATTAGGAAAATTTATGGGGCGGACAAAAATTCAAATTTAAACAGAGGAATGTGGATGGCCTCTCGAGAAAATCTCTAGTGTCCCGAACTCTTAGTCCATCACTAACCTAGCACCATATTTAATACTACGAATTTTATGAGTCTGATGATCCATAAATTGCAGTCAAGGTTGGTTGCAATAATGAATTTGTATTTATCAAGTCCCACACTGTGTATGCTATATCGAAAATCTCTTAATATTCCAGTAGATTATTCTATTAAATCCCATAACACAGCAGAAACATGCACACAACATACAGCACAATTGTGTTTACATTCCAATTAATTTATTTTTTATTATTTAACGAAAATTTTTTAATTCCTTAAGATAAAAGAATCTCCTTCTTTTTTATGTTTTCATCGTCATCATCATCGGTATCATCTTGATATATGTTTGATGATTAACATTTTTAGAGAAAAGAAAAAACTTTTATAAAAATAAATAAATTTATGTATATCTGTCTGTCTGTAACCTTTTATCTTAAATGATATATATATATATATATATATATATATATATATATATATATATATATATATATATATATATATACATATATATGCATACACTCATACATGTATCGATTATTTCCACTTCTTATATATGCATAAATCTGTAAAATAAAATTTTAATCCCAGATTAAGTATATTTCAAGAAAAAAATGGCTTAAGTCAATTTTATTTTTTTGTGTTTGATTGAATTTTGTAAAAATTTCTTGGATAAATACGTATACAGAAGCACACTTACGTTATTAGAATAATATGATGTGGATGAGTTGTGTGCTCTAATTTTAGTGTAACGTATAAAAACAATGCCCTCCTTTCATTTAATCCAGTATACTACTTAATCCCATATTTATCCTCCCAACTTCTATTATTTATATTTCTAAATGTTGCACACATGTCACACACTATTTACCTGCCTACTATTTACCCAACTTAAATATAATGTAATAAGACAAAAATATAAAGTAATTTAATTTCTTAATCTTATCATTTAATAAATAACAAAAAAAAATTAAGAAATCACTCATTAATCTTATACCTTGCAGTTAGCGCGCTTATACAATTATAATTATATTTTTATAACTTTTGTAGTATTTACATTCTGAATAGAATTTTTATTGTACAAACATTTTTTTATGATCACTTCACACAGGGCGAAGTTGATTTTTGGGGGAGTGGAGATAGCTATGCACAGAACAGTTTGGCAAACAATTTGTTTTATAACCGTCGTTTACGCTATATACCTATACTCTGATCGGTAGTTTATCTTTAGACTATAGCGTAACGAGCTGATTATATGCAATCACATAATATTGGTATGTAAATTAACTATAGTGAAGTGATTTTGCAATTCGTTCCGAAAGGTGAATGTAATTAATTATCGAAATCATATAATAAGGTACGAACAGGAAACATTAAATAAATAAAAAAACAAATAAACCATTTACTGTTTTTTTTCTTATCATACACCTATAACGACTTATTTGTTAAAAACCGCGCACCAACAACAATTAAATGTCACACTTTAATTTCGGTATACGAATAAATATAATACACTAAGTGTCATGCTAATTAGTTATCTAAACTGTAATTCTAGATGTATACATCATAATACCAATTCCATCACGAATCTAATTGATTAAGTAAGTTTATACTATGTGCGTTGAGTACTTTGAAAAAATATTCCTTGTCATAAATAAAAAAAAAAACTTAATTAAAATATAAGTAAGATATCAGTATAAAATAGTTTTTATACACAAAGTAAAGTATAATAAAACTATATAACTCATCTACTGCTGTTGTTAATTAATTAATTAACATTTTGCCACTTCGAGAAACGTTAATTATACACTGAATAAATATAAAAAATGACAAATTTTTTATAATCATGCAATCGTGATTAAACGTCAATATATATGTGAATGGGGCGCGCAAAAGAAAAAGCGCGGGAAATAAAACTATCCCCTTTTGTGTTTTAGTTTACCTATTAACAATTTATCTAAACATAATCGACCAAATCGAGAAATTTTGTTTCATTCGCAAGTGCTGTTAAATTTCGGGGCAATCATTGAATCAACCAACCATCCAAAAAAAAAACTACATTATTTTATAATCAACAATAGTCTTTGTATGTAGTTAGTTTTTGATGAAAAATTCTCTTTAATCGTTTCCTGCACTTTGCACCTGTTGTTGATAAAATTCACATGAAAAAGTTTTATTCGTTAATTTCGTGTGTTGGACTTTTATTTTTATAAAAACAAAAAATAATTTTTAGGGGTAAGGGGGTGATTTTTTTATTTATGTCATTTGCTACCGACTAACATACTATTAAAGTTAGACAAATTCAGCATATAGATATAGTGTGCATGTCATCGTACAATTTTTTGTATGATTCATTAAGGGTGGTCATTTTGTGATAAGGTTTTTTATAACGGTGTAAATATTGTTTGATCACTTCATATTAACTCGGTAATAACGTTCTTGGTTATATGGAAAATTCTATCTGCACTTGAAAATATGGTTGATAAGGAAACGGAAGTTGAATTAGAAAATGTTGGTTACATTCTTGGTTTACACGTCAGTCTAATTTTAATTTTAATTAAATTGGATATATTATGTACTTTCCTGAGTTTAATTTCGTATTATAACAGGGTCATTTAATTCATCGCCTCGGTCTTCTCTACGTTAAGAAATCTCCGAGATTTTTTATTAATTTTGAAAATATGATGATAGATAGTGATGATAATTTGATTCATTTAATAATATTCTGATATTTTTGAGAATGGACAAACTTAAGAACCCACTATAGAATTCTACTCACTTTAGAATTCTTTTTATGTAGTTTGACCGTTTATGGTAATGCTAAACAAAAATTCGGATAACCTAAGAGTAGAGATACTCTTTCCATACATACTAAAGTCAAAACTTCGCAAAAATCGTTATCCCAACCTTTCATCCCATAAAAGCCAAATATGTGTTAGGCAATATTAAACCAACCATCATGTAGTTATGTTTAATGCCTATATGATTACGAATAATGATGAGGCTCAATTGCTGCAACAGTAACACAACTCAAAATTTGCTCATTTCTAAGAACATACTCAATTTTAAATATTTAAGGATTATAAAAATTAAGATCCGAAGGATCGGTATTTTATTTAATTTTGACAAACGGTCTAACGAAAAATTAAAAATTATGCATTGCGTCACTCTTGCATTAAATGAGTGATGTGTTTTAGATGAAGGCACAATCGTTAATTTACTCAATCGCTTCCATGGCCAGTTATAACGGGTGTTTTTTTAGGAGGTTTGTTTTTCCGATAGATGTCGTTTTATTTTATGACAGTTGTTTTGACAGCTCAAAGTGGCATTTCTACTCAGTATTGTTTGGCAAATCATTATGAATAGGTTAACTCCAGAACAACGTTTTCAAATCGTGGAAATTTATTTTCAAAATCAGTGTTCAATTAAAAATGTTTATAGAGCACTTCGTGAATTTTATGGTGCACATAATCGTCCGTCAGAGACCACCATAAAGAACGTAATTACCAAATTTCGGTCTACATTCACTCTTTTGGATGCCAAGCCACCGACAAGAATGAGAAGAGTTCGTACAGAAGAAAATATTGCTGTCGTTGAGGCCAGTGTCGAAGAAAACGACAATTTATCGATTCGTCGTCGTGCTCAGCAAATTGGACTTTGTCCATCGACTTTATGGAAAATTTTACGTAAAGATTTGGGTTTGGTGCCATACAAAATTCAATTGGTGCAAGAATTAAAGCCACACGACCATCGTTTGCGCCGTGAATTCAGTGATTGGTCGTTAAATCAATTGAACGAAGATCCATTTTTTTACCGTAAAATTCTCTTCAGTGGTGAGGCGCATTTTTGGTTAAATGGATACGTCAACAAACAAAATTGTCGCATTTGGAGCAAAGATAATCCACACGCCGTTCAAGAATTACCAATGCATCCTGATAAATGTACTGTTTGGTGCGGTCTATGGGCTGGTGGGATCATCGGTCCATATTTCTTTAAAAATGAGGAAGGACGACGCGTTACCGTGAATGGAAATCGATACAGAACCATGTTAAATGAGTTTTTGTTGTCAAATCTTGAAGATATGGATATGGATGAAATGTGGTTTCAACAAGATGGTGCCACTTGCCATACAGCACGTGAAACAATCGACTTATTGAAAGAAACTTTCAACGACAACATTATTTCGAGAAATGGTCCGGTGAATTGGCCTCCGCGTTCGTGCGATTTGACGCCACTCGATTACTTTTTGTGGGGATACGTGAAGTCATTGGTTTATGTGGATAAACCTCAATCGATTGACGCTTTGGAAACCAATATTCAACGTGTCATTGCTGACATACGCCCTCAAATGCTTGAAAAAGTGCTGGAAAATTGGACCTCCAGAATGACATTTGTGAAAAATAGTCGTGGTAGCCATATGCCAGAAATTGTGTTTAAATGTTAAATGCCAAAAAATTATCTACCAAATAAAAAAAAATTTTGGTCATTTCATAATTTTATATGTGTTTTATTCAAAAAAAAAATCGGCAACCTCTTAAAAAAACACCCTTTAAAAATAAGTTTTCGGGATTTTATGATATCCCGAAAACTTATTTTTATTTAAAATTGAAAACAATTGAGTTTTGGAACAATGTTTCTTTTAAAATAAATAAACTATGCATAAAAGCAATTTATTAAGGAACAAATAGATAATATTAAAAAATAATAAATAAAAATATTTTTCTATACCTAATTTGTACGAGTATCTGTGCAGGCAAATACTAGTTTTTGATTTTTATTCAAAACCACAAAACTTTTCGTCGTTTTTTTCTAATTCACCAAATCTTATAAAATGTCAATAAGTTGTGCTCTGACATCTTCGTCGGCCTTCTTCTTCTTCGTCGGTTGTGTTATTTTGTTCGGAGCTTGACTCCTCTATCATATCCATATCACAACCGCTTTCATCATACAAATCGAGTCCAGTTTTTTTAAATCCATTTTTTACTATTTTGACAGTGACTTCGTTCCCGGCAGCCGAAATCCATAGAAGGGTTTCCTCGTATAAGGCCCGTTTCATCGATCCCCTCTTGGTGTACTCCTTATACCCGTTTGTCATCCATTTTTCCCACAGAGCTTTTATTTTAGATTTAAATAACTTGTTCACAGTTATGTCCAGAGGCTGAAGTTTGCTAGTCAAGCCGCCTGGTATCATAGCTATAACTGTTCTTTGTTTGTTCAGTAGCTTTTTCACGTCTTCAATCTTATGCCCGGGAGCTGCGTTCTATGTTGAAAAATGATTGTGGTCGGTTTTCCCATACTTTCGATGCCGATAACTCCATCTCGGAAGATGACATCTCACCTTTTTCGTTGGCAGAAGTGATAACATTTTTGGGAAAATTCCCTTTCGGTAGCGTTTTTCTTTTAAAAATAACATACGGTGGCAATTTTTTTCCATCCGCTGTGACAGCCAAAACTACTTTAGTTCACAAATTCAATATTTCGCCTAAATGACATTCTATTTATTTTAACCAATACATACAAATTTTGTTAGGATTGAGTTAGGTCTAACTTCAAACGCATCTTTTAATTCGAATATTTTTGTTCAAAATGGTTTTGTAAAAGATTTGGGAAAAAGAGGAAATTCCTTTTAGAGCTGCCACATTTAGTACTCAGATGTCCACCACATCACTAGAATCATTGAATGTATGGAAAAATTTTATTTATGAAGTTTCATCCTGATCAGTTAATCCGTCTGGGCTGTAGAATGACCGAATTTTAGTGTAAATCAGTTTTTGGTAAAATTGGCATTTCCGCTTAATTGTTGAAAAAATATTGTAGAACAATGTTGGTTCAAATTTAATATACAATTTTTTTAAAATGATGCAACGACGCCCGTGGATGACGTCGTTCAAAAAGCTTTTCAAAATAAAAATTAAAAATTCTCGTTATTCAAATACTGGGACATATTTGAGGAAAAGAACAAATACTTGAACCACCCTGATCCTATAGAAAAATAAAAATTTAGAAAAAATATGAAAGATGGCCGTCGAACAAGAACAGCCAGTTCTATAGTTATTTTTTATTCAGATTGAAGTGACAATGTGCGTTTGCAACGAAAGCTAATAGATGTTAGGGAGTACCAAAGAATCCTTGTTTCAGCAAATCAATACACGCAAAATTTTTTGTGATTGGTAACAGAAATAGTTGGTCACTATATACATTTTATGTCATGACTTCCCATCTCGTACAAAATTAACACAGTAAAATTTCTAAGTGAATATATTTTAAAACTCTCAGACAGTAACCGTGTGATTTTGACGTATAGCCACAGAGGTCTTAACTACAATATTTCGCATAACTAACCGTGCGATTCTGATGTTAAGAGTATTAAGAGGCTATAAGTAAAGAGGTTTTTCGTTAATAGACTTTTGTAAGAGAATCTCTAAATTGGTGTTGGTACTACTCTTAAAATTTCTATAATATTTTTGGAGACCTGTCAATTGTGATTTTTATTAATGCTAGCCATTGAAATTGTATTTTTATTGTTAAATAAACGACGAAATACGATATATTTTGTGAAAAATAATGTTTTAATATTCAAATATTAATTTAGAATTAAATTTCAGGAAATCTACCGATGCTGTGAAATAATATTTCTTTGAAATATTAATTGTTGATTGTGCGTATTAGAATTGTGTTGCCATTATGTTACTAACTATCAACTTTATTTAGGTTTCTGTAACCGGGCCGATTCAATCAATCAATTTTGTTTAGGAAGCCGGAAATTATTAATTTAGAATTAAATTTCAGGATGTACGTCAAGATGTACGTCAAATATCCTACAGTCCAATCAATCAATCAATCAATCCGCTGAGACATCCAAAACTAATGTGAAACAAAATTTTTTCGTGAACTGTAGTTGTTTACATTTACATTTGATATTCCACGTTCCTCAACTGTAAAGTTCGATGGTAAATCAAAGCTCATGGGTATCTCGTCCATGTTGCCGATGTGACACAGTTCGATTTCGTTTTTATTTTTTTTACATATCCCTTGAAATCAGCTACTTTCGCCTCCCCGTTATCCGGAAGATGCTGCTCAAGTGATGTTACATCTGGGCGAACTAGATTGTTTCGTTTCATGAAGCTATATACCCATTTTGGTGATCCTTTGAACTGAAGCTTCAGTTTATTTGCACGTGTACGAGCCTTATGTAATATAGATCTCCACGTCACTTGACGTCCAGCCTTTCTTTATTCGAGCGTCCATATTTTTAGCTCTGTTTCGATTGGGACCATTTTATATTTCGATAATGTTTCCTTGTCTTTTTGGATTTTGTTGGCCTGTCTTTCGGTTCGAAATTCTCTTTCGCAAATTTTATTGTGTCGATTTTAAAATTCAGATAGTAACTTTTTTTTGCGACGTCTCCATTAGAGCTATAATAAAATAATTATTTTTTAATCTACGTAACAAATTCTTTATTGTAATTAGCTAACCTGTCCACGAGTTTAACAAATTTCAATATAGGTAGTCAGGAGGCCATAACCAACCGAACCAAATTTTTTAAACTACTAAGCACACAGGTTTTCACAAATACAAGACTGTAAGGTTACTAAATAATTGATTTTTATAATTATTGACACATTCAGCAAACACTGCACCAGATTACACTGTACCAAACTTGGTTAGTTTTGTTTTAATTACGAGGTAAATATAAAAATACCTAAATAAAATTTAATTTATCTGTGATTTACCTATTTAAACGTAAAAAATAAATTTTGTAGGTTATATTTTTCACTGCAAATTTAATGGTTCTGTATTTTTCACTATTACCTAGTGCATTGTATATTTGTTTATATTCTTGTTGGGTGCTTAGTTAACCTACAAACAACATTAGGTTTGTTCGGTGACGTATACGGAATAAAACTGAAATGTGTAAAACCAGACTACCTACACTTTTTTTTTGTTTTGAAATTTTGAAAGAAAATAGAGGGAAAATTACCCGCTGCTTCTTAGAGGAATGCGGCCTAATAAAGAAATGCGGCTTATTAGCGCCTCGTAAGTGAGGCTTATAATGGAAAAACAGAGTATTTATTTATTTTAATTTTGATTTTGTTAAATATTTTGAACAATTTTGTTGTATTGGACATGTTCTGAAGAGAAAGTTTAATTATAATATAAATTGGAAAAAAACTCAATGAAACTTTTAGGTATGTCTATATTTCCTTTGTCTAAATGATCCTGGTTAAACGCAATGAAATAGCTAGGATATTGAAAACGTAAACGTAACGGTATAGATTTGAAGTTGATTCTATTTCAATTTCGGTATATTAGAGTGCTCAACATAAAATCAAAGTGATTTCAAAATTTAGTTGTATCGTTCGGTAAATTTAATTTTTGTATCATAGTTTTAATATTGTTGACTGTCTATTTTAATAGATTTCTAGAGGGTTGTGTTAAGTGCAGGTTTAATTTCTGTCATGTTATTAAACGTAATAAGAGCTAAAACATTTGCAATGGTAAGGCTATTGCATAAAAAGAGCATTATAGAAAATTTAATTGTTTTTAACTATATATGGATCCTTCTAGAATAGAAATGCGAAACATATTCCAAAAATCTGCCAGTTGTTCAAAAAAGTCAAACACAACAAATAATAAATTTTCAATCAGAATATCAATAAATTAAATTTCCGAACCTCCTTATCAATTTGCCATGAACAAAATTTTCTCGTTCAGATTATACACCAACCCATGTCCAATACGATATCAGCTGTATAAAAGAAAACTCTGTGTTTTATCTCGCGGATAAAACTCATAATAATGCTCGAGTACAATTTCTATGCGGCTAAATAAGCCAACGTAAAAATACTACATCAAAAAAAAAACAAGCAGATCTCGTATAAATCATATAACGCACTCTACTATCTTACATAAAATTATCATAAATTTTTCTTTTATTGTTTTTCTTAGAGTTTTTCTTATCAATTATCAACTCAATGGAATAAATAAAAAATAAATGTATATATGTATACGAAAATGATATGAATAAGAAGAAATAATACACAATATAAATCATAAATTTTATGATTCATTCAAATGACCATTTAAATTCATGATCTGTGCGTTTTATTTTCTTCTCTGCGCGCTTAATACATTTCCGCCACTTTCTTATACTATACGCGTCTTAAACCATCCATCGCACAACATTTTTGTGTTATGATTTTTTTTTATTTTGTCATCGTTTTGGATTCTGGCGTTTTTATCATCATATTTTTTTTTTGCTTCTGTGTGTTTTTACTTTTTTTAATATAAATAAATAAATAAATAAAATCTTCACTAAAACCCCATTTTTGTGAAGAAGGCTCAAAGAAAATACCAAAGAGCATTACATTTTTTTACCACCGCGTGTTTTCGATGATTTTTTGATGAAGCTTGAAAAGTAAATCGAGAAATAAAAATTAAGAAAAATGATCAAACGATGTTGGTTTATGATGATCAACAAGAAAAGGTACGGAAAAAAAACTAGATTGATTTAAGTTTTATAATATAATTTTTTTTTCCTTGCTTAAGATAACTGCGCGTATCTCAAGAAGCCAAGATAAGATTGTATTTAAGATTCACAATTTTTTTGGGAGGATTGTGAGGGCAATAAACTAAAACGACAAAATTTCGATTAAACCAAATGGTAAACGTACTCGTACACAATAAAAATTGGAAAAATATTAAAGTATTGATTGGAAAATTATTTATGAGGTGAATCATTTGATTTTGGCATTATGATGATATATATCTGGCAGGTTTGTTGAATCGTTCGTTATAAACGTATATATGTCTCAAAAAATGTGTGAATATAATTTTAGGTGGTAAATTTCATCACACCGTGCTCATTGCACCTATATATATGTATATACTATGTAACCAACCATTAGAACATCATTACAATGTAATTAACTTTAACATATTACATGTTTGGAGTTTTGTACATAAAAACATTATATAATTATTATTAAATTAAAATTCTATAACACCTGATTAAGTTATATAGGAACTGCATTCGCTCCAAATATCTAACATATGTGTATTTCCGCGGATCAACAAGCGCACAATAATGCGGGGCACAAAAAAAATTGTGTTATGTAATTTTATGTCCGTCTAACCTTTATATTATGTGCACGATGCGATACACCTGAGTGAATTCGGCACCCCAACTATAAACAAAATATTACAGGACATTATTTTTGTACATAATTAATATAGCCGAGAAACGGATATAAAATCATTAATTTATTCTAAAGTGTGTGAAAATTTATTGATTTTCGAAGTTAGTTAAGTGTATAAAATTATATCGGCGCGCATTAAGAAAACAAAAAACCGTTAAAAATGTTCAATGAATATTCTCAGAATTAATAAACTAATAACCGCATCGTCTTCTTATACATTTTTAATGCCTAAGTATTTAAAAATCGATATGCATTTAATAATTATTAATTTAATTACTTATGAATGTATGTATGTATATGGCATGCATTATTCCTTATCGCCGTTTATATTTTTAATTGTGTAAAACGACGTCTTACAGTTTTTAAGAACTAACCTGGAATAATCGATCAATTTGCGTTTTATATAGGGCGTATCGAAAATACGATTTGCACATCGTGGAAATGCTATTATTGCGTATAGAAAATGATTATTTGGAATATAAGTTCGAAAACCCTATGCATAGTATTCTTTTGCCATAATTACTGTTTATTGTATATTTTCAGGTAATTACAAAATGGATTCTTAGATTTATAAATATGATCTTAGCGATTGCATTGTGGATGATTATTGGGATTTAGAGTTCGAGCTGCAAATGGCAAGTATATTTAGTGCGATAACTTATTGTTTATTTATTTCGAATATTTTGTAAAATACTAATTGATTAATTGAGGCATCAAATTCTCGTAATGTTTGGTCTAACTTGCTTTAAAAACAACAAAAAATATTTAGAACAAATTTAAAAAAGATCACATGCCGCGTTTTTTTTAAATATGGTGTTCGAGACCGCGATAAAATATAGGGAAAATACAGGGAAATTTAGAAGAAGAAAAAATTAGAACAACAATTTTAACAATCATTTTGACATTTAATATTTGGTTTGTTATTTAATCCAATTCAAGCATTTCATTTTCAATGTTTGACTTATCTTGCAAATGCGCCATGTCGGAACGACGTTTTTTTTGTTATGGTGATTTGATTTTAACTTACGCGTTCTTTGTGTGATAAAGTAAATTTTCCATAAATTAACATAACTAACATAATATTTGGTGTTACATGGGCCAAATATGGTACCATACTTTTATAAAAAACTGGCATTATTTCATGCCTCTAAGTTTGTTTTATACAATCCCAAGTTCCTTTGTAGGAATGATGCTGATCCCGCAGACGGACCCTTATCACATGGTTAGAATATGCAGATACCGCTGCTATTCATTTTGAGATTGCGGCAAAAGTTAAATAATCAGTTGTGCTCTAAAATATTAAGATACATTAAAAGTATTGTAATGTGTGAATTAAATTTAGATTAACTTTCCTGTTGATGCGCCATAGGTTATAAATTGATGTGCTCTATGAAAAACGCCAAACTTTCTAGGAATGAAACCACGATATAAACCGGACATACCTTCAGTTTGATAAATTTTCACGAAAGCATCAGACGTGTTAATTTTTTGAATCGGGTAAATTTTTAACTTTTAACTCCAAATCGCGTAAATTTTAATTTATGCATTAACCTGTTTTTTAAAACGGACAAAGTAAAATACTTATGCTTAAGTATTTTTTAGGTAGCAAACAAGTAATTTGCTAGCCGAAATTCTAGCTACTCAATCATTTTTACCAAGGAAATTTGCATTTCAAATTATATTTTTCATAACATTTTTGTTTATTTTTGCAATTGCACAGTAAAACAACACAAACATTTGCGGTTCATTTTTTGAAGCCAAAAAGTTTAATTAGCAAAACTAACCAAAAATTTTATGAAAAATATAATTTGAAATTCAAATTACCTTGGTAAAATTGATTGAGTAGCCAGGATTTCGGTTTGCAAATTCCTTGCTTGCTAGCCGGTCGGGTATTTATCCGATTGTCCATTAACTATTATGTTGTCCGAGCTGGCATCTACGCATATACAACACAACTGTTATTTTTTGTAAATGAAATTGTAAATGAAGTAAGGAACAATCAAAAAATTGTGTACTAAAAAATTTACCTGTTTCGTCACTTCAGGAATTATTAAGTTTTTGAACTCTGTTGTACTCTACATCAATCCAAAAGTTGTTCAGAGTTGTCATTTATCGCCGTCCAGAGCAGCTTATTCAAAAAAATGCATTTGGCCATTTCATAACCAATCCTTTCGAAAATTTAAAAAATTATAGATACGTATTTTCAGTTTTTTGCCAATATCTCAAAAACTTCCATTTGTAACCAATACTTTCGGTTATTTTTCTAATAGCTTAGGTCATATTGAGACTACAAGGAAATTTTGGGGGAAATTTATGGATTATATTTGCCAAAAACTGAAAATAAATAAATATTTTTTTTTTAAATATTCAAAAGGATTGGTTATGAAATGGCCAACGCTAGTACAGCATGAACAGATCCCAGAATCCCTGATCAATACTACTATCCAAATTTCGTCGCCATTCTTTAAGAAATGGCGGAAAGACAGAATATTGTTAAATTTCAAGTTCCTTTACTTCGGAGATCAATCAATTTGTCATTTTAATGATCACTTTTAATATTTTATTCCGCTGGGGTATTTTATTTAGTGAAAAAAGAGACACAAAATGAATAAAAAATTTCCGCTGGTAAATATATTTATAACAATATAAATTCTCTTTTGTGATAGTGCCGCCACAGCATCCATGAGGTCGAGCTAATTTCTAAAATTTTAAAAGCTAATTTTTAAAATTTCGACTTAAGGTTGTATGGTACTCAACTTGTCAAAAACGACGTTTAGTAAAAATCAGTTTTTGACCATAAAATATTACCAATTGACCTAACTCTTTCTTCAGCGTGAACTTAGATGTATAATTGCCGGATATATGATTATCTAGATAAAAGTTTAGTTTGTGTATGGTTAGGTTTCAAAGTTTATCGTTTTGTAGAAACGCACAAATCAATTTTTTCAAAATCTTACCTCTCAACAGCGAACAATTTTTGCGACATGGTGTTAAGAAACATAAAATCGTGGGATTAATACATGATTATCAAGATTAGTCTTGAAATGACGTAGAAAATGTAAAATTTATTTTAAAATTTTTATAAATTTCGATTTTTATCGATCGGAAATTACGTCAAACGATAAATTTATTTGTTTTTTCGCCGTAATGACGACTATGTTTGGAAAATTTACTGTCACTAGATGGCAAATTACGAAATAAAAAGTGTGTCCAAGATAAGTGGTTATAAATTTATTATAATTTGCAATGTTTAGATCAACAATAATGAAAAATACGAAATTATGGTACACAAATTTATTAAAGAAACAAGCCAGAGTGTATATACATTTGGGGGAATTTAAATATCGATACTAAAAAATAAATTTTTTCTTCTCAGTACCGCATACAGCCTTAAGGCAGGTTGTTTGGTACTGAGAAAACAGATTTCTTTTTATTATCGATATTTAAATGCCCCTATAAAGTATGCAAACTGGTTTGTTTCTTTATTGAATTAGCTTACTAAAATTATAAGTATTATTTATACATGTAAAATTAATTTAAACATTTTTTTATTTTCACTATTTTTGATCTAAACAATGCATGTTATGATAAATTAATGACCACAATCTTGAACACATTACTTACTAAGTGATTTGCCACCTAAGGACTATAAAAAATTACCAAACTAAACTGTCATTGTGGCGTAAAACCAAAAAACTTATCGTTTGACGTAATTTTTCGATCGACAAAAATCGAAATTTTTAATATTTTTAACTTAATTTTACATTTTCTACGTCATTTTATGACTTTGAGTACCAAACAGCAATGAAAACCCTTAATGAATTTAATGACAAATCTTGGGGAACATTGGGTGTAGTGTAATATAGTTGTAAAGGGTGTTTTCTAGATGTTCACAATTTTAAATTAGAACAGAACCAAGAGAATTTTGAATATCAGTGAAACTAGCTTTATTGGCTAGATAATTTTATGCCATTAATGCTTGAATATGATTTCGGCCCTGTGGCTGCTGCGGCTGACGTACATGGCAAGAAAATAATTTTCCATAAAGTGGATCTACACATCTCCAGTTGCTGAGAACGGCGTCGAATTGATTGATTTGGGTTTTCCTCAATGCTACTCTCTACAGCGTCTATCGCTTGTTCGGTACGTACTATTTGTAGTCTTACTGGATGCGTATTATTATTTAGAGTATACGTGGTGCGAAAACGATCGATAGTTAACCGAATTACCTGTTCTGGTGGACAATTATGACTACCGTAAAATGGACGTAATGCACGATGTGTTTTGCGAACAGAACCATTATTTTGATAAGAAAATTCAATAATTTGCAAGCGTTGCTCTGGCGAGAGTTCTGTTTTGGATTGGAAGCAGGCTAATCAAAAAATATTAACTTATTCAAAAGTCTATAAAGACAGTGGGTCTAGTTTTAGATGTCCACTTTTTTGATGCGCATTTTCAATAACTAATTGTAAAATCCAGAGGAACATTGGTTCTGGTGTTATATTATTGTCACACTTGATATGACTGAACCAGAAAGTTATAATGTTTATTCATTTTTATCGACCACAGGCTACAAATCTTCAAAAATTTTGTTTTCTTGGAATATTGAGGGGAGAGAGTCAGTTTTTGGTACAATTACGTGATATACATTTTCACAATTCAATGGTCATAGAATAATAAAAAAATATCGACTTACGAGTATTGGAAAATTTACGGGAGCGCTTTAACGGTTAAGCTACATCTTTTGTGATCGGTATATTTATATGAAGCAGTTTAGTGGGTGTCGTGTTACACTATATAGTTTTTGCCGAATTCACGAATTTTACCTTCTTGATGGTGTAATGGTAAAATTCTGTACAACTCTACCTGTAAAAGTAGGGTGTGCATGTCAATATCTAATAATATCAGTGTCACTCGCATTCATGAGTGCTGCTCGGATATTCATAAGGCTGTAAATATTTCTCTTATAGGTCTTCGAATTGATGCACTGAGTTGTTTTTGGCGTCTGTAGATTTGTTATTTGTCTCATCGATGTCTTCCCTTCGGATCAACTAAAAGCTCTTGTAACTTGGAGCATGTTAAATAATATCCCCCTTGTGGTCGGGTGTGATGCAATTTCAGTTCTAACATTAACAGCAATTGACAATAGCGGTTGCCAATTTTCTTCATCGTGAAATGATTGACAAATAGTTTATGTTCCTAGTCGATTATTAAATTAATTCGTAACTGGAAGTTAACTAATGATATTTTGTCCTCCGATCACAGGTGTATCTCTTTTAAACTTGGTCGTAAAACACATTACGATCATTTCATCCTCCACATTTGAAACCTTATGACAACAAAACACTAACCAACTGGAAACTTTTCTCTATCGAACTATCAATGTGCTCGACACCTGAAGTAAAATTCAATTTGTCGACAAAATATAATCTTTTTCATCATCACTATCGAGTGCTATATTGATTTCTTTTGTAAAGTTTTGTCCGATGATCACTAACCAAAAGGGCTAGAATAAACCATTTTAGTGTTCTCATCAGAAAGGTTAAGTAAAACTGCTGGGATATTTACAAATGTATTTTTTTAAAAAGTTGCCAGGCCGTCACTAAACTTAAAAAATGTTGCTAAAAATGATAATCGTTCCAAAAAGGCTCATGGAAGATTTCTTATGTTTGCTTATTTTCTTAGTTGTCTGCTTATTGTTCTTAGTTCTTTGTTGTTGTTGCTACTGATCAGTCCAATACTCCTTTCGTTATATTCTAATTTAGCAAATTGGCTGATTACGTACGATGTTCTTCATTGCGGATCGCCTTAAGGAATTTTCCTTGCTAAATTACAACATGGTTATAAAATGTTAAGAAACCACTTGATTGTTTCAACTTTTTCAAGAGCTCTCACCCCTAGCTTCAGCAATCCAGGTTCATCGATGAATGCCATGCTGATAATTATAATAACTGTTTCAGGCGAACACCTCAACGTCACATCTGAACTGATGCAAGAAGCCCTTCATATTGTGTTGAAAAGAGCCTACTTGTTAATCCACAAAAAATTTACTTAATAGTATTTACTATTCGTAGAAGCTTATACGTGGCCTTACCGATCTCAACTTTTTGGAAGGACGATTAAAAAATTAAATTGTGTCAATCATTTGGGAATTATCTTTGATTCTATATTATCATGGAATTATAATGTATTGCACAAACTACGAAGCTACTGTTATTTTCTGGCAATGATGTGGGGTTCTTAATTGTATTTGTAGTATTTAAATTGTAGGTACTGTCTCCTAAACTATTGTATTTTATCTAACTAAAGATTCTAACTTACGCGCCTGTTGTTAGGCGGCCGGTAGTTATTCGAAATTGCACAATTAACAAACTTAATAGTTTGGGAATTGCCGCACGTACAGCCATTACTGGCACTTTATCTTCCATTTAACTTCCTCATCTGTGCATTCAATTACTTAGATTAGAGCTTGTTCTCCGGATTATAGATTAAGTGGATTGGATTGTGAAATGAACGTGGTGTGCTTTTACCAGAATTTAGTATGGTTAATGGCAGAATACTTCCGGAGTATTAGTTTTTTAAATCTATTTCTATGGCGTTTCCATTGAGAGATTTCTAGTTATTTCAAGATTTTAAGATCGATCTGAACAAGTCTTTTCTATTCAATTGGCTTGCGATCATGCTTCCTTGCTGGATTCGGAATTTAGTGATCCAAACTTAAGATTTTCTTTACTAAAGTAAGGGAAGTTATGGAGGTTCGAAATGCATCTGTGAGAACATTTTCTTCTAAAGTTTTTTGATTCGATAGAGTAAAAAGTTTTTCGTAAAGAACGCTCTTAACCATAGATAATGGGATAGTCTGGTTATGTAAAGTATCTTCGAAGCTTTCTAATCGTTAGAGAGTTCAATATTATAGTTTAACGGTTTAGCCGATTCGAGACTTGTCAGGGAGGAAATATAATTTCAAGCTTCTCAATTTCGAAGCCAAAGCTTAGAACTGATTGGTTCTGAAGCTGGTTTTCCATTACCATCAATCGGGCTTGATTAGGCAGGTGTGGCTTGCCAAACCGCTCGTTAATCAAATACGCGATTTCTCAAAATAACTACCTAAGGATCCTTGTGGCGTTCCTAATGGCACTGGCTATGAACCCATTATGCAAGAACTGCTTGGGAAAGATTGATGGTAGTATTTATTATGTGTAGTATTTAATTGTCTTGCAATTGTTAGGATAAGGACGATATTAATTAATTCTTGTTGCTACATTGCAGATGATCGACTGCATTTCATTCTAGCGGTTTGCACCAAGAGCCCTTTCAGGCGTTAAGTACGGTATCTTTGTAAGTTCCCGCAAATTTAAAAAAAAAACAAATAGTGTTGGTTACAATTTATTTAATTGGCATTTTCATAATGGTCTTGACTCTGGAGGACCATACAAAAATTTGACGTTTAAATTACTTGGTATAACTGAATCAGAAAATTATAATTCTTGCATTACAATTCCTGTGATGGATATTTTCATAATGTTCTGAACACAGGATATTTAAATAATTAAACTTATTTTAAAACTTAGGAGATCAGTCGTTCGAGTATTACATTGTTACTGGCTGGGCTGCAACGCATGTTTTTCGTCTTTGTTAGGGCGGATATTTCTTAGCCAATTACGTACGAAGAAACGAAGAAATTAGGTATGTTGCACCCATTTCTTAACCGAACATGATCGGATTGAATCTCTGGAATATAGCCACATGAGATGGAACTCAGCTATTCTTAACCGATTATGTTGGGATTGGATATGAAAAATACTTGTTTTAATTTCAGATATTTTAGACGCTCAGTTGTTGTTTTACAGTAATTTGTGGATGGTTTTGTACAAAGAGAACCATTTGCTTACTGAGCTGTGCATCTGTGATTAAGTTATTTTAAAACTACATCTACACCAACTAAAACCAAGTTAAACATTGCAAGCACTTTGCCTTTTTTTGATATTCAGGGAATTGGTCATGGACTACTTTACAAATCTGAAAGAACGATGAAGTCGTACTATACATTAATATTAAACCATTTGGATGATTCATTTGTTGAAAAACGTTTCTTGTGGAATTGTAGAAACGGTTCTGTCTTCAAGATAGCGGTCATATTACAGCAGTCGCCAACTGAAACTGGTGTTGCGAATTTGTCTTCAGCTCGATGCGTCACCAAGTTGCGAGCATGCGGGAGGCCGTAGTTTTTAAACTCAATCGAGTAGCAGAAAACTTTGGAAATACCAAATATTCCATTCACGGTCAGATCGTACATTAAAGCCTTTAATTTGTGCCAGTTGAATTTGCCATGAATGTGATGAAAAGATCCTCATTTTGCAATGATTATATTACGGAGTGATTTTCGAAGCTGTATAGGAAAATGACTGGAATGTTAGCTGCCACATTGTCGTTCTGGGCAAAATTTGCGACTTGATCGACGAGTCCCTTATTTTGCTTTGTACGCAGGCTCTTCTGGTTTGCTCTACTGTAGTTCAATCTGATGACTTCTATCTGAAGGTATGAGTAGAGCAACTTTTGCTGTGTCAACTTGCCAGCTTTCATAATTGAAGATATTTTGACGAATCGATGTTAGGGCTGCTTTGAACTGAAGCAGACTGGTGTTTGTACGTTCTTGATTCATTTGAGTTCCTTCATATGCTTTGCACATAGATTTTGGGTGTCATCCTGGAATCTTAATAACCTAACAAATCTGGGTTGATTTCGTTTAAGATTCTACTGAAACATCTTTCATTTGCTAAATGAATTTGACATCGCTCTGTCGCCTGGATGCTTTCATTTACGTAGAGCTGAGCGTGTTCTCACTACTGGCTGTCTTATAAATAAGGTCCACATACAGCTAGTTCTACGATTACCCGATTTAGTTTCGGAAATTGATGTTGTCTAACGAACCTCAACGTGGTTATCGTATTTTGATCGAATTCGATAGTTTATCTTTGCCCTTCTGATAGAAATGCGATAAATTTTTGCCATCTGGCTGTTCGGCGATATAGTTCAGAGCACTGACAGAGAATTTTGAATGGTTCACAGTTGTGAGTATCCACACATTTGCTAAACAAGTGAATAACTTCGTTGCGAATTATCTCTGCATGACGTTGAGTCCATTGCTCACCAGAACTTATGGCAACGCACCGTTTTGCGCTTCATCTGTTGTCTCTCGCTCTCGTCGCACACGTTGTGCTGCTACATTTGCTTGTCGTCGTGATTTGCTTTCTCTGTTGTCTCTCGCTCGCATCGCAATCGTTGCGCTTCTTTTTAAGCTTGTCGTCGTGCTTGCACTTCCTCTGGTGTTTCTTGCTTGACTCACAAACGTTATGTTGCTGCATTCGCTTGTCGTCGTGTTTCAGTCTCTTCTGGCGGCTCTCGCTCACGTTGCGATCATTTTGGATAAACGAAAATATTTGTGCTGTTGCAGATAGTATATTTGTAATGACGGCTTCTTGCAGCTGAATCTTCATCCATGCTGATAATTTATGTTTTACAATTGATACTTTTTTATTCACACTTCTTTTATTTTTTCGAATTTTTCAGGACATATTCTAAGCGTTATTTTTCCTGTTAAAAGATGATTTTATAAATTTGGTTGCACAATAGGCGCATTCAGGGCACCCAACAGTTTTGAACATGTTGAGTAAAATCAAAGCCAGCGTTATGAAAATGTTTAGTACTATGAAATTTTAAAATCAAATTGGCGATGATTTCACTAATCATGATGCCAACAGTTGGCGGTCCTGAATGCGCCCAATTTATAAGGTTTGCTCAAATATTGTAACAAATTAACTTTCAACTATATGTAGTAGGCGAGTGGTGACGGCCGATTACAACTCTTGGGATAACATTAACATTTTCTATCTAAAAAAAGTATGGCGTTAATAGAATAGAATCGAACTCGAACATAACTTTGCGCCTCTGTCGCACACGGCACATGACACACCAAATAATAGAAAAATTTATTAAGTTTTTCTATGGGCCAAATCCTTAGTTATTCTTCTTATTTTAATCGTACATATCGCAAATGTATGACGTCTCGCAATCGTAATGCGGTTGTTTTACCACGTGTACTTGGTAAACAACATCAAACATGGATGGTTTTAAATTTTCCCATGAGTTCTTCGAAATGAAAATCAATTCCTGGAAACCATAAAATAATTGTTTGTTGTTCGCGTTAACAATCAACTACGGTGTATTCGCGATGTATGGGTGTTGAGTACTCCCCGACAATTACCAACTGTTCCCAACTGCAACTCTGCACCGTTAAACGAATTTAATCATTAGATTACCCTCCGTCTGTGTTCGTATATAAACTTAATCATAAATTTATCAACCCAACGCAATTTTTTTTTGTGTTGGTTGCCTAATCCATTTTCATCAAAGGTAAAATCTCTGATCCACCCTAACATTAATTTGGAATGAATAAAAAATATAATCGCGGATTTTCATTTTTTTTTGTTGATGTATATTTTGATAATTACGTCATTTCTGTTAAATTTATCTAATTTAATTCAAATCGATACAATTTTGTTTTTTTTCTATTAAATATAAGTATTTTATGGTTTATGGCTTAAGATAAAACCGTTTTTATTTTTTTATTTTTCGATTCTATTTAAATTGTGTGTTGTAGATCTCTCAAGCGCTCTATAGACTAAATATATGTATATACAATTTAAGAAATTCACTTTAGGGGGGAATTCTTACTCTTTATAATCGCTAAATAAAATATAATTTTTATTTAATCGGTTATAATCTTTTCGTTTTAAGAGTTTGAGTATAGCAATATATACAGTAACTACTAAATATGTGGCGCGCGTTCGCGTTGTGAGAAGAATCACTACACCATTTACGAAATTAATTTGAATTTTATTAGTAATTTCAAAATTTGTCTATTAATATATTAAAGTATAATTGAGTGTTTCATTATATAAATCATGTTAATATAAACGAGAACTTGAATGTCGCTATACAGTCGCTGTTAAACGTTCGCGATAAGATTATATGCAATAGCCATTTCTATCAAATTTATGCTTTATCTTCCTGTATATGATCATATAATGATGATCAAAATACACGAAAAAAATATCGGTTGTCTTGATTCTTTCTAATGCGTTTACCTTTAGGTTATAAATATTAAAATATTTTAATCAAACGCGAATAATTTTTCGTCTCTTGATGGCTGATCGAGACAAAACTGAAATTTTGCAACTGAAATTTTTATCACAACACAAAAAAAGTTTGTTGCAAGCGAGATTAAAATTGCACATGAAGGCAGGCACACACACAAAATAAAAATCGAATGATAATGAAATAAAATTACTATCAATTTTTGGCGAAAAACCTTGCGGGTTAATTTTTATTATAAATTTCATCATTACAACATCATGAAATTATATATAAAGGCCGAATTTTATGTTAAGTCCGTCAATGGGTTAGATATATAAAAAAAAATCATCAGCAGAGGACTATACATATATATAAGACATAAAACTGAATTAATAATCATTATAAATAACCTTGTTAAGCTTTATACGATTAAATATATAAGATTGAGAGATGAAATCAAGAAAACCACCATCATGTTAATCCCTCAGCGCACACCATATTAAACCGTTGCGCGTTTCCAAAAGATCTCGTCTTTCTCTTCGCACATGTATACTTTCTATATATACAAAATTTAATGCGTAGCCCATGTGAAATTTTTTGTTTTTAGATATGGATTAAAATTGATGAATTTCTAGAATTCAGTTCAATTAAATTACCGTTAAGCACCGGGTCTAACCTTGCTTTTATACCGCTTGACGTCTTTTTTCATGTGTGATAATTAGACGCGCTGGGATTTAATCGAGGCTTACGTTCTACCAAGAACTCTCACTAATCTTATTTTGAGAACATCGCAACATATTTATAATACGAACAACAACAACATCGAATATTTAATTAAAATTTATAATTATCCAGAAAATCATCTTCCAACAATTAAATCACATAAACATACACACAAATACGCAAACAATCGAAAATTCCAAACCCGATAAATATTTAAGGCGATTGAAGATGATCGCTAAAATATTTCAATAAAAAAACATATTATATAAAAATGATTCGTCTTCAATCAAGAAAAGGAGATCGCCAACAACAACAAGAATAACGCCAAGATAAGAACCCAACCAACAACAAAACGATCATTTTAATGACAGACCCGTAAAAATGATTGAAAATTTGTTAACTGATCGATATTATTATTATTTCTACTTCCATTGTAATTAAACGCAATGTGATCGCGTTTTTTTTTTGTTTACTTCTTTCTGTCCGATTTGCCAAAATATATAAGACTTAATAAGTAGTCAAGAGTGTTTGTTTGAAACATAATTTTTTTTTATTTAGTTTTTTTATTTTTATTTTGGTTGACATGCCATAAGAAAGAATTAAGACAGGTTTTAATTTTTTTTTTTGGTGTTTTGTCTCTACTTTGATGATGATCGAGCCAAAATTTATCAAAAAAAAGTTAAACAAAATATTTAATTTAATAAAATTCCTTTTAAAAGCCAATAAACTTGATTATAATTTTCAGGATGAAAATAATCTATCATTAAATTAAAAAATTTAAACCAAAAAAAAAAAAATAAATAAAAAATCCATCTCAATTGACAAAGATGCTGGAGCTCGAAAGAAAACAAGACATTGTTTCGAGAAGAAGACAAAAAACGCGATATCAAAAAACTTATTTTGATCATAATTATCATTAATAAATGCTTACAATTTTTACCTTTAATGTTGTCCACCACCAAAACATAAAAAATATGACAAGAAATTGGGAAAAAATTAAAAAATAAAACCAAAAAAAAAATGATCATGATCATCTTTTTTGTTGATCGCGCACAACATAATATACGAGATGAAGAGATGATGATGATGACGATCATAAGAAAATCTGGTAGCGCGCTATTTTACTTATCATATACATTTTTATTTTGTTTTCTGTTTTCTTTTTCTTATATATAGGTTTTTGTCTTATGGTTATCGTTTAAGATAACAAAATATAAAAAAAAAACTAAAATATTGATATAAATATGTAAGTGGAATTCGGTAGCCGCTAGGATCATTCGAAAAGATAATTTTATGATTTTATGACTGATTTTCATAAAAAAAAAAATAAAAAATAACAAAATATGATCGAATAAAATTACCTTAATCGTTCGAGACATATTTTGCCTCTTTTTTCCTCTGTTTAACATTTTTTTAAGGCTGCGTTAAGAAGTCTTTGTTGTGTGTTTTTATTGTGTTGATAGAAATTTTTAAATTTAAAAAAGAAAAAATGGATTAATTTTGTATTGTTGTTGTCGCGATCATAAGAGATCATAAATTCAAGTTTTCGATTTTTTTTTATTAGAAATATAAGCCGAGTAAGTAAATAAATCGATATAGTGGTAGACCAAACGTACACAGGTTGTTTTTAAAATTGAAAGTTTGTTGTATGAAATATAAGATATTCGGTTTTATTGATGCTTAACGCTCGAGGAATCGGGTGACTTATTATGTATAAATTAATAATTGGGTTACTCGATAATAGAGAAAAAATTAGATTTCTGTTGAATATTTACATAGGGTGTCCCTAAAGTAGCTAGCTTACATGAATGATACCGTTGGATTCCTTTATCAAAATGAAGATGAGGTTACTTCTTTCACTTCGCATACTAATGCCCCCCCCACCCCTTATCAAAATATGGACGTTTAAAGAGGAGCCTTCCAACTCAGCACGAACTTCAATATATTGAGAAAACTATTCTTATTTTCAATTACTTATTTCATTAAAAAGCTGATAACATTCTCTTTTAGACATTTTTATTGTGATCTTTAATTTTTTTAGATAACATAATATAGCAAATATGACGAATAGTTAGCTTTTTTGAATCTGAACTATGCTTCCATCACGAAATATATACTAACGAAGAGTAATTGCTAAGACCCGTCTTCTAAAGAAGCAGAGTAATTGTTAAGTGGTAAATGGTACAGAAACAAAAATTTTTCCTAAAAAAATGAATTCTAAAAGTTTTGTTTAAATTTGAAATACTTGTTAACTAAATAGTCATAATTATTATTCCTTATTTAAAAGAGCTATTAGTTATCAGCTTTTTTAGACATTTTTACTTACAAATAAAAATGATTATTTTTCAAGATATTGAAGTTCTTTAATACAAGGCGCTGAGTTAGAAGGCTCCTCTTTAAAGGTATATAACTGGATAGGGGGGCGCTAACGTGCGAAGGAATATAAGTAACCACACCTTGTCAGCCACTTTAAGTACACCCTGTATACTTAGCAACTCTAAAAACCCGTTTTGCATATACCTATAGAACGAAATTTATTTAAGGCGATCATAAATTTATCAGAACTATTTAAGGCGATCATAAATTTATCAGAATTTATTACTAAGCTAATATTTAGTAATCTACCTAAAACTATTAAAAAAATACATTTTAAAAAGACATTCATAACTACTAAAGTGGGTTTTACGTTGAGTATGTGTTAACATAATATTCAACACGAATCAAAAATCGTCTAACTGCTAACTCGTCTGAAGCCGCATTAAATGACATTTTCCAATGACCGATGAACTTAATTGTGAATTTTGTAGAACTATCATCTCGAAACTCGATGCATTGGAATGTCGATCTTGTTGGTACACTTCTAAACTACTTGCCTGGGAAATATTGAGCTCGATTTGTTTTAAATTCGTTATTCTTTAGTTGGAAAATTTTATAGTAATTACGTTTTACTCTAAACCTGACAAAACATTGATAACAGTTTTGTTCTATTGATTTTTTAATAAAAACAGCAACAACGGTATTTTTTAGATTTTCTACCAGTTTCATGAAGTTGTAATAAATTGTACTCCCCCAAATATAAAAAACAATTCTAGAACCATGTATTTGCTTTTTTACGAGTCAAGCCGATTCGAGTTCTAATGGAGCTCGCATATCTAAAATGACATCCTTATGAAGCTCGCCTTACTTCTGTAATATTTATTCTAAGCAAAATCACGCAAACAATACTTTACTTGTCTAAATATGAATTTTCTTAGAATCAATATTACTGAGAAGAAATCCCAAACTTCACAAGAATTGCATTTTGGTTTGCGAGCTGTGGCATGCCTTCAATCAAAGGTTGAATGCACATTCGGATTTTTCATAAAATCAGTGACAAATTTGCCGATCGGTGAGAATTTTGATATATCTTAGAATCAATTCTTGTATTATGTAGGTTCACTAAATTCTTATATTTTCATCGAAGACAATTCCCAAAAACATTTCAGCATGAAATGTAGATTAATTGAAATATGAGTTGTATGGTCAATCCTGATTCCTTCCTAAAAATCTCTAAACCATTAAACCGTTTGGTCCCTCCAGCATTTTGGTTCTAAATCATTTACCTAATTTTAATTTTTGATGGTAGATGTTATCAACTTCAACATCAATTCGCTAAATCAAAAATCTAAAAGCAAATGGCGTTTTTTGAGGCTCGAGACAGGTAATATATTGATTCTTGAAAAGTGTTGTTCATTGTTTTATTTCAATTACACCACAATCCCTTCAGCCAATTTAGAAATATTCACTTAATATTAATTCAAGGATCCAGCGGACGGCGGGCTTCGGAAAAGGCAAAGTTTTTTTCTTTCAAGAATCATAGAACTTGATATCGTCGAATAGTTTATACACTTTACTAAATGATTTGTTCTGCAATGGAATATAATAGGTAGGGGAAAAAGTTCGTGGCCTTTTCCCGGTAACCATTCGTTCGATCGTATTCGGCAATTCTTATGTGTGTTTGAAAGATGACATTTTAACTTTGACATACAAAACATTAAAATTGGTGAAGTGAATAAAAAGTTACAACATTTTAAACATTTCAAAAATTCGATATATTTTACAATTTTATTACGACAAAGGTAAGAACGGCTCAGCTTGCGAGAAAATGTGTGCTGTTTATGGAGAAGGTGCTTTATCAAAATCAGCAGCTCGCTCTGGTGGACCAACCACTGGAAAAGTCGATGAAACCATGCAGAAAATTGAAGAAGACTGGCATATAAGCAGCCATGTAATTGGTAAATAACGAAATATTGATCACAAAACAGTTTTAAACCATTTGAAAATGGCTGGATACAAAAAAAAGTTTGACGTTTGGGTACCACATGAATTAACAGTTAAAAATTTAATGGACCGGATTTCTATCTGCGAAACGCTGCTGAAACGGAACGAAATCGAGCTATTTTTAAAGAGAATAATTACTGGTGATGAAAACTTGATAAGATACAACAACGTAGAATCGATAAGCAGAAAAGGCGTTGCGTTCCATCATGGTAACGCTAGACCACACACATCATTGGAGATCCGGCAGAAACTGAGAGAGCTTGACTGGGAAGTTTTGATGCATCCACCATATAGTCGTGACCTTGCACCATCGGAATTTGTTCCGGTTCATGCAGAACCATCTTAATGGTTTTACATTAAAGTCAAAAGAGGCATGCGAAAATGAGTTGTCTCGATTTTTCGCCTCTAAACTACAGAAGTTCTACAGTGATGAGATCATGGCTCTGCCAGAAAAATTGGCAAAAGGTCATCCATCAAAATGGCACATATTTGGCTTAATAAAGTTCATTTGAAATAAGAAAATTCTTTGTTTCAATGTCACCCAAAAAAGACTACGAACTTTTTCCCTAACCTTTTATATAAACAATTTTTATAATGAAATATTTCTCATTAGTCCCGCGACAATCCATTTGTCAGAGAAAAATTTTTCCCATCAAATTGAAGACAACTATAGACTATAATTTGAACAGGAAATTAAAAGAATTACTGAAATTTTGAGTTAGACGTGCCTAGAACCTAGCAAAAGCTAAAAAGTGTATATGGTACGGTAAAAGCCAGAAATCGGTAAATGCCCGAATAAAAATTGGAAAAAACTGTTTTATTGCTTCGATATCTATGAAATGAGGGACGTTTAGCCTTCTGATGGGACATACATGAAGCTACGGGGATGTAGGGGTGGGGGAAGGTCAACAAACATTTCGTAACCATTGTACAGCCGGTTTTTAACGAATTTAAAAAATTAAAATTTCGGACATTTACCAATTACGGACTTGTGTAGTATAGATCAATAGTTAATGACAAGGCATCGTAGAAATGTCTACGCTAAACGATTTATGAAATCAAGTTATTTGGATCGTTATGTTTTCTAAAAGCCAACTTCTCCAGTTTTTGACAGCAATATCAGCAAATTTTCTAAAAAGAAACCATTATTTGGTCAGAAAACCAACCAGGTCAACCTATTTAGGTTGATAATTTAATTTTTAAATTTATTTGAACTTTCAAATCTTCTCGTTGAAACTACTACTTCCGGTACACAGATTCCCACCAAACTTCGCAAAGATATCTCAATTTATTGAAAAGTTAAAGAATAAAGTTTTGACCAAATTTTTATTATAAAAAATAAACATGGACAAATCCCTATACGAGGACCTGTTATGCAGCTTCAAACATGCGCTTAAATTCTGAAAAACTGGTAAGGGCCGTTATTGTTGCAAAATTAAATTAGAATTGTTCTTAATCGTTTTTCTTATAAATGATACTGTTTTCAAAAAATTTGTAAAAAACGAACAGCACCTCTGGAGGTTAGCACTGCCGGTGGATTTAATTCTAGCCAAAAATCATTGCGATCTCCCAAATTATGAGAAAAGCTTAACTATGAAGTTTCATCCCGATGAGCCAACCGTCTGGGCTATAACCAGTTACAGACATTTAGTCTGCACGAATACATACAAACACAGATTTGTTTAAAAACAACTTTTTCTTTCTTTTACGTAGTAATGAAAAAATTGTATCTAAAGATTTTTGCAGATTTGCCATTTGCTATATCGCCAAATTCAAAAAAAGTAGGTTTTAAACAGATCCCTGTGTGTGCGTGCAGTACTAGAATTTTTCCATAAATTGGAAGATCCCAATGATTTCTCGCCGACAGCGGTTCACTGGAAGGCAGCTTCCATACGAGCTTTCCCGATTTTGAAAAATTTATCATTTAGAAGAAATACGATTAAGTACTAAAAGATTTTAAAATAATTTTCAAACAATATCGGTCCAAACCGATTTTCCAAAACTTAAGGGGAAATGAGGATTTTGGCAATAAACTGTTTTTTAACAAAAATTTGGCCTCTCTCTGTACAGCCTAGACAGATTGATTGATCAGAATGAAACTTCATACTTAAGCTTTTATCACAAATTGGGAGGTACCAGTAATGTTTGATCGACATATGAAACTTCATATTTAAGCTTTTTTCATGAATTGATCTAGTCGAAATTTGTCCGTTGTCAATTTTATACTTGATTATGCCGAATATCAATTGGTTATCGGTGTAAACACAAATGCTATACTTTTTAAAACATTTAGTAAGCGTAAGTCATACATATTTTTGTTTGTTTGGTTAACATCCCAAAAATGCTTCCTCAAAAATAATTCGAAATTTATTGCTTATTTGTACCTACATGTTAAATTATCGACAAAATATATAAATAACATAACATACTCGTAGGTCTATACACAAAAACTGTGTAGGGGATGTGTGGATGCCAATAGAGTATCTCATTAGATTGGTATGCAGTTAAAAGGTAAAATGAAGCGGCTATCATATTTACTCTACGGTTAATTTACTAGTAAATTTTAGTGTACTTCTATTTTGTAAAATCCACCACTGGTTTATTGATGGTATCGTTAATATGGTGCTCACTTTATTTTATCTATTTAATACACGACAATGTGATGGCGGATCTGAATATCATAAACAGAGAGAAATCCCTATGATTACCTGTTATTGGGCTTCAAACATCCCCTAAACAGATTTTAGTGTTGTCCTATTTTGAGAAAACCGCCTCCGTTTCAATGAGGGTAGTGTTATTATGATTATGTTTTTTAAAATATCATGCTTAATAATTACATGCAAGATAAATATAAAGATCACAACTAGACAAGAATTCTAAATTTGTTATTGGTAAATTTGGTATTTGCAATACCATCTTGTAACATAAATTTCACAATATTATAGAAACGTCAAATTTCCTGATTAGATTTTGCTAAAAATGTGGTCCACACTTTTTCGTGTTGTTCGGTTTTTTGTAATGTTTGTTGTTGTTAGAATGTACACACTAGCTCACATATTGTAATATCCGTAAAATTTTGCTAATATTTTAGTTTACTATGATAATTGCATACTATTGCTGTCTGTTTTGTGTCAGACTAATAGCGGTAAAAATCATCTCTCTTCCCATTACTATTCTTGAGGTGCCGTTGGGAAGCGATGATTTTAAGAAGGAAAATGGAAAACATTGCATTATTTGCAACCTGTTGTTCTCTCTTGTAATATATTACAGTAATTAGTTTATATTCAAGAATAGATTGCTTGAAATATCTTCTGCATAATGTACATAATTCTGGTAGTGTTAAAGAGTACTAACCTGCCTGAGGTAATTTTCTCAATGTCATGGTGTAGACCTATTTATGCAGTGTTAATTATTATCCGATGTAACTATTGAAGTACCGTTATGTTAGCATCCTATTCGCTGCCAAAAAACAATGAGAAACACGGTTATTTTATCTAGTATATCAGGTAAAACAATTATCTAATTTAAATTAGTCTTAATAAATTTCCTGCATAAACCAAATCGAAAAATAATATTAATGAAATTTCAAGAAGGAATATCTCAAGAAGTACCATTAATCGCTTCCTGGAAACCGGTGTTACTAATGACCGCAGAAAGTAAACGAACCGTAAGAATGCTATCATCAAATATTAAATTTATCAGAGCGAGTGTTCACCGATATTGTACTCGATCTGCAAGGAAAAGGGAAAGAGAACTGCAAACCGCATGAATCTTCTGTTCACAAAATATTCATAGATGATCTAAAACTAAAACCATTAAAAAATTAATGTTCATGGAGTTTCTGCGTCGTCAAAGAATCAAGCATATTTTGGATTGGAACGCTGAATTTTTTCTCTGATGAGAACTTATTTATATTGGAGCAATCTCACAACTCCTAAAATGACAGTTGTAATGATTCGTTTGCGGTTTGCTTTAAAATTGTTAGAATATACTGAACCGTTAACAGATCTCTTGTCGATTTGTGGAGGGCAGCAGATCGCCAGCTAGGTGGCAGTCGTTTCGATGGAACCTTTCCACCAATCATCAAGAGCTTGAAAAGTATGCCACTTCTAGTGAACAAACACACTCACACAAACAACATTGTTGATGTACCATTATTGATGTATTACCTTATAGATTACAGATTACCTGTTTTTGGAACCAGATTTCGTTTGGTCGTTTTTTATTTTTATAAATCAACGTATTTTTATTAGTTTAAGGGTGGCATGGACAAGTGATTTTCACATTATATAAATTTTTTATGTTTTATAAATAAATCCATTAAATCAACAGATTTACAAAGATTCTATCTGTTGAAGATATGTAGAAAAGTCATGCGTTCCATTTCTGCTTTGATACTACAATATTTGCACTCGACTTATTTTATTTGTTTTAAGACCGCAGTGTTGTGCCGTATTGTCTACACTGCACCAATGGAACCATTTCAATATGATGTGCCTTCTACCTTCACATTTAAAAACTTGTACCCAAGATTCATTTTTATATTTAAACACATTTTTATATTTAAACGTTAAACGATTAAAAATCGGCGGTACCATAAAAGGGGTCTATGCTACCGACAAGTTTACTGACTTTTTGACTCGATTACCCGTAATATTGTTTATTCATTTTGGGAGGTGGTGCACAAACATGCCGCGTGCCTGTTACAGTTATGGAGGTCTGCCAATTTGATTTGGAAAGTTATTATTTAAGAAAAAAATAAATCCGCTTTTTTTATAATTAACAAGTAATTAGTTGACTACTGGGAATTTTTATTTTAATTAAATTAATCACTTCCGGTCACTCGATTAGCCCCAGCAAGAAATTTCCAATAAAAGTGCCTTTGTTCTAGGGTTGTTAATTTGAAAGTCTTACATCCATATTTTCTATATACACGTGGTAGGGTAACTTTTAGTAATAAACTCATCCGCCTTTCGGACACCATAAATTTACAGCATATTATTAAGCTGGGATCATATACGTACGCACAATACAGGATCTTAATTATCCCCAAATCAAAAATGTCACCCGCCCAACGTTAGTAACTCGAATATGGAGTTTGCTCTAGCGATGTATAGCTCAATGAGCTTGTTGAGCGAAAGTAACCCATAGGTCTTTAGTTTCAATTATTACCTGAAGAAATTCGTCATTTATTTTGCAGTCTTATGTAACAGGGTTGGCTTTTCGGTGAAATTATAGACATTTGCACTGTTCAATGTTGGGATTGTCTTTGTTAAATAAAATCTAATATTAAATTATTAAATATTAAATCTAAAAAATGCCATTTATTTATATAATGTATTTTAATATAATAATATGGACTATCTAACTCTGCTTGCTTTGATTTCCAGTGTTGACTTTTCGAGTTTGATTCTGCTAGCACCGTTCGTTTCCATTTTACTGCTGGTCGTCTGACTTGTGCTTTCGTATTTCGATACTAATGACTGCTCGACTCTTTGGCCATTAAAGAGTTCAACATTTGTTATTTTGTTGGCCTAGAAACACCTTAGTATTTTTCTAAGGCATTTATGTATGTATGCTTTGTTGCGCAACCATACATCAACACTGATTTCTCACACGAATTGAATATTCTGAGCTTGGTGTTGTGGGATAGGGTAGATAAGTTCCACAGTTTGTCTTTCTTGATTCGTTTCTATAAATATTTATCTGATCCACCCCTTGGTGGTAGATGCAGTGGTGAATTCCATTCGAGACCGCTCAATTATGGTGTGTGTTGTGTTAATAATGATCGGTGCAACTTAAGATTCAAATAGGATGCACATTGCAAATATCTTTTTGGAGATATACCCCGAACATTTTTGCATTCTCTCAGGTCACCTTTTTTTGTAATCGTTACAAGTAGTCAAGCGTACCTTCCACTTTCGCGGTATTCTATCAGAAGTCCATACATCTGTTATTACTGGTGCTAGAGTTGTTGCAGTTGTCGTTATGTCACCTTTGAATATTTCAGCTCTGAAATATTGCTATCTTTGAAATATTCCTCTTATCTCTTCATTACATTCTCATTATGCTTCATCTGTTGTGAAAATTTGACCAGATGCATCTCTTATTGATAGGATTGGTAAATTTTCCACTTGCCCGTCGTACACGTTGATGTAATAACGCATGTTTCGCGAATACATTCTTCGTATAGTCGTTTCAGCTCCGACTTATTTTGTTGACACATTTCCAACTTGTGATGCATTCTTCAATATTCTTCCAATTTTTATCACTTATCCAGAGTTTGCGTATGTATTCGTGGTGTGTGTTTGTAGCTGCTTCTTCATTGGTTTAGAAGCTAAGCTTGAGCGCTTCACAGAATGTATTTCTTATGTCGCTATCACACTCATCGTTGGTTCTTTCAGCTGCGTCTTCTGTTGGAACATAGCTGAATTATGGTTTGTGTTTCATATTTTAGAATGGGCTCTTGCTACAATTATTACACTTTGGAGCCCAGTTACTCCATTCCATAAGTGTCTTCTTTTCTTTAGCTGTTGTTAATATATCATCTCGTCCAGAGGTAATTCCCTTTGCTTGTGGTTACTTTGCACTATTTCTCCATCTCACTTCCCTGAAGCCAAGAATTTTGATTTTGTAATGCTTCATTTCTTTCTCTAATTGTGTTAGACTTACAGTTCTGATGTTTTAATTCCCGTGTATGGTAAACCGAGGGTCGATATTTGTGTTTGCCGATTTGCATTTTTTTTCTAGTATTCTTTTCTATAATCATTCTGATTGGATCATGAACCATTGAGTCGTAGCCAGCTGATTTAGGCATACTGGCATGTCATTTAAGTGGTCACCCATATTTGTACTAATGGAATTGTTGCTTGACGTAGGTGATGAAGTTGTTGTTGAAAATCAATTGGTGAACCTCTCGAACAAATGTAATTCTCAGCTAACCTGAACAAAAGGGATATCGCTTTCATTGAAAAGTCCCCATCCGTATTCTTGTTCAAGAAAATATTAATTACAGTTATCAGACAATTTTACTCTGATAAACCATATGAAACAATCGACTGTTCACAAACTCGTCATGTGTTTGGCCATATCTGTACGTAACATTTTTTATTGTTTTTTTTATTTGGGTCGAAACAAAACCGAAAACACTAAAACACTAAAATCAATCAAAACCTCTTTTTTATTAGTAATTATGTATAGTAACGCCGATTACGTTGCTCATGAAATGGACTTTAAAATCAGGACTAAAGTATTCGTTTCGAAAAAGTTCATGATAGGCAGAGAATTTCATTGGCACCAAGAATTTTTTTTAAACCATAGCCGAATTTAGCCTCGCACAGCGTTAAGTACATTACATATCGACATTTTATTTGATCTCGTTGAAAACTAAATCGATTTCAACCAGAATGAAAATAGTTAATTTCTATAAAGCCGACTTCTTTTTCGAAGGGTTACAATAACGCCAATATAGAATCATTGATCGTGTAAACGGTTGGTATGAAAGTTGCGGGACCTACCCGTGTACTCTAAAGAAATGCCAACTAATATTAATATATTTGATTTTATTAAAGCAGGATTTATAAAATTAATTCCACGAACGAAATGGCTTATGGTACCAATGCTGTATAAAACACCGGAAAATAAGAAATTGCGCTACTCGCCGCAAGTGACAGCACTATCATAAAAGAAAATTTCTTTTGTTATATAATTACCAGCGGCAATTTTTTATTCATTTTGTATCTCTTTTTTCACTAAATAAAACATCCCAGCGGAATAAAATATTAAAAGTGATCCTTAAAATGACAAATTGATTGATATCCGAAGTAAAATAACCCGGTAAATGAAATCTTGAAATTTAACAATATTCTGTCTTTCCGCCATTTCTTAAAGAAAGGCGAGGAAATTTGGATAGTAGTATTGTTCAGGGATTTTAAAGTTCTGGACAAAATTCTAGGATCTGTTCATGCTGGACTAAACTGAGCCATTTCATAACTAAGCCTTTTGAAAATTTAAAAAGCTTTATTTATTTATTTTCAGTTGCTAGCCAATATATCAGAAATTTCTACTAGTAATCAATACTTTCAGTTGTGTTTCTAATAGCTTAGGTTATACTGAGACTACAAGGCAAATTTGGACAACAATTTATGGATTAGAATTTTTACTATAATTTTTTGATTTTCTGTGCCCATATAAGTTATTTTCAGTGTGTGGTCAATATTAAAGAGTATTGAGATCCAAATTAATTTAGATAATACTAATAATTACATTACTTTTGTTTTATTCAATCGATTTGATTCGATAATTTAATTATATCATACATTGTTCTAAATGACAAATCGTTAACTCATGATGTTTTCAGGAAATTTACCATTAAGATGGCAACTTAATTAATTATAAATTTTTTTAGGATGCTGATTGCTGAATATTTATACCCAAAAAAAATAAAAATTAATTGTGCTGACTTGTGCTACTCGCCTTACATTATATTTTTAACTAACAATTTACTAACTATTGACTACTTGGTGTCTGTAACCGGGTCGATTCGGTCATGCATTATACGTTTCAATCAATCAATTTTATCACGGATATCACGCTTCTAAACTACTCTACCCAATTTTACGTATAATCCAGCTTGTTGTTCATCAGTGTTCTAAATATAATTCGTATGCCAATATTTGTTCAGCAGCTTGATGTCCCTGTTTATTATTAAGATGATATTGAAAATACAATGTCATGTTAAGGATATGTCACAATATCAATTAAATCAGTTTTATAATATGTTTATCAAAGTTACACAATTAAATTAATTTAGCATATAATTCTTTCCGAGCTCTAAAACACTGGCTACGCCGCTTGCATACATAATGTGTAAGAATACATAATTTTTATTATCAGTGGGGTGTGCCAATAAATGTATTATAATATATAGATAAATTCTTTACTCATTGATAATGGTGATAATTAAATTGTCCATGAATTATTAATATCATTTTGTTGTTGTACACACATATAATACAGTGTTAAATGAGAGATAGTGTGACACATATTATAATAACTCATATCTTATTTTTTATCATTCAATAATACTCTATAAAAATAATGTTCTGAACACACAGTAGTTTTGTAAAATAATTTTATATCTCGGCGCAGTTCTTCTTCTGTACACATACTCGTGTACATAACACAATAATAACATTATCGTATTTTCTGCGTTTCTGATCTCCAATTAATATATAAGTAACTTAAAAAATAAAGAATAATAAACAACATACACAACATATAAAACTATGCAACAATTAAGAATCGAGATAAAATATGTATTAACGTCATAACATAAAATATACACAAAAAAAAATTTATTATGATCAGCTCTAATCTGTTAAGAGGGTCAATCAAAATGTTAAGTAGAATCACGAATATCATCCAATTGAAGGAGATGGTATTTGTACCGAGTATGTGTATACATATTTCTTTTGTCACCCGTGTTTATTTATGTAGATGTAAAAAACCGCGTCACAGATAGACGCGCGATATACTCTCGCGTACTTAAGAAAAGATCATTTAAATTTAGATCAAATTAATTGAAATATAACGATCAATGATCAAACGATCATTTCATATAAATATGTGCACAGTAAACATTTTTCAGTGCCTTAGTTTTTGATTAATTTAGATAAATTATTATTTGATTTCAATATTTAATTTTTTTTTTGCTTTATTTGCCTTTGGTTTCATATTTTAATTGAAAACAAGGATAATTAATTTACACACATAAAAGAAAATGTATTTAATCAATTATCTTATCTGCAATATGTATATACTCGTATACGTTTATATGTTAAATTTGTTAATGTGAAAGGATTAGCCTTTAGGATATAAACTACAGCAATAAATATAACTTTATAAAACATTAGAATTTTAAGAAAATAGAATAAATCCTTACATTATCCTTTTTGTATTATGTATACATATTACTTTAATGAGGTAGTAATTATGTGTTATTTTAAAGATTTATGGTGTTTATGTATATACATTAGACTTACACCACTTTGCATTTTGCATTTTTGTATCCTAACTAATTTTCATTTTAATAGTCGCAAGGCTGCCCATTAAATTTTATAGTTATTAGTTGAAGCATTCACGGAACATTTCGTTTACATATAAGTATTAGGCACATATTTATTTCCATGATTAAATTCTCCAGAATTTACGTAAGCTTCCATTACAGCATTAGAGTATTCTAACTTAAACGGCTTTCATCGGAATATGCAATTTACTTTGGAAAACGAAGACACAAAACCATACATATTTTCTACCAAAAAAAATTAGAAATACTTTTCTCAAAATGTTTAGAAAAACAACTCAAATTAATTTTAAAATGGTGAAATCCACAATATACCATTTAATCGAGGGTACACAGTAAGCAATGCAACATTATTTTGGAAAAATTACAACCGTGGTAGAATTAAGTCAAAACAATTTTAGAAACCTTTAAAAACTTCTGTGGCTTTGTTGATATATTTAAAATTATTACAAGTTAAAATCGTTTGTAGCAAGATTTCACAAACAAGTAATCGAAGCTGCATAAAATAACCACGAATCGTAATGACACGTCGATTTTGAGCTTTATTTAATTAGCAAAATAAATTGTCGATGATTTCACTAATCATGATGCCAACAGTTGGGGGCGTGAAAACGGCCATTATCTCGCAGCAATAAAGAGGTCTCATCAAAGATTTAGATTTAGGTTTAGAAGAATTAGCAATTTATTGTACAAACTATATCTAAAACCATATCCTTGAGTAAACATAAGCAACGATCGTACAATTTTTAAATAAAAAATTTAAACCTCACGTAAGCTGCAGTCATGAAGGATTTTGGTTTGAAAAGCGCTCAGCAGATTATTAGTTCTTTAAGTAAAGTAGTTCCTAGTAATGACGCTTATAGCATTGGAATGAATTTAAAATATGTAATTTCATTTCTACTTCGAGTTGAAGTTGGAGTATAACACGTATAGTAGAAACAAATATATTTTATATACTGATTCTCCAGGCCTGGAATTTTTAAATTAAAAATTATCAGGGTCTACATTTGTAAGTTCAATTTCGGAGGAAGGAACTGTGAGTTTGATAACGTTTTTAAAATAAACTAAAATGTCGCTTATCGGGCAAACAACTTTTACAATTCACAACTAACAAGTATACAAACCGAGTTGTTATTTGAAATTAATTTCCAAAACAGAGGCCTAAAAATAAAATAAGTAATTTTTCTGTTGGCTTCCCAAAAATCATACAGCGCTGATTTATAAAATGTTAAGGCAAATTTTGCTATGGTAAACCACATAAACCTCCGAATTTGTTGAGCTGAAAATATTGTTTAGTTGACGAAGCTTGATAGCTTTGTATGACAATGGCTCTCCTTAAACCCAGAATCCTCCAATTTAGATGTGACTTATGTGTATATCAATACGTAAGTTACTTTTATGTTGTCTCTTTAGAATTTTCATAGAAAATTTTGGAAAATTGTAAAACTGATTTTTAGAAGTAAGTCAAGGTACTTTTGCTGTCTCTAAACCCTCAAAACTTCATTTTTGCTAAAATTGAGGTGTTTTTCATTTAGAATAACTGCAATAATAAGTTATTGTATTATTGGCTTCATAGGAGTTTATTTGAATGGGTTGGAAAAGTACACTTATATTTTGATGATTGCTTCCAAGAACTTTCAAAATACCGCTGGGTCTCTTTACACCTCTTTACATTTAAAAAGAAGGAACGATACGAAATAGTTTTTTATATAGAATAGATCAACCCGTTTTAAGCCTTAACTAATTGCGTATTGTTCATTATCAACCTGTTTGTCTAGTACATGATCCAAACCGTCACCTCTGTAGTTCAGTACTTACAGCTTCAACAAATTCAACACCTCTCTTGCATCCGCACCTTGACGTCAATCAATCTCGCAGTACTCATTTATTGTCTATTTCACCTCAGCCTCATCTTCGATAATAATTCGGCTCGCCACTATATTCGGCACCACCTGATCGCATATCTCTTTGTCCATATAATGTCATCCTTGAAAACAGCTGACGTCCACATATCATTCGCTCTCATTGACAAGCATTTCATCGGTGCCCTTTTCTGCCTTCATCTGATCCTAATGAATTTTAGAGCCATAGGGTCTAGCACATTCCATTTAATATCGCTCCCGTAGGCCACCCTTCTTGTAGATTACCCTCCATATAGCTCTTGGACAGCCTTTCTATGGATTGCCAATTACCGCTTCCGATTACTCGTGCTGTCCCATGATGATCCATCAGCAATCCCCACTCGCCTTGGCTGTCATCTACACTAGATACTTTTCAATGCCCTAGCCAACAGACTCTCACCCAATATTAAGTGAACCAGTCCACCAGTCTCTAATTTGTTCTAGCCGACATTGGTTTATGTTATGTCCCACTATCCCATCCAGTGGTAGCTGCCACAATTGCACCGAGTTTCTCATTTTTCCTTAAGTCTTACTTGCCGATATCATCGAGTTCGTTTTTCTCCGTCACATCACCACCACTGGCATTATCACTTTCCTCAAGTTTTCTGAAAAACGCCAGCTTAATGTGGTTCTCCGTTACTTAAATCATCTCCGCACTAAAATCATCGAAACCATCTGCAGCAAGTGATACGTTGTCAGTCTCACTCACCATCAACATGCAAAATTTCGAGTAGTTCATTTTCTTCTTTTTGTACTGAGGCAATATCCTCCAGTTTATTTCTCATACTTGCTGCATCCTTGCCATTATTCGATCCAATAAAGCTGAATGGTTACTCCCGACCAGTGGCACTCACTCTATGATCTTCATCATCCGGATCCACCTTATTACCGACAGTCATTTGCAACATCTGCTCCTCAGTCCTCACCATGATCTGAATGTTCGACTTTCTGCCGCACGTCGCCTACATTATGATTTATTTTGGAAAATATTTTGCCTCTCGGTTGGTTACGTTCCTGCAAGATGTTTAGAATTAACTACCTGAGTTCCTCCGTGCATTGCTCTAACTTTCGATTCATTTTTTGTTTCATTTGTTATCTACCTTTCTGTACTTTGTGGATCAAAACTGTTTCATTTGTTACATCAAATCATATTGTAACTGATTTTTCAACATAATTCGCTGCAGATTAACCAACCCTTGCATAGTTCCTATTTTCTAGATAGTTCGAGAATTATTTCAACAGCTTCACTTTTGTCCACCAAATTTTCTAGACTTGTTGTCTGATATTCATAATCCCCCTGCTATCACCAATTGTTACCCTGTCGAATCCGGTCCATATAATTACATTATGAATACATCAGTTGGCGATTTACAATACAACACCAATTATTGTATGTTACACCCCCTACCGAGTGCGTCGCTAGTGGAATAATCCCGTTATTATCCACAAACACTAAAACATACACTTCCACAATTATTTATGTATTCACTTGACAATATTGACAATTAGTTTTAATCACACCGGAAATCCTGTCAAAAAATTGCCGAAGGCAGACCCATTGCGTTAATCGCCGCTGTATTTATGTATATACCGCGCTGAGTATTACAGAATGTCAGCGAACAATCGTAACGATTCTGTTCTATACTAAACTGGTATAATCTACTAAAAAACTGTCATAAAATTACTTCTAATGACTAAATCTATATGTCACTAAATTGCTAACCCTTGATTGATCAATATACGTTGAACTAATGTCTCACCTAAGCGACAAGGCGATATGGTAACAATGTGCATCTGCTTTGCTAAAATTTTATTTTTAATTGATACTTTTCGTTTCTGGACCACTGAAGTTTAATTCACTCTACATAGCTGCCATGGAACACAATGAAATATTTCAAAATAACTTAAGTCAATTTTTTAAATAAATAAGGATTTCAATTTTATTGTGCACATATAATTTACTTTACACATACAATACAATAAACTTCAATGTTTCTCGATAAAATATGCAATTTATTAGCAAATCATTTAAAAAAGCATTAATTTATATTTCAACTTCAAATTTAGAGTGAAGTGAATCAAACCCTTAAAATACCAAACAAAAGTCCCAATTCATTCACAAATTTCTCGTCTCTCAATTTTAATCACCTAAATTTAATTATTTAGCATGATTGTTATCTGCTATCTGTATTCCTACAACTGAAAATATAATATCCTATACCAAACATAGATCTCCAGCAGCCAGATCACTGTAATCAGTCAGCGAAGCACTCTGCCGCACAAACAAGGGCGCCAAAAACAACTATGATGATTACATTACACCACCAAACTCCTGCCGATCTGCTCATTCATGTAACGTTCTGAGAACAACTCAATAAATAATATTTAACCCACCCTCAATAAATCTTGTAGGTAGAGTTGAACGGCCTTATTCTATTTCAAGGCCACACAAACTAAAAGAGCCATTTTATATGGTTCTAATCCATAACGCCAAGCTAACCCAACTCCTGAGACTCACGAATTTGCACTTATGGTAATATACAATTGCACGCCTATATCAACCATTCATCGGAAACGACTACGACAGTTTAACAGTTTCAAAACAGCATTAAATAGCAAACAACTCATGCCGCTGAAACCCTCCAACTAATTTAACATATTCACCCCTTCATTTTTTGGTTCATCTTTGTAGTGACAGTATGTAGTGAGAGTACTGAAAGAGAAAGATGGTTTAAACCTAAAAGTTTTTAGCATTGGAATAGATGCGTCACGTTTTTTGCCGGGTTTTGGTTTTACAACTTCTTCAGAAATTTATAGACACAACCTCTTTCACCCATATAATAGTTGTGGCGTTCGCGAATTGCCCATACATATCTTGATTTTTATAAACTCCAAACCATCAAATGCCAACGATGCACGATAGATATTCATAAATAACAACTTTATTATATCTTTCGTTCATCCAAAACTGCTATTGAAATTTCATTCTAATCTTAAATTCTGTTCCATATTTGTCGGTTGGGAAATAAATGGCTCGTTCCTCTTTAGTTAGTACAAAAATACTCCCGAAAGTGGGACGGAACAAGACCGTCTCTCAACCGATCATAATGAAATTGGTAGGCTTATGACTCGATTAGTCGAGCGGGTTTGTTCAAGTATTCTTGAAATCTCAAAGATTTGTATGTTGATCCAGAATGACCTATTTCAGTGACAATACTGTGACAAAGTTGAGAACACGCTTTTGATAGTTGTGCGACCAGAAGTTCTTTACCTGCTGCTATTCTGTGCCCTCAAAATGATTTAAAACTAAATTTAAGCAGATATATTCTGTGTGATTGTGTTAAGTAACAATAAACGAATTGAGGGTAACCAACAAGAAAATATTTGATCTGATAAGTCTGTTTTTAATTCCTCCTGAACTCTACATCTTCATCATCCAAGATAGATAATTTCTTCGGTAGATGAATGAACTCAGTTAACAATTTTCCAGAATTCCTCCAAAAATTATCTTAGAATACCATTTCTATTCTAAATGTCCGATATAATTTTATCGTTATCGGTAAGAAATGTCATAGTTTCTTTTCAGTGAGCCATATTCCAATTCTCCATTAAATCTTTTTAGATCCCCTGTTCTTCATAGGGAGCATATCCAAGTTGATTATAATCAGTTAAGGAAGGCCTAGTTGCATCCCAGTTAGCCGTATTTCAGAACTGTTTTTAAAAAATATTTTTAGAATTTAATTTCCATTCCACAAACCAAACTTCATCTTGGTCGGCTATGAAATAGCCTAGTTCCGTTCTAGTTGGCCCCATTCTAGAAGTAAAGGGCAATTTTTTAAGCATTTGATTTATAATTTTCAAAAAACACTGTAAAATTTGAAACATGTATGAAATTTTTATTTGAGTCGATAAATCAATGTATGCCATTTACTTTTTAAAGATGTATTTTAAGATTCATGTAAAAGTGGGCCACGTTTTAAGCAGTGGTCCATGCGAAATGTCCAATTTTGTTTGGCAGATTTTCCTCAACAAGTTCCAAGGCCCACTCACCAAAACTTCGACGCTGAGGCAAGTCGTTCGGCTTCAGTAGCACGAGCTGTATTTTATACGCCTTCAGACCAAGATCCTTGTGTAAAACCTTCCGCATAATCGAATCCTAATTGCTGTGGCCCTGCGACGGATGAACATTTGATCGTCTTCATCAAAACTAGTTGCTACGGCAGCAATATTTTCCTCTGTACGCACTCTACGGATACTATTTGGTAGAATGATATCCAATAACGTGAAGTTGGTGCGAAATTTTGTCACAACGGCTGGAATTGCTTGTTCAACCATAATATGAATGAACTGACAACAATTGACTTTGATAGATCTCTCTAATCACACGTGATGTATCAAAAACATATACACCAAAAAAAAAAAATGCAAAAAACATTGTAGAGCCTTTGTACCATATTTCACCATATTTCATCCTCGTCGTGAGAACTGATTGAATTCCATTCAAATTGGACAAATTTTAGAGCTACTCAGAACTCTTATTCGAATTCGATTTTCATCATATAAATCCACTTTGATCATGAAAAAAAAGTAAACCGTTGTCGAAAAAACCACCTGTGTACAATTGTGGAACGAAATATAATAAACTAAATAATAATTAAATTTTTATCGGAATCGCTCAACAGAAATATGATTCAAAATGCAAACCAAAAGTAATTATTCGTTTGACATATTTTCAGTTAATTCTCATTTTCTATCAAACCGAAAATTCACCGAAATCTACAACTCGTCGAAAAATTCAATCGATCGGAAACGATATTTCAGCGAAAACAATCAGTTATTTACCGAAAAAGATAATTCAACGAAAAAACAGTTTAACGAAAACGACAATTCTTCCAAATTAAATAAGCGTGTTTAGGATAGTCTTCGCGAACTATATTGCACTTTGTTTAAAATTGCAATCAATACTTGTTGATAGCGAAAGAAACATTTCGATTTTGATAATGAATTTTGGTTGTTCCTTTAAATAGCGAGCAGATAAGGACATTATGTGTATTCCAGTTTTTACTGATTTGGAATAATAAATTCAATTCAATTCGCTTTAATATTATATGCAAAGCGTTTGAAATAGTTTCGGTAAATTATCTTTAGGTGACTTTTTGTTTTGAGTTTTTCAATAAATTGTCATGGAACCCAATCTCACTTTACTAGCGATCATAACCGTTTAATCACCTAGATGGTGCACATTATTAGTGGTCATTAACAAATTTTCACACTTACATTTTTTTTAAATTTGCAAATTCCCAAAAAATATGTCCAATTAAATATGAGTTGATTATTGAAGCTAACATTAGAAATATTAATAATTTAATTGACTGCATAATATCCGCTAATATGACTGACATCTAAAACCTCTAAACGTTATCAGAATATATAGGAAATTTCCTACATATTTGCCCATTTAAATTATTTAATCTGCAGCCGTCTGAGATGCATTATAATCAGTCTACACTTTTGAAACGGAATCAAAACAAATTTTCTTACAAATAATTATGATTAATCTCGGCTAAGATATGAGGATTGTTTACAAGAGCATATAGGGAGAGGAACTCGGTCTAAACAGATATTATGCGTCAATATTATCTACTTTTATATCCAGTTCCGGTTAAGAAAATAATAATATTTAAAAAAAATTAATTATAAGATTATTTTATGACAATATCTTTGACTCTATGTAGAGTGTGTCTGGATATTCATGTAAGTGCATAGACTTAAAACTTTTTCTTATTCTTAAGCGCTGCTGTAAGAAAAGTGTATAGATATTATATTTACTATACATGAAGGAAATTGTGATAAAAAATTTTATTCATATTCATAGAATTTATGAATTTTTAATTAATTTTTATCAAAAACTTTTAATGTTGGTGTAAAGAAAGAAAGTTGGTGATAATTTTATATCGTAAAAGATTAGTCTTCGGATATGTTCATTTCTTATAAACACAAAATTTTAAATTTGCAGGAACTCGTTTATGTAGTTTGATATGGAGGATTACACAAAAAAATTTGAAATAATTTTAAATATTAATTATTTTATGAAATAATTTTCATTTTTATTGTGTACATATGAGCGAATTTAATGTGTATAACCTAAGTGATGATTGGTGATATTCTAAAAAGCACCTGTATACATATTTAGCCATACGACGACATATTTTTTTGTCCATTATTTATTTAAATGGTACGCGAAGTTTTGTGCGTTTGCCAAGAGCAATTTACAATTATAATTATAATCACTTTGATACGAATTTCGCGAGGTATAAACATCTGTATAAAATAATCATATACATATAGTATATGGTGGAAAATACGTCAAATCACGAATTTTAGAAAGTCATGTTTTTTGTTTTTTGTTTTGAGTTTGTAGTTTTTATTAAAAGTACAATTGCGTAGAACATATTTTTTTCTGTTCTTGTTGTTGTTCCAGATACGGGGTGTCAAATTTTAATAGAAAATGTTGAAGATTATGTTCTATATAAAAACAAAAACTATTGCCGGGCATTATAATACAGGGTTCATTTGAAAGAAATCTGAATGGAGATTCTAAAAAAATATAAAATAGTTACATGTTTCATTTGTTCGTTTTCAAAATGGCCGCCAAAATATTATTTTAGAATTTTCGTAATGAACGTCAATTTCTTTTTAACTACCACTTTTACAATTCACTATGTTTTCCCTATTTATTACTTTATTTTACGTAGCAAAATAAAGTATGGTAATCATCAAAAATTTGTACCTCGAAATTTGTGCAGATTTGCCATACACTATATCGCCGAAGTAAAAAAAAGTGATTTTTAAAAAATTCCATCGTGTGCTGTGTGGTGTCCTGCAGACTAAATGTTGTTGGTTCTCTACAGCCTAGCGGATTGGTCGATCGGATTGAGACTTTATACTTAAGATTGTTCCATAAATTGGGGATTCCAGTAATTTTTGGCCAAAATCGGTCCACCGGAAGTGGCAGCTTCTAAAGAAGTTCTTTTTCATTTTTTGCAAGTGTTAGTTTTATTTTCTTACGAAATATGTTTAAGAACGACAAGATTACCCGTTTTTGTGATTCAAAGTTAAATTTAAAACATACAAACTATTGATAGTAAGGAAATGTATTACAAAATAAGGAAACAAATTTGAAATTATTCACACAGTTAAAATTTAAATGTTTTATTCGAATTTTTTTTACATTTATAGAATCCTTTACTGTGTGAAAATCGCGAGTTTCTTTTATTGTTTTCAAATTATCGAACCACTGGCAAGTTGCGTCGTATTACTTTATAATCAGTATTTGCGATTTCCTACAAAGTAGCTGACATTTGGTGAATAAATCGTGAATCGCAGTTTGCTATGAAGCATTACATTTTTATAAATTACAAACGGAAGATAATTTACTGGATTTTACATTATAAACGCACAATTTTCTGCAAAATCAAAACTTCAGAGTTAACCTTTAACGTTTTATGAAACTAGATTGTTGTAGTGAAATAAAGCAAGTAATTCAGAAATATATCGAATGGTAAATATTTAGTCAGTTAAAGCTCACTGACTGAACGATAATTTAGCATCCAGGCAATCATTGTCCAAAAATGCATTTTTCAAATATTCGCGAAACTTATCCGATCCGGGAAGTACTCGCATTGCAGAAGGTGACTTGTTGATGTTAAATCAGTACACAATATAGATGGAATGCAGCCCTGTTATCGTGAAATTGACCCATTGGTGACAGTCTTCATCTTGATTCCATAAATAATTAATTTGACAACCCAAACTGTATGCGTTCCAATGGTTTCTGACGGAAATTTAATTACCCCAATTTTTTCTTAATCGCCATATTTAATCTTCTACATAGCTCTCTTATCATTCTTTTTTATCAACGTTTTCAGACGTTATGAGTTTTTATTCTGAATAGTTTTAGCTATTCGTACCATGTATTTCGTTGCATTAAATTATTCCTGGAAGTTGTATCTTATTATGGTTAGTGTTGACGGTTATGTGTTAGTTAAATTTAATATTTTTTACTGTTCTTGTTAAGTTTTTCACGAATTATATCACTTTTTGTTTGACACTTCTTATTTTCACTTCTAATCGAAATGTTCTCGTCATTAAGTTTGATACCTCGCTTTCAACTTTCCGACGTTTACAACTCATCAGGTAGTAGCAAGTTGTATAATCGACAAATTTTAATATACTCAGAAACATTCCTTAACTGTTTTGAACATTTCGACTCAGGAAATGGCTTACAACTAGTTCTTACACCTTAAATTGTACCTGCAATTTTTTTTTAAATCTCATGCCATCTTTTCTGTGGCCGAAACTCCCTGCTCTTTCGCGGTTGGTTTTCTCGTCTTACTTTACGCAATTTCTGCCAAATCGAAGACGTACGGCTATAGGACCGATTTAAGTTACCATCTGCGCGTTGCATAGCTCCATGCCAGCCTATAGTACTGGTCATGGAAGATAGTTCGGTCCATGAGTTTTGCACGCCGATAAGGGTGGTTGTTGTGTTCCTTTTAATTACAGATCGTAATATATTGATGAAAATTTCCAGTTGTATCCTGCCCCTATCGGGATTCGGACCCGGTATCTCCCGGGCCAAACGCCAAAGCTTTAACCACTGTGCCATTTGGTCGGTACCTGAAATATTAATTTCAACACTAATTTGTACCAAAAAATGTTAACAAGAGGCCATGGTTACGTTTTAGTTTGTTTTCCAGGCCTACTACTAATTTTAGAGGTTTTCAAAACAAACAAAATTATTTCTTGAATACAAATAAATTTTTAAATGGGCGTTCCAAAATTTATGTCCTGGTACAGAAAATATGGTTGGGCCTAACAAAATAAATGACATACACCACTTGCACTAATTATTTTAGTAACCATCTCTAAAGTATGTCACGGTTTTGTGAGGTTGAAGGAGGAGTATGGATTATCGACTGTCGTGACGATGCGGGAGGCAGTTATTCATAAAATATGACGTCATATAAGCATAAGCAGTTACTGTGATATTATATTAAATATATCAATTTGCTAATACATTAGTAAGGGCGGATTTCGTAAATATAACTTCTTGCGTTTGTGTAAATTTATTACATTTTAATTGTTAGTTTTAAGAATTTTCAATCGCTGAATTTTTTAAATGATAACAACATTGTTCATAAACAATCTATTTACTTTTGTGACGATCTGTAACTGATGGGGGGATGTGGAGTAAAAAGACGCATAAATAGCGTCACGAAGTTTATTGCCGATCATTATCCAATTTTTTTTCTTTTTGTATTTTAATTTTGTTATTAAAAGTAAGCATGTCGAAGTAATGGTCGTATTTTGCACGAGAATAAAAAAATGTACTACTCAGATTTTTTTAGTATGTTCAATATAATTAAATGAGGAAAATTTTAAAACAATGACGTTCATTCAAGGGATAAAATATTTTACAATTTTTATATGTTTTGTTAATCTCAATGCATTTAACTTTAAAGTGAGCCCTGCAGACTAAACCTGTTTTTGCACGTTATGTACGTTCGAAAGTTGACCATGTGATTAAAAGTCGTGCAAGAATATATATTTAGTCTTTGGTAAAATAATACATTTATTCCAAAAGGCGTCTTCCTTTACTAAATGTATAAATTTTGGAAAGTAACATTTGTTCCGAAAGACTTTTTTACATAGAAAAATTTCGAGATGAAATACAGGTGTAAATTCGTTTATGTTTTTATGGCGCATTCGTGGTTAGGTGGATATAAAATCGTTTTCTCTAATAAAATTTGAAATTTCGCTTCTTGTTCGGTTAATCTAAATCATAAATTCTTAAATGAATCGTTGCGGAACTGCCTTGGATACTGCTTTGTTCAACCGTTGAATATTTAGACACAAAAAATGTATTGGAAACTTCAAAATAATCTAGAATTAAATAAAATGTTAAAGATTGTTGTTACATTTGTGTGTTGTCTTCCTAGTGTGATCAATACAGCGGTTCATTCCGAGTTCCATTTATCTCTTCAATCAATTCGTTTATTTCACCAAACTAATTATCCCACCCAATCTCTATACGATGCCAGAACTGAATGATGGACATTAATTTTGAAATATTGCTGCCTTCAATCACAAATGCTGATGTGAAAGCATCATCTAACATTGCCAACCACTTTAATTTGCTTTAAATGCTTCATTGGTATACTAGCCCCAATTCGATGATTTAAGCCAACTCCGCAGAACACTCTACGCCTCCTAAGGGACACTACTTAAGATTTGATCTAAAAATACGTACCCCCTAAAAATGGTAGAATTTTATTTTCATTATTTGATGATTATTCAGTGGTTTTTGTTCTAACAGGTTGTGTCCGTTTTAGTGGTTATCATCAACCCAAGTTGCTTGTGTCGTATTTTTTGTATACGAAGAGTCTCATTAAGGAATCATTTCAATAAAGGATCCGCCCGAATACTGTAATAATTTATTTTTTTGTAAGAATTTTGACATTAGCGAATAACTTTCTCTTCCTGAAATATTTTTGGCATTATTAAAAAATTGGAATATTCGTTATTGCATATAGAGAATAAAACAACTGAAGCTTATTTTGGATATTAATTGTATTAATTAATGTAGTACAAGGTTATCCAATTCAAGCTTGATAAAGTAAACTTAAAAAAAACACACAAAATATTCGGAATGTATTGTAATTTTTATTTCATTTTACAGATTGATCCTTGCCATTTTTAGTTAAACAAGATATCATTCAAATGTCCTCCACGGGACTTCTTACAGGCCTTGATTCTTTTGTGGTAATTTTCAATGACTTTTCGGCACATTTCGGGCGGTATCTCGGCCATTACCTTACGAATATTAGTTTTCAATTCGTCAAGAGTTTGAGGATTGTTTGCGTAAACACGATCTTTCGCGTAGCCCCACAAAAAGAAATCCAAAGGCGTTAAATCACAGGATCTTGGAGGCCAATTGACATCAGCCAATCGCGAAATCAAACGTCCAGGAAATTTCTCTTGCAAAAGATCTCGATTTGCTCGTGTTACGTGACTGGTTGCTCCATCCTGCTGGAACCACATATCGTCAAGATCATAATCTTCGATTTTCGTAAAAAAATAATCGGTTAACATGCGACCATAGCGCTCAGAATTGACGGTAACGGTTCGTCCATGGTTGTTCTCAAAAAAATACGGCCCAATCACACCACCAGACCACAATGCGCACCAAACAGTGACTTTTTCCGGGTGTAATGGCTTCTCTGCAATCAATTGTGGATTTTCTGAGCCCCAAATTCTACAGTTTTGCTTATTAACGTATCCACCAAGCGAAAAATGAGCTTCATCACTGAAGAAAATTTTGTTCGAAAAATCAGCATCGACGGCCTGTTTTTCCAACACCCAATTTGCGTATGTTCTTCGTTGTCCATGGTCAGCAGGCTTTAGCTCTTGTGTCAAATGGACTTTATACGGATGAAGATGCAAATCCAGATGCAAAATGCGCCATAATGAGCCATAAGATAGGCCTAAATGTTGAGCTCGACGAGGAATTGACAAATTTGGATCTTCTTCCACACTTTCAGCTACAGAAGCGATATTTTCAGCATTGCGAATGTTTCGATGATGCACAGACCTTCCAATATCAGTAACAGATCCAGTTTGTTCAAATTTATTCACTGTATTCAATATGGTTTGCTTTGTAGGACGATTATGACGACCATAATCTGCTCGTAAAGCGCGAAATGTGGATACGACAGAATCACTATTTTTATAATAAGATTTAATAATTTTAACGCGTTGGTCGATTGTTAAATGCTCCATATTCTTAAATGGCAGAATGTCAACTAAATAAATGACAGCGTATTTGACGTTTATCTTTGACAGATGTCGGTATACAGATTTCTACTTTATCAACCTCGAATTGGATAACCCGTTAATTTCATTGAACAAGCAATAATTAGTTAAATTCATAACTATAGCAAATATAATTTCGTAATTAAAAAACTAGCGTATTTCCAACAATAACAATGAAATGGTAGAAAAATTATTTCAGTTATGTCAAAGATTATTACGCCATAGCTGGTGTAATAATTTGGCTGCATTTAGAACGCTGTCAAAATTTTTAGAATATAAATAGTTATCAGTGTATTCGAACTGGTGGTCTTGAGGCCATTTACTAGTATTTTTCAGGTAACACGAAATATATTTGAATCGCCGAACTATTATATAATGCCTATTTCAAAGTAACCACCTGAAATTGAAATTTTTCATGATCTTATCAGATCCAAACTGGATATCACTTCTATTAACTTCATTTAAAATTTAGCTTTAAATAATTTGATCAAAAATCATACGTAGATCAAGTCGGTTGAATTTAGATATCACCTTAACTAAACTGGTTGAAAATGGATGAACAATCACAAAAGAAATTTAAATCATTTTTCGTACCGTGTAAAAAACCCATAGTACCAATAGTATAACACTATGTTCATAATTTTTCTCAAAATTTAAAATCTTAACTTTAACTATCCATTCAAGACATATAAAAATATAAAATTTAAACACGGCTTCTGGTCCCATATATCAAATTTGTGATTTGACGTATTTTTCACCGTATATAAAGTTGATTTGTCAATTGAATTTCATAAATGACTCATTATTTATGTAATTTTGTTTTTTAACATTAAATATACATAATAATCTGGGTTTAAGATTATTCTCGCACCTCATCGGAAAAATTCTATAATCATTTAAAAAACATAATTATTAGCATGTGTGGGTATGGTAAACATGAAAATAGGTTTTTGATTAGTCAATATCCGCCATAAGGCATGTTTTCCCATTACCATGGAAAATATAAATGCGGCCCCCTCTCAAACGAACCGCGCTAAATACACATCATCAACGAACATATAATATTATCGACCGGCAAAAGAGATAATCCGCGAGTTATTTAATTTCACGAAAAAAAAATTATTTTTTATTTTATTTAGTTTCGTAAAAATTATTAAATCTTTGTCATAAAATTTTTTTCATAATTTTTTGGTTGGTCTTAAGTAAATCTACCATAAATTATATTGTTGTCATTGACAAGAAAATTAAAATACTTAAGTTTTTTTTTATTATGATGGATAAATATTATAAATTATATTTAATTTTTTTTTGTATATAAAAAATATAAACTGGGTAACGGAGGGATTTATAAAGCGTTTACTGCGCGCAAATTAAATACAGTTGATCTAGAAATCATCATCATTCGGAATTACCGCATGTGAAAGAAAATTTTTAATTTTTGGATTTTATTTTTAATTCCGGAAATTCCGTCTAATCCTCTAAATATACAGTGAAACGTTTAAAATAATGGAAATATTATGTAATTGTTTATCTGTATAATATAATTTCCATATATAAGTACAGTCGTGCATTAGTCATTACCAATCCCTTAACAATATACTCTCGTTTTCAAACCAATATCCAGGCATGTATAAACTGTAAAATATTAAGCATACATCATCTAATCACTGTCTAAAATACTCTTATACAGGGTGCACCTTGGACCGTGTATAACGTTGTAATTTAATTATTTTCCTTTAAAATTCGGTGTTGTTGTTGTGTTGTTGTTTGGTGCCTATTTAAAAGTAAAGTAATTTTGCGTAAATGTAAAGAACTGTAAACAAATTAAAATAATGTAAATAATGTAATTAATATGCCAAGCTGATAATGGACAAGAATACATTCTTTAAGTACTTCATCAAGTAATCGACTAAAAGTAATTAAGGCCAATTTTTGTAGTTTTTAGCAAGATGGCGCCACATTTTCATATTATTGCATTTTATTAGGTTGTAAAAAATGTAATATTTTAAATGTTATTAGGAATAATGGAAAAATTAATTTATATTTATTTACTTAGTTTTATATCAATCATTTTATGTATAAATATAAAAAATAATTGTTTACAGTAATTTACACAACACTATAATCTACACTATCTAGCTTCCTCCAAGTAAACTAGTTGCATGGTTTTCACTTTTTCTACTCAGGCATTGATGCATAATCACTTCAAACTACTTATACTCGTATCGATTTTGGTATACTCTGTATATATTGTGCGCCTATACAAACGCGTGTATCAATATATATCCGCGTACATGTATGTTGTATAAAATTCAAACGTTTTAAGTCAAATAACAACTAAAAAAAATAATACAAGAAAAAAATAACGTTAATCCATCGTAAAGGAATTATAAAAATGAAATTATATTGAGATTATAATTTTTTTTTTGGTGTGTTTGTTGAGGATTTTATAAAAAAGCAACAACAACAAAAATTTAAGAAATATAATAACGCAACACAAGAAGAAGTAAAAGAAACTAAAACATTTTACTTGAATGAAGATTAAGCTAAAAACCTAAAATCAATAAATTGTTAAGTAATTATATGAATTATTTTGTTTAATTTGTAATTTAAGACTTTTCTATGTTATTTTGGTGTATTCACCTGATTTTTGGTTTTCGGTTTAAATATGTTCATTTTGTTGTATACAAGGTCAGTCGCTTAGGAACGGAAAAGGATTTATTTTTAGATTTCTTAAAATCCAATTTTATCATGCGTTCGCAATTTTAATCTAGAAAATTTAATTATAAACTGAAGTTTAAATTTTAGCAAACAATTTGTATGATTCGACATGTAAACATATAACTACTTCATACCGGATTCTCGAGCCGGCCCGGTACTGTGGCGGCCAATATCTTTATAAGCCAAAGAAATTTTAGTTAGTTTCTCTTGCGGTTACAAATCACCAATGGAGGTATGGATATCGTGTTAATTTAGGGATATAATACCGGCTATTGTTGATGAAACATTTTATTAATCATCCTTTATTGTAGAGACCTGCAACGTGGTCAAGCCATATAACTCGATTGAATTTGATAAATCCAATGATATCGCGCTACTGGTCAGAAGTTGCTTTATCTTAGACTTTGTTTATTTACTTTATCTTTTTTTCTTTAAACTTTGTTAATTTCCAAAGAGAAACGGGTTTCTATGAAATTCCTAGACATGTGGGCGGCCCATAGATTCTCCCAGTTTGTACTGTCATACGCCTGTCGGAAGCCTATATATAATTGATGTATGGATATGTTGTACATTTTTCCAACACTGGTCAGTAATCGATCGATTTGAACGAAAACCATGAGTCGCCAATGAATTTTTCAACAATACAACATTAGCCAAAACTTTGTACGCACACACTCAGAAATTGTGTGGAATTTTTCGATGTAATCTTTGCCTCTCGGCCTATACGAAGGAATCGTGTATCACATTTAGATACGCAGCATGCATCTAATCTATTTGAGATGCAGTTGCGCCTGAAACGAATGCAATAATTACATCGAAAGGAAATTTCAATATAACTCAAAGTTAACTATTGTTTGGCGAATTTAAAATAATTCGCTAAAATATTGTGTTGATTCTTTGTATGTAAAGTCAAAGTATTTGTGTAGATTTTGTAGTGTGGTCAGTACAGTGTGACGAGACATCTACATTTTTTGTTAGAGTTTTTAATATCTGGCAAAGTATAAAATACAATTCAACAGGTTGTATATTGATCTTAAGGTATGTAGATTTTTATTGGGGGCAAAATCTACAAATTTGCTTGAGACAAAAAAAAATTGATCGATATTATTTCAAAGCACATTTTAATCTTACACTCACCTCACTTTACGACGCAACTTGCATGGTTACAGTTTCAATGTACACCAGCTTCACAATTAGTCTCACGTTAAATCAATTTGATTTAAATGTCATTGGTTACATATTTTGATGCAGGCTACAACGCTTTTGTTATGATGCAAAACTTACTTCTAAAAACGATGAACTTTTGTGCTGGAATCATATACGTAATTATTTGCGTCGCATATCAAATTTTTTTTCGAGTGTGCAGTGTTCAATAGAGCTAACCACCAGTCTTCCAACTATCCGGCAGCTCTTCTTGGTTCCAAATCGTATAGATTTGATGAAAGAGAGCGCCTCTTCCATCGAGGTCAGGTGCCTTTTAATTTTTTAATCTACTAATAGTTGCGTCTACTCCCTCCACTGTGGGATATTCGACAAAGACCTCTTCACCTGGAGGAGCTATTGCTCTAATGAGGGTTACTTCATCATTCCGAATTAGTAGAGTTTGAAAGTTGGTTTGGCATACTGATAGAACATCAGCTACGTTTGTTCTCAGCTCTCCAATCCCGTCTTTGATGGCTGTACTTCTTGGGTATGTGACTCCGTGCAGGACTAAATGTATGTAACTTCTCTACAGCCCAGCCAAACCGATTGATCTGTGTGAAATTTCATATTTAAACTTTTCCCATACCAATGTCCCGAAGATCCCGATGATTTTTGCCAAAGTGGCAGCACCCATAGGGGTTTTTTCGTTTTTTGCAAATATATTTAAAAATATATCATTATTAATTTTCAAAATTGACGATTTTTGACAAAACCTGGTTTTTATTTTAATAAATATTCAATCCGTACATCCACTTGAAAAATATAAAGCATTTACGAAAAAACAATTAACAGTAAAAAGTAGTAAATTAAATTTCGAACAAAATTGGTTCAGGCAATTTTTTAAATTGTACCGGAAATGACGAGTTTTGATAAAAAATAATATTTCACCAAAATCTTTTCTTTCCTTGGATTGATTATTCTTTACAAAAGCCACACAAAATTAAAAGATTCAAATACAGTTTAAGATGATATTATTTTTTGATTATACTAGACAGTTTTACCAAAAGTTCGTAAAGTTTAGTTTTTCGCTTTAGAAATCAAGCGAGATGTATTCGAGATCTTTGCATACATTCGTGGTGTCCAACAATTCACAACTCCATTTTTTATTTTTGACATGTTTTTTCCCTTTTAGTTTCGCGTCTAGAGGCACGCCTAAATGTTTTACTGCGTTTGCCGTTTTTGCCGTTTTTGTTGGTGAAGTTTAAGAGAATTATTCCGTGTCTTCGTGCAGGTACTGACAATATCAAATTGAAATTTTCTTGTGAATTATTCTATGCTCTAGCGACTGCTAAGATACACGTATCATCTGCTATCGTTGCTATGTTTCTCTCATCTGTCGGTGGCAGCTTTGAGGTATATAGAACATATAAAGTTGATCCAATAACACTACCTTATGCTACTTCTGGTAATATTTTCTCTATTTCCGAGTATTCGCCATCTAATTGTAATTGAACACAATAGTGTCGGTTAACTAACCGGAGTACTAGCTAATTAGAACCTTGACATTTTTTGCACTTCGGTATTTAACCGCTATATCTTTTAATGGTTCTATTTTAACTCTCATATTAAGTATTGCCTTGATATTATACACATCTTCCACTCTACTTTGTTACTAAAAGTGAGAATAAATAGTAGAGACCATCTGTTGTTGATTTGAACTCCCCTAGATCAGTTTCGTTTTTTCTTTCTTAATTATGCTTAAAGCATTTTCTATTTTAAGTTCCTTTTGCTTGAAATCCTCATTAATTTATGTGCGCAAATTGGATGAAGCCGTCCAGCGTACCCTCGTAGGTAAACCATTAATACTCAATTTGTTTCTCTTTCTAATTATTCTTCATTCGAAAGGAATAGACTAATGTCATCATCAATTGCAGGTTTAGGTGTCGTCCCAAGTGCTGCACGTGTTTGAACTGATTTTTTGAGTTCCTTATTCTGTTCCTCTAAAATTTTAAATTTTCAATTCAACATAGCTGTACATTCCGATATTTCTAGGATTTAAGATCTTAGTTATACCACTGGCATTTGGTTCGTGGTATTACTTACGACCATCTAGGTGTACACAGAGACAATCGAAGCGCTTTGTGTAACCTAAGCTGAGGGGCCAACAATACTTCAGAGTGGTCTGATACTTCTAGTTACAAGAGTATGGTATATGTTACTGGCCATGAAAATGCCATGATAAATGATGAAGTAATGATTGCAAAACCAAGCCAGAGAATGGTCACGAAAAACATGTAAAAACTTTAGTCATATTACACGTGCAACATTCAGGGGATTTTATTTATACATTTTTCGTGTCAGGACTTCGGTAGTTTAGTCAAAAGTTATAGTTTCTCGTTCCTCCCCTTTTGTTTTGTAAATCACAAAATCACATAAATTAATTAGTTAGATTATTTACTTTACAAGTTAAATTTTATTTCAGCCTTGCGTTTTCGAAGCTTTTATCATTATTTGTTACTTAGGCATCATATCGTTACAACCGTAAAAATGCACGACGTATAAAATAAATGACATATGCACGGTGAGGCTAGGGTATTATTATGAACAATTTCAAGCAAGTTCCACAAGCTCTAGAACACCACTGTACCAAATCGAAGACAGCATACAAAATTTAAACGTTGTAGAGGTTTTGGATACTTTTAAAGAAACTTCAATTTGAAAGAAATTTTATTCTATAACGGGAGGTGTTTCATAAACAATATGTATTTAGTTTTTTGCTATCATTTTAATCCAAAACCGTCCGTATTGATTTCACCGACTTATTTATGACGGAATGTTATGTTATCCGCTGGTTATATATGGTGTACCGCAACTGACTGAAACGAATGATATGGTTGTATACCTTAATTAAACGGAAAGTGACTTTACTTGTGTCACTTCGCACGTGGATTAAAGTTACAAGAGTTTTAGAAAAGGTCTTCCACCGGAGGTCGTTGTGTTGAAGGGTCTACTATACCTCTTAATTGTTAGAATTGTATAATAATATATTCATCTGAAAACTTATAAAATTACCCTTCAAAGTATGTCCAACAAAAAAATATATTTTAAATTGGTTTTATCTCAAATTTAGTAAGAAATTTCAATTTTTAGGAACAAAAACTTTTTGTTTCGCAGGCGCTTTGACATTAATCGTCTCTTTATGGCTAGAGATGTTGATAAATAAAAATGAAGCTATATCTAAGTGCGACATGATAAGGCGAATATTCATAGGGTTTCACGGTTAACAGGATTGTGTTCCCTATAATAAAATATAAACTTTCCAGATATAAACTTTCCTAATAATAAAACAAATGTATTTTGTGATGCCGAGATATCAAAGTTCACCAATTTCAGGCTACCCAGGAAAGTAAATTACTGCCATTTATTATGCGCTAACCAATATCATGTATGAAAATTTGGTTCGCAGACTGAAAAATCTCAGTGCCATCTGCAAAAACCTAGTTGTTTCACGTGAGAACTGTGGAAACGTTGCTGCTATTGCTATTTCACACGATAAGCGTATAACGTCAACATAATTTTCGCGTAATTCCAACCGTGCAGGCAGTGCGTTGTCAAAAATCACTCTGTTGTTGTTTATTCAACCTGAATAATTCTACTCCATACTACGTTTTTTTGTAAGCTGTGCTTACACCGTTGTATACTCGGTCCATCAAATTTTACTCTACATCCTTCGCTTGGTGCATAACAAACAGGCTAATTTTTATTGTTAATCTTTTAAGATAACTCCTTCACTAGAATATATCTTTTATACAACTTTTTTGAGACTGCTTTACTTCCTGGTATTTCTTCGCCATTCAGAGAAGAAATTCAGAATATCTTGCTTAATGACTTCATTACACTATTCATAAATGTTCGTCCATTGTTGGTTTTTATGTGGAAGGCCAAATTCAAATGCCAGCTCCTGTTGGCCTTTTTGATTTATTGAGTAAGGGATATAGTGATAGACTGTCAGATAATCTACTGTAATGTGAAGTACGCTGTACGCTGTTCAAAATAGGTACGAGTTACGTCACATCCAAACATTTGTAGATTTTTATAACGAATATCAGATATACGTATTTCATCAATCACAGCATTATAAACCACAAAATGATTGGCCAAAGTAAAGAGATTTTTCTTTTAAACAAACTGTTTCATCCGACCGTAATGTATTATCAACCCTCATAGGTATATTTTCTCCGAGGTATATGTCCAAATATTTTAAACCGCATCATAACCGTTTTCTTGCTCAATTTGGGTTATTGTTCAAATAATATGTATTTGGCATAGGACAGATTACCGGTGATACGTTTGCTCCTTTTCCTTTTCCTGATAAGATATCAATGTTTGATTGGTTGATTTTCCTGGGCATACGCGATGCTTGGTCTGTTGAAACAGGGTTTACCGTGACAACACAGTGTAACACTACACAATATAATGCAATATAATCCAGCAAAGCGTCTTACCGATAACCTCCTCTTACCAGTTTTAATCTGCCGCCCTTATTAATTAAAATTATTAAAAAATTGTCCCTCTAAAATGCAATTCCTCGAAAACTTTAAGAGCTTTCTGACCCTCCGACACATAATCACTAAATTTTATTAATAACTTTTGAACTTTTGAGGCGAAAAATCGTTTATAATAAAATATAAAAGTATACCGTAAGAAGGACCTTTTACAATCGCTTTTTTGCACTTAAGAACCACCTGACATATTTAGTGCACCATAACACGATTGAAAGCCTGTTTTAAAATCATCATTACCGATTAAGTGTTTCGAAAAGCAGTTTACCTCAGTTTACCGTATGGGTGTGATCACCGACATTAATTTCGCCCGGCAAGATCCCGAAACGACATTGCTAACAGTCATTTTTAACGACAAACCCACTTTGCCGCCACCCAACCTGCACCTACCTCTGCCAACCCTGACACCGCCGAAATAAACATCAACAAAAACCACATATGATATGGATATAGAATTTGCGAATTACCAAAGCGTAGATTTGCTTTACCGGTGCTGCTAACGTATGTGTGAGCAATATAAGTTCATCGTAGGAGTGCCAGACATTTTGATAAAGACAATATGATTATCAGAGATAGTTGTACCGCTAGAAGCAACCATATCGCCGATAACCTCATCACTAACAGGAATTTTGGCCGACAAACTTAATTAGAAAACATCGCCGAAAAGCCACTTCGCCGACACATCCACATCGACGATATAACCACAGCGCCGACTTCCACTTCGCCGACACCCACATCGCCGACTGCCATATTGGCAATCCCTATGTACATCACCGATACCCACATCGCTGACAAGCACAAAGCCGACATCCACATCCACCGAAAACTAAAGGGTGTTTTTAGAGGCAGAATTCGCAAAATAAAACACAGAAAAATGATTTTAATATCCATGAAATTGGCTTCATTTGACAGATAATTTTATGACATTAATATTATAAAATGGGTATGTGGCCGTCGCGACTGGCGCGTTCATGGCGTAATCTGGAGGTCCAATTTTCACACATTCTGCGTAGTAAATCAGGCTGTATTTGTAGTGCTTAATTGTCTGGTTTATCGGCCATTTCGTGAAATTAATCGTTCGACAAATGTTTCTTTCAGTAAATTAAGTGTTTCGGGCGCTGTGTGTTATGTGACGCCATCGTGCTGAAACCACATGTCTGCAAAATTAATGCCTTCCAATTGAGGCACGAAAAAGTTAGTAATCATGCCTCTGTACCGCTCACTGTAACGTTTTGACCATCATCATTTTTGAAAACAAGGTCCAATGATTCCACCGGCTCATTATAAAGCATCATTGCTCCAAATGCGGCAATTCTGTTTATGGACATAGCCCTTTAACCAAAAGTGTGGTTGAATCTTATAAAAATGTCTGTAAAGTGTATGGACACAAGTTTAATTGTTGAGCACGATGACGAATTGACACATTTGAATCATCAACAAATCTGCGCTTTATGAGCACCATAAAGTGCGCGTAATGCTAATGTTTTTATTAATTGCACCATGTTTTTCAAAATAAATTTTAACAATTTGCAAATGTTGCTCCGGTGTTCATTCATGATGAATTGTCAAACTAAACTAACCTCAAAACAACGGAGATCAGTCAAATTGGCTGTCACAGAAAACGGTTTTGCCAAGTTAAAGTTCTCCCCCTCTGGTATAACCACCGGTGAAGCCCGCTACTTGATCATAGAAGCTCTTATAGTGCAAGTACGTTTTATGTGTAAATCTTGGCATGATTTTAAAGGTTCGTGAGAACTGCAGATCTTAAAACGGTAAGATTAATTTAAAAGTTTAATATATAATTTTCACCCTGTTTGTGATGCATCCGGTAGAGTAATTCTAATTTTTTGTGTAAAGTTCATTCACTTTGATATAGTTTTTGTAACAGAAGCTTGTAAACCTGTAGCTCAACCGCCTCATGCCGGATTACTTACATTCATGTTGGTGGTGTGATTGTCGATGATATGGTTGCCGGAGATGTTGACATATGGTTGTCGACAATGTGATGGCCATGATGTTACTGTGGCTGGATGTGGCTTTGGCAGTGTTAGCGTCAGCGATGTGGCAATGTGAGTGCCGGTATTGTGGTTGAGTCGGCGATGGACTTGTCGGTGTGATTATTTGTGCTAAGTGTTGGCGTTGTCGGTGAATGTGATAAGTTTGTTGTGGGCGATGTGGTAGGTTTAATTTTTGACAACGTGGCTAGTCGGCGAAATGTTGTCAAAATTCTTGTTGTCGATGTGGTTGTCAGAGATGTGAGTGTCGGTGATGAGGGTATCGAAGCTGTGTGGTTGTGTATGGTGTAGGGCAATGCGAGTTTTGGCAAGGTGGTTGTGGTTATTAGCGATGTGGGTGTCGACGATATGAATCTTAACGATGTGGGTCGTTAAGATCGGTGATGTGGGTATTGGCAATGTAGATATCTGCGATGTGGTTGTCAGTGACGTGATTGTTGAACCGCTATGTGGTTGTCGGCGATGTGGGTGTCAGTGATGTGGCTGTCGACGAGGTCGGTATCAGCAAAGGAGGTGTGGCGATGTGGTTTTCGGCGATGTGAATTGTGGCAGTGTGTTTGTGCCAATAATTGAGGCTTATCAGATTAATGGCCACGTCTAGTAAGATTACGGTTATGGTGTTTGTTTAACAGACAACTACTAAAAATTATCTTTCTGAATAAATATTCTGAATTTGGAGTACCAAATACCTAAAGACGAAATTTTCATATACTCATACATTTTAAGAATTTGCCGCTTATTACTCTAATTTGAAATATTATTTCAACCCATTTCGTGGTAAATCTAAATACTTGGTGAATAAGTATTTAGATTTACCACGGGATGAGTTGAAATAATATTTCAAACTCGAGTAATAAGCGGTAAATTCTCAAAATGTTAGAGTATATTTTAGGTTTATTCCAGGTTTATCGATTTTACACGAGAAATTTTCTTGGGTACTGTGTTTCTAGTGAATCGAGTTAGACTGTACTCTAGCCTGTTGTTCGTGGCTTTTTGATGACCTTGTAATAGATTGCGTGTTCAAATCTAGTCAGGATTACTTCTATACCATTCTATATGTTACATAGACTTCATTTGTGAAATGGTTGGTCATAGCACTAATTATTTGGACATAAACAAAATCACTTGACTTTGTACTACAATTGTCTTGCTTGAATAAAGATTTTTTTTTGTGTCACACTAGAAACAATTTATGTTATATGACGAAACATAAAATATTCAGATGAATTTAGAATTTGATTTACTCCACTGTCCTTGTGCTATAGAAATTTACCGCCTTCAATATACAAGCTGAGATCATGTTCGAGTATATAAATATATTATTGATATGTGTATTATTGATATGTATATTAGCAGAACTTATAAGCGATCTACTAATCGTAAGATCAAAAACGCGGCACGGAAATACGGTATTTAAACTGTATTTGTCAAACCTCCAACAATTTAACCGTATTTGAATGAAGCTGAACTTTTGTGAAAAACCCGGTAAAATTATTGTTGCTTTTTCGTATAAAATTTGCATATCATCTAACGTTTTCTTGCGGAGTTCTTGATCCTGTTCCAATACGTCCTAATAAATTTCCTTTCCACATCCTCTATTGTATGGTATAAAACCTTTTATAAAAGTTCAACGTTTAGTATGAATATTATTTCAAGAATTTTGGTTCGCCTGTCACTTTCAAATTATTATAAATTAAGCGAAGGTCATTTTAAATCACTTCCATATAGATAAAGAAAAATCCAATTACATGATCCCCGCAACAATATGAACATAGTTGATCGACTGGCTGACTGTGTAACAATATTCGTATGTACTTGATTTAAATTAAAAATTATGGTTTAGAATAAAAACTGATTTTATTTCTTTATTTTTTATCTTGTATCCAATAAAAAATCATTTATTAGAAATAAACTATATATATATATGTACAAGAGATGAATAAAAACCACAGCAGCAACAAAATACGATACAAATTAAACTAAATTAATCTTAATTGTGATAAATCTATATCACATTATTGTATTGTTTTTGTGTGATATGATTGCGATCTCAATTTTGCTCCCAATGTATCAAAACGGTACTGTACACATGTCTAGAGTATCTGTAGGCGTTAGAAAATTATTTTTGGATGTGACTTCGATTTTTATTGATTTTTGTCCGTATAATCAAATCAACCCCGAAAGTGTAATACTAATACGAATACTCAAATACAAAAATAATAACAATTTTAAGATTAGATAAGACACAACAAAACCAAAAAAAATACTCAATTAAATTTAATTAAGATTCAATGTTATGTTGTTTGATTTTTGGTTTAATGTTCAATTTGTTTTATATTTAATTTCAGACCCAAGCATTAGCGCTAACACGACCTAAATCACCAAAAAAAGAATTATCGTTATCGCCAGCATCATCGATCACAAATGATCGGCGGGAATCATTAAATCGTACACCAACTGGATTACAATCGGTTAGTCGGACAACAACATCTACCCCGGTTGAATTGGTGGTGTCGCGAAGTCCTAAAAATAGTATTAACATTAATAATAATAATAATAATAATATTAGTAATAATAGTAATTTAAATATTAATAGTAATTTAATTAGCGGTAATAATAATAACAATAATACTAATAGCAATAATAATAGTAACAGTGGTATGGTAACACCATCACATTTATCCCCACCACCTCATCACAGTAATCTTAATTTAAATAGCAGTAATATTATTAATAATAATCAAATTCAACCACCAACAATATCTTCATGTCATCATTCCAATTCAACATCGTCGTTACATAGTTTTAGTGGTGGAAATTTAGCAGCCAAATTCATGAACAGTAATAACAGTAGTAATAATAACTCAATTTTAGAAAATGGTAGTAATAATAATAACTGTGGTACCCAAAGTGATATTAATAATGAACAAGTGTTGCCATCGCCGACGATTGAACGCAAGGAATTCGATTTTACCAAAGTTAATTGTAAGTAATTTTTTATTTGTTTGCAATTTTCATTACATCATGCCTGAAAGTGTTAAATTTTTACATATCCTCGATGTATTCAAAATTCATTGAAATATCAGTATATAAATGATTTTACGTAGTGATTTTATCAATTTTTTTTGTGGACTTATCGTTATTGTTGCGTATATATGTACATGTAGAATGGATGCGAGACCCTTTAAAAAAAATTTATTCAATTATTTTATTATAAAAATATAATTATTACACGGGATTAATATTTTTGTTTTACATAATTTTGATTTCAATGTAATACAGTTTTTTTTAAATTGGAATTTTTATAATTTAATTAATATAATTAGGTAATTATATTATTATTATGCTTTTTTGTTGGGTGCCAATTAATTAATATATAAATTAATGATTATTTAGTCGTGGTTATTTTATTTTGGTTTTTAATCCGGTGCTTTATGAGAAAGGATTATTATGTGTGATGAGAGTGTAAAGTACCGGTTTGAAAATTGGTTTGGGATAATATTGAAAATTTATTTGTTTGTAGGTTTCATATTTAAATTTAAATTTTATTTTTGAATTGAACAGATTGTTCGATTTCAATTTTAGCTTGTTCACAATCCACACAAAATATCTGTTACTGCTAATTTCACTCAATTTGGAGTAAACTGGGTTTTGTGCCATTTCTCCGAATCAAGTGGCCCGGTTAGCTCTCGGTTTAGTTTAAATAAAATGGAACAGTTTGGGATAGACTTATCCATTAACTCAAAGAAATTCGAGACAATTTTCTTTCATACTTTTCTATGAGTTTTTACGGATTGAAATATTTATAATAGTCCAATGTTAATGTATGTGAAGTTAGCCCAGAAAGTCATCCCAGAAAAAATCAATTTTTGCATCAGGCAACACTAAAGTTGTATGTTTATACTAGCCCAGGATTTCACTTTCATTTCATTTTTAAAATTATTTAAATTGACTCTAATTCAGCGCAAGAAATATTAAAACCTCGTAATAAATCATATTGCATGGAAAGAAAAAAATATATTCGGAACCCAGACATATTTAATCGAAAAAATTTCAAATTTAATTACATTAAACTAAATATACATGTCAGTTAATAGTGCTAGTCACAACGGTGGTATTGGCTTGCAATTTGAATGGTTTGTAAAAGACGATAATACTGACGAGTTGTTACTATTAGGTTTAGTTTCCGGAACTCATCGCTTCCAGGAGTTATTGAAGCAAATCCCCGTCAAATGTATTGGCCCATTCAATTATGAGCCTGTAGCACCAATCGCAACGGTAGGATTATCTTGAAAATTTCAAGGTCAGTAACGGACATGATTATAAGTGAGTGCTACTAGGTTTGGTTTCCGGAACTTACGGTTTCTGGGAACTATGAAGTAAAACAATTCATCCTTTGGGCCAAACACGTGTGCGCCTGTAGCGCCGATCAGAACGGTACGATTTTCTTGAAATTTGTATGGTACGTAGGCAGTATAATGACAAGTTGTTACTATTAGGCTTGGTTTCCGGAACTTTTTGCTTCCAGGAGTTATTGATAAAAATCCCCGTCAAATGTATTGGCCCATTCAATTATGAGCCTGTAGCTCCAATCGCAACAGTAGGATTGTCTTGAAATGTTCAAGGTTAGTAACGGACATGATTATAAGTGAGTGCTACTAGGTTTGGTTTCCGGAACTTGCGGTTTCTGGGAACTATGAAGTAAAACAATTCATCCTTTGGGCCACACACGTGTGCGCCTGTAGCGCCGATCATAACGGTACGATTTTCTTGAAATTTTCATGGAAATTTGATGTGTGTACTTGAAATAATTTAAGCATATTTTAAGTGAAGAATACCGGACAAGTGGTGCAGTGGTTAAAGCTTCGGCACTTTGACCGGGAGGTGCTGGTTTCGAATCCCATCAGAGGCTAGATGCAAATCGAATTTTCATCATCGATTACGATCGGTGATGCTAATAAATACAACTAAGACCCTCTGATGGAGTGCAGAATTCCGTGTCACGCGCCGACCCACCTTCCATGTCAATGTACAGGTTGACATGGAGCTTGCAATGTGCACGTCGTATACTGTAGTTGTGTGAGTAGGTGAAGTAGGTGGGTTAATGATGTGGAGTGAATGAGTGGTATCACAATGGGCCTAAAAATTGGCCTAAGTGTGCAGTAAGCAACCACTGAAACCTAACCTAAACCTAAGTGAAGAATCTCGAAGCATTTCATACCTATCTTGGACACATTTTAACCATTCGCCTGGCTAATGACTGGAAGTGTTTCAGCGACCCCTAACCTGAAGAACAAATTCTTAATGGTATATTGTTCCAATGAGAAGCCGTACATATAATGGCTATGACTCAAAATTTCATATAGACTTTTTTATGCTACTCTACACTACATTGCCTGATTCATTTGGAATTACCCAGGGAGCACCGCGATGAGGTATGCATCTCGGACTTCGCCCCCGTACCACTTTTGTGGATTTATACATTTATTTAAATGTGTATGGCCCAAAAGTTTTCGTAATTGTTTTATAAAATTGGTTATGGATATAACGGGTGTTTTTTTAGGAGGTTTGTTTTTCCGATAGATGTCGTTTTATTTTATGACAGTTGTTTTGACAGCTCAAAGTGGCATTTCTACTCAGTATTGTTTGGCAAATCATTATGAATAGGTTAACTCCAGAACAACGTTTTCAAATCGTGGAAATTTATTTTCAAAATCAGTGTTCAATTAAAAATGTTTATAGAGCACTTCGTGAATTTTATGGTGCACATAATCGTCCGTCAGAGACCACCATAAAGAACGTAATTACCAAATTTCGGTCTACATTCACTCTTTTGGATGCCAAGCCACCGACAAGAATGAGAAGAGTTCGTACAGAAGAAAATATTGCTGTCGTTGAGGCCAGTGTCGAAGAAAACGACAATTTATCGATTCGTCGTCGTGCTCAGCAAATTGGACTTTGTCCATCGACTTTATGGAAAATTTTACGTAAAGATTTGGGTTTGGTGCCATACAAAATTCAATTGGTGCAAGAATTAAAGCCACACGACCATCGTTTGCGCCGTGAATTCAGTGATTGGTCGTTAAATCAATTGAACGAAGATCCATTTTTTACCGTAAAATTCTCTTCAGTGATGAGGCGCATTTTTGGTTAAATGGATACGTCAACAAACAAAATTGTCGCATTTGGAGCAAAGATAATCCACACGCCGTTCTAGAATTACCAATGCATCCTGATAAATGTACTGTTTGGTGCGGTCTATGGGCTGGTGGGATCATCGGTCCATATTTCTTTAAAAATGAGGAAGGACGACGCGTTACCGTGAATGGAAATCGATACAGAACCATGTTAAATGAGTTTTTGTTGTCAAATCTTGAAGATATGGATATGAATGAAATGTGGTTTCAACAAGATGGTGCCACTTGCCATACAGCACGTGAAACAATCGACTTATTGAAAGAAACTTTCAACGACAACATTATTTCGAGAAATGGTCCGGTGAATTGGCCTCCGCGTTCGTGCGATTTGACGCCACTCGATTACTTTTTGTGGGGATACGTGAAGTCATTGGTTTATGTGGATAAACCTCAATCGATTAACGCTTTGGAAACCAATATTCAACGTGTCATTGCTGACATACGCCCTCAAATGCTTGAAAAAGTGCTGGAAAATTGGACCTCCAGAATGACATTTGTGAAAAATAGTCGTGGTAGCCATATGCCAGAAATTGTGTTTAAATGTTAAATGCCAAAAAATTATCTACCAAATAAAAAAAAATTTTGGTCATTTCATAATTTTATATGTGTTTTATTCAAAAAAAAAATCGGCAACCTCTTAAAAAAACACCCTTTAAATGTAAAATTTACAGTAACGAACTGTATTGAGATTATTAGACCTGTTTGAAGTTAAGAGTTCCGGAAACCAAACCTAATAGTCACAATTTGTCATTATACGGCCTGCCTACCGTCTGGTTCCCAGAAACCGCAAGTTCCGGAAACCAAACCTAGTAGCACTCACTTATAATCATGTCCGTTACTGACCTTGAAAATTTCAAGACAATCATACCGTTGCGATTGGAGCTACAGGCTCATAATTGAATGGGGTAATATATTTGACGGGGATTTTCATCAATAACTCCTGGAAGCAAAGAGTTCCGGAAACCAAGACTAATAGTAACAACTTGTCATTATACTGCCTACGTACCATACAAATTTCAAGAAAATCGTACCGTTCTGTGTTTGGCCCAAAGGATGAATTGTTTTACTTCATAGTTCCCAGAAACCGCAAGTTCCGGAAACCAAACCTAGTAGCACTCACTTATAATCATGTCCGTTACTGACCTTGAAATTTTCAAGATAATCCTACCGTTGCGATTGGTGCTACAGGCTCATAATTGAATGGGCCAATACATTTTACGGGGATTTGCTTCAATCCTGGAAGCGAAGAGTTCCAGAAACTAAAGCTAATAGTAGCAACTCGTCAGTATTCTCGTCTTTTACAAACCATTCAAATTGCAAGCCAATACCACCGTTGTGACTAGCACTATTAACTGACATGTATATTTAGTTTAATGTAGTTAAATTTGAAATTTTTTCGATTAAATATGTCTGGGTTCCGAATATATTTTTTTCTTTCCATGCAATATGATTTATTACGAGGTTTTAATTTTTCTTGCGCTGAATTAGAGTCAATTTAAATAATTTTAGTGAAATCCTGGGCTAGTATAAACATACAACTTTAGTGTTGCCTGATGCAAAAATTTATTTTTTCTGGGATGACTTTCTGGGCTAACCACATACATTAATGTTAGGCGATCAGAGGTACCCATTCAACCCATTATTATGAATTAGCAACAATTAATTTAAAACACATTAATTAAATTTTGTTTATAAATATATTATTCACTTTGTTGTCATCTTAAGATTTAACATCTTTTGTTTAACTTACTTCATGTATTAATATGTTGTGAGAGGGGGACACAAATATGTCAAGCTAAATGTATCATTGCTGGAAGTCAAATGACCTAGTCTTGATGGGATCGATGTTTAATGTTTGAAAAATTAGACACACCATTTCTGGTGTAATTAATATTTAAATGACGTGAGTTCAAAGCTAAAGGATGTTTTTAAATGTTCGAAGATTCAAGTGAATATATAACCAGTTGTCAAGTCTATATTTACTAGGCAGATTAATGTTATCTTGAAGGGTTAATGTTGTGACCCTTATCGAATATGGGCATAGCCGCAGCTGAATCTTCAGCTCTCGTCGTGCGCTTGAAATTTATATGTTTCTTAAAGCATTCTAATATGGATCTTTTCGACTGGCCGATGTACAGATTGTCATTTTCAGAAAATTCTTCTTTATAACCCATTAGGTTGGTAAGTTGTCAGTTTCGTTTTCATGGAGCCTTTCATCATCAAAGTCATAATCTTAAAATCTTTTTTTTATATAGGGTGGTAAGATTCGTTTGTGATATATTATTTAGTATCCGTTGATAATTGTTCATTTATTTCCTCTTCCGTCGTAAACTTTATTGTTTCAACTTGTGAGAAAGTTAACTTATTAGAGCCCTTCATGCTTGATTTTTTCGATAACGGCAAACACACCATCTAATACGTTTCCAGATGTTCCTCTAGTGCGTTTCCAATTATAGTACTGGAAGTTTGCCGGTGAATGTTACCTCTGCACAAACAGTGTTAAGCCATGCGATGCAATCAGTCGACCGGCATCAGATAGACGTCATTAGATTTACCTTTATTGCATCAAGACCATATCTTAATTTGCCTTTTGTTTTGTTCATAATCTCGTGAAAAGTGCAATTACTATACTTAGTGTTACACCTAACATTAACTTATACTGACAAATTCCGCTCGTCTTTATTTTAGGGATTTTAAAACCCCTACATTTATTAAACGGAATACGCAAATATAAATATAAAAGTTTGTTCTGCCGCGAAAGTAATAGGTACCCGTATCTGAATGTACCGAGAAGACGGAAATTAATTCATTTAACATTATAGTGGTGTATACAATTTTTTTTACCCAATAAATATAATATGTCAAAGTCACTATTAAAACATTTTATATTTTGTTTAAAATTTCTTTATTTTGGCATAGGGCCGGTTTTTCTGAATTCGATTTAGTTGGAATACAACCGAGAATATTTATGGCGCCTGATTAATTTTGTGTTGGTATTCGATGCCGATTTCTGAAGATCTTTTGAGCGAGTAAAGCATTTTAGTATCGCGCCGACATTCTCTACATGTGGAGTATGCGCAAACGGATTACACTTGAAATATTATTCCTCACGAAGTATTTTTAGATCGTCCCTGCAAATCTAATTAAATAATCTGAACGACGGTTATCATGAATTACTATGGCAGATCGATTAAACATATTATTTTAACCTGCATTTAATGAGGATTACTGTACTGCACCGTAGGTTGGGTTCCGTATTGAGATGCACAAGGCATTAGTGAGAGTGTCTTCCTTTGCCCTCTGTTCTCAGGTTCCGTGGAGTATTTATTAATTTTGTCGATTCAGCAAGAGATTGGGACTTGAATATGAGATCATTATGATAATCATTGAAGGATTTTTAAAATAATTTTTAACGTTAGCCACACCCAAAAGTTGTCAACTAAACATTTAACATATCGGTCATTCTTAGCGCACAGTGTTGGGCGATTCGGAAAATTGGTCCTTGTTAATAGTCGTAACAGCTATTTCTTGGAGAACGAAATTTTTTACCTGGACGCAGAATATTTAAATTGAGGACTCTTTCATGCTGAAAGGTTCTCAGTAGGGGTGGTGATTTCTAGGCACGTATTGTTTAACTTATTTATTCTAATTCTTCATACGAGTGAATAACTAAGTTTTTCCATGGTTAGTTTTGGTAAGTCTTTGCAACATAACTCATAAAGTATCTTGTTAAAAGTTACATATCAACTAATCGGTTAAAACATCGATAATTTTCGATAGTACAAAACTGTCGATAGTACAACCGATAGATTTCCACCATTAGTCCAATTCTTACAATTTCCACTTTCATCCACCTCCACCATACGCAATTTCGTCATGGTCGATTATTAAATAACCTATGGTTTAGAAGTATTAGAAGTATTAGTATTAGAACTCTAATTAACTATTTTGGTTCCAATTTAGAAATAGGACAGTCCCGTCCGAGTTGGCCACATTTCAGAACTTCTCACTTTTAAAATGAATTTGGATTTTAAAATAAAATTTTCATTGATATCAAATTTCTTCGTTGTCATTTTTTAAATAACCTAGTTCTTGAATATACCAGGACTTGTTCCAAAAGTTTATTTTAAATTTTCTATCCACAATAACTAGTTTATCACGGTCGTAGCTATGCTAAGTGAGTATCAAAAAATGTTTATTCTGGGTGATAAGAACCAAATACCCTGTTGAAACTTGTATCCCTGTGCTCTCGCGGAAAAATTTATTACTACGAAAAAAAGTTTAGTCAGGCTTTTCTATGAGTTATCGTTGAAAGTGGTCTTGAAAAGTTCACTATTATTTTCATTTGCATTAAAATGTAAAAACTATAGATTTATTTACAATTAATATTAAAATTATCAATTTAAAAATGAAAAAAAGTGTCTTGGGTGTATCTGAAGCAAGCTTAATTGTTTTCCCCGGGTGGCGTTTTCTAAACTTTCCCTAGTCTCAATATCGATAAACTTAAACTTCGTTAACATGCGCTACTTTGATGCTAATAAATTTACATCCAATTCTAAAAATCTGAAACCAGCCTTTAGATGTCCTGATGATGTTGTGTGTATGCGCTACAGCGTATATACCACGAGTTCTTTACAACCAGTACCTCCACAAACTCCGTCAGTTTCTATCAAAGTTTATCAAACGCTGACATTCCAGTATTACCGAACATACGATAAAACAATTAGCATTCAAGCTGAAGATACCAGATTCATGGAAATTATTGACTATATATATGAGGCATAAGGTCGGCTAACATAATCTGTGTGCGGCTACTGCATTTAAGAATGCAACCTTTTGAAACTATGCCTCATTAATGAGACCCACTCATAAATTTAGTTAGTACGCGTTAGAGAAAGGTGACCATCTGTATTCATTTTTAAGTATTGCCAGTAAAGTTCATTTTCAGAATATGCAAAATCCAGGGTGACTAAAGCTAGTAACGATCAACCTGTTATTGATACACATGAGCCGAGTTTAAATAAGGATAATAAACTTACAATATACTTTCAAAATGTAAGCAGAATGTCTTCAAAAGCATCACAATTTCTCTATTTTGTGCTAAAGATCTCGTTTCAGGTTTACTTACTAAGTGAGACGTCCTTGAATAAAAAGATCCGCAGCTCCAAATTCTTTCCATCCCAATATATGATGTATAGATCAATGAATTGTACTTGATGAACCAGTATTGGATTACCCACCATTGTGTCTTCGAAAATTGAGTGCCTGTTTATAGATGCTATGGTCATTTCTAACCTGAGCCAAAGGTCTGATCTATTAAATGGTAGTAACAGAGTTTTAGACCTGACTTTTTTCAATAAATTCGAATCATTATTACCTTTCATTATCAACGATATTAACCACAAAGCAATCGAAATGATTTTGAAGAGCGAGACCAGTGTGAAAAGTCACCTGCGCGAAAGCTCATATTACAACTACATAAAAGAGGACACAGTGAACTTGGATTTATGATCCCATTCGCTGCTCTATAACGGAATATATTTATTTCTCCCTAACATAAATGGCTAGTAAACATAAATTCACAACACGCAACCAACAATACGAAATCTACTATCAAACGAAGCTAAAAAGTTATATCTCTTGTCTTTAAGATAAAATAAGGAATAATCCAAAGTGCTTTTGAACCTACTTTCAAACAAAGCGAGTGAGACTAACGATTACCCGGAACATATGACATTTGGAGGGCAAAAATCTTGGGATCCACAAGTCATATCAAACATGTTCGCCTAATTTTTTAATCAGTGTATAAGCCAGAAGACATCGATAAATACATAAAACCAAATGATAGTAAAACACAGTAGAAACGTTTAAAGAAGGATACGACCTGGATGATATACCAGCCTCATTATTAAAAGACTTTGATAATTTGGTAATTCCTCTGTGCCTTCTTTTCATTCAATCACTGAAACGAGGCATTTTTCCTCAGAAGTGGAAAATAACCAATATTCAGAACTGGAGCAAGGAATGATGTTTCATGTTATAGAAATATAGCGTCAATTTCATCAATACTGAAGTTATTTGAGCTGGTAATATGCAATTCATTCAGATACATATCACAAAGTCAACATCTATTTATGCCAAAAAGATCAACTGCAACCAACCTAACAGAATTCACCAGCAGCACGATAAAATAAATAGAAAATCACAAGCAACTTGATTCGGTATACGCAGACTTCCTTTCACTCCATCAGTCATTGTAAAACCTTAAAATGTGTGAACAAATTTGGGTTTTGCAATCCGTTTGTAATAACCTGGTTTAACTAATACTTAAGCAACCTCCGGCGTGCCTAAACACTACCACATTGGCCCTTGTATCTTCAACATTTTCATTAATGAAAGGTGCTAATGGTTGCAGACGAGCTTGAAATTTTTAAAATCATGAAGAACATCAACGACACCCATAAGTGCTCAGTCTCAACATAAATAAGTGTCAGACCATATCTTTTCATCGAAAAGCTAATCCTGTTGTCCAACACCACAATATAAATAGTACCATTCTGCAAAGAGTATAAGAAAGACTTTGGGTTACTTTCGTTAAAAATATGAGTTTCTCTAATCACATCGAGCAGTGCATAGCTAAAGCTAACTCAATGTTTGGCTTTATTAAACAGTTGACTGGGGATATTGAAGATATTGAGACAATGAAGATATTGTACTTCGCATACGTCAGATCCCAACGTGAGTATGCTGTTAATGCCTGGTGCCATTTATACAATGAACATATTCGTAACAAAAAGAGTCTCCAAAAAAAGTTTGTACGTTACTTATCTTGGAAGGGTGGCTGGAAATACGACAAAGACTTACCGTATCACGATCAAGTTAATCATCTTATTGTTACTGAGTTCAAAAGCGCGCGACAGTCTATCGAGGTGCCTGTTTTGCTAGACTGTTAAAATACCTGGAACTGTTATTTGTATAGTGCCTACGTTGCTCCAGGCTCATATTGATAAATTTTGGACATTCGCATAAAAGATGGATGAATATAGTAACCCATTTGTTTTAGCGATTATGAAGAAATTTGTCGCAGACGTTTCATTGTTAGTTCACACTTTATTGGTATGTGGCTTTGGTCTTTCGAGGGAATCCATTTGCTTATTTAAACCCCGATTAGAAATTCTTTTATTCTGCGCTTTGTCCCAACACCCTCAGTCCTGCAATAATATCTTCGCAAATGTCGAACATTCTCTTATTACTAGTTTGTTTACGATGCTGCGTATACCGTTTAAATGACTTTTGTAATGCCTCAATAATCCGTTATATTGTTGTTGTGTTGTGTGCTTGAAATTGGCGTAATAAGTTCTTGGCTAAGCCCCGCAGTTGACCTATTACGTATTAAAAATCTTACCGGCGATAATTATTAGCACTCGCTGGGTTTGTCACTAAAAATTGGTAAAATCAGGGTAATTTGATAACCGATGCAGGTTCTGACAATGATGAGTTCAAAATGGCTTCTTTCGAATGGGCTTTAAATTTTAGTCTGCATCAATTTTTGTAGAGTGGAGATCCCTAATCCATTTCAGCATAGATATATAACATAGACGCAGACAAAGACAAAGCTAGACAAACTTTTGAAATGTTTCATTAATTTCTCTAATCGGGTTGTCTAATCTCTAATGTCATTGTAGAGTGTAGTATCTCTATAAATGTGCCGAACATAGTCAGAATAATGTTCACACCGAATTGCACTTGCACCAGGTTATTACTTAAGATCTATGTTAGACCCAAAGTTCATTGGCACGTATGAAAGTGGTCTGACAGAAACTTAAATAATAAATCAATAAACTTAAACACAAATTATGAATTCGGGTGTACATGTTTGTGGTTTTTTTTAAAGGCAGAAAATAGGAAAAGAATATTGGTAGAAAAAAAATTATGCAGACCGAGGAATAAAGTTTATAACAGGTAACCAAGCCCCAATGAAAAGCTCGTTAAGAAAAAATTGTAATTCTGAATTCAGAAATCAGAAAAACTCTCCTCACCGATTTTTTTCAAAATCTTTCGAGTCGAGAAAAGAAACCTTTGCTTCACTGAGGAACCCCTAAATAATTTTCTCGAAAATAATTTTCTCGAAATCAATATAAACCGCAATGGAAAATGGAACCCGCCCCCCATCCCAGTAAGAGAAATCGAAAAAAATTTAATATAAATTTAAAAAAATGTTTCAAAGAAATCCCACGTACTCCAAGCCGCAGAATTCGCATCTGCAATAAAAAATAGGGGCTCCCATTATAATTTCAAAGAAACCCCCCTCTTTCCCCCGTCCCACCTACAAGAAGGGGAAAGGGGTACCAATTTTAGCATAAATGTATGTCCTCCCCGGATTGATTAAATTTTGATAATGGACTTTCCGAGATATTAGATAGGTTCAGCCTAAGAATATCACCCGGTATAAACAACATTTGGCCGAATACTATAGAGTATATTATTGTGATTGAAGTAGATCAGACAAGTGCTGGTCTAAATAAATTTGTTACATATATAAAAAAGGAACGACTGTTTTACTTTTTTTAAACGAACCTATATAACTCGCGTCGTGGGGAAAATTATAACGGCTAAAAGAAAAATTAACGGAAATTGACTTCTATCAAACATACTCACAAATAATGAAAAGTTTGCTGACTTTAGCAATACATTTATAATTCGTAGATGTTTTTTACGTACTTTGAAAACTTGTCATCGATTAAAACGAAGAGTAACTGATTGAACAACCATGTATTATAAAATTCCAAACGTTTCCGTTCCTCCTCTGAATCGAGGGTGTTTAAAGTGAACAATCCTGGATCGTCATATATTAAATTCGTTTCTATCAGTTTTAAAATTGTTTCAAACTGAGAATTTGTACTTTCCATTTCTCTTTTTAGGCTGATATTAGCGTATTCCACATAACGTTATTCTTTATGCAGCTATATAGTTCACCACACTCAGCCATATTTATTTGAATTATTTGAAATTAAATACACATTAATTACTCAGAACACGAACACGGAAATTCATTTCAGTAGAAATAATTGATTGATTGATTGATTAGACTTCGTCCTAGTACTGGACAAGTGTCCCGAATAATGCCGGGAGGACAGGAAGGATATATAGGAAACTTTTTTTTGGGACAGGACGACCCGGTTTCAGACACATAGCGATCGTAAGACACAACACAATTCTAATTTTCTTCTAGAGGAAGGAAAAAGGCTTAATTGGTTTAATGGATAATGATGGTATTCGTCTTCAATAATTGCTTCTTTGAATCAGCAACCCGAGAAAAAATATTATTATTTCACGTAGATCTGGAAATTTCCTGAAATTTAATTCTAAATTAATATTTTCCGACTTCCTAAATAATATAAACATTTATTAATTTAATCCTCCTGCAATTCCACAACTTACAATAGAATTTCCTGAAACAACAGATATCTAAATTATATTAAAAATTAATCTAAAATTATTTAGTATTTAATCCTTTAATTGGCAACCACGATATTCCTATAAAAAAATTGCAAATGTGAGGCATCCCAAAGGCAAAGGATCCCGGACAACTATCAACGATATTTAATGCCAAATTAATTACCGGATTGGTTATTTCAAATAAATTTCGTCAAAATTTCAAATGTAATTACCTGGGTGTTTAGGAATTTATTACAAAATTATTTTCATGGCCAACACACAGATACACCAATGAGTTAGATTAGGCAAATCTCGTACCTCATGTAAATTTCGAAGCAAACCCTTCCTACTTTATATGTAAATTAATCTAAAGTAAATTTCTTTTTAATGTAAATAAACGGACAAAACACCCTAAAACTATGCTGATTACAGTAAAATAAAATTCTAAATGTGCCCGAATATGTCACCCAAATACGGTTTACCCTCGACACCAAAAAAAATTACAATTTATTGAAATGGGACATGATTGAATTTATTCCATATTATAATTTCCTCTAATTAACAATACAACAAAAATTTTAAAAATTATAAAATTTTAGAAATTAATTTATCTATACTGCACCAAAAAAGTGATTATTATATTATTGGAACTGATGAATAGTTTTTTTCAAAAGGCTTTGTTGGTACTTTCGTATACAGAAACACAATTTGAATAATTTCATCAAAAACAAATCTTTCGCTATTTTCGTTTCAGATAACTACTTTACTATTAAAAACTACTGTATACAGTAGGATTATGTGCTTTTCTATTGAATTTATAAAATGTTTTTAAATTTTATTTTAAAGTGATGAGTTTTCTGTATAATAAATGAGTGTTTTTAGTTTTGTTTGTCATTGATTCGAGAACATGTGTTTTAGGTATACATATTCTGGTCCATTCGGTCTATATTAAGACTAACTACCACCTTAACCCTCATCCCATACATAGTACCAAATGATTTAAATTTAAAATTAAACGATTTGCCATACAAATTTTCCACCTCAATGTATTCAATATCATGATATCAACGGTAGTTTTGTGTAATGACGTAAATTGCACAAAACTGAAACGTTTCATCTAATCCGATCGACCAAATTTGTTAGGATTTTGATTTTTTTTTTAATTTTTAGAATTTAAAAAAACATAGAAACAAACACACATGAAAAAAAAATCGGATTTTTAAATTGATTTAAATATATTATGTGATTAATTTCTTTATGTATAAAAAGTACCGAACAACAACAACAACAATTATATAAAAATCTATCAAATTGAAATAAAAATAGATAAATCAACTGTAATAGGAACAACAACAATAATACAAGAGATTTTCCAAATTGTATAGCTAGCTGTATACAGCAATAACTTAGATATGTTCTAATTTTGATTTTATTTAGTAGTTCTAATTCTAATATATAGAAAATAGGATTTTAGGATTGGATTTATTTACAACAACTGTATAGATACAGACATCATATGATACCAAAAGCATAATACGGAATATATACGGAAAAAGGATAAAATTTATTTTTCTATATAGATTTTACGTAAATCTCATCACTGGAATTAAATATTATGGTACATATTTAAGTAACTATCAGAAGAGTATGATACACACACACATATACACATTTATAGATTTATCCTACTGTTATATAATTACTAGAAAGGATTTATCAAATACATATTCCCGAAATTTAAATATATAGACGTTGATATATTGAGAATATGTAGAACTGCCTATCTGTATTATTATATAACATTATATGTCAAATAAACCATCATACATCGGGCATTAGAGTATATATGTATAATAGATAAATACTATATCCTTTTTATCCTGATATGTGTGTATGGATGTATAAATATAAACATGTATACAGGGAGATTGGGTATCAAATACTCTATATATGTACTGTGATACACCTTGAAGGATTACAGAATTATTTTTTTGTTTCGTTTGCGAAATCCGTAAATAAATATTTTTTCTCATATGTACACGAATCTACTTTTTTTTGGTCTAGATTCAAATGTGATTAGTTATCGAAAAATATCAACATTTTGGTATAATATACCCCGTTTTGATTAAATTATAATAATCCAGGATATCTGCCGAGAGGTTTTATATAGGGCAGAATATTGGTTAAATCTATTATTTGGTAGCTCAAATTCACGAAACATAATTCCATCTTTCCTAAGAACTTCGGAGTTGCTACTAAATTCCGACCCTTATGTACTTGAAGACTGAAATTGTTCTGATTTGTTGGAAGGGACTCGAATCAATTTGTATTTTGTTAGCGCTACTGGAATCATAGAAGAATGTTTGAAAAAATTGAAAAGCCTCACTGTACATGGTACTATGTAACTGAACATAGAATTTTCAACATTCAAATAGTATTCTGTAATTGAATAAGTAGCTGTGGCGAACACAGTAGATTGAGTACAAGTAATTTTGGTCGAAAAGTACAAGCAATAAAAATGTATTGAAATTGTTCAAAAAATCAATTATTTCATGGAAAATGGACCGTGTTAAGTAAATTTATTAATTGATTGTGCTTAATTAATTTTGGGATAACCTTAAGAGAAGTCATCAAACTCATTACCACAAATTTGTAAACCTTATAATTAAAAAACTATTCCAATGCGAATCCTGATCGCAGGATAGAAAAACTTCCTGGTCAGATTTTGGCAGAAAGTCACATTTTGGCTGATTGGATTAACAATTTAACATTTTATTCCAGGTGATATCGGACCTGAGCGTAAATCTCTGGGAAGGTATATTAATGGCCGTATGTCGTTTTCGCTCCAATTCAAAATTGAAATACAAAAATTCGTGATAAATTTGTTGTCCTGGTTAGCAATATAAACACATATGTCAGGTGCTATTGGAACCTGAGTCCAAATCTATGGGAATGCGGATAAGATGAATAAGAAGTTCTCACTAGACTGGTTAGATGAGCAATTTAACAACGTATTTTAGGTTCGAAGCGGAACCTTAGTCCAAATTTTTGGACCTTAGTCCAAATTTTTGGACCTTAGTCCAAATATTTGTGTGGGTGTGTTAATGGCAGTTTACTATTTTCACTCAAACTCGAAATTGAAATATAAAAATTTGTACCAAATATACTTTCATGGTTAGGTTGTTCCAATTAGGCTGGTTAATTGAGCAATTTAACACCATATTTCAGCTGATATCGGAACCTGAGACCAAATCTCTCGGAATGCGTGTTAATGGTCGTTTACTTTTGTCGCTCGTACTCAAAATTGAAATACAAAAATTTTGTAACAAATTTGTTGGCCAGGTTAGGAAGTTCCAATTAGGCTGAATAGACTAGCAATTTAACAACCTAATTGGAACAATTTGTTACGATTTTTTGAATTTCAATTTTGATTTTGAGCGAAAATGGTGAACGGCCATTAATACGACTCCCGGTGATTTGGACTCATGTTCCGTTGATAACTGAAGTAGGGTGTTTGTTTGAGTGAAAATGATAAACGGTCATTAACACGCATTTTTAGAGATGTGTTGGTTGTTAAATTTATCATCCAGCTAGTCTAATGTCCTAACTAGGACAGCAATCGTATAAAAAAAAGCGTCTCTGAGATTTGGACTTATGTTCCATTATAATCTGAAATAGGTTGTTAAATTGCTCGCCAGCCAACCTAATTTGAACTTCCTAACTAGAATAGCAAATGCGATATTCACTTATTTCAATTTTGAGTTTGACCTTCAATAAGCACGCCTTCCCAGAGATTCAGACTCAGGTTCCAATAGCGCCTGAAATAGAGTGTTAAATTGCTCATCCAGTTTTCCTAGTTATTCCTAACCAGGAGAGCAAATTTAATATGAATTCTCTTTTTTCAATTTTGAATTTGAGCGAAAATAGTTCCTCAGAAATGTTGACTTAGATTCAATTAACACTTGAAACAGGTTGTTAAATTGCTCATCAAGCCGGCCATATTAAAACTTTCTAATTAGGGCAGCACATTTGTTACGAATTTTTGTATTTCAGTTTTGGATTTGAGCGAAAATGATAAACAGCCAGCCTAATTTGGACTTCAGCCGTACGAAATGAATTACGAATTTTTGTAATTCAATTTTGAGTTTGGACGAAAATTATAAAAGACTATTAACATGCATTCCCAGAGATTTGAAATTAGGTTGCGATATCACTTGAAATAGATTGATATAATGCTCATCTAGACAGCCTAATTAATACTTCATAACCAGGGCGGCAAATTTGTTACGAATTTTTGTATTTCAATTTTGAATTTCGAAATGAAAATTGCTATAATCGAAATAGGAGATTAATACCCTTGGTATCTTGAAGAATCCCACAGAGTCATGAAGGAAGGAAGGAAGGAATCTTGATTACTGCAAGTGGTCGGAAGATGGCTGTCTAACGCAAGAGTTAGTTTAACATTGAAAATCCAATAATAATTAAGTTAAGTGTCATTTTACAATACTTCTGATAGACTACCCACATAAGATGACTCTGCACGGAAGCAAATCCCTCAAGCTAGTTATCATCCACCAAAAATATTATAAATAAATGATCCGTCAGTAGTAAAAACTTTCTTCAATAAATATTTAATTGGCTAGCTAGCAAGAGTTACCCTAACCAGAAAATTGATGCTTTCAGGAGTGGATTATGCTGGGCAGCTTTTTCACCTGTGGTATTCGCCAGGACGAGATAACAAAAGCTATAAAGGATGTTTAGCAGTGTTCGTCCGTTTCGCAATAAAAGCCGTTCACTTACAAGTAGTAAGCAATTTGCTTATCCAAAGCTAATATGGATTTCAAAACTTATGGGGACGATCTGGTCACCGCATTGGAATAACTATCCGAATAGCTTGCAAAGGATGGTGCCCAAGCGAAGTAAAAGGAATAAAAGAAACCAAATATAGCAAAAAAGCACAAGCAAAATTGCCGCTAGACTTCATGAAAAACAATCAAAAACAACAACGGAGGATTACTCAAAAGATCTATTATTAGAACCAGTCGCTGGCTCATTGAGGAAAATTAAAAATGCTATAAAATACCCGTGAAAGAGGAAACCCAAAGACATGCAGCTCGAGCCAAAGATAGCGCAAAACAACATAAGCGAGTGACAAGAGCAGGCACCAAGTCCAAGCAGCAACTTCATATACTCTCGCAATAATCATTGCATTAAGATATCAAGATTAAGCTCCCATCCTGGGATCTACTTTGATAAAATTGAGCCTCTTTTTGCTATATTTGGTATCTTTTTATTCCATTTTCTTCGCTTCTGTGACAGTAGAAAATATTTATTTAGCCAGCTCTTCTTAAATTCTTGTTTTATTCTCTGCAGAAATCTCCATGTATATGGTTTCCTTGGTGGTATATAGTGTCATTGGGTACCATCCTTTGCAAGCTATTCCGTCAGATTTTCGTGTAGTTTTTTCAATGCGGTGACCAGATCGTTCCTTATAAATTTTGAAGCCCCTATAAGTTGAAGCCACAGTCGCTGTAGAGGTCCGAACAACAACGGCTGCGAAACATTTAAACACTACCAAAAAAGCTTCGAATGACAAATTGCTTACTACGAATATCACAGGTAAAAAGGTCGTCCAGCATATGCACGCCTGGATGCATCAATTTTCTGGTTGGGGTAACTCTTGCTGTTGGAAGATTCCCCATCAATTGGTTGAGAGTCTGTGATTGTGACGGACCCATTATTATACAATAGCTTCGGTGGGTGAAAGCTAGTGTGGGGGATTTTCGTCCCCTTAAAGAGAATTATTGTTTGATGTTCAATGTTGAAACTAATTCTGGCGTTAGACTTCATACTGCTTTTGTGAACGATGAAAACTGCTCTATTATGTCATTTTCATCTTTGCTTGTAATAGAAATTGCGCATACTTCATTTTCTGATTCTTCTGTGGAATTCCTGTGGTCTTTTTCATTTCGATACTCAGGATTTATATTTTCTCATATTTTCTGGTTCTTGCTGCTCAATTTTCTTAGGTTGAAACCTTTTTTTAAAGGTAATTATTGGTAGGTCTAATTATTCTTATACTGCGATAGTTTGTTTAACCATGCCCGCTCCTGATATAATGTCGTTCATATAAAAATCTTCAGGAGCTAATTAGCATATAACTCTTGTGGCTAGATATATAGCCGAGGTTGTTCCGTACGTAAATGTTTTGTGAACGGATTTTTATTTGCCTAAACATGTTTACGATGGAAGCTTTAAACACGTACTTATGCTTTCTCCAGCGTAACAATATCTCAACGAGATGTTGCTGTATTGTTGGACCAATCTGGACTAAGTCATTTAATTATCTTCCATTTTCGCTGAAGCATCAAAGACCACTCTCAATTTGGTAGCTGAGCTATCGTCTTTGCAAAGAAAAAAAATTCTCATGAAATCAGGATTACTGCATGGTGTGATAGAAAATAGTTTCTACGTATATCATAAAGCTGGTTTATTTCTACCATATGATTCAATTGGATGTATTCATCAATGCAGTTCTTATATTCATTCTTCATCCGTATGTTTTTATTTAGTTGTTTTAACAAAAAAGCCATATTCTTCTTGATTCATCTAATATGAACTCGTCGCTCTTAAATGGTGGTGTGACCTGGTGTATGTACTATTTCCTAACCTTTTGTAATTATTTTGAAAGTGTTGTTCGCGTCTCTGTTCATCACTGGTAAATTCTCGTTTTACGTCGACTTACTTAATTTCCCAGAATATTTTTAACTAATTCTCTAAATTTTAGAACACGATCCGTCCCAATTCGCGACCTTTGCAGCAAAATGTCTATGGAGCCCGGCGGATTATAATTTGAATCTGCATACTATATTTTGTTAAGATGCTCGCAGTCTTCCGTTTTTACCTGTTGTTCTGGTAGTGGTTTCGTAAGTTTTTGAAATACTAAAGCTTCTAACTGCAACTCAAATTCTTGTGTTTAACAGGTTGGATTTTGAGGTTCACTATTTTCGTTACCTGAATTTTGCAAATATTGTTTGCCCCTTCAGTTTCAATCTCTGAACTGCAGCCTCCGCAGTAAAAGTTGTTTGTGGTCCTGGGTCTATCAGGACTTTTAATGTGGCATATCTTCCATTAAGATTTGCAGATTTGATCATTGCTGTGCTAACAACAAACCCGTGGTTTGTGCTTTTGGCTATATGCTGTATATGCAAAATAGTATGATGCATCCCATTACAGATCGTACATCTCTTCTTTTGGATGCGGTGGTATGTTTGATGTGATAATGATAGACATCTTCTACATAGTTGGTGTAGTAGCGCTATTTATCGGTTGTTGATAGCTGCTTAAACCTTGAACATTGGTCTAAGATGACTGTATGATTCATCTAGTAGTATACACAAATATCTCGTAGTTCTATAAGAGGCAAGGAAAATGAAATTCAGATAGAGAAGATGAAAATTAGAAATAAGAAATAATTAGAATAAGAATTCCACGCTTTGGCGACAACTCATTTGTTGTACCGTGCAAGTTCCTGGTTGCCGCTGATGATTTTGTATTAATTGATGGTTGGTTTAATAGCTTATTTAGGTCGGCCGATATAATTAACCGTTTGTTGTTGTATCTATTTTTTAATAATTTTCTGGCCTGCGGCACCACTAAGATGATTTTTCAGATACTTAATTTTGGTCTATCAACCTTTTGAAGATTTCTGAGAAACTTCCCTTTCATATAGTCTCGATATAGATGTTAGGCCATTGGCCATTGGTAATTTTGATTGCTATCGATGTATATAATTTTTTTAATGTTTCATAATCCATCCTTGCACTGGACGGCGAATTGCATAGCTGGCTTGCCTTGTGTTTATTCCAAAACATTTTTGGCCTTCGTTTTATCCCTATACAATTCGCTCACTTTAAAATCTTGTCTTGGTAGGAATTACGTAATATTTTGGATAAGTAGTAAGGATTGAACTAACTTCAAGAAAAGCAAGTACCGTATTTATTGGTTAGTGTTGTCGGATGAAAATGTTTTCTTTCCTGTATTAAATCGTATGAATTCTCGATCAACATAAACCATACCAAAGCACGAGAAAATTTATGAATTTATTATGCCATACAGTTGTTATCCTAAAATTCTAATGTTGCCACTGTAGTCGCATTATTCTTCTCTATATGTGTCGTGAATTATACGTGTATGTGTACACACATGGTAAAAACTAAATCCGTTATCCTTGTGAGCCTATACATGTACATATATACATAACATACTTGGTTGATGAGATTATACTAAATCCAGATAAAAGGATAAAGAACACCCCTTTTTCGTCGTCAGGATTTTATTTTATTTATTTGATTCCCTCATACACAAAAATGTGAACACAGGCAGCAACAACAACAATTCTGTTATTGTATTATAAATTTTCATTCAACATCATGCAATTTTCATAATGTAGTATTTGTATAAGTGGATGGATGGCTGGATGGTTGGATGATACACAAAAAAAAATTCAACGTGTAGGATTCCTAACAAAATCTTAGAAAGCAAAAATAAATAAGACGACGCAAAATTGGATTTGGATTTATATCCATATTATATACGAGTGTACATCCATCCGCGCGATCTGAAAGGGGGTGAGGTATACACGAGATTTTTTTTTGTTGTTTAATCAATTCAAAACTTTTAATCCTTTCTCAAGCGAACCATAATCAATTTATAATCCGATTTTTTATTTTTTTTTGTTAAATAAATTTACTTCCATTATGATTATTTATGAAGATTGGGTTTTTATTCAGACGTATTTTACTTTCCTGTATTAAGAATAATACAAGAGCATAAAAGGGTTGATCTAAACAAAAATAAAATAAAATAAGGGTTATCCATCTTTTATGCAAAAAAAAATCTAAGTGGAATTAAATTTATTTCGTAATACAAAATTAAAATATAAGAAGCTGGATGTAGTACAATACAATATTTTAACATTTGAAATGAATTGGTTGCAATCAAACATTTTTTTTTGTAGGGGTTATTTAATTGGAGCTGATTTTCCTTTTGTTTTGTCTGCAACAGGAATTAATTGTAGAAAACGTTAAATATTGCATGGTATAAACTGAATCGATGGGATTATCTTAATACTCGTCGAATATAAAATTTTATCCTTGATGTGAAACCGAAATATTGTACAATACGAGTATGTATGTATGTATATATTATTTATCACCTACACATACATATAAAGTATTAAGAGATTATGCTTTTAGCCGCGCATTCAATCCGATACATTTCTAAAATATAAATAATAATACGTTATGTAGGAGCAACATTAAAACGTATATCTACACGTAAGTAACAACCAAGCATATACGGAGAAATCATCATAATAATCGCCCCCAAACCACCAAATCTATACAGAGGAGTAAACAGAGCACACCAAAAAAAAATTTTCTCTGATTCTGTATCGCATGTATGAGATGTGTGTGCACGTTGAATCTAATAATACAGATTTTTTCTATTCCTCATGATGATAATCTCTTATGTCGAAAAATAAAGCGTGCAGATATCTATAGGAGCTGGAGAGACACATCCGAGTACTATAAAACGATTCCTCATCCACACAAAATACTATATCCGTATAGTTCTGTATATATAGTGTCTGTATAGTTATACAACTGTAAACTAGAAATCAAACGAACTGAGTTTGGTAAAAGGGTGTTTATAGTGGATTTGTAATATAAAACTGATATAGTTTTTCTCCCGAATTTTATCTAGTCTATATACGAATCGAATTTTCGGATATACAACTAAAATTAAAATAGTTAAAATCGGTCGGATCTAAATGTTTTTGCTTAGTTCGTATATGTGTACAAGTTCATGTAGTTTTGAATGTGTGGTTGGTGGTTGTGTTGTTGTTGTTTTGAGAATAGATTTTTGAAAGATTATCAAACGTAGCGAAATAGAAAACATAGGTCGATATAAATATTAAATCCTTAATCCTTTTTTTTATTTTAATCCATATAAATGTATTAATACATTTATGTTTGCTGTTACAATTTTTTGCTATTTTGGGGAGAGAATATGGATTTTAGGTTTTATTTGTGTGAGTATGTACATATACGTATTCTACGTTAAATTCGTGGGATAGGTTCGGGCGGCTTAATGTGAAATGTGATCACAATCTTTATAGAAATTTTGTAATCGATTTTAGTATTTTATATAGCCTATATGTATGTATTTTCTGTTGAGTTAGAATTAAAATGATTTTTATTCCTAGATTCTGACGACAATCTTGTGTATTGTTCAATCAAGTACGATCTTCTTTCTTAATGGCACGTAAGTTTAATATGCCACTTCTTTTTTTTTTTTGAAATGAGAAGAGAATTACATCTTTCAAATTTTCAAAGCCACGTCGAAAACACAATGCCAAACTTTCATTTTTCGAAGAGAACCTTTACCAACTAACAATGCTGTAATGCTTCATAGTGTAAATTTCAATAAGCTTATTCTTCATTTTTTGCGAGACCCGACAATTAGCCATAAAATTGTACATTATAATGAAAATTGCGAAGCCAGAAAGATAATTTATGGAATTTTCAAAAGATGTTGTCTGCCGGTTGAACCTTGAACTAAAACGTTAAGCGATCTATTACATTTTACTTTTTTTCCATAGTAAAATAAAGTATAGTAATCATGAAAAAATTTGAGCTTAAGACTTACAGATTCAATAGTTAGCGAATTTCGTCGAAGTCAAAACAAGTATTTTTTAAAACTATCTGTGTGTGCGTGCTGACTAAACGTCTATGTCCTCTCTATTGCGCAGACGACTTGTCTGATCGGGGTGAAGCTTTATACATAAACAGTGTTCTCTAATTTGAAGATCCCAGGGATTTTCGATATCATTTATTTATTTCTAAATTAATTTTAAATTAACAATATCGGTACAAATCAGTTTTCCAAAATTTAAGCGGAAATGATGGTTTTTGGGGTTCAAACTTCATACTTAAACTTTTTCCACAAATTGGGACATACGTACAAAAATTCGGCCCCTGTACAGCCCAGACGGATTAATTGATTGGAATGATACTTCATACTTTTCCATAAATTTAGAGATCTTGAATTGGAGGATCATTATCTAAAAAAGAATTATTAAAATCGAATATATGTGTTACGGTTAAAGTCCGAAATCGGTAAATGTCCGAAATTTTAATTTTTTAAATTCGTTTACACAATAAAATTTCAGTAGTCCAGAGGTCCAGTGGTTTCGAAATGTTTGTTGATCTTCCTTCCTACATATCCGTAGTTTCATTTATTCCCCATCAGAAGGCTATGCGTAATAAGGAGCACAAATAGCTCCCACGAGCTCGTGAGAGTTAGTAAAGCCATTACTCCCTACTATTCGGAATTCCAATTTGCACTAATACAATGAAAAATACTCCGTGGGGTGGTCCAATTTTTATTCGGAGATTTACCGATTTCGGACTTTTACCGTAACATATGCACTAAGAGATTCTAAACCAAATTTGCAGTCGATTAGTCGAAAAGTCGATTTTTGACAAAAAAAATCTATTTTATTTTATTTTACTTAGTAAAATAAAATATAGTAATCATGAAAAATGTTGACCTCAAGACTTTTATAGATTTACTATTCGCTATATTACCAAATCACACGTGCGTGCGAGCGTGTTCGTGCAGGCTAAACGTCTATGTCCTCTCTACAGCTGAAATGATTTTTCTGATCGAGGTGACGCTTCTTATTTCATTAAGTCGGGGATTCCAGTGATTTTCAGTGTTGTGCCGTATTTCATACACCGTGTAAATAATTAATATTCTACATGTGTATAGAATGTGTGTAGAAAATAAACAAAGGGACATCGACAATGTAGAGAATGTAGTCGAAAATTATTGTTTCTGTTAGAAATCTGCATAATTCTATGATTTCTGTGTTAATGAAACTATTTCGGCTCCATGGAGCATTTCTAACCCACATTTGACCATAGTTTTTATGTAGGGCAATGACGTTCTCGTACTCCTACGTACTCGTATACTTTAGCTGTCTTAGTACAATTTTAGAAATATTCCAAAAAATTAAAAATCTATGTTAAAAGGTAGAACTATATACACAGTTAAATTTATAAACCAAATATAGCGCTATCAAAATAAACTACTTTGAGGCATGTTACTTCAATGACAAAATAATCACCAGAACAAATTTAATTTCGGTAAAACCACTCAAATGCCTCAATATTTTTATGAAGCTTGTAAATACATCGGGCAAACATATTCGACTGTGATATGATACTTCAATGACAAAATCATCACCAGAACAACTTTAATTTCGGTAAAACCACTCAAATGCCTCAATATTTTTATGAAGCTTGTAAATACATCGGGCAAACATATTCGACTGTACACACAACCAATTTTCTTGGCCGCCATATTTGTATGTCATAATTTTGCTTAAGATGTGCATGTTAATCGTGGGTAATAAAGGTTGATACAGTATCCTTTATTTGGTCTCGTTAAAATACATCTTGATGAACAACGATTTCGACTAGAATCAAAATTTATAATTTCGTTAATGCAGAATTCGAATTCTTTTCGAATTTCCGGGTTTATTGATTAATTACTCGTAATGGATCATATCGACAACTGTGTAGTACCTGTATTAAACCAGGTATTAAACACCTGAGATTAAAGTTAAGAAAACTACCGGTGTATGCTTATTTACTGATATGCAAATCACGCTATCAGTTCACGGCAATTACCGAGGAATATACAACACAAAATACGTGAAAACTTACGTCGAATTCTTCTCTTACAAAAATTTGCTCTTAGATCAGCATATTTAATGCTATTGCGATAACTTTTGATGAAACTTGCTGTAAATTTATTGCATTGGCAATATTAAAAGCATCGGCTACCTGAACTCCCGGTCGAGGCGATAGACATAACCTGAAAATCGATTTACTACTGCTTTAGCTTCTAAACGTGAACTGGATCATAATACAATTCCGTAAATTCTTATAAACTTAGGCAATACATCTACTTTAAAATCATTTGATATTTGTCCTGTATACTAATTTCAAAGGGCAGAAACAAATGTTAGCACACAATTCCCTGTGAAAAAGTGATTCGACATAGCACACCAAGACAATTGGATGGTTAGCTGAAGTAGAAAATGCCGAAAATTGTTGAAGCCGAACAGTTTGCTTAATTTTATCGCAGAAATTGTAAATTAATATTTTTATTTGAATTACCGAAAGCAGGTGGTTTTTCGTCTGCCAGTATTTCTGCTTTTCAGATTACAGACAATTTTAACAGTTTAGTTTAGTTCGAAGTATTTTTTCGAAATTATATGTTTTCGAAAAGAAATGATCAATTTAATTTTTTATCACTTTTCAGATGTCAGCAATCTGAAAAGTGATAAAAAATTAAATTTCTCTGGTAAGAGAAAAAGTTACCCATTTGTTCAGAAATGCTTGTGACATGTGGCGCTAGAGTTTGTTAATGAAAAACATATGGTATTGCAAATAAAAAATTTGAAAATGATTTATAATATCTTGAATTAGTTTAACCACATACTAACCTTACAAATTTGATTTGTACGAGTAAAATTTAATTATACCTTTCACAAAATTGGAATTAGCAATTTGAACTGGAAAACTGTGACGTGGTAACATTGTACTGAAAAATATTGGGAAAAAGTGCTAGGGGCCGAGAACTTACGAGGTAATCAGAACTTCATTCTGTAAATTAGGAAAAGTCGCAAATTTCCAGTAATTTCTTATTAATATCAAAAGGACTCAGAAGGTTCTAATTTGCAAAACATATGTGTATATGAAGGAAAACTTTTTATACCACCCCTTACTTTTAGTTGACATTGCTCCAACCCGGAAAATTGATATAAAATTAAAATCGAAAAATGTCCATTTAATAATTTATCACAAAACGACTCAGGAAAAATTTCCTGATTCTGATCAGAATGAGAGAAAATGTATCTGTAATCAGCGCCGCAATGGAAATTTGGAGTACTAATATGCTTCAGTAAATTTATGACGTCCTTCAAAACCTTTTCATTGACATGTCACACTTATGTATTCTATAATAAATCAATTATTAGCCATAAGCGCCAAAACGGTGGATTAATCATCTAAAGAGTAATAAATTTTATTTTTACTTTTTCCACTACCTTTCAAATGATTTGCTTAAATGATTATATGGGAATGAGAAAAAATTGTAAGTGCTGCCAGCGCTACAATGGTTTCAATACTAAGGTGTTCAGAAAAATTTACTAAAAATTTTATTAAATAATTAGCTACCAACGCAAAAACGGTGGATTTATGAACGAAAGAGCTGATTACATAATTGTTGCTTTTTCCAAAGCCTTTTAAATATGCCACACGATTATATGGGAATAATAATAGTTGTTTCCAGCGCCACAACGGTAGTTTTTAGTACTAAGGTGTTATGAAGAATTTTCATACTTCAAGGCCTTTTCAACGATATACGACAAGTACATATTTTAGTTAAACGAGAAATTAGCTATCAGCGCCTTAACTGTGGATTTATAAACCAAAGTTGTATCGAAATTGTTGTCTGATCCAAGACCTTTCAAATGAAAAGCGATGTCGTGGTATTGGATGATTTCCTACCGAAGGTACTCTGTCTCCTCCAAGCAGAGATCCGAAAAGATTTGCAATTTACCGAATTAAAAATAAAATAAGATTCGCTCTTAAGATATCATCGGTACAGACCTCCATCTAGCCACACGGAAGTACAGATTTTTTTAATAAAATTTTTGACCAAGGGCCTTGGGACGTCGAGAATAGTGGTTTTGGACCAGGTCAGTTTTCCTCATTTTTATCAGGATTTCAATAAGTTTGTATTACAGACCGAAGCTAAAACAACAAAACATGTAAGTCTACACTGTCTACAAATATTTTACTTACTCTACATATTGTAGACATCCGATTTACGCGTAGACGCACAACACTGGATTTTTGGCCGAAATCGTTTCATCAGAAGTAGCAACGGCCATAGGAAATTTTTCGTTTTTGCAAATATTTTGAAAAGTTTCAAAATTTTAATTCTGCAACAAGACCGACCCAAATCAGTTTTCCACAATTATAGCGGAAATCGCGATTTTTGATTAAAAAAACTGTTTTTCAAGAAAAATTCGGCCATGTACAGCAAAGGTGGATTGATTGTTTGGGATGTAACTTCCTACTTAATTAAGCCTTTAAAGGAGTTTTTCGGTTTTTGCAAAATATTTTGAAAGGTACTTGCAAAAATTCGTCTTTATACAGCCCAGACGGATAAATTGGAATGAAACTTCATACTTAATTTTTTTCATTTAGAGATACCAGTAATTTTTTTTCAAAATCGGTCAAACGGAAGTGGCAACTTCCATAGAGCTTTTTCGTTTTTCGAAAATATTTTGAAAATTATCTCAATTTTGACAAAATCGAATTTGCACTAAAAGATTCTAAATTAAATTTGCAACAATAACGGGTCTGATCAATTTAGAAATAATTAAGCGGAAGGGTCAATTTTTGGAAAAAAAAAAACTGTTTACTTGTATAGTAATCATGAAAATTGTTGACCTCGAAATTTTTGACTAAATGTCTGTGTTCTATATACAACTCAGATGGATTGACTGATTGGGGTGAAATTAAATACCTATTCTTTTTTTATAAGTCGGAAGATCCCAGTAACTTTCATAGGTTCTTTCGCAAAGTTCTCCCAATTTATGGAAAATGCTCTATTATGAAGTTTTATTCCGAATATCCAATCCGCCTGGTCTGAAGAGATGCCGAATTTTGGTGAAATAAAGTATTTTTATCAAAACTCGCCATTTTCAGTAAGATTTATTAAAAAAAATCTTACCTAATTAATTAATAAATGCTATATACCTTTTAAAAATATTGCAAACAACGAGAAAGCTCCTATGGCTATCACTTAAGGTGAACTGATTTAATTCAACATCATTAGGACGTCCTAGTTTATGGAGAAAGCTTAAGTATTAAGCCATACACGAGTCGAATTTAAGTAGAACACATTTTATTTAAAATCGTTATTTTCATTTAATTAAGAATCGTTTAGTTCATAATAGTTCATCTGCAATTTTGACATGTGCTGTCCACTTTCTTCCCAAGCATCCTTAATTGCCGACTTTAAGGAATCTACTGTATCATACTGCATTCTATTACGATAAACTTTACGCGAAAATATTCCCCACAGATTTTCGAAGAAAACTTATGTCTTTATTCTTGAAGAAATCTTGGTATTTTCTTTCGATTTCCTTTTAATTCCTCTTGGGGATCGATAAATTTGTCTACCATTATGGGTTATTGATAATCCATTTTCAATCAATAAATCAATTTTTTCCGCAAAATTCTTAGCAAAATCGACGTTGTGTTAGGATTTCAAATAAATTAAACTTTCTGCGTTTTTATTAAACCTTTACTTCTACGTTGGTAAAACAATTATAAAACCCCACTTAATTCTCACGAGCGCATAATGTTTCAAATTGCACTGGGCTAAACGTATTGCGCAGCGGTCGAGCGACCACTGACGTATGATATTATACAGCTGCACATTTACTAAAAACTAAAGTGAAGGGTGAAGAATTTAAAAATAATTACTAAAAAGTAGGATGGGCTAAGCGAATTGCGCGCCCTGTATATGCGCAAAAACAAAACAGCTCCTATGGAAGCTGCTTTTTCCGGTAAATCGATTTCGGCCATAAATCACCACGATCTCTGAATTTGTGGGAAAAGCTTAAGTATGTTTTACTCAATCAAAATCCGTATGAGCTGTACAGAGGTCGGATTTTCCATGAAAACTTTTTTTGCCAAACATCATCATTTCCGCTTAAATTTTGCAAAACTGAACAGGAACCAAGCACACATATGATCAATAAAAATATCAACATAAAAAAATAATTTGTTTAGGGGAAATTGAAGAAAGCGTAGACTGCTAGATTCTTTGTTTTACTACGTAACAGAAATGAATTAAATTTGACTAAATTTCTGGTTTTGAATATCGCCAGAACAATTATGTGTGTAGGAGTTAAAGTTATTAGAACTGCTGTGTCTTTACAAAGTATCAATTTTTACATCAAAATAACGGGTGATTTTTTAAGAGCTTGAGAACTTTTTTTTAAAAAAAAACGCATAAAATTTGCAAAATCTCATCGGTTCTTTATTTGAAACGTTAGATTGGTCCATGACATTTACTTTTTGAAGATAATTTCATTTAAATGTTGACCGCGGCTGCGTCTTAGGTGGTCCATTCGGAAAGTCCAATTTTGGGCAACTTTTTCGAGCATTTCGGCCGGAATAGCCCGAATTTCTTCGGAAATGTTGTCTTCCAAAACTGGAATAGTTGCTGGCTTATTTCTGTAGACTTTAGACTTGACGTAGCCCCACAAAAAATAGTCTAAAGGCGTCAAATCGCATGATCTTGGTGCCCAACTTACCGGGCCATTTCTTGAGATGAATTGTTCTCCGAAGTTTTCCCTCAAAATGGCCATAGAATCGCGAGCTGTGTGGCATGTAGCGCCATCTTGTTGAAACCACATGTCAACTAAGTTCAGTTCTTCCATTTTTGGCAACAAAAAGTTTGTTAGCATCGAACGATAGCGATCGCCATTCACCGTAACGTTGCGTCCAACAGCATCTTTGAAAAAATACGGTCCAATGATTCCACCAGCGTACAAACCACACCAAACAGTGCATTTTTCGGGATGCATGGGCAGTTCTTGAACGGCTTCTGGTTGCTCTTCACTCCAAATGCGGCAATTTTGCTTATTTACGTAGCCATTCAACCAGAAATGAGCCTCATCGCTGAACAAAATTTGTCGATAAAAAAGCGGATTTTCTGCCAACTTTTCTAGGGCCCATTCACTGAAAATTCGACGTTGTGGCAGATCGTTCGGCTTCAGTTCTTGCAGGAGCTGTATTTTATACGGTTTTACACCAAGATCTTTGCGTAAAATCTTCCATGTCGTCGAATAACACAAACCCAATTGCTGCGAACGGCGACGAATCGACATTTCACGGTCTTCAGCAACACTCTCAGAAACAGACGCAATATTCTCTTCTGTACGCACTGTACGCATTCGTGTGGTTGGTTTAATGTCCAATAAAGTAAACTGAGTGCGAAACTTGGTCACAATCGCATTAATTGTTTGCTCACTTGGTCGATTATGTAGACCATAAATCGGACGTAAATCGCGAAACACTTTTCGAACCGAACACTGATTTTTGTAATATAATTCAATTATTTGCAAGCGTTGCTCGTTAGTAAGTCTATTCATTATGAAATGTCAAAGCATACTGAGCATCTTTCTCTTTGACACCTTGTCTGAAATCCCGCGTGATCTGTCAAATACTAATGCATGAAAATCCTAACCACAAAAAAATCACCCTTTATATGACAATGGCGGAGAGCATCGATATTATAATAAAGAAAAGAAAAATTATTAATTAATCGATTGTCGTAAATGATAGCGGACAAACCTTCTTAATCGAGCAGATCAATTTAGATGCGGTTGCTTAATCTTTGGTATTCTAAAGTCTTGATGACATCCAATTTCTTCCAAACCTCTGTTTGATCCTAGTAATAGATATTTCTTTGAGTAAAGCAAGTTAGCAGTTTTTTGGCCGAATAGCCCATTTGATCAGACATACATATGGCCACCATTTCCATAAGAAGGAAAACTGAAAATTAAAACTACTCAAAAAAGTAAATTTCGAAGTTCAATAAAAAAATTGTACGAAATTGCCTGCCCTCCTTTTAAAGGAGGCGTATGGCCCATGTGATTAGGCAGACATATGTCATCGTTTGAATGGAAAGGCATTATAGAGCAATATTTGAAATGTTTCATGAACCTAAATATTAAAACTACTCAAATATGTTAAATTTGAGTTTATTCAAACAGTTGTAAGAAATCCATTGCCCTCTATTTAGAAGACAAGTGAGGTTTGATTAGACAGAAATATCGCCTTCTTCTTAGAGATGCATTTTAGAACAATCTCTAAGATTAATCCTATAATAAATATTAAAACTTCAAATTTTTGTTATCGCTTATGCCTTCACTACTCAACAAGAACTACCTACCCAATTTTTTGGTCGTAAATTTGAACGGAAATAATTTTAGGTGAAGTGACTGCTTCGGATGTAATGTTATACGTTATTTTTCCATATTTTACGAGATCTTAATGAAATTTTGCGAAAATCAGCGTACCGGAAGTGGCAGTTTTCTTAGAAATGTTTTAATGTTGTTTAAAAGTATTGCATTTGCGAAAACCGAGCAAGAAATATAAGATTATAAATTTTTCAGATTGGTTGTCATTGTATGTTTTCTAAAGTTTAAGCGGGAATGAAATTTTGGTTTTGACAAGGCAGTTTTTCCAAAATTCTGGTAAGTTGTATTTTTCGCCTTAGAAATCAAGTGTGATGTATTCGAGATTTATGCAGATTCTTAAGAAAATGTAGTATGTTGCCCACAATATATAGATCTCCCGATTTTTTATTTGTAAACCAATAAAATGTTTGTTTATCGTTATACCAACTTTTTGTTTTCTTTGTGCATTTAACAGAAGTCGGTTTGCTAGCTAGATGGAGGACCACTAATAGTTGACCATTTTCGAATGCTGATAGGAAAATGTATTTTAGCTATAGTTTTGTACTATTATTTTCATTATTTGAAATATGCGTAACGTTCCACGTAATTTTTTCAAGTAACGTTATTATTTCTGATCCTTACTGCATTGCAATAATCCTAATGAATCATTTCGTCTTTCTTTGATTCTTATTTCTAAAATAACTTTTATGTTGCTAGCAAGGTTACAGTTAATTCGCACTTAACTACATAGAGCTTCTACTAGAGCTACAGCAAGTAGGTCAAAATCGCCGCTTGAAAATTAAATAAATCTAAATAAATGATTTAATGTTTTCTGAATTGCCAACAGGTCATTCCAACGAGTTCATGAATTGATTATCTATAGTATTTTTTTTTCAAAGAAGTCTGTTTTGTTGATGAGCACAAACAAAATCTGCTTTGCGTAAATTATCAAGGGCAATTGAACATTGAAATCGGTGTCATCTGATGAATAATTTAATTCACTATTCTATAATCGTGGAAGTCGAGGTTCCCCTTGAACAACAGGGTTGTTCTTTCAATACAAAACATTTAGCTTTTTATTAATGTGGTCCCAATTTGTCTAGTATTAAAAAGACAGTAAAGCATGAGTAAGGATGGTATTCGATTTAATTGAAACAATTATTACTTATACCAGAGACTATTAAATTTACTGACTAAAGACGGCCCTGTACGAATATTACATTAACACATAAACCCATGTATCATATAGAATTTCAGTTTCATTAATTTTGAATATAACTTACGGAATATGAAATTTACTGACAATAAATTCCGATTTCGAGAAACTGAAAAACACAAATGGCATTTTACTTTATTTTGTAGGTGAGCCCGAATTTCATAATATTTTTTTACGAAATTATGAATCTCTTGTACATATGACATATTTATTCGTTTATTGATTGCTAAACCCAGATCACATATAATTCGACCCTTTTATTTCGGTTCCCGTTTATCAAACAAATTTTTAATCCCAGAGAATCTATGATAAATTTTTGGTATATGACATGCAACGAATCTTATATGGCTTGGTCTATATTTTTAGTATTACGATATAAATAAACTTATTTATAATGATAAGTTGGTTATCATGATTAAGCCAAGTTAACCTTAAGATAATCATAAAAACGGACATTGGAACCTTGGTTTCAAAATTAAGACTATCTTTAAAATTGTATTCACTCCATTGTTAGAAATTTTGGAGTTTCTTTTTAGGTTGAGTCGGGCCATTTGAAATTCACGTCAGGTAAAAACTATTGAGAACTATTGAATGTGTAATGAGATGGTTTAAATACGTACCTCTGAGCGTACAATTAAAATTCTAATTGTTCTTAACACGAAGAAAGGCCTCTCTTTTCCACAGGAATATATCATTAATCAAAATTTTAATTCGACCCACATTAGTCAAGAGGGATTTTTTCGCCCGTGGACCTTTAGTCAGGTGGTCAGAAGAACATGTTTCATTGTGCACTTTTTGTATAATTGTCCACTAATTATACGTGTTATACACCATTACAGTCTAAAGGACATGGAAAAATAAACAATTGGAAGTTTTTAAAAAATTATTTATTAAATCAACTAGGCAGAGCATTTTTCTGATTGAAAACCTGCTTTCTGAGACCAGTAAGAATCTGAAAAGTGTGTTGCTCGGGGCAGTTTGAGGAGAGGGCATTTTAAACTAAATCTTCACTGATGATTTTACATTTTATTAACATTGTTCACATTTATTATACAATTTACTTTAAATTCACACAACTTAAATTTAGAATGATCGTCTTTATACTAAAATTTAGAAGAAATGAAAATGTTATATTTACATGCACTACGGAAAACAAATGTACATTTTCTGAGGTTGCCAGGTTGCATTATTATATTTTGAACGCAATTGTTTTTATTTTTGTTGAAATTCGGCCTTACTTACTATTACGGAAAACAAATAAATTGATCGACTTTTTCCAGTATATTACACAACATTCCTCCCGTTTTGAGAGAAGAAAAATCTTCTGGAAGAAGATAACAAGATATGAGGAGTGATGAATGATCTTCTAAATTCAATGATTTAGTTCTCGTTTGTAAATTTTTATCCCTCGTTGTCACTTAAGTTGTGATCATTTAATTTGAGATAAATTAGTTTGAAGAATGTCTGGAATTACTTGATTTGTGGTATGTTGTATTGTTCGAACTGGTCGTTTCTATTTATTTATGAGTATCTTCGCTCAGTTTCTTAAATTCCAGAATTGTTGGTTGGTTGGTAATGCTGATTTGTTTGTCAATATTGATTTGGTTGATATATTGCTTCTTTTCTTTGTGTTTATTCTAGTATGGCAATTGTCTTAAGTATCCAAGTATGATTAAATTTTTGACAGTAATTACATCTGATTTGATGTGACCTTTAATATACTGGTTGTCTTTCAATAATTGGTAGGGCGAGTGTTGATAATTCATTGAGCTGTGTTGTTGGTATGTCTATTATCGAGTTGAACCCATGCACAGTTTCTTCTGTTTCGTTTATAACTTTGGTGATATTTGCTTTGCTGATTATTACTTTATTTTTCATTATGTTATTGTATATTTCTCGTTTGAATGTTTGCACGGCTTGTAATTCTTGTCAATATTTCCCTGTTTGTTTTTAATGATGGCCTTGATTAGTCGAGTGCATCATAAAGTCTGTATCCGTAATTTCTGGGTGTCTCGCAATAATATTGTTTCATTTCCAAAAACTTCCGTTCCTGTTCTGTTACAGAACATGTTGGTAAATAAATATCAATCAAGCGTGTTTCGCAATGTTGGATAGTCGTGTATATTACTCAATAAGTGGATTAGAATTTTAAACGTCGTAGCTATAGTCAAGTGAAAAATATTCATAATAAATATTAACTAAAGCTTTTTAAATTTTTAAAGTAACCCGTTTTGGTTTTCTCGTGATGGAAAGTCTCGTGACCAATTTCATTTAAATTTAATTTTGCTTAAACGATACACACGGCACAAATTCATGTTACATAATGTATTATACGTTCAAAAATGGTTATACCTATATGTGACCAAACAAAAAACACTGATTTATTAGAAATTGTATTAACTGAAATTAAATTAAAGTATTGAAATCATGAAGCCTTTATTTTTAAAAATAGAGTTATTGTTAAATTAATGTATTTGCCTTAACTAAAGGAACATTAGAATGATAGAACTGGACTTGTGAAATAATCGTAGGTACTTAAATATTTAAATTTGAACTACTATTTATAAAGAGAAATTAGCCAAGGCTATAATTTGTTTTATGAATGCAGTTACAATAAAGACATTTTTTTACAATAAGGAAGTACTAAATATCCAGTGGATTTAGTGTCCTTTGAAGGTCAACTAATGCCCCTTACTCACACAATTACGGTATTTCACTTGAAAGGTCCATGACAACCTATACACTCACATGGACAGTGGGTCGGCGCTGAATTCTGCACTCCAACAGAGGGTCTTAGTTGGTTTTACTAACCTCACCTATCATAATCGATGAAAATTCGTTTTGCATCCGGCCTCTGGTGAGATTCGAACCTCAAATGGAATTGTCTAAGTTTAAAATATAAAGCACCTGCGCAACCTGCAGTAATTCTATTTCAAAAGCTTTTGAAAGAGTATACTTTCACTTCCCGAAAATGGGACCCTTGAAACGATTCCCATTGAAATAACCTATAAGTTGATTTTGGGCCACCATGTACATACGAAACCGAATTTCAATACTAAACTTCTAATCATAATAAATTAATTTGAATCATTCCAAAAAAAATCTTAATCCTTTTGCATAATCACAAAACACACATACCCAATGACAAACATAAGAATAAAATAATGTATCAATTTTTATCATTCGTTTACACAAATACAACAAACCAATTTAAATTTATCCTCAAAACAAAATTATATAAAATTCCACATATTGTCCTTTGAAAATTTTATTTTGAATAGATGTGATTCGGATTTATATACAGATTTTCCAAAATATTGATATAATTTTTCTAGCCTCGTGGAAATATTTTGTTGGTTAAATCCCATTCATATTAGCAAAAAATTTAAATTTTCTAAAATGTCTATATGTGCATAATATGTGTACGGCACAGCCTCTATACATGTATGAAATTTCTAATAAATAAATAAAATAGAAAATAACTCTAATGAAAATCTCCTAGAATACGAGTAATACAAAATAAAACTAAAAAAAAATCCTTATCAAAATCATTCAACTTTAATTTTATTTTGGAAATCCTAAAATGTATAGAATGAAAATGTAATGTCATTTATACATATAACCAACTACACATAGACATTGAAACACATAATCCTTAAGCCTCGCTAATACTCTAATTCCTAGTATGTGTTAATCCTGAACAACAGGATATAGAAATACAATAAAATTCAGTTTCGTTTATACTTTGGTATATTGTTGTTGCTGCCGTAGGATTTTTGATAATGTTACTATATTTAGGATATACGGGTATGTGTGTATCCACATATGGATGAACGTATATACATAATAATGTTATATATGTAGATATTTATTAAGGATTTGAAACGTGTATACTCTTCTGTTAGTACATTTCTACACACAAGATTATACCAAGAATGTGCAGGGTGATCGGAAATAGTTAGGCTATATGTGTTTTAGTGTAGGTCAAACCGAAAGTATTAAAAAAAATTAAAGTTGCGTTTTCCTGGTATGCATCAAAAATAATCATCTTGTAAAAAGCTGCGCCATTTGAACCACATCATTTTATCATCAAATATGCAAACACCATTAACTGTCTTACTAGACTAAATTTAACTTGTTATAATTTCGTGAATATGAGAATTCACGATGAAATCTCAAAATATCCGTTTCTGTTACATTTTTATTCTGACGATAAATTATTTTTGAAAAAGTTCTTTAACACACTACAATTTGACATAAATCTCGCTGAATTGTATTGCGATTTTACACTTTATCAATCTTATGACGTATTTAGTAAAATTTTATGAGACAGATCAATTATGGTGTAAAATAACAGCAATTTATTTGAATTGATAATTAATAATGATTTCCTAGTATTCTTGTAATTTAGCTCAAAACTTAAACAATCAAAAAAACCGAAGAAATCTTTTAGGAGGTGGGCAAAATTAAATATTGCCTGGGCAATAATCATTAAATCGTAGACAATTCCAAATATCATTGTTGTCTTATTATTTTACAATTAATACAGTAGCATTTTAGATTGATATAATTTAACTCAAACTTTGTGTGGAAATCTTAATATTCCTTAAATAACTTTGGGAGGGAGAGGGAGAGGTGCAAAACTGTTTATTTGATTAGCAAAATCCCTCATTACTTCAAAAAAATTCTGAAACAATACTCATTTGTTTAAATATTTCATAGTGGCGGAAGGCACATTAATGCAAGTTATTATAATTTAACTAAAAACATTCTATGGAAATTTTAATTACTTTCCATAGATTTAAGCAGGGAAAACATTGACAAAACTTTGCATAATTACGTAACTGACGTTTGTAAAATCGCTTTTGCAGGTGTTGGTTTAAATTTAACCCAGCTTTTGGTGCTCTTTAGGTTTGGGAATTTTTTTTTTCCGGCTAAAATGTGGGTTAATGTAGTACATAATTCTCTTCTGGATGCTATCTTTACACACCTGTGTTTTGCCACATGTCATAGAATTTAACAAATTATTAAACAACTTAAAACCAGTAGCTTATAAACAAATCACGAAGTTTAATGGTGAAACAGAGACACAGACGTCATATAATAAAGAAAATTTTGAGGTATAGGCGCAAGAATATTCGGGGCCGAAAATATGGCCGCATCTTTTTTTTATTATCTTTGCAATCTGTTCTGGAGCCAAGACTCTTCCAACTCTTTCATCTGCATATTGCATAGCTCCATGCCAGCCTATATTGGCTTTGAAGACGGGTTAACCTATGAGTTTTGCACTCCGACAGAGGGTTATAATTGTGTTCCATTTCATCATAGATCGTAATCTGTTACGTAGATCGTCGTACCCTGGTACCGCCTAATTCAAACGCCACGGCTTTAACCACTGTGTTTGGTCTGTTAGCCGCATCTCACCTGATTAATTTATTGTTCAATAAATTTTCGGAACTGAATTTTTGTTTCTCATCTCATCAAATATTTTCTAACCTTTCGCAAAATAAAAACACCTGTTGGAAATACTAAGTTAAGTTCTGAAATTAATTTCTGAATTTATGTTGTTAGAAATTCGCACCAAATATCGCGTATGGGATAGAGCATTACCATAGTAGTGATGGATTTCTTAAATTTTCCTAAAAATTGAAATCCGCCATTTTTGTTTCAACCCCCATCAACCCTCGCTAAATATACTTTAGAGTAAATAGGGAGCCAAACTATTCGATAATCACCATTAGATGAAAAGTTATAGGGCTAAGGGTGTTTAGTCTGTTTAATTTGCAATACAATAAATTAACGTAGTATGAGATTTTTTTAGTATACAATTTTGCCATGTCCCCACCAAATACTAAGTGTACTTTTATGTTATTACGACGGAGCTTAACTAACCAAAAATTATCATCCTTTGAAAAGTTGTAGGGGCTACGGGTGTTTCGTATTTTCAATTCGCAATATGATAAATTTACATTCTAACCGATTTTAGATACAAATATCCCAAGTCCTATGAAACACCCACCAAATACTAAGTGTTTTTTCGGGTTTATAAGTATCCTAACTACCCAGAAATCACCATTCCTTGAAAAGTTATAGTCGCTAAGGGTGTCTATTAGTTCGAATTGTAAGCGGTGCTGTAAGCGGTTTTCCATAAAATTGGCCCATGTCCTATAAAAAGTCCCACCAAATACTAAGTATATTTTCGGTCTAGTAAGAAACCAAACTAACCGAAAATCTCCGTCTTTTGAAAACCCAATCAATTAACAATACAATATATTTACTTTGTTAGTAATTTTCCATAAAATTTTCCCATTTCTTTCATGCGACCTCCTTACCAAATGCTAATTGTACTTCCGGATTAATAAAAATTCCTTACTAACTGAAAATCATCTTCCCTTGATTAAAAGTATTAGCGGCTAAGAGTGGTTAGCATTCTTAATTCGCAATACGATAAAGTAACGTTGCAAGTGATTTACATAAAATTACCAAATACTAAGTAAACTTTCGAGTTATTAGAAATCTAAGCTAACCGAAAATCAGCCAATAAATTTACGATGTGGTCGATTTTCTTAAAATTTTCCCATGTCCTAGAAAATCCACAATTTCAATAAAAAAATTCTCTTTCTTTTGTCGTCCTAGAAAAATTTCCACCAAATACAGAGTAAACTTTTGGGTTAATAAGGATTCCAACTAACCGAAAATTACTATCACTTGAAAAGTTATAGGGGCTTAAAGTTTTTAGTTTTCACAATTCGAAATACGAAAAATTTACGGCATAAGCGATTTTCCATCAAATATTCCGATGGCCTAGAAAAACTATCACCGATTACTAAGTGTACTTTCAATTTAATGTAAAACTAAACTATCAGGAACTCGTCGTCCCTTGAATAGTTATAGGGGCCAAAGGTGTTTAGTACGCTCAAATCGCAATACCATAAATTTACGATGTACGCGGTTTCCCATGAAAATTCCCTATGACCTAAGAAAACTCCCATCAAATATTGACTGTAGTTTCGTGTTGATAACGATCCAAACTAATCGAAAATCACCGTCCTTTTGCAAAGTTATAAGAAACTATTACTGTTTAGTACGCTCATTTCACAATTCTATCAATTTTGGGGCGCAACAACTAAAACAAATACACAAGACTCAACAGCGTAATCAACAGCGTGATTACCGAAACTTTAATTAACGGGTAAATCGAAGAAATTCGAAACGATTAAATTAAATTAAAGGGACGCAATGAGTAAAACAAATAGTACAAGAGGCTCAAGACGTAAAAATGATTAAACATTATGACCTACACCTAAAAGTACACTCAGTATTTAGTAATTTTTCTTGGATCTGAGGAAATTTTATGGTAACCGAGCATACTAAATACCTTTTGTCCCTAAAACTTTCCCAGGGATGATAATTTTCAGTTATAACGGAAGTTCTTTAAGCCCGATAGAACTTGAAATTGTAAAAAATAACACAAAAAATTAAATTGTAATCAAAATTTTTTTTCTCGAACATCAATACATGGCATTAATATTTGAAAATGATTTCGGGCATATGGGCACCTCGGCTGTTCTTGACGAAACGCATTCTTGACGTCCAATTTTGGGCCACTTTTTCGAGCACCGCTGGCCATATGTCATGAATAACAGGAACAATGCTGGCCTCCAAGGCATCAATTGTTGCTGGTTTATCAGCATCAACCAGTGACTTCACATAGCCCCCAGGAAATAATCGAGAGGTGTCAAATCGCACGACCTTGGAGGCCTATTGGCAGGTCCATTTCTCGAAATCAACTTATCGCCAAATTTTAATTTTAATAAGTCGATGGAAATTTTGTTTATTAACAATCCCTTTAAGCCAAAAATAAGCCTGCTCCTGAACACAATTTGATGATAAAACAACGGGTCATTTGCCAACTGCTCTAAAGCCCAATAGACAAAAAAACGACGCTCATAATGATCTCATGGCTTCAATTCCTGCACCAGCTGGATATTGTACGGGTATAGGCCAAGATCTTTGCGCAAAATTTTCCATGTAGTGGACGGACAGAGCCCCAATTCCTGCGAACGACGACAAATCGATAAATTTGGATCTTCTTCCACACTTTCGTTTACAGCGGCGATGTTCTCTTCAGTTCGCATATTCCTTCGACGTGTTGATATTATTGCATCCTCTAGAGAGTATGTGGTATGTAATCTATCCACAGTTCGACGGATGAAAAATCACGAAGTCGCCTAAAAGTTGCGCGGATCGACGACTGATTTTCAAAGTAAATTTTAATAATTTTGTAGCGTTATTTAAGCGTGAGTCTATTCATGATGATTTGTCAGAGTATACTGCCAGAGTATATTTTTATAAAAATTTATTTTTTTGTTTTATTTTTTTACAATTTCAAGTTCTATCAGGCTTAAAAAAACACCCGTTATTTCCTTATGGATGGCGGTTTTCCTAAGACGTAGGTAAATTTTATGGAAAACCGCTTACAACGTAAACATATTGTATTGCGTATCGAACATACTAAACGCCCCTAGCCGCTACAATTTTTTAAGAGGTGGTGATTTGCATTAGCTGCGTTCTATATTATCCCAAAAATACATCTCGTATTTGGTGGGGGGTTTTCTACGCAAACATTGTATGGAAAATTGCTTACTTTCATAAATTTATTTTATTGCAAAAGTAGCGAATTAAACACCCATAGCCGCTATAATTATTCAAAGGAAGGTGATTTCCTCTTAATTTGGTTCTATAATATCCTAAAGCTAGCAGATCCCGTACAGCAGAACATTACAAGATGGTGTGGATAATTATAGGCTAATAATAGGATATAAAGCAATTTGTATTAAACAAATTTTGAACTCCATCCTTTCCAACTAAAACGATGAATTCTGTTAGCTTTAAAAAAGTTAGTTGAACCCACGTCAAAAATGATTTAAAAATAATTAGAAAATAAAAAGTTAATTTTAGGTTAATCAAATTTATATATTTTTTATTTTGATCGCTCTAGAAAAGCATTCGGCTTTATCACTTCAAAGCTAGCAGAACCAAACCAAAAATCGTCAAACATTTTAGGCTTATTATGGATTATGTAAATTCCCCGGTAGCTAACAGAACTCAAATCGAAAATCGGACCAAAATAGAAGTTATAACGCAAAACTAGATCTATTGACATACAAATTATTTTAGGCTCATGGTGGCCTAAACAAATGCCTCATTATACAATTTTGACTCCATCCGTTCTTAACCAAACTTCGGGGCATTTAATCTAAAGCTAGTGGAACCCAAAACGAATATCGGAGAAAAACCAAAAATGGAACGCAAAACAAGATAAATCGACATACAAACAACTTTAGGCTCATTATGGCCTAATTGAATGAATTATTAAATATATTTGGGCTCCCCTCGTTCTTGACTAAATTCAGGTCATTTAATTTATGGATAGCAGAACCCAAAGCGAATATCGGACCAAAACCGAAATTGGAACGCAAAACATGATCAATTGACATACAAATAATTTTAGGCTCTTTATGACCTAATCAAATGACTTATTAAATATATTTGGGCTCCTCTAGCTCTTGGTCAATTTTAGGTCATTTAATTTACAGATAGCATCATAACCCAAATCGAAAATCGGACAAACACTGGAATTATAACGCTAAACTTGATCTATTTGACATTAAAATAATTGTAGGCACATTATGGCCTAATCAAATTAGCCATTAAATAATTTGAGGCTCCACTCGTTCTTCATCTTCACCAAATCGAAAATCGGAACTAAAGTTAATTTAGCACCCATGATAAGATCAATTGAAATACAAATTATTTTAGAGTTATGATGGCCTAATCAAATGACCCATTATAATTTTTTAGGCTCCTCTCGCTCTTGTCCATATTTCAAGCCATTTAATTTGTAGCTAGCAGAACCCAAAACGAAAATCGGGCAAACCCGAAATTATAACCGAAAACTAGACCTACTGAGTTAGAAATAATTTTATTAAATAATTTTGGACTCCACTCGACATACAAATAGTTTTAGGCTCATTTTCGCTTAATTAAATGACCCATTCAAAAATTTTGGCCTTCAATCATTCTTGGCCAAATTTCAGGCCATTTAATTTAAAACTAGCATAACCCAAATCGAAAACCTGTCCAAAGCCAAAATTTCAACGCAAAACAAGATCAATCGACATCCAAATAATTTTGAACTCATTATGGCCTAATCAAATGCTCTATTAAAAAACGTTAGACTCCGCTCGTTATTGGCCAAACTTCAGGTCATTTAATTTACAGGTAACAAAACACAAACCCGAAATCGGGCCAAAACTGAAATTAGAACGCAAAGCAAGACCAATTTACATACAAATTATTTTAGGCTCATTATGGCCTAATCAAATGCCCCACTAAAAATTGTTGGCTCTTCTCGTTCAACACTTTGCTTCAAAATTGTTTAATGAGCCATTTATTTAGGCTATGATGAGCCTAAATCATTTGTACGTCAATTGATGTTGATATGCGTTCTAATTTCGGATTTGGTTAGATTTTCGATTTGGGTTATGGTACTAGCTATAAAATGAGCCTAAAATTATTTGTACGTCAATAGATTTAGTTTTGAGTTATACTTTCGGGATTGGTCCGATTTTCGATTTGAGTTCTACTAGCTTTAAATTAAATGATCTGAATGGTCAAGAACGAGTGAAGCCCAAAATTATCAATAAGTCATTTGATTTAGGACCTAATGAGCCTAAAATTATTTGTATGCCAGTGGATATAGTTGTGCGTTATAATTTCGATTTTGGTCTGATTTTCGATTTGGGTCCTGCTAGCCTTAAATTAAATAACCTTACGCTTTGTCAAGAAAGAGTGGAGTTCAAAATGTTTTACTGCGGAATTTAAATTTCGATAATGGATATTGATTTGTGTTATAAATTCGGCTTTGGTCCGATTTTTGATTTGGATTCTGCTAGCTTTGAAGCGATAAACCCTATGGCTTTTTCTAGAATGATCAGAATAAACAAATTAGCCTAATAGGGCATTTAATTAGCCTAAAATTAACCTTGTTTTCCAATTGTTTTTAAATCATTTTTTGATAAGGGTTCTGCTAACTTTTTCTAAAGCTAGCAGAACCCATCGTTTCCGTTGGAAGGGATGGAGGCCATAATTATTCTTACTATCTTGTATTGTTCTTCTGCTAGCTTTGCGGACGTATCGATTGATTTGCGAAATTTTTATAAATAACCTCTACTAACATTATAAGTTTTTTTTTTAAATTATTATTATATTTTTTTAAAGTTTTCATTATAGAATAAACGAAATTATAGGTATCAACAAATTTACATAAACAAATTAAATTTTATCTTTATTTTTAACATTAAACATTTTTAAGGTTTAGGAAAATACTCTCAATTGTGTATACATGTGTGAAATTTGTCCTCAACCTTTCTATTTTTTAAGGAGACATTTATTTAAAAAGAAACACATTTATTTAAAAAATTCGCGTAAGTCTTCTACACGGCACTTTTTCTATAAATACCATAAACTTACTAATATGGCAACTCAAGCCATATTTGAAATATTCTTATATACATACTCATATTTATGCACATAAAAGTAAAATTATTATATAAATAAATTAAAATAAATCCAAAATCTCTTCAGACATTTTCCTTGCAAAAGGATTTTCTACATACATGTTTTGCTTTATTTATTTATTTTTTTGTGTAACAAGAAAATATAATCCAATAAGAAGAATATGCGATATTATTGATTTAAGAATTCTAACACGTTAATACCTTTTAGTTTTACTTACATTTTATGTACATGAGATACCATTATATCTACTTTTGATTTGTGTGTGATATATTCAATGAAAGAAACTTGAATTACATTTTGAAATTATTTCGCCGACTGTACATATGTATAGATATAAGGGCGAAGGGGAACACTTGAGCAAATGTATCATTTTTATCAACAGGTTGATTTTGTATCAGTCTATTATAAGGCTATAGATTTTTAAGATATGTATGCGTGTGAATATATGATTATATTTTTGGAATTCATACACTATTATACAATTAATATTTTTCGCAGAAACACCTCTCTTTTAAAAATATTTAAAACAATAAAACTGAAAATTTTTATTTATTTTTTAAATTATTGAAATAAAATCGTATTAAATATTAATCAATACCAAATATTTTATTTTGTTATAGCAAAAACCAAAATTATTACAAAAATTATCAAATAATTTGTATGGGTATTATAATAGGTGAAATCATTTTGTAAATATTTAACCCTATCATAAATTTTCCAACTCAAAATCCTTTACACGTCATCCTGTTCATATTAAGTACCTATAGTAGCGTCCATCTAGAACCAACAAAAAAAAATGAATACAAAATAATAATATTACAACAAAATCTTAACCCCATACCGAATTCATATCCTAATTGATATAACCAAATAAAAATATAAATAAAGGATTGTGTGATGAAAATCTCAAGGGTAGAATTAGAGACGGAAAGTAAAACAAAAAATGTGTTTCGATAAGATCGGTTCACCTGACCATCGAAGACAGGGTTTAAAGATTTTTTTTTCTTGTTGTTCGTCTTATTTTAGTTATGGATTTCAAACTAAAACTTTATACTTACGTACGTATATAACCAATTTTGATTACAGTGGATGAGTATAGCGCAATAATACAAAATTACTCGATGGAGGTACAATATAATCTATATATAGAAAATGAAATACCAATTCTCTTGATATTATTCAATTATCCTTTTTTCTTACTTATTTAATCCACTATAAATCAAGAATATTTAAAGGAAACCTCTTGCTATTTTTTTTGGTATATGCTTGCTTATTCTAGTAAATACATATAAGTATAATATTCTAACACAAATCCTTTTTCTATATCAAAATGTGATTAGGTTCTGATTTTCTTATATACATTTTCCTCTCTCACTCTGAGATCCATCTTATTTTATTATTACTATTGTTTTGTTGTTATAGTTTTTCATCCTTTTGATAATATTATGTTAAAGGATGATAAAGTATTTAGTAAGTTCAAAATAATTTTTTTTGTGCTTTACGTAATATAAATTTGGTCCAGAAGAGCACAAAAAAAACGGATTAAAGTAAGAACCAAAAAAAAAGGAAATATTTTAACATGGACATAACAAAACAAAAAATAATTTTTAAACGAAGAACAACAAAACAACTTCTTAACGTTTTCTTCTTGTTGTGTGTGTGTGTATATGATAATGTCCTTAAAAATATTTAGATACGTATAGCCTTTTTTTTGTTAGATACAAAACGTATTACGATGTGTAAGAAGAGGTTTGGTGTTTTATTGAATTATAAGAACTTAAAAAGTTTTTTGTGTTTGCTTGATTTTATAATCCGATGAAAAGTGAAAAGAATAGATAAAACTCTGATAAAAAAAAGTTCTCTTGATTGAAAAATAATTTTTATTTATTTTTTCTCTCTCGTGCTAAAGTTAATTCCTATTTTTTTTTTTAGTTTTTGGATTGTGGGTTGGATCTTAAGTTTATTTTTGGAGATTTAAGTTTTTGTGAGTTATCTTATGACGTATATAACGTTACAGCAACAAATAAGAATGTTTTAATGTTGTTCTTGGTTGTTGCTGAGTTACGAGTACATATAGGACATTTTAATCCAATTAAGTTTAATAAGACTTCCGAAATCCTAAATTCGGTCTTGTCATTCATTCCGAATAAAAACAAAACGGCACGATTTGTACTTTTTAGATTACCAATAATGCCTTTGAATGAGTTAAAGTTACACCACCATATCGGCAATCTGGATCAATATCTAATGATTTATAAGCGAATGCAGTGGTAAAAACATAAATCATTTGCCAGCAGATACCGTCTCGACCGGCGTTGATCGTTGCTTTCAATATTGACACACTCATAAGCTCTCGTTCATAAATTGAAATTATTTTGTTTTACCAATACATTGTCAATATTATGAATCGTTAAATGTATATGTTATTGGATTAACAATAGTTTGTGCGTATCTGAAAATTTAGTTAAAAATTTGTGTATCACTCGATAAATTAGCTTACTCCGTAGAATCACCAGCTCGCTTAATTTTAATCGCATCTGAAACATTTCTTATTACGATATTAGCTAAATCGGTACTACACAGCATAGATATATTCCGCTTTGAGTAATTCAAGGAGCCCGGAAAATAGGAGCGTCTGCAAAGAATTTTTCTTTATTCACTGCATTAAAGAAATTAAAAGTTTAAACTCTTGTCTGAATGGAGCTCATCAAAATGTATTTTAACGAGACCATATATAATGCCGTTACGTATAAGCTTCATCGATAATTATATCGTCGTACGCAAAACCGCCTCTTGCACGTCATTTTACCATCCTTTCCATTTACAAAGAAACCATAGACTTTTGGTGATGGCTGACATAAACAATAATTTTCGACATTGTCTATAATATTATGTGCATTCTCTACACATATCTACGGAGTGTAGATAATAAAGCACAAAACTGGTTGGTTATCAGAAACTATTTTCATTTGGTTATCTTGTCTAACGCCTATTGACGAGAGCAATTTTTTTGGAGGAATACTGTTGAAACCGAAAATTTTCCTCCATGAAATATGGCCCAAACGAAACATTATTGCTATGCATAATCATTTATATTGTGAATGTCACATTTTGGAAACTGTGGGATAGGCTGAGAAAAATGATTCAAAAGAATACTTTTTCGATTTTTGTGATATGTATAGAAGCTTACATATGATAGTCACCGGATATCATAGTGTAAGAAACAAACTATAAGGCTAGGCAGTGGCCTATTATTATTTACAAAAGGTAACAAGAAAATTAAAATACTACGATTAAAGTCGTTCTGGAACCATCTCTTCCACATCAGTACTCGTTGCGGCTAAAAACATCAGGCAGCCAGATCAAAGACAGCATATTTCCGTTTCCCCATCAAATTCAACAAATTGGTTAGCCTGAAGGTTACACATTTCAATTTGACAGTTAAGACCTACAAAGTAGGGAATTCTGTTTTTCATTAGTAACGAGGAATAGTATGTAATTTCACCGAATGGCGCTTAATTAAATGTTAACTTCAACAAATTGAAATTTCTCCACCAAACATTTATAAACAAACTGCAACGAAAACCAAGCAGTAAACTCCGTAATGTGCCCAACATTTCACGGAAATTGATCTTCTGAAACAATGTTAATGTAAATTACGAAACTTATAAATTTAAGTTCATTTGCCTCATTGGCAAACATAAAGTTATTTAAATAAAAATATTTCTATATTTCTCCTTTAGATAATCCTACCACTGTAGTAACAGAAGTTGTTAAAGGAATCGTTATTGACCACAATAGTTAGCAATATCTTTTGAAGGCTTAGGATTTAAACATATTGTCTTCAACAATCATCTGTTTAATGCCGAGGGTTCCGACTTTATTCCAAATTTGATATCAGATTTTTTTACGAATTTATTTTTGCTTCTATTTCTGCTTCTTGTTGAAAACGGGGAAGGTACAGTTGCAATATTCAAGCAATTCAATCACCCATTAGCTTGCTTAATTTGATAATTGAAATTTGAAATTTGAGATAATTATTTAAAACTGGCTTATGCGTCTGCACATTGCATAGCTTCTTGCGAGCCTATAGTACTGACATCGAAGAAGGGTCGGTTCATGAGATATACACTCCGACGGGGAGTATTAGTTGTGTTACACCAAGTTTTAACCTCTGTGCTGCTAGGCCGGTATTTTAAAGTGTTACTCACAAGTTTACACAGTTGTAAAAATTGAAAAAGCTAAATAAGTTTAGTAAGGAGTTTGAATCCGAATGGTTAGTCCGCCTGAACTGTAGAGATGCCGAATTTTGGAGAAATAAAGTTTTACTACGTAAAAGAAAGCAAAATGTTATTTTAATTTCATTAGATGTCGTGTCCTAAAACTTGTTAGAAAATTTTTGAAAAATATAAAACTGAAAAGTAGAACAAAATTGTATCTAGAACATACTCGTATTTTGGAGGGATTAAAATTTGTGTTAGATCACACGGAGTTTTATTTTAATTGGAGATGTTTCAAACAAATATTTGGTGCTTCGGTGAATTCACCGGTTAGCATTGCAGTGTCCAATTTGTTTATGGAACAGAAACAGAAGTTTTGAAAATATCTCCGATTAAACTTATGTGAGATAGATGTGTTGATGATATTATTGCGGCTATTCCAAATTCTGAGGTAGAAAATTTCATGAATATTTTTAATAATTTTACACCTCGAATCAAATTTACCTACGAAATGGACAATAATGGTTGGTTTAGCCGCCTTCTTAGATGTTTTATTTATACAAAGTAAAGATGGAAATTTACAGTTTTATTATTGAGAGAAAGGATTTAAAAATTATTGGTCACATGTTTTCATTCGGCCAATTTTAAAAAATTAGGTGGTGTATTATTAAAAATCGGGTATCCAAAGAAGATTATTGTGAGTAACATCAGAAAGGCAATAGACAAAAATAATAGTGTTTTATTAGGAATACCTGTAGAAAATTTAATTATTGAAAGTAAGCCTAATAAAAAAATGTATATTTCAATTTCGTATGTCAAAATTTTCAAAATTCCAAAAATGTTGGAATCAAATTTGGTCTACAAATTAAAATGATCTTGTGAGGGAGTATACGTTGGTCAGACAACAGTAACAAATCTTACAAAAAGGTTGATTTTCGAAAGTATTTACGTCAAAAATCTCAAAATTTGGAAAATGTGCAGAAAGATTCAAAAAAATTTAATAAATAAAAATATTATGAAAACATTTTGCTTATTTGATAAATTTTATTAGAAGAGAATTATTTATGTAGGTACTCATAACTAAAAAATTTGGAATATCATCAAATTTTTGTTCATTCTTTTTATAATGACGGAAATTTTTCAAGTTATTGGACTAGCGTGAGACAATCTGATCCAGCAATCCATCTTCTTGCAACAATCTTGTGAAATTCTGAGAATTTTTGTAGGGAATTTACATTTGTATGGGGATGATAAAGAAAAGATTTTTATATAAAACCCCTTGTACATGGTAGACATAAAATAACCCACGGTTCTCACTATAATCTTTTACGGAAAATCCAAGCAATTAATGATTACCAATCAAACATGTTTACTCCAACTGAAAGCTTATCAATTGCCCAACAAGTAGTATTACGAAATTTAGAAGCGGCTCATATGTCATCATCCCCAACCAGGTAGAATTTACGAGCAAAACCACGATGCTTCTTACCTAGCCAACACGTATTTGTTCGTAATTTTGTACAAAGTCCGCAGCTAAATTTTTATCTGCTAAATTAGCAAAAAATTTATCCTTGTTATTTAATTGAAAAAAAATGGTACCCTGTTATACGTGGTTACATGAGTGGGGAAAAATTAGGAGTATTTCATACCAAAGATACACGTTGAAACGTTCTGAAGTAACATCTTCCAATTAATTTAATTCCTGTCACGTTATGTAACACGAAGAAAAAATAATCTTAAGCAGTTATTTTGCATCCATCCAATTGACTAGTTACCACAATAAAAACTGTTTGGTTATTTTGACAATATGCTAAGCCAATTAAATTAAATTTAATAAAAATTTGAGTAGCTAATCCTAAGTTTCGAGAATAGAAAGGTTGTTTTAAACAATTTTAAAAAATTAAATTTTAACAAAAATTTTAGTTATTTTACCGATAGCAATAGTTCTTCTGTATATGCTTTTTAATAATTCTTGCTTAGTTAATTTAACTGATGAATTTGATTAAAAAATGACTTAAGATAACGTTAAAATAACCAATAATTGGTTAAAATAACCTACAAGTATGGTCCTTGTAACTTATAAAAGGATATTATAGCAGGGTTAACTTATCCCGCTTTGAGTTGGGAAGTAGTTTATTTGGCCATCATTGGGACGTAGTTTTGAGTTTCCGATCTAACTTGGCCGGCATTTTTAATTAATCGGTAACTGCCACTTATCTTAATAAATTTAATGATATATTCTCAAAATAATTTGAATTTGTGAGAAAAATGCGGCCACTGTACAGCCAAACGGATTATACTTAAGCAGCTTCCGTAAATTATATTTGATTTTTTTTTGCAATTACGTTTGGGAACTAAAAACTTCTAAATTAATTTTGGAATAATATCGGTGCAGATCAGTTTCCAAAATTTAAGCGGAAATATCGAATTTTGCCAAAAAAAATCGGGTTTTCAACTTAAATTCGGCCTCTGTACAGCTCTGACGGATTGATTGATCGGGATGAAACTTCATACTTAAGCTTTACCCATAAAGTGGGAGCTCTTAGTGATGTTTGGCTGAAATCGGTTCTCTGGAAGAATCTCTGTTCTCCATTTTGTTGCAAATTTTTTGTTCAGTTAATTTTTTTAAATTTTACCGGAAATAACGAGTTTTTATACTTAACATTTTTCCATATATTGGGAGGTCCTTGTCAAATTTGAAGGAAATCCGTGTACCGGAAGTGGCAGCTTCAATAGGAGCTTGTTGAATTTTTACAATGATGTTGGAAAGTTTAGCATGATTAATGATTTGTGAGTGTTCAAGAAAGTTTTACCAAAATTCCGTTAAGTTTCTATTTTCGCTTTAGAAATCAAGTTTGGTGCATTTGAGATCTATACATTCGACATAAAATAAAATCGGGCGTTGGCTGCAACATAATTACCACCTCCCCCAATTACATTTTTAATCATCGGGAACCTCTAATTTTTTATTGCTGTGAAATTTTCCGTAGTTACTTTTCTTTATTTTAAGTACAAGTTAATCTACAGGAGAGAATGCTATAATATTAGGTAGGTTCTCTAGATGTTCCTGCAAAATTTCTGCAAAATGTGTTTCAACCTGGTTTATTTTATAGAGAATCGGCTTGTGATCCTTAGAGACTGGAATAATCGTTTGATTTTAGTTTTATGCACCTTACCTTCTGGGGTTACTAGTACTATTCCATTATCTTTTATTACTTTTCGTTTTTTATAGTTAGATTGAGTTTATAGACGAAAATTAAGTTCCTCTTTCCTTTCTATAAATGAAATTTTTGGGGATATTGGGCATATGGGTTTTCTTTTTTATTAATTTTTGTATTAATTGGTTTTTATTTATTTTTTGGAGTTTACTTCTTCACAAAAAGACCTTTTAAAAGATTAAATGATGTAAGTTTGGTTGTCGAATATACTGAATTGTTATAAGATAGGTTAGAGAGTAGTAAGATAGTTTTTTCTCCCCCATTTTCTAGTTCTGAATCAGCTATGCTTTTTCCTGGTAAACCGTTTTGACTGAACGCGTCCGAAATTCTTTTTGCTGAAATTTACTGAATTTGTCTATGATCATTAGTAATTTTACTGAATAGTTTAGTAATAATTTTACTGAATCTAATTGATCCTATTTGTGTTGTTGGCAAGTCACATTGATTGACGTAATTTCCTATAAATTCCTTCATTCTGGAGAAGTAGCGCACCTGCTAAATGTGCTCATAGTTTTATGTGCTGCCATAATGTTCATTTTGCTCATGGGTGATTTTGATGAGCTCGTTTGTTCTCATCTGCAATATCAATTAGTAATGACATATATCGTATTGCATTGATTTTAGGGTTTATAACTCTTGGCTTGGAATATGTCATTATTCTAGACGTATTGAAAATATTCCTCTGTAGTGGATGTACATATAGTTTGTTGAACCATTCAAGCTTTACGAAAAAATTAATCGAATGCTTTCCCGGATTGGTGTTTTCATTTTGCAGTTGCTTAATGATATTCGATGTGCTGGAACACTGCGGGAGGATCAATACTATGAGAACTACGTCGACATTCAGAATGGATTAATTTTAACTCGTTGGAAAGACAACAACGTAGTGAATCTATTGGCGAATGCTTTTGGAACCAATTCACCAGCAGCTGCCCGTAGGTACGTACCTCTTGTTATATCAAAATATAACAAATACATGGGCGGGGTTGATCAATTAGATCGACATATTTCAAATTACCGCATAAGCATTCGGGGTAAACAAATTTATGCAAGTTGTGTTATGAATATTTGGTTTGGCCGTAACTAATGCGTGGTACAGCGAAATTTACTAATGCACCTGAATATCTGGCAAAAGGGGCCCACAATACCGTAAAAGCGGAATCAACGCTACGGTGTAAAGAGTGTCATTCACATACTTTTTACAGGTGTGAAATATGTAATGTTGCCTTACACGCAAAATGTGCCTCGGCTTTTCACAAAGCATTGAAATAGAGAATGAATTTCTATAAAAATGACAAAAATGTAGTTATAATAAACATTATGTAATGATAGTTAAATACGCCAACATCACGAATGAATTAGGCTGATAACAATTATTTTTTTCACATTTCTTAATAAATTAATTTCATAAGAATTTGTTATTTTTAAATAAATAAATTTATAAAAAAATAATATATACATTTACGTTTAAATGCCCAGTGGTGCATTTATGAACCACCTAATATCTTTGAATAATGGGGTGTCAATAATGGGTTAAACTATTTTCATCTCGCTTGTCGGCAAAGTGAGATATGAGACTTGATTTAATGCTTTCCCATTTGCTCCGCCAATAATTTTATTTCTTATTACTCGAAGAATTATTACTCGATATTATAGATCGGAATACGTTGGTTTGAGAATTTGAAGTATATCTTCTGCTTGGGAAATAATTTTGCTTAATTCCGTTCTACTACCACTGTATCGGGATTGTATTTTATTGCATCCGGAATCTGTAGTAGTTTGACTGTACGCTCCATTTGTTTGAATTGGCCTTCAGTCATTTTTGTAGTTTTAATTTCTTCACTTTCACTATCACAACTTGAATTAAAATTGCGTCTCGCAAGAGCTTCTATGTTTTTAGTCCCTTCTTCGGGACAAAACAAATATCTCGAAACAAATATTATATTTTCTATTACATCACTTCTCTAATTTGAGCGATTTCCTTTTCTATTTATTTTTTATAATGTTTTGTTAACTAGGTTTGGTAAGCCACCAAATAGTATATGATTTTAATGTTTTACTAATTTTAGAGAAAATTTTACTAATTTCTTTACGAACTGTTTAATTAAATTTTTAGTTAAAATTTCTCGAATCGGATGGATCATGAGAAGTTTTCACAAAGCCACATTTTCCTTTATAAATATGTATTAGTTAGTTAACCTTGTATAAGACGAAATTACAAGCTTTTGATTTTAAATTTTATTTAATTTCAAAAGACCGTTAAATATGATTTTAAAAAATAAAATAAACATAATAACATGTAAAAGATTAAAAAAAGTAAAAACAAGTCTTAAAGATTTTAAGTGTCGTCATTACTTTCAAACCCACAGTACAACAACCCATCACAAATACGGTCAATTAATTTTAATTAAAACGAAAATTCCCAAATACATATTCCAAGCCACATACGTATCGCAATCGATTAAAGCTGCCCAGAATAGTCAAATACGCCACATGCCTATACGGATCGTCTGGGTGCCCCATTTTGGCCCGTTCATTTTATCATAATTAGAACGAAAAAGTCCGAAAATCGAAATTCTTTGGAGCGAATCTTGGAGATTTTGGCACAAAGCCATATACGTAGTGCAATAGTTTAATTTCGTTCAATTTTGCAACAATACGCCACATGTTTATTGGGATCGTCAGGATGCTCCATTGTGGCCCGATCATTATTTATAAAATAGTCCGAAATCTACATATTATTATAGATTAAAGTTGGTTCATATAGGGTCATATAGGGATTTGACCGTTTATTTGAAGTTATAATATCAGATTACTTTTTTGATTAATCATTGATAAGTGTATTGAATCCTAGCCAGGTCCAGCGACCGTAAAACATTTTCCGTCCTTGCGATATTTTCGTCTCTTAGGGTTAAACAAATAAAAAACAGGGACTAGACGGAAATGCCCTGTTAACTTTAAACCAAAAAACTTCAGTAGAAATTGACTTCGAAATGGATTTAAAAATAAAATTAGGTACGAAAATTACTGAACTACGTAAAACAAAACTATATTTTCCAAACAATAGGTGAAATTGGCTACTTGTGTGCGAAAAATTAAGGGTTGATGATGATTATATTTGGTACTTACAAAACAACAATCTTCTGAAACATTTAAAAAATTTCGTTTCTTTGGGGTTGAAATTTGGAAAGTAAAGTGTCGTTGTGTGAGAAAAATAATAAAAAAGTGGAATTTGTTATTTTTTAAAATATTAAAAAATATTAAAGTTAATTTTATAAGAAAAATAACAATTAGTTTTGATTATCAAATTCAAAATTGTTTGAAGAAATAATTACGTACGGTAAGTATATAATTAATCGAAGAAAACATTTTATTGAATTATCAAAAAGAAGCGCGGCTATCTTGATAACGTGCATAATAATTGCGAACATAACTTCTATGAAACCTTTTATTAGTAAATTAGATACTGAGTGTTATCTTGTAGATTAATTAATTTGTTATTTAGAATTTTTCAAATCATGTATCCCATTTAACAAAAATAGCAATTTTTCGAATCATACCCATGGAATAACTGAAAATTGACCACTCGACCATTAGAAGACGAAATAAGTTAAATGTTGGTCAATTGTTCGTCTAATCCGTGCCTGAACGAAATTTTATAGACAATTCTGTCTAAACAAATACATAGGACTTCCATTCGGCGGATAAATTCTGGTCGAATTGGCTAATTGAAAAAAGGATCACATTCGACGGCCGAAACTGTTTGACAGTAGATGTTGCGTTATGAGTTTCTTTTGTAAACGATTTCGGTCTTTCAATAAGTAGGAGGAAAGGGCTGCAAAAAGTGGGATTGTTCCAATATATTTATTTATTTATATGATACAACGATGCAAAAACAGGAAAGGATTTACGCAATGTCTTCCAATTCGGAATCAGAAACAGCCCACAATAACATTTAGAATAAAAAATTTAAACAATTGGACTAAACGAGACGTTTAATTTTATTTTTGTTCATTAATTACAGGATTAACCATGGAAAGTTCGTTGAGAAATTTTTCGGAAACCCTGCCAGAATTGCTTAGTTTTATAAGAAGAACGGCAAATAAATAAATTGAAGAGAATCCCTCATTTACTGTACCCCAACTACCTCTTAAAAGTAGGATTATTAACCATACCGGCAGAAAGTAAATTCAATGAACAATCCGCTTAAGTCAAGTATAATTTTTCGGAAAAACCCAACGATACGGTGTGCCTTTTACTCTTCCCTAACAAAAATCCTGTGCCACCCACGAAATGATCTTTCAGTTATACATCTCAGCTGCAGACCGTGGGAATCTATTTTGTATAAACAATTGCAGTAGATTTTATTTTTTTACAGAACTATGTTCCTTTGGTGGTGAACGGATAAAGTGGTGCAGTGGATAAAAAGAATCGGTACTTGGTTGGGGGTTCAAATCCCACCAGAGCCAGGAAATAAAAAATTGGATGGAATTTTCACATCAACTAGGATCAATGACTTAATAAAACAACTAAGGCCCTATGGTGGAATGCAGATTTCGAGGCCGATACTCATCGTCTATTTCAGGTTACTAGCTGATATATTTGGGGCTCGCGCAGATGGTATACTATAATAGTGTGATAAGACAAATGGTGATTTAAAATTAGTAGGGCAACGTAGATTTATTGCAACGGCCAGTATTCCTAAATGTGTCATAATAAACACCACTACCATTTGACTACATGGCCAGAAATTATCAGGTATCCGCTAATCAAGATTATATTTCCTCCAAAATATAGTCACTTAAAATACGAACGATTACATATGTACGATTACATTATATCCAAAAAATAACAATCTTGTGAAAAAAATTTAATAAATACTGAAAAATTATTCGCCCCCCCCCCTCTCCCGTGTACGGTGCTCGTATTTAAATTGTTTATTACTACATTTGAGAAAAAAGGACTCATTTTTAGGGTTAGTGAACCTAATTACCCTGGTTGAGGCTACAATCAGCTACCGATTCAGCGAAGTAGGATACGCGAGAAATTATTAAAATTGAAGTCCAAAAATGTTTTGTCGAATTTTTAATTTGTAAAGCAAACCGCCAAACGGTTCAGATATGACGAAAAAAGCAACCGGAGGTTGATACTAATAATTAAAAACATAAATCAATAAAAATTTACTTTAGATACGAAGTATAATTAATATTTATATAAATTGTGTTTTAAATTTTTGTTTATTTGAAATAAAACTTTGATGACATTACTGATCTGTGAACTATATTACTATCAGCTTTTATTATAGAAACAAACCCGCAAAGAGACGTCGTATTTGTCTAGACAAACAAAACATTTGAGAAAAAAAAGTCACGTCCCGAAAATAAACAACCATTTTAGAGCTAAGTTGATTCTAAAACGTAGATTTGTAAATTCCTAAACTTGCCATGAGCTGGTGGAGTCACCATTTTATCAAATGTTGCGTATCACTGAATTTAAAAATTTAACTGTCCTCCATTTGACTTCATGATCCGAGTTAACTGATTTACGATACCATACTGACAAATGACTGCCTGATTCGAGTCGGATTCGCTGGTCAATATCGATATATTATTGGTGCATTTCTGTATTGACAAATATCCGTTAGAATTCTGTTGGTCAATGTTGACTTACTATTATCGGACTGTTTTCGCTTATATTTTACCATCAGGAATGGTCTTGCCTATGTCGATCAATTATGACTTACAATAGTTGGTCTAAACAGCTAAATTCCATGCAGTAAAATTTGACCAACTTGACTATGATTTTCGACGAATATCCGGCAAGGATTAGACGGCCAAATGAGCAAAGCAGTCCGACTAAGAAAAAATATGCCGCATATTTCGCGAATCGTCAGGGTGTACCATTTTAACCCGTTCTTTTATCATAACAATTAAGTTCGTAAATTGAAATTTTGTAGAGTGTGTCCAGGATATTATGGTACATAGTCATCTGTATAGTGCAATAGATCGAAGCTGCCCAATTTTGAAAAAAAATATGTCAAATGCCCGCCTAGGGAAAAGTGCGGAAACGGAAAGTCTGTTTGTTGGATAACGTGCAATAGCTGAAAGCGGTTCAATTTCGAAAAAATACTTTTCTTTCGTTATAAATCGCCAAGGCTTTTATATTGGCCTGGTTTTGTTTAATTAATTTAATTGTGATAAAATGAACGGGCTAAACTGGGGCACGCTGACGATCCGCATAGACATGTGGCTTTAGTCTATTGCACTATGTATGTGGCTATGTGCCAAAATCTCCAGGATTCTCTCCACAAAATTTCCATTTTCAGACTTTCTCGGACATTTTCGGACAGCCTGACGATCCGCATAGGCCTGTTGTGTATTTTGTAAAATTGAAAAGCTTTTATCTATTGCTATTATTTTATTAAATTTTTTTTATTTATCTGGGTAGGTACTAAGCGTAAATTTTATCGATAAAAAAGTCAATAAAATATCCATAAAATTTCAAATATGATTGTAGTAGGCCTTTGATTTTACTGGGTGATCGATAAACATTACTATATAAATAATATTTCGTGATAGATATGGTTCACTTGTAAACCAAAATAAATCTAGCGGAATTTGCTTTCTCCAGTTTCTCCTAAAAAATAACTTTTTTATGTTTTGATATTTTTTTTATCGATAAATTGTGTGCTTGGTTCCTATCCTGGGATCATTTTACTTAAAGTGTTTTTGGTCATATTAATTACATATTAATTATTATATTAAATGGTTAATTCAAACATTTGACATTTCAAATATTCGATTATTACGATGGCAATGCCTTTTTTGTTTAACTTTGTACCAATTTTTTCGAATTTAACTCATATTTCGTCTTATACAGGTAATAACGCTGATCCATATGCAATTGAAACAAGTCGCCAACGATTCGTAAAAACTTCCAATACGTATGATTGTATACACTCGAATAGTATTTCGGTTTTTATTAACATTCACTTTTTGTGACACTAAGAACACTTTTAACTATTCACTATAAACTATTCAGTTATTCGTGTAGGAACAGACATTGCAAAATATCGACTATCAACTGCGCCGATTAGATTTTTAATCGTCGGGAAACTTTAATTGCTGTGGAATTTTTCACAGTTTGTTTTCGTTATTTTAAGTACAGGTTAATCGTTTATAAGATACAATGATTGAGTTCGAAGATTTCATATAACTGCTGAGAACATCCATTATACGTCTGTTAAACAATATTGAATATATCAACAGTTGCTGAGACATGGCTTTTGTTTGTTGGACGATATTCGGTATCAATAATTTTTGAGACGTTATTAAAACACCGATGAAACCTTGGTGACATCTCGATGGTTGTTTTTGTCTGACCCACCATCGGTTTTATTGTGTAGTGTGGTTTGAAATAAAATAGGCACAATATATCTAACTCTTGTGTGCATACCTAATCATAGTTTTTTTCCACCACAGAGAACCAATTATATTACTTTAAAATTATTTATATTTGTTTTATTAAAAATGAAATAGTCTGGTCCACCAAAATATTATTAATTCTCCATATAAATTATGAATTATATTTATTGAAATCATATCATTCACACACACATAAAGGTTATTATTGTTATTAAAATATAAAATTGGCAACCAAATTTTAATACATCTGTATAACATGGTCGTCGTCCATCGATCGATCTACAAATAACCAAAAATAATTAAAAAAAAATAATATCAATAATTTTTTTTAATCTCATTACAATATTTTTATAATCTGTAGAAATAATATTAAATATATTTATGAATTTTAAAAATAAATATTAATTAAATTTATTTTAGGTGTATAAATACGTAATGAAAATAAATTTTTGGACTTGTTACTTGAAATTAAAATTAGTACTAACTAGACTCAATTAGTATTAAATTTATGTATGTAAAATTTTATTGTTTTACAATGTTATATGATTTATGTTAATAATATTAGTTTTTATTAATTAATTATGAGTATTATAATATTATGAGGGTACAATTTTTTAATAATTAGTAAATTTATTTGTTGCCGGTTGATGATGTCCACATAACTCTTTTTAATCAGCTCTGATCAAATTTGCAACGAAGCCATATTATTTTCTACTTACAATTATTGAAACAGATAAATAAATCAGTATAAGAGGAATTACCATATATGCATATACCGTGTATTATTAACCCTTCCTTCAGTACGGTGCCCACCATAAATAGTTTAAACAAGATTATCATAGGGGTTTTCAGAATGTTCTAATAACATTATTTTTTTTTTGTTAAAGTATCTGTATAGAATTTCTTTAAAGGAATTTAAAATAAATAAATAATATGCAAAGAATAATAATTCTATTATGAATTATTAACCGGCCAATGTTAAGGTTTCATTTGATCGTCTTCTGTATTAAAAAATAAATAATATTTTCTTGTACATCACATAACTTCATCACACCACACCTTGATATAATGTTAATTAAATTTTTTCTTCTTACTAATATTTTTATTCATAATCTTAAGTGAAAATATATCACATTTAATCCTTAATTTATTTATTATCCTTGATTTACATAACATACATAAAAAATTATATATAAGATGAGAGACGAAAATATATCTATATATATACATGGCTACGTAACATGTTTTACCTCTTTCCAGAAGTAAGAAAGGATATAGACATACATAAGTTTAATATAATCATTTATCATGGATATGTGAGCAAAGTGTTTTCTTGTGTATACATGCATATAAGAAATATAAAATGTGTTAGGTGATTTTATAGACGTACAAATCTATAATCCATAAACGAATTTTTCTAAAATCTCTAAATTTATGTATAAAATTTTCTAATTATTATTTTTAATCCATTTGTTATCACCCCTTCCATAACTACACCACTTCGTATAATATACCCCATTAATTTTATATGCAAGACTTCCAATATCTTGAGTATAAAGTATCCTACACAAAGTCCAAGAAATATTTATATTCTTTATCTATTCGATAACTCACCATTTTGCCTACATATAGAAGAGATTAAAAATTAAGAAGACTATATCGTACTTACCTACTTGTGAAACAAAATTTAAAAAAGATTTTCCCAAATTTTTACTTCAACTAATTTTGAAATGGAAAAGAAGGGGTTGGGTTGATTGTGTTAGAAATTATTCGGGTTTCAAGATTCTTTTTTGTTAATTCTTTTTGGATTTAAATTTTTCAAAAACTACCAACGAATATACATTTTTGTTCTTATACTATTATCATAAGTATTAGGATTGAAGATTATAATTTTTATTATTATTTTATTTATTATACGTAAAATCCTTATTAGATAATTTCATTTCAAATTTATATTTACTTAACAATTTTTTGTATTTTTATTTTTTTCAGGTAAGTCTGCTAATTATACATATATAAATAAATGAGGTATCCATAGCTGCGGATTTTATAGTGAGTACATCGATAAGATTATTTTTATAAATCTGGGTTATTAGTATAAAATAGGGAGCAACTGTCGGAAAGTCGAGTAATTCCTTACATGTACCGATTGAGGGTTTTCAGTGCCCCAGTAGCGACTATTCTGTTTATTAATAAAACCAGCCAAATCTAAATGTGCTTCGTAGTTATAATGATTATTTGCCAAAAATGGTAGTCGTCTGGTGCAGCTCTTAAAAATTATCGTTACAATTTGATTTTTTATAACGTTGAGTGTGACTACCCAAATTAAATTTGTTAATTCTGTAATGCAGTATCAATCAAAAATAAATACCAAATTAATACACATAATATAGTACAATATTCATAAACATGAAATTTGCAGATTTTAAACCAAAAATGAATACGTGCGCTTAACTAAATCAATCTATCAGCTATATATTGTTTTATTCAAATTCCACGTACATAAAACAATTTTCAAAGTTGGCTTTCTTGATTCCTATATCTGACCATTGATTAAATCGCTGTGGCCTTTATTGTATCTCTTAGTTTCACAATTAAATTACAACTGACTTTTCTTATTTCTATGCTTAAATTTTAACCTGTTAACTACGTTAATAAAAAATATATTTATATGGAACTTTCCAACTGCGCGTGTAACCGGGTCACTAGCACGTTGTATATCAACAGCACTTTTAGTTGTGTCGATTTAGCTTTCCAAACTTATACGTTTTAAGATGACGTTTGTATTTATTAGTTTGTTAGTTGTCTCGCTAATGGAACTGTGTGTTTATTCAAGTACAATTATTTGTTTGCAAATCTTAACAATTTTCTATTTTACCAGACATATAAAATGAACAGAGAATTATTTACAGGCAAAATAAATATTAAATACCTTAACGTCGAATTTTGAGTCGTATATTACAACGTAAATACAATTGATCGAAATCAGAATTCAATTTACTTAAACAGGCCACCGCATTTAAGGGAACTGTCACGCGGAAGTCACAAGCAAATTAAATAGCTTAGAGGGTATGATCTGTAAATCAAAAATGGGGTAAACATAAGTTTTCCTGCACATCGATTTGCTGTAGAGAAGGCTTTTATACTATCGAAACACACATACTTTCTACTCTGTAGCTCGGGCACGGATGCTTTTGATAAAAACCAAAAAACTATGATAATGGCTGGTCAACCTCTTTCACTTATATTGGATGAGTAACTGCACTGATATGAAAATGGTTAATGCGCTAACACAACAGGGACCATATCTTTTGCGGAATGTTTGAAAATACTTCACCGAATTGGTCCGCAGAGGAAAGTTGAGTTCGAAACTCTAAACTTTCCCAATTTATAATAAAAAATTACATTGGAAAGATCATCACGATTAGTCAATCCGCCTAATCATAAGGAAGAAAGAATTTTGCTGAAAAAAATTTTTATCATAAAACATTGTCACCTAAATTTTTCAAAATTGTTTAGAGCCAATTTCGTTGCAAATTTAATATAGAATTGTTTTAGCATCGTAAATGCTTTACTGAACAAAATATTTGCAAAAATTTTTAAATAAAGGGAGAAAGCTCCTATGCAAGCTGCTACTTCAACACACAGATTTCGTCACATTTCACAAGGATCTCCCATTTTATAGAGAAACCTTAACTTTGAAGTTTCATTTCGATCAGCCGAAAAACAGATTTTTATCAAAACTCGTCATTTCTGTTTACATTTTATAATAATGATTCCATAAATGCAATATGTACGAGCTCCTACTATTCAGAATATGTACTTACCTACAGATTTGCAAAAAACTAGTTATTTCGTATAAACTTATATAGGAACTGCTGCTGTTACACATTTAATTTACAATCTTTTCGTTCCCTGTCAATTTTATTAATTGCAATGCTTTTCAAAATATTTGCGAATAACGAAAAAGCTCCTATAGAAGCTTCCACTTCCGGTTTCGTCATTACGCCAAATTTCGCTAAAGCAAGTTGAATGTGACCTTCCAATTGGAACTTAACTTAGACATGGTAGGAAAATCTTAAATATGAAGTGTCATCTCGATCGATCAATCCGTCTAGACTGTATTTGAGGTCGAATTTAGGTAGAAAACCAGTTTGTTTGCCAATGATCGTCATTTTCGTTTTGGAAATCTGGTCTTATGTTGTTGCTTATTTGATTTAGAAAAATTTTCTGTACATAGTTGTTATTGCCACATACAGTATAGTTTTCAAAATATTTTCAAAAAAACGGTCAGCCTTGCTGTGGACCGATTTCAATGAAAAATTCATAGGATCCCCCCATATACCTTAAGTTTAGAGTTTCATCCTGATTAGTCGCTCCGATGATATAACGAATAATAAATCTGTAAAATTCTCGATGATGCAAATTTTCGTTATTACGGTGTTTTATTTTACAACGTAAAATAAAATAAAAGGAAAATAGGTTACATGGCAACAAATATCGAGGGAAAGATCCACTCAATGTCGCTTATAAGATGTGAGCGCAGTCCAAATTCTTGCAAACCCTCTATCTCTTAAAGAAGTCCTGCTTCCATTTTAAACAAGATAATGAATCCCAACAAATCGCCGTTCACATTAAAAAGCCATTCAATACACACAAATCAAAAAGGTGGAAAAGTTTAAGTGCCTGGTATCGGTGAGAATATCGTGCTTTCAACGTTTAAATACCTATAATGCTGACAAGGCATCTACTTAGTGGTTACTTTTGCTTGCGAGTCTTGCTTGTTAACGGAACAGTAAGATCTTGCTGTATATGAGTGCAAATTGGTTCGAACAATCTCGGTCCTATGAAAGAAGGAACAATGTACCAAATACGAGTACTTATGAATTCCAGTAGTATAATTGGAGCAATTAGATTAATATGATTAAGGGAACCACTGACTTTTATTAGTATTGTCAATAGTTCTGCTTTTGCAACTATTGACAGGATTGAATTACGAATAAAAATGATGAAACAGGTCCTGAAATCGGTAGCAATAAATTCAGGAACTCGCGGGAGAGGATTATCCTTCCTATTCGAAGGATAATGGAAGTTCAACGTGAGCTTTGCACACTGATTATCGTATCTGAGCTCTCTTGTTAGGACCTAAGGCGCCTAGTTTCTCCAAATTAATATGTAAAGTAACTTTCCGCCTTCGGTATAAAGTAAGGCTGTAATTAGAAAAACTTTAAAAGTTTTAAACAATTTTTACATTATCGTTAGAAAATCGTAAAAAATTGAGTTTTTTCTCATAAGATTGTTTGTAATAAGTAATAATTAGAAACGATTTAACAGATCAATGTTTATTGTACATTGTGGCTACTTGGCTAGCTCTGTACGCTGTACTTATATAAGTTTTAAAGCCCGTATTAAACATTTGATATTTTAACAATCTATTGATAGCTAGTTTATTTCAAAAATCGTAGTCTTGATCCTTTCGAGAGTTATCAGTATGGCTGTGCAATACGTGGTAACCCCTTGGTATAAAAAGAGAGTTAAATTACCAGGTGAAGCCATTCAATTGTGCGAAAGCCAAGTGCGGAAGCTCTGGCAGTTACCAGTGTTACTCGTCTGGCAATTTCTCGGGAATAAAGAATTCGGAAAAATATTTAGAAACCCCCAACCAAACTATTTTATTTAAAAACGAATTGCCCCAACACATTTTTTTGTTTCTTTTGGATTGAAAAATACTGATTTCAAATCATACTTTGATCTGAACGTATGACAAATTTCGAAAAATTCTCCAAACCCCATAAAATTCCAACCCATCTTTTATGTATGTCAATCTATAGGTTGGAGCTTGCAACGTGCAGGTGGTATACTGTAATCGTGTGAGCAGGTGAATGGGTGGTGCGTTAGAGAATTACAAAGGGAGTATTTATTTCTCTTAAAAGGACATAAAATATATTCCATAATTAATCATTTTAAATAGAAAATGATAAAATTATTGTATACAGAATCAACTATTGCATGTTACCTTCATTTAATTTATTTCTATTTCTTTAACTTATGCTAAAAGGTATCAATATGTATGATTGTGATTACATTAGTTTGATAGTTTTCAAAGTGAAAGGCATGACGTTTCGATAATTGGCAACGTAAACTCATGCAAAACTATTAAGCCACTCCGCCGCGACAAGGATGTACTCTTGGAGGGATTTTACAAGTTTTTCTTTATTTATGTTTTTTAGATTTTATTGTAGTGTTAAATATAGTTGATTCTGATAGCCATCGGTCATTTTTTGTAAAAGTACTAAACCGAAAAACTCAACCAACTTTACCCTATGATCGAAACATAAATTGTTGTGCTCGAAAAACAAGTTGTTTGAGACCACTTTTCTAAAATTGTTTGATTAATATTCTTTGCATACGGTTCTGTCTTGAAATAAAAAGTAAATACAACCACTAAAAAATTCCACTGTTGTCATATTTAACTTCCCAAAATCAGAGTCTTCTTTAAAGTTTTTAAAAAATGTAAGCCAATCAGAAGGTGCGGAAATTGTTGAATTTTGTACAGTGCAATATCTTCCACAGGTTGAACAATTTTTCAGTAAATTAATGAATTCTGCCTGATTATTATCATTAATTGGATTTTGAATTTCTTGGTGTATGACATAGCCGCAAAAATATGTTAGAGCATTCTCACTTAAAGTTGAGGTCGTAATATTATTTCCCGGTTCCATATACATACTCAGTTTCTGCTAGTTCTTCCTCAAAATCGGAAACCCCATTTAATTGAGGTTCATCGGTATTTAATGATTCAATATTAGTCGAATCAGATAACACTGCCTTCCAATCGACTAACAAATTTTTAATGCCACCCTATAAATTAGTTTTACTGACATTATACGTTTAAGAAGATCCCGAAATTCTTTAAGCGCGGCCTCTCGTTTTTTGGGGAAACAATGGACATCAGCAATTACTAAAACTCCTTTTACTGTTTACGATAAACTCGTAATTTGTGTAATGTAAATTTTATTTGATGACATTCTTCGACTTTTGCTTTTTACACATTCAACACATCAAATATCTCGTTCAACATTTCTAAAAAATCAGTAGTATCGTGAGCGAATTTTGGTACTTCAGGAATAAATTTGTTTAGTTTTTCGATGGTTCTAACACCAAAGCCGGCGCTTGAGCTAAATATCTGGACTGCATAAGCTAGTTTTCTAAATTGTTTTGCCTTGTAACACAAAATATGGTTTCTCTGTTGTAACTCCTAAGCATTTGTAGTGTCTGACTTGTTTTTCCTTGATCTCAAACTAATTCCTTGACGTCCACACCGATGGAGAAACATTTCAAAATAAGATCATTTACTAATCTTAAAGGTCTGCGACAGAAGTTGTTGTAGCAGCCAATAATTTTGCTTTTCTAAATTTGCTGCTTGTACTACCTCCTCCACACTCAATAAATCTTTCTCCATACTCAATAAATATGGTCCGTTTTAGAACTATATTCTAGCTTTGTCGATATGTACATTTCATCAAAACACAACATAACCTGCTAGGATTCTGTAGAGATTGGCTCGATTCAGGCTTTTATTTTTGCGAATAAATCGTCTTTTTTAGTTCCCGGTAAAATCTCTTGTAGAGTAAACTATCTGTAAATGAAAGCAAGTAAAGGTAATTTGAATTACAAAATGTCTCTTAAACACAAATATGCGACGGACGACGTATAGAAAAGGGCCAACGCCAAATCTCTTTCCTCGTCTGTTTATTTCATTTTGCTGTTAAGCAACATTTTAGTAAAAACTTTTAGGTGATAATGTGTGGACGTTGAATCTCGATCTTTCTCATTTTAAGGTTTAAATGTTTGTTTAATTTTTTTAATATTATATTCTCTTTCACTAACATTTTAATTTGTAGTTTGCAACTCTCCATTTCACTTTTGTAAAAACTACAGTTTTGCTCATTTCTGAGCTAAATCTGACTGCATATCATCTTCTAAGTCTATTTCATTGGGCATATCTTCGTCACTCCAATCGGTAAACTTGGTAACTTAAACTTGGTAGGGGTACAAACACAAAACACTCTCAAAATGTTGATCAGATATTAAAAGATTTTTAAGTGATTTTATTGTATTCGATAAAGCATAACGACAGCAGCTAACAATTTTATATAAAGATCCGAATTTCTCGGGGGAAATTTAAAATGTTGCTTACTGTTACCAGAAATAAAAATTTTAAACAACAAATACGTGATATTGTTGCATTAATCGTTCAATATTTATTAATAAAATCAATATTTATTATTCAATTTCTATATAAAACTAGATTTCACACAAAATTCTGGTTAATTTAAAGAAATATATTTTGCTAACGAACACGTTAAGGTTAAACAATCGAACGCAACTACCATAAACCATAATTTTATAACCCTTTCCAAGAGAAATTTATAAAAGCCAAGACGTTGGAGGTTTTGTTTCGAACTAATGAAACTGGAATTCTGTTAATTAATAAATTCGGTCCTCTCATCAGAATGCAGTGACCAAACTACAAAAATATTGAAAATACTTTGCACTTACATACAAAGTATTATCACAATGCCTTAGCGAATTATTATCTTTCGCTACGCAATTGTTAACCCCATCGTAACCTCGAATTTTATTGTATTTTATTGAGACGACTGAAAATTTTAATTTAAAAAATTCAAGTTTTATTAGTCCGAAACCAAACTTCCAACGTCTTGGTAATCTCACCTAGATGTAAAACTAATATCTGGCGATCGCCCAGAATAACCCAAAATTTCATTTAGAAATCGCATGTATGCGTTAAATACAATAAAATTCAAAGTTACGAAGGGGTTGACAATTGCGTAGCGAAAGGTAATAATTCGCTAAGGCATTGTGATTATACTTTCCATGGAAGTGCAAAATATTTTTTGTAATTTGGTCATTGAAGTCTGATGATGAGACGACCGAATTTTTTAATTTAAAGAATTCAAATTTCAGTAGTTCAAAATCATGCTTCCGACGTCTTGGTAGCCTCATTTAGATGTATACGTGGACTTTTAAATTCGATTGGACCTTTACGGGAAGTATTTATGTGTAGTGGCGAATAGCCCCAGATAGGACTTGGTCCCATCACTATGTCTTGTTAACCACTGGTCCATATCATGACCATAAAGAATAATTTTATAACCCTCTCTGTACCCTCAGATAGGCCTTGGTCACATTTTGAGGTAACCAAGGTCTATCTTGGGCTTAAAAAATTATCATTACATTTTCTTCAATACCAAAATTTGCTTCGGAGTATGCTACGGTGTTTTGGATCGTTGTCTTCTTGCAAGATCCAATTAGAGTTCCTCGCTCCAAACAATTTACGGACAGACGGTAACAAAACTCGTAAATAAATTTTACTTCGATTAATTTACCAAAACTTCGCGTGGTGAAGCATTCCCATACATCGAGCTTGGACGAGTGTTTCACAGTTCGGACAATCCTTGTTTTTTGCTTGGTTGGCCAAAAATGCCTTTAACATTAAAACTACAAATGGATGACTCATCGGTAAACACAACATTCGTTCAATTTTTGCTTTTATGTTCTACTTTAGTCGCTTTTCAATGTGTTAGCAGTGGTTTGACCAAAGTATTTCGATATGCATAGCCATGTTCCATAATTCTATTTTGTATGGTTGTTTTTAGTACAATAATATTTGTATTCGCCAATTTTTCCACAGCTGCATCCAGCGTAAGCGAATAATTTTCATCAAATAACTGTATGATATCGTCATTCTCCTTTTTTGTTGTGGTTCGGATTTTGTCTCTCACTGTCAAATCGTCAACATTTTTTTACATTGAATAATGTGTAATCCTCTTCTGTACAAATGTTTTCGACTTTTGTATATATTTTGCTGCACTTGCAACCGACATTTCCGACCGTTTCGGATGTACACTTAAAAACACCGCTTCAAAACGTTTTTTATAAATCGCACTCAATTCTTTCATATATGTAATGCGCTAAATAGTTGCAGTTAAACTATTTTTTGTTTTAGTGCGTCAAGGAGGAATCAATAGAAAACTGATTTAAGCTCCGCCCATATTTGTTGCTATAGTTTTAAGTGCAGTTAAGCCGTACACGCTTTTGTTGCACCTACTGTAGTTGTTAACTTTCTGTTTCTCACGAGTCAATTCGTACCATTGTACACGATTGTTTTGGCATCAAAGACCTGAATTTTCTTCAGAAACTCAATCGCGCAAAGCTCTCTTAAGACATGCTAGAACGAGTCAATTTCAACCTCACATTCATAAAACGCATTATAACAGGTGATGAGACATAGTTGACGAATTTGACATGGAAACGAGTCAACGAGCTTCGGAATGGCGCCTTCTAGCTGAGCCAAAACTGAAAAAACCACGTCAAAGTCGATTAAAAGTCAAGATAATGTTGACTGTTATTATCGCGGTGTTGTGCACTCTAAATTCATGCCAGAAGGTCAGATAGTATATAAAGAATAGTATCTGAGCGTTATGTGGCGTTTGAGAGAGCAAATTCAATGAAAAAGGCGATGTTTGTGGATAAAAAAAATCATGGATTTTGTACCACGCCAACGCACCATCTCAGAAGGCTATCGTTGTGAACAAATTCATGCTGCTTAAGATAGCGGACATTTAGCAGCGGAAAATAAGACATTAGGCTGCCCGCCGCAAGTGGCAGCACCATCACATAAAATAATTTATTTTGTTATATAATTACCAGCGGAAATTTTTTATTCATTTTGTATCTCTTTTTTCACTAAATAAAACATCCCAGCGGAATAAAATATTAAAAGTGATCCTTAAAATTACAAATTGATTGATCTCCGAAGTAAATGAACTCGGTAAATGAAATCTTAAAATTTAACAATATTCAGTCTTTCCGCCATTTTTTAAAGAATAACGATGAAATTTGGATAGTAGTATTGATCAGGGATTTTAAAGTAAGTTTTGGACAAAATTCTAGGATCTGCTCATGCTGGACTAAATATGGCCATTTCATAACCAATCCTTTTGAAAATTTTAAATTTATTATTTATTTATTTTCAGTTTCCGGCCAATATATCAGAAACTTGTACTAGTAACCAGTAGTTTCGGTGGTTTTTCTAAAAGGTTGGGTCATACTGAGACTACAAGGAAAATTTGGGGAAAATTTATGAATTAGAATTTTCACTATAAGTTTTTGATTTCAAAACTGAAAATAATTTTTATGGCTGCAGAAAAAAAAAATTGTAGTGCAAATTCTAATTCATAAATTTTCCCCAAATTTTTCTCTTGGTCTCAGTTGACCTCAGTTATTAGAAAAACAACCGAAAGTATTGGTTACTAGTGGAAGTTTATGATATATTGGTCGAAAACTGAAGATAAATAAACCAAAAATTTTCAATTTTCAAAAGGATTGGTTTTGAAATGGCCATACTTAGTCTAGCATGAATAGATCCTAGAATTTTGTCAATAACTTACTTTAAAATCCTTGATCAATACTACTATCCAAATTTCATCGTTATTCTTTAAAAAATGGCGGAAAGACTGAATATTGTTAAATTTTAAGATTTCATTTACCAAGTTCCTTTACTTCGGAGATCAATCAATTTGTCATTTAAGGATCACTTTTAATATTTTATTCCGCTGGGTTGTTTTATTTAGCGAAAAAAGAGATACAAAATGAATAAAAAGTTTCCGCTGGTAATTATACAACAAAATAAATTATTTTATGTGATGGTGCTGTCACTTGCGGCGGGTAGCGTAATCTCTTATTTTCCGCTATCTTGCACAGCATACACAAATTCCTGCCAAAAACTCAATAAATATCATGGAACAACCACCGTATTCACCTGATATGGCTCCGGCCGACTTTTTCTTCATTTTTCTCTTTCTCTTTTCTGTGTTCGATATTTCTATTCATTATAAAAATTGGGAAACACACTTGCGATGAACTGTCAAAATAGAGCACTGTAAACAAACTAAACGACAAAAAAAATGTTCAAGCCGGATTTTGAAATTACCAATTCCCGTTACTTAAAATTTCAACAACTGTATTTAGGATAAGAAGTTGATCATTTGTAAAACTTTACGTGCGTTGATGATAGAGATGTCCCGTAAGCTATACGCAACCCAGAGCACTACAAATATATATTTACTTGTACGTTAAACTTTCAACAACCTTTTTATCTCATTTAAAATGTAACATAAGACAATAATTCAATTCCCTTGTATACAGGTACATAAATATAATCAATTTGAAAAAATATTTCCATTTCTCTATATCTGATTTTATTTTTCCAGTTTCTGAACCGCCCTCTTCCTTTTTTGTACATAACATACTATTATTACTATTATTATTCTTATTATTTTAAATCGCGAACTTAGAAAAATATATACGAAATACAAATTCACTATACTAACAAGATTAAAGCATTCAGACGGATTTATTTTTTGAATGAAAATAATAAAAAAAACTGCAGCACTTACGATGCATACATAAGACGCATATTATACATATTTGTTTTTAAGTTTTAGTTATTTACCACCCCCACCTTCGTGCTCCATTTACCTGCACACCTTATCATTATTTACTATTTATTATTTTTATTTCAACGTCTTATACCCTGTATTCATCATTACGTATAAAGTAGGAAGATGTGAAAAATGCATCCTTTCAAAATTTTTGGTTGTTTGTGAATTTATAATTTAGTTTATCTATTTTCTCGTTAGATGATTTTTTTAAATTTCCTTTTTAAAAAATCTTTTTTTACATAAATAACTTCTTATACCTAATTCCTTGATTATTTCTTATACTTCTCTTATAAAGCACTTAATGTACTCGCATGTTGAAAAGTGTTTATTTTTTTATATTAGCGTGCGTTCTCATATTTATGATAAGCATTAATCAACGAAGGTGTTATATATGCTAAGGTTCTTGATTTTGTTGGTCTCCTAATACGCCTCGATTATCTTTACACTATCGTCAACATACCAAAACACTTCTCAAAACGTGTATGGTAAATATACGACTGCTTGGATTAAGGCGTATTACATTTTAACACGATTGTTACATATTCATAAAGTAAACAATTTACATTTACAAAAAAAATTTACATTTTACACACACTCGAAACATTCATTCCTCAACCGAGATCATTCTTATGGAGGGAAACAAAAGAAAGCAAAACCCAGAAAAATACAAATCTAAGAAAGAGTTAAGATTTTTATCCGGCTTGTGAATTTAATATAAAATAAAATAAAAATCTTCATCTTATAAAATAATACAACAAGTAAAATGGAAAATTGAATTGAAATGAATTATACGAGTATAAGACAAAAAAACACAAAAAATCTGAAAAGATTTGTGCGAGTTCAGAAAGTCTTTAGGGGTCTTGGAAGGATTAACGAATACATATAAATTTATTAATACAATACAATACAACGTATAATAGGCAAAAAAAATAAAAAATAAAAATTCTGTTGATAAGAATATTGTCATGGATTAGCAGGAGGGAACTTACTTACATGTATGCTGTATACCGGAATATTTATTATACGTGGGGGAAACAAACTTGAAAATTGAATGGATTCAAGAGAGCGTAGAATTTTTTTCCATACTTTGCTCTTTGATACACACAAACTAAACAACAAACACACACACACACACACACAGTTTATTGATTGCTGATTAATCTCGTTTTGTGTTTGTATGCGTATCCTAATTTAATCTCCATTAATGATTGATTGAATGAGCTGCTTGATTTAGTTTAGACAAACGAAATCCTAATTTTTAGGAAAATTTTCTACTAATCTTTTATTTTCATTTTCGTTTTCCGAAATCCAAAAAACTAATTCCAATTGGTCAACTAGGAATTTTTTTGTTCGGGTTTTTCTTTGTATGTGTACAAAGTCCTTTTTGTGGAATAAAATTAAAAACTTTTTTTGCACAAAAAAGACTAACGAAAAGGATTTTATTGCTTGTATATCAGGTAATGCTATCTTAAAAAAATTCATCTCGTGCCAGGGTTAGCTAAGATATGAATTATTATATAATAAAAAAAATCTCTAATGATTTATTTAAGACAATTTCTTTTTTATTTGTGTCTCCAACCTGTAAAGAGTATGGATTTTATTATATGCAGAAACAAGTAGAAAGGAATGAAGTATTATCGAGTTAACATTTAAGGATTATTTTATATGCACATCATAACGATTAAAATATAACATTTTGGGGTTTTATAGGTATAAATGTACATTGGTGTACGTGTAGGTAAAATAAATTTTTTAGAAGACACATAGAATTAAGGACTCTTCATCATAAGATGTATGAAGTAACTCATAATATTAATGAATGCAATCATTAAAACACAAAATTGTGTTTTTAAAATGTATAGAACATCACCCTAATTCTAATTCATCCCCATATTATTCCAGTTTTTTATTCTATATCTTAATCCATTCAATTTGATCCCTTTACTATAAAATGTACCTAGTAGATGTGCGTTTAGGCATTGAAATTAAATGTGAGCACAAAGAATTAAAAATTATTTCGATTTGCTTAATATAAAGAACACAGTGCAATGCTGTATGTATGCTTACAACATGCATTTTGTGACAAAGACAACGCCGTAATCCAATCTTAAAATAATGAACCGGGGAAAAAATTGCTGATATATTTGAAGTGTAATTATGATTAGGCAGTATGCCATCATTACAGTCATAAAGCACAAATAGAACAGTATTAGTAATTTTGGATTATCACCAGATGTAAACGTATATCTCTACTAAACTTATACAGGCTTCAATAGAAATTGTTTTTAAATCCAGAATATCTCGAATCGTTTGCAGATACCATTGTTTGACACAGTCCGAAGATCTGGCCGCCGAATGATCAACGTTTATTGTAAACACGTTTATTGCAAATGTGCTCTAACTAATTCTCTTCAGTTCGTTACCTCTCAGTTTGAATACAATATTTCCAGACCCAAAATTATTCCCGAGATTATAGTTGCAATTTCATGTGTGGGTAACTACAGCAAGGAAGCTTTCGAATTTCAAAATGAAACTTTGCATACCGATTAAGCTCAATTTGTGCTAATTAGTCCTCACGGGGAAAAATCAGTGCTAGTCCAGGAGCCGAATAAACTGTAAAAGAAAATTTCAAATTTCGCCTGAAAGACGAAGTAATAAAACTCAATTTCTAGAAAAAACCAGAAATAATTGAATCTTAATTTTAAAACTTTCTAAACGCGGTTAAACTGATAAAATTTAAGTTTATCATAGAAATATGATTTTCATAAATTTTCATTCATAAATCGAGGAAACCCAAACTAGCCCCTGAAAGATACTAATTAAACAAACAAAATACGAAGTATAGCGTTCAATAATATTTGTGTTGAACAACAAATTAAACAATAGAAATAGAATGTTCTAAAATCCAAGTCATAAGCAATTCGTTAGCAATATTCCTGTCAGGTATTTTCATTGCCATCCGAAAAATATAGTGGCGGGATTTGTGGTAATTCAGAATTGGACCAATTTCATTGAACAACAAAAACCGTTGAATGAACAATTTTCTGACATATCGTGTCCTTGAAACCAATTAAGTTGGCACTTCTGATTGCATATTCCTACCAGGTATGTTCATTGCGAAAAACATAATAGCTGTGTTTGTGGTAATCCAGAATTTGCCCAATTCCATTGAACAACAGCATCCGTTGAATTGATGATGTAATGATTTTCCTCTGTAGCATGTAACGCCATCTCGTTTGCCCGATTTAAAAATTGATGTAATTTTTGAAATGTTCTTTTTTTCGGGAAATACACCGGTGTTTAAGGAGTGGTTGAATGGGTAACATAATGGAATTGCTAAAATGTCACCGTACTCCTTCAGAATAGAAGAGGGTATATTGTCAAGACCACAACCTTTTTGCTTTAAAAATAACAGGAGGAGCTATTGATACGTTGTTATTGATGGGTTGTTCGTACAATCCACTAGTAACTTGGTTTATAGACTGATTGGAAAAACTTCGCGAACATGTCAGCTATATCTTTGGAGTTTTAGGTCATTTAAGCTGGGTATTTTCAAAATTGTTTTGAATTTACTTTGATTTTTATTTGAAATATATTTCAAATTCGTTACTATGTTGTAGAACGGATGTGAAGTTCTTAACAAAACCACAAAATTAACAGAAACAAACAGTCGGTAAAAGCAATGTTAACAATGGAAACCTGACAACAGAAGGATTTCTTTTAATTTTAACTATTTTCTTTAAATAATCAAAGCTTAATTTTGATTGAAATAAAATAAAAAAAATTACAATTTAAAAATATTTACATAAGTAAGACAAAATATTTTATGTAATTTAATAATATTAATAAATTGTAGTATGCACTATTAAATATGCAGTTATATGTACATTGGCATAGCAATCAAAACCAGTTGCATAAACGTATACCGAATGATCTCACAAGAGGTGCTCTTTGAAATAAAGTTGGTCTCATCAAAAAACTACGAGATTTTCCCATTTGTTAAACCCGGGACCCACCAGACATCCCCTTACACGATTTTTCTCGAATTTAAGATCCCTCACAACCGGTTTCCACCTGTACTAGAAAACCTTCTACAAGCAATTTTCATTTAAATCGTTTGAGCTAAGAAAACCATTAAAAATTTACCTGGGCTCGCAGACAAGCCCTTATACGATTTTTCTCGAAATCAGTATCCATCGCAATCGGTTCCTGGTACTAGATAACCTACTACAATCAATTTTCCTTTAAATTGTTTGAGCTAAAAAAAATTAAAAATTAACCCGGGGTCCGCCAGACAGGACCTTACGATTTTTTTTCGAAATAAGCATCAATCGTAATCGGTTCTTGGTATTAAATTTTTATTTAAATCGTTTGGGCGGAGAAAAAAATTAAGAATAAACCCGGGGCCCACCAGACAAGGTCTTACATGATTTTTCACGAAATCTTGATCCATCGCAATCGATTCCTGGTACAAGAAAATTTCTTTCAAGCAATTTCCATTTAAATTATTTCAGCTAAAAATAAAATAAAAATAAATTCAGGGCCCACCAGACAAGCCTTTATGCGATTTTTCGTGAACTCAGGATACATCACAATCGGATACAGTGAAACCAAAAAATCACCAAAATATTCTATGCGATTCGATTTTCCAACGCATTAACAAATGGTAAAGTCTCGTAGTTTTTTGATGAGACCAATTTTATTTCAAAGAGCACCTCTTGTGCCATCATTCGATAAACGTTTATGCAACTGGTTTTGATTGCTATGCCAATGTACATATAACTGAATATTTAATAGTGCATACTACAATTTATTAATATTATTAAATTACATAAAATATTTTGTCTTACTTATGTAAATATTTTTAAATTGTAAATTTTTTTATTTTATTTCAATCAAAATTAAGCTTTGATTATTTAAAGAAAATAGTTAAAATTAAAAGAAATCCTTCTGTTTGTCAGGTTTCCATTGTTAACATTGTTTTTATAGACTCTTTTTTTTTGTTAATTTAACAAATATGAATTTTGTTAATTTTGTGGTTTTGTTAAGAACTTCACATCCGTGTTGTAGAAACATTTTTTTGTCTATTCTAACCCGCTTTTCAACATTTTGGCATACGCTTTCGACTTCCGATTTTTTAAGTTAGCTAGTTTATCGTTGATCCACTGAGGGTGAGCATTTTGGGGTTCACAGCACGTAGGTATATAAAGTTGGAAGCCTTGCTGCATAATGTCATTAAATTTATCAACATTTTCGTTTATATCATTGGAATTGAGAGTGGTTTGCCAGTTGATGGAATGTAGGGAACTTTGTAGCCCTGCACGGTTTGTTTTTTTATAAAGTTGTTTTTGATTGGTTGTTTATGCCAAAAGGTCACACGGATTATAAAATTTTGAAAGCGTCTATGTCATTGCTGAAGATAAGATCCAGTAACATATCACGATTATAAGCAATGGTATTTATTTGGTTCAAATTATAACCAAGCATGGTATCCACAAATAAAGATTCCGCATCTGTTGTTATATTGCATAGTCAAATAAAATTTAGTTCTGGGTCCAGAATTCAGATTATATTTGGAAGATTAAAATCACAATCGCATCGATGCAAGTTGCGTAATGATCACTATTTGATTCAGATGGTATACTACTGTGGGCAAAAAGTAGTAAGACTTATTAATTTAAATTTCGCGTGGAAAACCATTCGTCGAAATATTTTTTTTTCTATGTTGGTAAGACTGTCAGTGACATCTGTGCCAAATGTCACATCAAAATAATCATTAGTGTTTAGTATACGCTTGTCTTTCTGAAGTACAAAAAGTGCATTCGGTGATTTTTACAATGAATTTAATTATTCAACAAAGAAGTTCCATTAAATTTTGTGTGTGGAATAAATTTTGTGGTGCCGAAACGTCCAGAATGTTGCAAAAGACCTTCGGTGATAATTGTATGTCGCGTGCAAGTGTTTTTGATTGGTACAAATTGTTCAAAGAGGGTCGAGAACGTGTTGACGACGAAGTAAGTCTAGGACGGCCATCAAGATCAACTGATGACACGTTAATAAAATCAAAGAATTGGTGCTCGAGAATCGACGATTAATAGTCAGAGACCTTAATGGCATCGTTGAAATATCGGAAGGATCAGTGAAAACCATTTTGAAAGATCATTTGGGAATAAGAAAAGTGAAAGCACGATTGGTTCCAAAATCACTCAATTTTTTGGAAAAACAGCGTCGCGTTGACGTCTGTGAAACAATGTTTTCCGACTACCAGGATGTCATGAAACGTATTATAACTGGCGATGAGTCTTCGATCTATGCTTACCACCCGGAAACAGACGATCAATCGGCCGAATATCGTGCCAAAAGTGACCCGAAGCCGAAAAAATTACGTCAAAGCATGTAAAAAACCAAGGTGAAGTTGACAGTTTTCTTCGATTATCGAGGTGCGGTGCATTCCGAATTCCTTCCGACCGGCCAAACTGTCAACAAGGAATGAACTATTTGTAAAAAGAGGCCGGAATTATGGGTCGACAACTCTTGGTTTATGCACCACGTTAATGCACCTTCTCATACTGCTTTGGTTTTACGTGATTTTTCGCCAAAAATTCCACCCATATCGTTCCGCAACCACCGTATTCGCCTGATTTAGCTCCGTGTAACTTCTGGCTGTTCAGCAAACCCAAACGACCCCTCCGAGGAAACCGTTTTGAGTCAATTAAAAACATTAAACGTAAATCGCTATGCGCATTGGAAGCTATTCCGGAAATTGACTTTAACAACTGTTTCGAGGATTGGAAAAAACGTTGACACAAGTGTATTGAGGCATGATGTAATCTGTCATTTGGTTTTTATCACCCAGAAATATGTCATGATCTGTTCAGTAATGTTTACAATTTCATCATGGTGAGATATACACAAAAACAACGTTTACAAATTATTCAGTTTTATTATCAAAATAATCGTTCTCCAATTGCAACTTTTCGTGTGCTTTTGCCATTTTATAGTCGTAATAATCGTCCAAGTGTGCTCGCTATTCGTCAAATTGTTGAAAATTGTGAGCGTACATTTTGTTTACATAATGTTGAATTGCCAATAAGACAAATATTCGCACGAAGTAATCCAAATATTGCTGCCGTTCAGGCAAGTGTTGCTGAAGACCGCAATTTGTCGATTCCAAGACGTTCTCAAGAATTGGGACTGTCTCAAACCACAACCTGGCGGATTTTGATAAAGGATTTGGGTAGGATCCGTATAAAATTGTTCTCACTCAAGAACTGAAGCCATTGGACCACCGTAAACGTCGTGAATTTGCTGATTTTGCCTTGGAACAACTTGAAAACGACAACGATTTTTTTAAGAAAATCATCTTCTCCGATGAGGCTCACTTTCATTTGAATGGTGCGGTAAATAAACAAAACTGTCGATTCTGGTGCGAAGAAAATCCACAAATTAGTCATGAAAAACCATTACATTCACGTAAATTGACAGTTTGGTGTGGTTTTTGGTCTGGTGGAATCATCGGTCCTTCATTCTTTTTTGTGCCACACAGCAAGTGCAACAATTGAATTATTGCGAGAAAAGTTTGATGATTCGATTATTTCAAGAAATTGTGATATTGAATGGCCTCCAAGAAGTTGTGATTTAACACCATTAGACTATTTCGTGTGGGGTTATTTGAAGTCATTGGTCTTTAGCAATAAACCAAACTCTCTTGATATACGATTTAGTGGGAAAAGTGCTCGAAAATTGGGTTCATCGAATTCGTTCCTGCAGAAGAAGTCGTGGAGGCCATTTGAATGACGTTTTATTCAAAATTTAATTGTATCGATTTTACTTCACATTAAATAAAAAACATTTCAATTTTCTTAACAATTAGTGTGTTTTTTTTAAAAAGAAATCATATCATTCTTATTGGAAAACCCTATATATCGCAGGCGCGTGCGCAGGATGAAGCCATGGGGGGGTTGCAGAAAACATATTTTATAAATAAATATATAAATAAATATATATTACATTTTATTTTATATCACAATAAAAACATAAACTATACAAGAAAGAACTTAATTATTAAAAAAAAAAATTTCTATATTAAAAATTATATGTATAACAAAAATTAATAAAAAATCATCAAGAAAAGTTAATAAAAAATTATAATATGATGTATGTACGAGAAAAATTAATACATATATTAAAAATTATATATTTTTTCTTATAAAATACAATAAAAATGGCAGCTTCAGCAAAAGACAATTTTCTGAAACAATTAAAGAGCGATAGAAGTTAAGACTGAAGTTCAAAAATTTTTTCTTATCATAATTACCTACTACAACCGAATTTCTAATTTACGTGAACTTTTTGCTAGTTCATCTAGAACTGCATCAACAGAAACCACGACATTACGATGAATATTAAGTAACGCTAATCCATTTAGCCTATCTTCATTCGTTGTGTTGCGTAAGTACGTTTTGAGTCGTCTCAATGTTGAAAAAGATCGTTCACTGCTTGATGTTGTAACCGGTAGTGTTACAAATATTTGAAATAATTTTCGAACAGTTGGGAAAATTAATTCGTCGCATGATAAAAATGCAATATGAGCATTTTTTGGTGTATTCGAAGAATTTATAGCATGGCGCCACCATAGCTTCAGTTCACCAATGCCCTCAACTATGCTGCAGTTCGTAATACTTTTATATTTTTCCAAAAGGATTTTTGCAGATTTTTTTGTGCTTCAATGAAAAATTTTGTTCATTTGGCAAAAGACACATAAAGCTTTGCAGTATATTTTTATGTTTCAGAAACCGATCGTGAACTTGCATCTTTATAGAATCTAGAAAAGGTATAAAGATGGCAATACGATAATACTCTTCAGGATTTTCAACTGCAATGTTGCAGCGGTGAATTTGTCTCCCGGCTAGACGAGGAATTCGTATTTCTACATTAAGCTGGTCACATATTTTCTTGACGTCACTGAAAATTGCATTAAATTGCATTTCTGTTTCCCGTCGTATTTCATCTAGCACATCTTCAACATCTTTTGCCAGTTCGATTGCAGCGGCCAGATCCAGATTAATTGTTTGTAGTGAACGACTTAGTGGCAGGGAAAATAATTTCCATCGCAAAGACTGCAGCTTTTTGAAGCTCCAGAAATACTAGGACAGACTCGTGGCGTTGAATCCATCGTGTGGGACATATTTGTTTGAGTCGCGTTGCTGTTGATTCAGGTGCCGTTTCGTCTATACAATTTTTTAGCACGGCTTGGCGCTTTGGGGTGTTAAAGAAATTGTATACACTTCCGAGTGATCCTATACAATTTCATATAAATGAAATTTCACAAGCATCAGAAATAGCGAGGTTTAAACTATGAGATGCACAGTGTACATATAAAGCTAGCTGATGTTCATCGCTTACATATTTTTGTGCCCCATGAAATCGTCCACTCATTGCCGAAGCTCCATCATAACCTTGTCCAATCATGAATTTTGAATCTATTTCTATATTACGCATAGTTTGCATTAAAACATTTGCTAGACCCTTACCAGTCACATCAGTAACAGGTACAAACTGCAAAAAATCTTCTCTGATGTTATTCGGATTGGCATCTATATATCGAAAGCATAATGAAAATTGCTCAATACCAGCTATATCAGTAGTCTCGTCAGCCAAAATCGAAAACGATTTCGCACTATTTATTTTGGCAACAATTGAACGAACAACGATTATGTTGCATGCACTTATAATTTCGTTTTGAATTCTTGGACTCAAATAAGTTGCATTTTTTCCTGAAACCTCTAGATGATTTTTAAGTATTTCATCTCCACATTGGACTCTAAAACGTAAAAGTGCTCGAAAATTGGTCTGGATTATCTAATGTTAAAGTACCAGAGTCTCTATGTTCTCTTAAAGGCAAACCCTGACGACCGCAAAATAGTATAGTCTCTATGATTGGAGATAATCTACTCCGATTTTCTAGTATTTGTTTTTTTAGAGCGGAGTCCAATGCCAACACTACAGGTTCCATTCTATGCTCGGAAATTGCTTTACGATTTTGTGCGTGAAGAACGGCTGTTTTATGGTACTCAGTTTCCTGATGTTTTTTGAAATTTTCTATAGCATCTTTCCAGTTTGAGAAAGCATTTTTGCCAAGTTTTCCTAACGCCTGATGTCCAACACCACCACGATAATTCGCACAAAATAATACACAAAACTTACAAAAAGCGCCATCAAAACGTTTTGAGTATACTAACCATTTCCACCTGCCAAACCAGCTGTATTGAAACTTCAAATTACGTTTTCCACTAAGTGGAAATACAAATTTGTCGTCGGGATACCAAACGTTTTTTAACATAAACAATCTTTTTTCATAGTTGTATTGCTCTCTTCCAATAAAATTACTAATGTCATTAATATTTACATCTGAGTCTAATGGAGACTCATAACCACTTAAAAAAGGTGCAGCAATATCACTTGTACCATGAACAGGAGCAACCTGATCAACACAGTCTGTTCTTTCTAAATCACTTTTTTTTAGATTTTTTAACAAAGTAATTTGTTAAAATAGAATTTAAAAAAAAATTAAAATAGTGCCAGATTGCACTAAGGTGCAAATGTAATTTTTAAGGTGCTAAATATTTTCAAATAGTGCTAGATCTAGCACTGAAAGTGCTAAATTGGCAACCCTGACGTGTGCGTAACTGCATGTTATATACGACACAAATTTTTATTAATAAGTTTTATTTAATAAGTTGATCCATTTAATAATTTTCTTTTTTCTGCGTACGCCCCTGATCGTAGGTCCGATTTCCACTTATTATATATTAGATACTCGTATACGTAATGCTACAGGCCTCAAGAATGTTTACTTAAAAATTGAAATTATGCAAACAGCTACACAATATATTCTCACTCACAGACTATTGCAAAAAAACCAAATCAGTAAACTGTGCAAACTGGTCGCCTTATTTTTAAATCACTCAAATATCCATGACATAGGGCTTATCGCATCCATTATACAAAAAAAAATCATATCTTTAAAATCATCTTATTTAAAATCATCAGCATCATCATTATGATTTTTTCATCTTGTAAGATATTTTTTTTTGTACGAGAATCCAACAAATTAAAAATAAAGCAAGAAAGTGGAGGAAGAAACAAATGGGAATTATATTCTTTTATACTAATTAGAATGGATAAGCTGATTCGACTTTAAGGATCTTGTTTCTCTCTTGTAAAAAACATTTTTATATCCTTTACTTAATTTCTTCTTATTATTTTCATTATTCTCTGTTATATACGTACTTATTATTATTATTATTTTTATGAAGCTCTTAATCTTTTTATGTATTAAAACAAGGAGTACAGCATTCAGTTTTTTCCTTTCGTACAAAAATTAGGATAGACTGGAAGTTGACGAGGTTCTGCTACATAATGAAATGGATTTATCGTATATGAATTAGTATGAACTTTATTTCTCATACTCAATTATGACTTTTGGATACGATCTAAGAATTTTTCCAAAAAACCAATTTCTCTGTACTAAAAGTTCGAGTTCATTTGATTTTATTTCATATGTAAACGAGTTTATGTATGTACGAGTATGTAAGCACATAAGGAAAATGAAGCGATTAAGATTTTCTATTTAAGAGAATTAATAGTAGTACAAATGATTTTCAAAATAATAATAATAATAAGACTTTTAATAAAATTTAATGTATCCTCCTTTATATAAATACACATACATATAAAAAAAATCTTTATATCTAGAAGATATAATTCATAAGATTTACCATTTTTATTGAGAATAGAATAGAAAATACAGCAACACAAAAATTTTAAGAATAAATCTTTAAGAGTTAAAAATATGTATACGAAGTGGATGTATAGTAACCTCTTTACTTAGAGGATTATATCAAGAATACAATATTATTGAATTGAGAAGTTGGATAACTATGTATAATATCCGGTTTAAATAGTAAAAATATTATTATGATTATGGATCTGTGTCTGCTAACACATAATGTACGTAGCTGAAACGATGAATACGCGGTAAGCAGGCTGCTAATAAGTATTCACGTCGGCAACAAAAAAATATTCAATTTTGGATTAAATCTGAGTATATTGTTTATGATAATCCTCGCGGTCGATCGTTGTTGTTATAATTAAATCAAGGTGAAATGAAAAAAAAAAACGGCGAAAAGACTTATTATTCGACTTAAACTTAATTTATATTTTATTTAAAATTCAGCGTCGTCACTTTACTACCGTCAATGTTTTATAAGGCGCCGAACAAGATAAATATCAGATTTATAGTTTTTTCGAGTTAAGATTTTTTGTTTGTTGTTTAATCCGCAACGTAAAACCTTCGTTTTTATAACGTTTTGTAGACTTTGGTGTACAAATTATTTTACAAAAAATGTTAATTTTACAAGCATAATTTGAACATACCTAATTTCCTAATTTTTCTTAAGGTTGAAGAAGCTTCATATTGCAAATTTCATTATTTGGGTTGTAGATTGTGTATAGCAGTGGAATATATCCTAAATAACAACAACAAAAAATGAGTGAAGTTTTTACCAATTGACCAATTGGCTTATTGAAAAATAAGCATGCCATTGGAAATCACACTGTTAAAATATTTCTTATAAGTATTTTGAGTGAAAAATTAAAATTCATGAAATTATAAAATATAATAATATTCAATAAATTAATTATTCTAATACTAAGATGCGTATGTATAGAGATGTTTTTTGAGAAAAACGACCACATTGCTCACAAATGATTTTTTAAGTTAAACTTTTATCGGCCCTTTTGATTTTCAGTGCATCTAATTCTGGCAAATGGCAAGACATCACGGAGACTACACCAAAAATCAATAATATATATATAGAATATATATATATATATATATATATATATATATATATATATATATATATATATATGTATATATATATATATATATATATATATATATATATATATATATATATATATATATATATATATATATATATTAATATATTATATATATATATATATATATATATATATATATTTATATATATATGTATATATATATATATATATATATATATATATATATATATATATATATATATATATATATATATATATATATATATATATATATATATATTTATAAGTTAAGTTACACTTTGTAAAGTTAACTAAAAAATTATTTTTTCGGACTACGTCCGTTTTATTTTATTCCAAACTATCTAAAGAATTTACATTTTTCATTTAGTTTATATAATACAAATATTGCTGATGATATGATTTAATTTATGTTAAAGAAATATGCCAGGTGTACTTTGTACACGCGCATTTACATATTTGATGAACTAGCTTATTTTATGTTGAAAGTAATTTGATCGATGCATTCGATGTTGACACAAATTCTCATGGAATGAATGTTGTACAATTTGCTGACAGGGTTGTATCTTGTGCCTTAACTCCTCCCCCTTTAAAAATCTTCGTCTCGTGGATTAGAAATTTAATTGAATTGGTTGTATCCCTGGAGGTATCGTTGCTTGGGTTGCAATTCCTTCATTCGGAAGCCAAACTGTTCTCTTTTGTTTCCTATATGCCGCTCGAGCTGTGAAGATGATAATCATTATTATGATTAATGTTACAATTCCTATGTCTGCTGTGCTATTGGTTTTATAATCTTTAACAAGTTTGTCCATTGATCCTATGTTTTTTGGTGAAGATTGCGTAGATACTCCAAGTTGAGCTTTACTCTTCTTTGAGTAATATGTTTTTGCAAAATAGGTGGGACAATTTGCGATGTTTTTATCTCCTTGTTAGTGAAGGTCCATCCTTTTATTTCCAATGTTTCGTTTTGGTACTGAATCAAGAAGTTGCCTTCCAAGTGTTTCTCTGAACTATTCTGTGCGAAGGGAAAGGTGTATGCGAATAAGCCTGAAACAGTTGAACATCTTAAAGAGGAAATACGGCGCGTTATTGGTGAAATACAGCCACATTGATGCGAAAAACTTTCGCCATTTTTGTAATGTGTTTTTACAATAATTAAACGTTGTTGGTTTAAATACTTCTCCATATTCTTAAATCGCGTGGTCTGTACGTGAAAACTGTCAAAATCACCGTACAACTCGTATTAACAAAATGACGGCAAATTTAAATCGGTGCTCTTGCTGAGACATCGTATACTTATCGAAAATATCTATTTTTGAGTAAAACCTTCCGTGCGATTTACGAGTTGGGTTGATATTAATGTTAATAGTCATTAATGGTACCGTGACGTATATCGTTAGATTCGTTGAAGCGTCTTCTATCACTCGACCAAGATCCTAGACCAAGAAAAATTCTATGACTTTTTACAATTATATGGCCTTTTGCGGAAATATCTCATTTTCAGTAATACCTTCCATGCGATTTACGAGTATAGATTGAACGGCAGTTTGTGCCGATATTAATGTTAAAAGCGATTGATGGCACCGTGACGTATATCGTTAGATCCGTTGGAGTGTCTTCTATCACCCGACTAACATGTAAACAAATATTAATTAATGTAAATAAAATTAATGTGATGGAATGGTCAGCTGAACCTGTGGGGTGAGTTAAAATGTGGTTTAAGTAAATTATCGGGGCCCAAAAATATAAACGATATTTGGGAAAACGTTCAAAACGCTTGGTGGAGCCTATCAGTTGAAAAGTGCCAATCACTGGTAGATTCTATGAGGCGGCGATGTAATGTGCTGCTTATGAATCACGGGTACAACACCAAATATTAAATCTTTATGTAAAAATTAATTATTTCCGAGGAATAATTATTTTTAAACAAGATTGCTTAAATTTTCTTATTTTTTGGACTTCCTATTTTCTTGGATTATTGTAATAAAGGTTTTGTTTTTTTAGAAAAGACTGACAGTTAGAAAAGTCATCGTTTCAATTTTTGATATTGATGATTTTGTAAAAAAAACGTATTATTTGATAATTTCATAAAATTACCTATTATATCACACACCAGTGTATATGTCACTAAAGCCATCTAGCGAAAAAATAATGGATTTCTTATTCCCCAACCCATTATTTGTTCCGATAAATGAAAAGAGTTTTTATGGAAAACGTAGAAGTCACATAGAAGCGGCCAAGTGAACCAATTTCGGCCAAAAATCACGGGGCCCTACAATTTATGGGAAAAGCTTAAGTTCGCAATTTCGGAGCGATCAGTCAATCCGTACGACAGACTCACAGAGAGCTTTTCAAGAGCAAATTTCCGATTATCGTCAATAAAACGAATGGTACATCTGCAAAAATCTTAAAGTCAAAAATTCATTCCCGGTCGCTTGTTAAACACCCGAAAAATTGAGGCTGAAGGAAATTCTGATTAATCGCACTTTTGGATTTTCGCCTTACTGCGATTACTTCCAATGACCATGAATGCTGTATCAGCTGCAATAGTGGCTATGGTTCCTTCATCTGATGTTGGAATATCCCTTGTATATAATGAATACAGGATTGGTCCTAAGACACTCCTCTGTGGGACACCGGCAGAGATTTTCACACGAAAATGTCTATTAGATAAATAAGATCTTAGTATGGCATATAATTGGCTCGGCAGATCTCTATGCAGCTTGAATTCCAGTCTACTGTGCCAAACTAGATCGAATGCTTGGGCGACGTCGAGAAATATGCTGTAGCATATACTTTTTTATGTTCTAACGTTCTTTCAATAATGTTAGCGATTCTATGCACCTGTTCAATTGTGGAGTGCTTGTCTCAGAATCCAAATTGATGTGGAGGAATTAGTTGTCGGTCTTCAATTGTTTGTTTTCTTTTAGTAATAATTTTTCGAACATTTGAAAGATAGCATAATTGGCAGCATTGAAAGTGGCCTGTATGATTTTTTATCGCTAGGTGGTTTATCAGGTGTTGCTATCATGATTACTTCTGCTACTTTCCATTGCGACGGAATATACTTTAACCGAAAGCTTCCATTGATTATGTGTAATAGCTTACGAAATCCGTTACCTGGTAGAGCCTTGATTATTTAGCAAGTAATCAAGTCATACATACCCTGGGGCTTTTTTGATATTCATGTTGCTTTTTACTTCATCTTTTAATTATTTGAAGAGTTATTGGGCGGATATCAAAATCATCTAGCTTGTGGATTGACATTATATTTTGATTGGTCGTTTGTCTTGTCCGCAAACAGATCAGCCTTCTCTTTAGGGCCTCTTGTACAGGTTCCATTCTCCTTTTTAAGTGGAGACGCTTGCATTTTGGGTCCTTTGAGTCCCTTCGTCGCTTTTCACAGTGAAAAATCAGAATTTTTTTTATCGGTTAGGCTAACTAGATATCTGTTGATTGATGCATTCTTAACTTCTTTGAGAAATGAAAGAACACTGTGAGTGAACATTCTGTGAGTCATTTAACATTACAGAAGTGGTTTGCAAGATTTCGTAACGTCAATTTTAGTCTTAAGGACAATCCACGTCCAGATGCAGTAAAACAATTTGAAGACGAAGAACTTAAAGTTTTACTGGATGATAATCCGTGACAAACTCTAAAAGAGCTTGCAGAACAGTTAGGAGTTACTCATCAAGCAATATCACGTCGATTTCTTATTTGGTCCTCAAGTAACGAAAAATGCAAACATTTGTAGGAACAATACAAAGATTATAGAGAATTTACTAAAATCTAAGCCTTAGTCAGTCGAACGAAGTTTCGGGCTTATACGGTTTGAGCAACTCAAATTTTCGGTCAAGACTACGAAGAGTATAAGCAACTTCAAATGTTGGTTATACGCTTCACGGAGATTTTGAAGCACTTTCAAACGAACACCAGCGAGTGATTCTCACTATTTGAGAAACAAACATTTTTCCCAAAAAATTCATGTCTTTGCGGAAGAAACTTGTAATGACCATGGCCTATGTAGTATTCGCCTGGGTTAAAAGCATTCGCCTGGGTTAAATAGTTTGTAGTGAGCTCGAGTTTGATAGAATATTTATTTAATGAAACGAGAAATTTTATTTCATTATCGCCGAAAGTTATTTCGAGGACTGAAAATAGATTTAAGATTTTTTCGATATACTTACTAACATTTTTCAAAGTGGCATTCTTCATTGGTTATAGTAGAATAAATTGTGAAAAATTGTCTAAGACTATAAATAAATACCAGCTACTGACACGAGTACGTGGGTCAGCGCCCAAAAAATCTATATACAATTTCTATCAGGAACAATTTATGGTTCAATAGGATTAGGATCCCATATATCGGGGAGCTGAGTAATTTACGGCTTTAGAACTTAATAAAACGTATTAATTAATAAAATTATTTAGGTCACTAATCATGAGTGCTAGTAATTATACCTACACAAAATCGTTTAGTTTTAATAAAACCTATATGGGCTGCATGTGGCGAGCAATGGATTCCGATTATTAATTGGACTGGAACGTAACGCTTTCAATCTGGATTATCCGTTTTGCTGCCATAGGAAGTACTCGTAGCGTAATCTAATTTAATTGGATTATTACATTTTTCAATGATAAACGAATAACCTTTAACTCCGCGGAAGTTTATTTGGAAATAGCATCTGGCACTGCGTTTTCACTACCGTTACGATATTCGATAGTAAAGTCGTAGGCTTGGAGCTTCAAACTCAAGCGAGCTATTCTGCCAGATAAATCGCGCTGGTCCATAATCCAATTAAACCTAGCATGATCTGTTCTAATAGTGAAGAAAACTCTTTCACCCCAATTCCATTATAGAATGTTCTTTGCCATCATCAGTTTCCTGAAATAAGATCCCTCTGTTTCAGTAGTTGAGACATCACACTTTATGTAAAAGTATCGGGTATAATCGACATTATATAAAACTGATGTGTTGCTAGTGATTATTTAAATTTCTCTTATACCTGTTAACGGTTTAGTTTCTTGTTAATTTGCACCTGATGGTATATTATTGATGCAGAATAACGTAACGTTACAGAACCCGAAAAGTAGAACGATGAATGAAATATATTGGGCTTATCTATAAAAGCAATGATTTTGATTTTAAACAAAGCACAGAATAATTGAGCTATTGGGCTTCAATTTATTCCAGGTGCAGTACATATGTTTCATCCAATTATGGAAATCAATCCCAATCATATGACCACCACAAGCACGTTTGCAGCGATCGATTCTTTGGGGCCAATTTTCCATCACTCATTCACACATATCGGCCGGATAAATAGATCAATTGTTTGACCAACTGTGTGGCATGTGGTAGCATCAACCACATATCAATGACGGCAAGTCCATCCAATTCTGGCCTAAATTAATCTACCAACATGGCACGATAGCCAACTCCATTGACTGTAACATACTAGTAGCGATCATTTTTATCGGCGAAAAAATATTGTCAAATCACACCTCCGCCATGAAATCCACACCGCTCGGTTACTTTTTGTGGTTGTAATGGATGCACTTGAAGTGCATTGTTATTGATGAAGCCATTAAGCTAAAAATTAGCTTCATCACTGAAGATGATTCTTCGATGAAATTCAGGATTTTCTTCAAACTGTAGCAGAGTTTTATCGGAGAAGTTTCTGCGCTTTAAATGATCAAGAGGCTTCAATTCTTGAGTTAATTTGATCTTGTAAGTGTGTAAGCAAGATCTTTACGAAAAACTTGCCACAATGTGGTTTGAGAGGTTTTCAATTCCTGTGAACGGCATGGAATCGATTGATTTGGCTCATTTTGAACAGAAGCACTTACGGCTGCGAAATTAGGTACTTCCGGTGCGATGTCTTACTAGCACAGGAACATCCAGAAGTGAATATTTTAACTCGCATTAACTCGGTGGAACGACTATCACGGCCAAAAATTGGAGAAAGCTCTTATACTTGCGACCTTCGACTCAGAACTGCGATAGTAATTTTTAATAATTTCCAAACGTTCCTCGTTCGTGAACTTCACCAAATGAAAAACGTTCAAGAGTGTGTTCGTATTAAAATACAAAATTGTTATGTCCCTATTGCACCAGTTACAATGGTCGACCGGGAAAATGAGCCAAGAGGCATCCATGATCGCGTTCAATTTTCTTGCGTCAAGGTACAGCCGAGCTCTGTCATTTGTTTTTTAGACCAGACTATCAGGACATCTTCAAAACTGTGGCCCACCTCGATTACGTCCATTTGATCATTCCTATATAGTTCTTCGAAGATTTTTTTTGGCAATTGTCAGGGCATAATGTTTTTTTTAATAGGCTAAGTTGTTCAGACGCCAATGTTTGGAAAAATAAAATCAGTTTTTCTTAGGTCTATTGATTCAAAAGAAGGAAACTTTAATGGAAATATACAGTTCAATTTGTTACTCGGTTGCTGTCGGGAGGCGCACAGTGGGCGTAAACATTTTAATTTTAAAATGTGTTCTAAAAGTTTAATCCACGATATAGACTTTGGTTTAGATAAGGGTTAGAGGTGTAATTTTTCTATATGGATTTTGGCCCTGGAAAGGTAATAATTTTCGAATTCAATTTGCAATTTTAATTCTAGATGGATGGTGTTGTAATTTAAATTTCTGCAATGATATAAGTTTTTCGCTACCTTTTCATAAGTTGAAAATGTTTGTTTCGCTGACCAGCAAGCATAGTAATATTGTAATAGGTTTCAAATAGAAGAAATTTTGAATAAGGTCATCAGTCGGCCAACAAGCCACTTAAAACGTACGATTTAATTATCGACGGGTTTTTGCAATTTGTGAATTCGGGAGCTGAATCATTTCTACTCCTCAGTCCCCTACACACCGGTGTGAAGTTTTTAACGAAAAGTGTAGCTACACAAATTAATGAAAAGTGTAGCTACACAAATTAACGAAAGGTGTAACTTCTAAAAAGTGTTGCAATTAAAAGTGTAAATAGGAGGAATGGTTCCACACAAGAATTAAGATATAAATTTCAATTCAAACGATTTTTCAAAATACTTGCTACCCTATGGCTAATTCAGGAAAGCTCAGAGATGTTACCAAGTGTGGGCATATATATGGTCCACACTTGGTAACATCTCTGAATTTTCCTGAATTGGCCATAGTGTAGCAAGTATTTTGAAAAATAGTTACCTTTTTATGCAATTTAGATCCTAATTCTTGTGTGGAACCATTCCTCCTATTTACACTTTTAATTGCTACACATTTTAGAAGTTACACTCTTCGTTAAATTGTGTAGCTACACTTTTCATTAATTTGTGTAGCTACACTTTTCATTAAAAACTTCACACCGGTCCTCTCTATTTGTTCTCCATTGATTTTGTTGGTGGCACTACCTGCATTTCCTTTAAACATTCCAGATATTATGGTTGTAGGCATAACAATTATATGGTTGTTCTGAACCGGTCCGGTTGCTGCAAGAAACTGTTGACGAACCTGCTTGTGTTTAATATTTATTAGCTTCGCAAATCATAAGGGATTTCGCATTGAAGCGGAACTTTTAATTTGTTGCTATAAAATTCATCGAATGTCTGCCGCAGCTTTTGTTTCCCCCACATTTTCTGTTTTCTGTATATAAACACGTAACTCATTTGAATATATCGCATTTACAACACTTAAACCGACTTTTTACGATTTCGGTTAGGGATATGAAAATTATTTATCAGGAAAGCACTTTTTGTAGTTGAAAGTTGTTTTTCCCACAAGGAAATTGATCTCAATTTTTTGCAGAAGTAATTATTATCACTATCGGTGTATTCCCAATTTTATCGCCCAAACCTTCAATAAAGCACACTTACAAAAATTTGGTTTGGTATTTTAGGCTCAAATGTTTCTGCTGAAACGAAATGTTTTTAGTTGATTTTTAGAAAGCACAAAATAACAGTTTCAGATATAAAAATTACTTTTTGTCGTCCCATTATTTATCTGCATTTTTCGGCTGCTTATTTTGGTGTATGTTATTTACCGACATTTATCGGCTGTCATCTTCTGCTATTTTAACGTCAATAGGATATATACCAGACGTCTCTTATGACTCGCGCTATTTAACATTTCAACAGTCGGATCATATGTGTAGGGAAAGCGGCCAATTTTATAGAACTTGTATTTTGGAAATTTTCCGGCATTTCGGTATCACAAAATTTCCAAAGCTCATGATTTCTGATACGTAGATTTAATCAAAAATGTCATATCGATATTTCGATATATAAAATCGTGAGAGAAAATTCCTAAAAATAATTTTAACTTAAAAGACGAATCTGTTGTGTTTGATTTAGTTCGTTTCGCTATGATTTATAAGTGAAAGGATTTATTTTTTTTATAAAAATTAAAATCTTTTCAAAAAAAAAAAGTTTGCTAAAAGCTCGTCATACTAAATGGTTCAAAATAAAACCAAACTCGAAAAAAATTTGTTACCAAGTTGAATTTGTCGTTTTTTCGTTACAGTACTGTGTTGCCTTTTATGACACCTGTCTGTTATATTAAATGTTGATTGTGGAATTAAGGATTTTATGCTACATCAAATTTACTTTAAAATCTATTAAAAAATTAAAGTATATAGATTTTTATGTATATATATATGGAGGTACCTACCATGTGCTTGAAAAACAATAATACTAAGGATCGACGAATCATCGTCATCAATCATCAACACCATCGTACCTATATATAACAAATCTCTGTGTATGGTGTACGCAAAATTGAATGAACGCGAATTAAGCTTAGAATTTTATAGTTGATTTCGTTTGGTGGTGTTGTCGAATAAAATCGGTTTTTCATTTAACAAAAAAATTGAAAATAGAAAATAAAATTGTGAGAGCTATTCAAAAACGCGATAAATCGAAAATAAATACTAAAATCAAACATTGGTTTGATGGATTATAAAAAAACTGGAAAATTATACTCGTAACGGGTAGATGAGATGTACGAGTATTTCCCAATTCGCTTTCTTATTTTCCAGCACATTTAACACTTTTCTTCCTTTATACTGTCTGTCTATCTATACGTCGGTGTTTTATACAAGAAAAGTATTTATCCTACTTAACGATTTTATTTTTTGTTTTTGTATTTTCCAATATCTTGAAAATCCTTTCTTCTCTGCTCACATACCCCTTATCATGTTATGTAGATTCAGAATTTACACTCATGCCAGCACCCCCCTAAATACATCGCACATTGTGTTGTTGTAAATCATATTTTTGTGCTGTATGCTGTAAATACGAAAAACTTTAGCGTCATATTTCTCTTTCCTTTTAGTTTTGATATAAACATTTAAGAAGAATAAGAAGCGAGAATTAAAACTTTAGACTAACAAGAATTAAGCTTTTTCGTCTTATTATTATTATTATTATTATTATTAATATTAAGAGCAAAACTATCAAGAAAATTTCTCTATATATACAGTGAAAATCTATGGGAAGGAAAAAATCCGTAGTGTTACCCGATTATAATTTTCTGTAAAATTTTAATTATTATAATTTATATTTTGTTCTCTTTGTATATTTTCAGCAAAATCATTACCACTTCACTGCATCGTTGAATCGTTCACCTCACTTCAGGCTTCGATGATTAACGACATACGAAGCCCATGGAAACGGCGATCAAATATCGAAACAGATAGTTACGTTATAATCCCATCGGTAACACCATTTTGTGATATTGTTAAAACAGCCTTACAGAGTTTAGGCTATTCCATTGATATTGCGAATACGGCCAAAGGTACAATTATAATAAAAAATTGGAAGCCGCTTGCTTTGGAAAAGATTACCGATAGCCCTTTGATTTCCGTTGGTGAAATACTAGGTGAATTGACATCGGTGATTACGCTACGTATCTCGGTTATACGTACAAAACCATCATCGGTTAATGAGATCAAAGATAAATTATTAAAATTACTTGTGTTGCAATCACATACAGCACTGAGGTCAACTGGATGCCCTTTAGATGAAGTAAGTATGAAATAATTTATATATAAGATTTTTTTAATTCGCGGAGGCGATAATTCAATTATTAAAATATTTGTACAATAATTTTTATGATTTAAAACCTAATAAAAAAAATTTAATTTATTTTTAGATACTCTTATCACAAATCTGCCGAAACACAACATTCCCATTCGAGGTCAGTGACGATTTGCGCCGTAAATTCGATCAATGGTGGAGTAATCAAATTACACCACAAGCAAATCCAATAGCGACAAAAATTCTTCCCCCATTTGTTAATCCAAATACATCAAGCGTGAAAAATGAATTGGAGTTTGCTGCACGTCACCTTCATGTAGCATCGCGCGAACAATTAGAAAATCATCATCATAATCCACATCACAATATGATTGTGCATCCCGCTCTGCAAACCGTCCATTCACAGTATCCTAGCCAAAAAACACGGATGCGTACTAGTTTTGATCCTGAAATGGAATTACCCAAACTACAAAAATGGTTTCAAGAAAATCCTCATCCATCGCGACAACAAATCCAAAGTTATGTGATCCAATTGAATTCGCTTGAATCGCGAAGGGGTCGTAAACCGTTAGACGTTAATAATGTAGTGTACTGGTTTAAAAACGCCCGTGCTGCACAGAAACGAGCCGAGATTCGGGGACATGGATTAGGTAATGGATATGGTCCATCAGCCGGTATGCTAATGTCGCACTCGGATTACATGAAAAGCCCTCACAGTATACCGTCCGAAGATATCGATAATTTATCACAACACTCCGACGATATGGACGATGAAATGGATCGTCCCGTATCACCCCAACTTCCTTTGTCGTTAACAACACATGAGCGCAATCGGTCCCCCATCAATATTGATGATGTCAAAGTTGAAAATGATCGATCAAATACGAGTCCACCGATTATGTCGACGAGCCAGGAATTGGCAACGATTAAAAATGAGCGAGGTGAATCGGACCTCATGAATCACGGTGCTGATTTGCGGGTGCAAAATAATGATTCGCCTAAAACGTCACCGACGTCCGAGGAGCTGGATATGGACGATTCTGAAATGACCCCAAACGATTTTCGATCGCCATCGCCTGATTCGCGGCGAGATTTGCCATTCCCGATCGTACCGAATTCAATGTTTTCCCATTCAATCATGTACATGAGTCACTACATACCAGCTGCGATGGGACAAGGGCATCACGCGACACCGAACTCAAGCCCAAATGCATTGGGTCCGGTCGGTTTAAATCTATCAAATCTATCAAACGATGAGCGACGTAAACGCAATCGTACTTTTATCGATCCCGTCACTGAGGTACCAAAATTGGAGCAATGGTTTGCTATGAATACGCACCCATCACATAATTTAATTCTTAAGTACACCGAAGATCTTAATCGCATGCCGTACCGGTAAGTCTATTAAATTGTGTCCCTTATTCGAGCATCAAAATGATTTTTGATTTTTTTTTTGTCCTCTATTTACAGCCAAAAATTTCCCCGGTTGGAAAGCAAAAATGTGCAGTTTTGGTTTAAAAATCGTCGGGCGAAGTGTAAACGCTTGAAAATGTCTCTGTACGATACATCCCAGTTATCAGGACTTAGTTCATTCCATCCCGGTGATCGTGAATAATTTATACGAAATATAATTAATTAAATTAGGTTTTAAGATTAATAACTAAACATAAATAAAAACCAAAGAAAATTAAATTTTAATTATAATTAGTTTGTAAATAAATTAATGGGCTATTTAATAAATAATTTTAATTAATCTAATGTAGAACTTGTATAATTAATAAATTATTTTAACAATATAATATTGCATGTGTACTGAGATCAAAACCTAAATGAAATTTTAAATTATATATTAAAATTAATAATTAGAAATTGTTTGCTTTTTAAAACTAATTACTTACATGATATCCTGAACATATACATTCCAAAACTAAATTAATTTTAAATAATAAGTTTTCGTTTTTTAAATATATTGTTTGTACATAAATTAATAATTAATTAAATTAATTAAATTCTGTAATAATTTATATAAATATCACATTGTATGAATATAAATAAATCAGTAAAATTTTAAATAATTATGAGTATATAAAATAATTATTATTAATTATATGATAATTATAACAACTCAATTACTATTAAATTATATAAAGCATTATTAAATTTTAGGGTATTTAATACCGATTTTAATTTAACATTTAAATAAACAACAACAACAATAAATACATAAAACATGATTATAATTATAATAAATCAATAAACAAAGGAAATCCTAATTAAAATTTACATTAAAATTAATTTTAATTTATTTATTTAAAGAGAAGAACAATTTTGTTTGTAAGTAAGAATTCGATAAAAAGTAAGTACCGTTAATTACAATTATAAACTTAATATTCGTACTAATTCATTCATAGCTCCAAAATCATTCAAAAATTATCACGACATTTCATATTTCGTTAGCCTTACTGTTTTTGAACGGATAAAATTTATTGTACCAGATCGTAATTCGCCTGCAATCCGGGTTCGATTTCAAAATGTGGCCGAACTTCAAAATACGATATTTCCAACAACCGCGTCTTCCATACGCAACCTACCGACAGTTTCTTGCTTAACGTGTCATTAACATTACCTATAATCATTTTGAACCGGAAATTCAACAATAAAATATTTTCGATTTTTTTGCGAAAATCTCTGATGGTTAGCCTTACTGTTTTGGAACGGATAAAATTTATTGTCCCAGATCCTGTGTGTTTCGGTTATTTAGAATTGGTTACGTAATTATGAGTAGAGACGCGTTTAAGTTATTGCAATTAGTCGCCTTATTCGCCTGCAATCCGGGTTCGATTTCAAAATGTGGCCGAACTTCAAAATACGATATTTCCAACAACCGCGTCTTCCATATGCAACCTACCGATAGTTTCTTGCTTAACGTGTCATTAACATTACCTATAATCATTTTGAACCGGAAATTCAACACTAAAATATTTTCGATTTTTTTGCGAAAATCCCTGATGGTTAGCCTTACTGTTTTGGAACGGATAAAATTTATTGTCCCAGATCCTGTGTGTTTCGGTTATTTAGAATTGGTTACGTAATTATGAGTAGAGACGCGTTTAAGTTATTGCAATTAGTCGCCTTATTCGCCTGCAATCCGGGTTCGATTTCAAAATGTGGCCGAACTTCAAAATACGATATTTCCAACAACCGCGTCTTCCATACGCAACCTACCGACAGTTTCTTGCTGAACGTGTCATTAACTTTACCTATAATCATTTTGAACCGGAAATTCAACAATACAATATTTTCGATTTTTTTGCGAAAATCCCTGATGGTTAGCCTTACTGTTTTTGAACGGATAAAATTTATTGTCCCAGATCCTGTGTGTTTCGGTTATTTAGAATTGGTTACGTAATTATGAGTAGAGACGCGTTTAAGTTATTGCAATTAGTCGCCTTATTCGCCTGCAATCCGGGTTCGATTTCAAAATGTGGCCGAACTTCAAAATACGATATTTCCAACAACCGCGTCTTCCATACGCAACCTACCGACAGTTTCTTGCTGAACGTGTCATTAACTTTACCTATAATCATTTTGAACCGGAAATTCAACAATACAATATTTTCGATTTTTTTGCGAAAATCCCTGATGGTTAGCCTTACTGTTTTTGAACGGATAAAATTTATTGTCCCAGATCCTGTGTGTTTCGGTTATTTAGAATTGGTTACGTAATTATGAGTAGAGACGCGTTTAAGTTATTGCAATTAGTCGCCTTATTCGCCTGCAATCCGGGTTCGATTTCAAAATGTGGCCGAACTTCAAAATACGATATTTCCAACAACCGCGTCTTCCATACGCAACCTACCGACAGTTTCTTGCTTAACGTGTCATTAACATTACCTATAATCATTTTGAACCGGAAATTCAACAATAAAATATTTTCGATTTTTTTGCGAAAATCCCTGATGGTTAGCCTTACTGTTTTTGAACGGATAAAATTTATTGTCCCAGATCCTGTGTGTTTCGGTTATTTAGAATTGGTTACGTAATTATGAGTAGAGACGCGTTTAAGTTATTGCAATTAGTCGCCTTATTCGCCTGCAATCCGGGTTCGATTTCAAAATGTGGCCGAACTTCAAAATACGATATTTCCAACAACCGCGTCTTCCATACGCAACCTACCGACAGTTTCTTGCTTAACGTGTCATTAACATTACCTATAATCATTTTGAACCGGAAATTCAACAATAAAATATTTTCGATTTTTTTGCGAAAATCCCTGATGGTTAGCCTTACTGTTTTTGAACGGATAAAATTTATTGTCCCAGATCCTGTGTGTTTCGGTTATTTAGAATTGGTTACGTAATTATGAGTAGAGACGCGTTTAAGTTATTGCAATTAGTCGCCTTATTCGCCTGCAATCCGGGTTCGATTTCAAAATGTGGCCGAACTTCAAAATACGATATTTCCAACAACCGCGTCTTCCATATGCAACCTACCGATAGTTTCTTGCTTAACGTGTCATTAACATTACCTATAATCATTTTGAACCGGAAATTCAACAATACAATATTTTCGATTTTTTTGCGAAAATCCCTGATGGTTAGCCTTACTGTTTTGGAACGGATAATATTTATTGTCCCAGATCCTGTGTGTTTCGGTTATTTAGAATTGGTTACGTAATTATGAGTAGAGACGCGTTTAAGTTATTGCAATTAGTCGCCTTATTCGCCTGCAATCCGGGTTCGATTTCAAAATGTGGCCGAACTTCAAAATACGATATTTCCAACAACCGCGTCTTCCATACGCAACCTACCGACAGTTTCTTGCTGAAAGTGTCATTAACTTTACCTATAATCATTTTGAACCGGAAATTCAACAATACAATATTTTCGATTTTTTTGCGAAAATCCCTGATGGTTAGCCTTACTGTTTTTGAACGGATAAAATTTATTGTCCCAGATCCTGTGTGTTTCGGTTATTTAGAATTGGTTACGTAATTATGAGTAGAGACGCGTTTAAGTTATTGCAATTAGTCGCCTTATTCGCCTGCAATCCGGGTTCGATTTCAAAATGTGGCCGAACTTCAAAATACGATATTTCCAACAACCGCGTCTTCCATATGCAACCTACCGATAGTTTCTTGCTTAACGTGTCATTAACATTACCTATAATCATTTTGAACCGGAAATTCAACAATACAATATTTTCGATTTTTTTGCGAAAATCCCTGATGGTTAGCCTTACTGTTTTGGAACGGATAATATTTATTGTCCCAGATCCTGTGTGTTTCGGTTATTTAGAATTGGTTACGTAATTATGAGTAGAGACGCGTTTAAGTTATTGCAATTAGTCGCCTTATTCGCCTGCAATCCGGGTTCGATTTCAAAATGTGGCCGAACTTCAAAATACGATATTTCCAACAACCGCGTCTTCCATACGCAACCTACCGACAGTTTCTTGCTGAAAGTGTCATTAACTTTACCTATAATCATTTTGAACCGGAAATTCAACAATACAATATTTTCGATTTTTTTGCGAAAATCCCTGATGGTTAGCCTTACTGTTTTTGAACGGATAAAATTTATTGTCCCAGATCCTGTGTGTTTCGGTTATTTAGAATTGGTTACGTAATTATGAGTAGAGACGCGTTTAAGTTATTGCAATTAGTCGCCTTATTCGCCTGCAATCCGGGTTCGATTTCAAAATGTGGCCGAACTTCAAAATACGATATTTCCAACAACCGCGTCTTCCATACGCAACCTACCGACAGTTTCTTGCTTAACGTGTCATTAACATTACCTATAATCATTTTGAACCGGAAATTCAACAATAAAATATTTTCGATTTTTTTGCGAAAATCCCTGATGGTTAGCCTTACTGTTTTTGAACGGATAAAATTTATTGTCCCAGATCCTGTGTGTTTCGGTTATTTAGAATTGGTTACGTAATTATGAGTAGAGACGCGTTTAAGTTATTGCAATTAGTCGCCTTATTCGCCTGCAATCCGGGTTCGATTTCAAAATGTGGCCGAACTTCAAAATACGATATTTCCATCAACCGCGTCTTCCATACGCAACCTACCGACAGTTTCTTGCTTAACGTGTCATTAACATTACCTATAATCATTTTGAACCGGAAATTCAACAATAAAATATTTTCGATTTTTTTGCGAAAATCTCTGATGGTTAGCCTTACTGTTTTGGAACGGATAAAATTTATTGTCCCAGATCCTGTGTGTTTCGGTTATTTAGAATTGGTTACGTAATTATGAGTAGAGACGCGTTTAAGTTATTGCAATTAGTCGCCTTATTCGCCTGCAATCCGGGTTCGATTTCAAAATGTGGCCGAACTTCAAAATACGATATTTCCATCAACCGCGTCTTCCATACGCAACCTACCGACAGTTTCTTGCTTAACGTGTCATTAACATTACCTATAATCATTTTGAACCGAAAATTCAACAATAAAATATTTTCGATTTTTTTGCGAAAATCCCTGATGGTTAGCCTTACTGTTTTTGAACGGATAAAATTTATTGTCCCAGATCCTGTGTGTTTCGGTTATTTAGAATTGGTTACGTAATTATGAGTAGAGACGCGTTTAAGTTATTGCAATTAGTCGCCTTATTCGCCTGCAATCCGGGTTCGATTTCAAAATGTGGCCGAACTTCAAAATACGATATTTCCAACAACCGCGTCTTCCATACGCAACCTACCGACAGTTTCTTGCTTAACGTGTCATTAACATTACCTATAATCATTTTGAACCGGAAATTCAACAATAAAATATTTTCGATTTTTTTGCGAAAATCTCTGATGGTTAGCCTTACTGTTTTGGAACGGATAAAATTTATTGTCCCAGATCCTGTGTGTTTCGGTTATTTAGAATTGGTTACGTAATTATGAGTAGAGACGCGTTTAAGTTATTGCAATTAGTCGCCTTATTCGCCTGCAATCCGGGTTCGATTTCAAAATGTGGCCGAACTTCAAAATACGATATTTCCAACAACCGCGTCTTCCATACGCAACCTACCGACAGTTTCTTGCTTAACGTGTCATTAACATTACCTATAATCATTTTGAACCGGAAATTCAACAATAAAATATTTTCGATTTTTTTGCGAAAATCTCTGATGGTTAGCCTTACTGTTTTGGAACGGATAAAATTTATTGTCCCAGATCCTGTGTGTTTCGGTTATTTAGAATTGGTTACGTAATTATGAGTAGAGACGCGTTTAAGTTATTGCAATTAGTCGCCTTATTCGCCTGCAATCCGGGTTCGATTTCAAAATGTGGCCGAACTTCAAAATACGATATTTCCAACAACCGCGTCTTCCATACGCAACCTACCGACAGTTTCTTGCTTAACGTGTCATTAACATTACCTATAATCATTTTGAACCGGAAATTCAACAATAAAATATTTTCGATTTTTTTGCGAAAATCTCTGATGGTTAGCCTTACTGTTTTGGAACGGATAAAATTTATTGTCCCAGATCCTGTGTGTTTCGGTTATGTAGAATTGGTTACGTAATTATGAGTAGAGACGCGTTTAAGTTATTGCAATTAGTCGCCTTATTCGCCTGCAATCCGGGTTCGATTTCAAAATGTGGCCGAACTTCAAAATACGATATTTCCAACAACCGCGTCTTCCATACGCAACCTACCGACAGTTTCTTGCTTAACGTGTCATTAACATTACCTATAATCATTTTGAACCGGAAATTCAACAATAAAATATTTTCGATTTTTTTGCGAAAATCTCTGATGGTTAGCCTTACTGTTTTTGAACGGATAAAATTTATTGTCCCAGATCCTGTGTGTTTCGGTTATGTAGAATTGGTTACGTAATTATGAGTAGAGACGCGTTTAAGTTATTGCAATTAGTCGCCTTATTCGCCTGCAATCCGGGTTCGATTTCAAAATGTGGCCGAACTTCAAAATACGATATTTCCAACAACCGCGTCTTCCATACGCAACCTACCGACAGTTTCTTGCTTAACGTGTCATTAACATTACCTATAATCATTTTGAACCGGAAATTCAACAATAAAATATTTTCGATTTTTTTGCGAAAATCTCTGATGGTTAGCCTTACTGTTTTGGAACGGATAAAATTTATTGTCCCAGATCCTGTGTGTTTCGGTTATTTAGAATTGGTTACGTAATTATGAGTAGAGACGCGTTTAAGTTATTGCAATTAGTCGCCTTATTCGCCTGCAATCCGGGTTCGATTTCAAAATGTGGCCGAACTTCAAAATACGATATTTCCATCAACCGCGTCTTCCATACGCAACCTACCGACAGTTTCTTGCTTAACGTGTCATTAACATTACCTATAATCATTTTGAACCGGAAATTCAACAATAAAATATTTTCGATTTTTTTGCGAAAATCCCTGATGGTTAGCCTTACTGTTTTTGAACGGATAAAATTTATTGTCCCAGATCCTGTGTTTTTCGGTTATTTAGAATTGGTTACGTAATTATGAGTAGAGACGCGTTTAAGTTATTGCAATTAGTCGCCTTATTCGCCTGCAATCCGGGTGCGATTTCAAAATGTGGCCGAACTTCAAAATACGATATTTCCAACAACCGCGTCTTCCATACGCAACCTACCGACAGTTTCTTGCTTAACGTGTCATTAACATTACCTATAATCATTTTGAACCGGAAATTCAACAATAAAATATTTTCGATTTTTTTGCGAAAATCTCTGATGGTTAGCCTTACTGTTTTGGAACGGATAAAATTTATTGTCCCAGATCCTGTGTGTTTCGGTTATTTAGAATTGGTTACGTAATTATGAGTAGAGACGCGTTTAAGTTATTGCAATTAGTCGCCTTATTCGCCTGCAATCCGGGTTCGATTTCAAAATGTGGCCGAACTTCAAAATACGATATTTCCATCAACCGCGTCTTCCATACGCAACCTACCGACAGTTTCTTGCTTAACGTGTCATTAACATTACCTATAATCATTTTGAACCGGAAATTCAACAATAAAATATTTTCGATTTTTTTGCGAAAATCTCTGATGGTTAGCCTTACTGTTTTGGAACGGATAAAATTTATTGTCCCAGATCCTGTGTGTTTCGGTTATTTAGAATTGGTTACGTAATTATGAGTAGAGACGCGTTTAAGTTATTGCAATTAGTCACCTTATTCGCCTGCAATCCGGGTTCGATTTCAAAATGTGGCCGAACTTCAAAATACGATATTTCCAACAACCGCGTCTTCCATACGCAACCTACCGACAGTTTCTTGCTTAACGTGTCATTAACATTACCTATAATCATTTTGAACCGAAAATTCAACAATAAAATATTTTCGATTTTTTTGCGAAAATCCCTGATGGTTAGCCTTACTGTTTTTGAACGGATAAAATTTATTGTCCCAGATCCTGTGTGTTTCGGTTATGTAGAATTGGTTACGTAATTATGAGTAGAGACGCGTTTAAGTTATTGCAATTAGTCGCCTTATTCGCCTGCAATACGGGTTCGATTTCAAAATGTGGCCGAACTTCAAAATACGATATTTCCAACAACCGCGCCTTCCATATGCAACCTACCGATAGTTTCTTGCTTAACGTGTCATTAACATTACCTATAATCATTTTGAACCGGAAATTCAACAATAAAATATTTTCGATTTTTTTGCGAAAATCTCTGATGGTTAGCCTTACTGTTTTGGAACGGATAAAATTTATTGTCCCAGATCCTGTGTGTTTCGGTTATTTAGAATTGGTTACGTAATTATGAGTAGAGACGCGTTTAAGTTATTGCAATTAGTCACCTTATTCGCCTGCAATCCGGGTTCGATTTCAAAATGTGGCCGAACTTCAAAATACGATATTTCCAACAACCGCGTCTTCCATACGCAACCTACCGACAGTTTCTTGCTTAACGTGTCATTAACATTACCTATAATCATTTTGAACCGAAAATTCAACAATAAAATATTTTCGATTTTTTTGCGAAAATCCCTGATGGTTAGCCTTACTGTTTTTGAACGGATAAAATTTATTGTCCCAGATCCTGTGTGTTTCGGTTATGTAGAATTGGTTACGTAATTATGAGTAGAGACGCGTTTAAGTTATTGCAATTAGTCGCCTTATTCGCCTGCAATACGGGTTCGATTTCAAAATGTGGCCGAACTTCAAAATACGATATTTCCAACAACCGCGTCTTCCATACGCAACCTACCGACAGTTTCTTGCTTAACGTGTCATTAACATTACCTATAATCATTTTGAACCGGAAATTCAACAATAAAATATTTTCGATTTTTTTGCGAAAATCCCTGATGGTTAGCCTTACTGTTTTTGAACGGATAAAATTTATTGTCCCAGATCCTGTGTGTTTCGGTTATTTAGAATTGGTTACGTAATTATGAGTAGAGACGCGTTTAAGTTATTGCAATTAGTCGCCTTATTCGCCTGCAATACGGGTTCGATTTCAAAATGTGGCCGAACTTCAAAATACGATATTTCCAACAACCGCGCCTTCCATATGCAACCTACCGATAGTTTCTTGCTTAACGTGTCATTAACATTACCTATAATCATTTTGAACCGGAAATTCAACAATACAATATTTTCGATTTTTTTGCGAAAATCCCTGATGGTTAGCCTTACTGTTTTTGAACGGATAAAATTTATTGTCCCAGATCCTGTGTGTTTCGGTTATGTAGAATTGGTTACGTAATTATGAGTAGAGACGCGTTTAAGTTATTGCAATTAGTCGCCTTATTCGCCTGCAATCCGGGTTCGATTTCAAAATGTGGCCGAACTTCAAAATACGATATTTCCAACAACCGCGTCTTCCATACGCAACCTACCGATAGTTTCTTGCTTAACGTGTCATTAACATTACCTATAATCATTTTGAACCGGAAATTCAACAATAAAATATTTTCGATTTTTTTGCGAAAATCTCTGATGGTTAGCCTTACTGTTTTGGAACGGATAAAATTTATTGTCCCAGATCCTGTGTGTTTCGGTTATTTAGAATTGGTTACGTAATTATGAGTAGAGACGCGTTTAAGTTATTGCAATTAGTCGCCTTATTCGCCTGCAATCCGGGTTCGATTTCAAAATGTGGCCGAACTTCAAAATACGATATTTCCAACAACCGCGTCTTCCATATGCAACCTACCGATAGTTTCTTGCTTAACGTGCTATTAACATTACCTGTAATCATTTTGAACCGGAAATTCAACAATAAATATTTTCGATTTTTTTGCGAAAATCCCTGATGGTTAGCCTTACTGTTTTTGAACGGATAAAATTTATTGTCCCAGATCCTGTGTGTTTCGGTTATTTAGAATTGGTTACGTAATTATGAGTAGAGACGCGTTTAAGTTATTGCAATTAGTCGCCTTATTCGCCTGCAATCCGGGTTCGATTTCAAAATGTGGCCGAACTTCAAAATACGATATTTCCAACAACCGCGTCTTCCATACGCAACCTACCGACAGTTTCTTGCTTAACGTGTCATTAACATTACCTATAATCATTTTGAACCGGAAATTCAACAATACAATATTTTCGATTTTTTTGCGAAAATCCCTGATGGTTAGCCTTACTGTTTTGGAACGGATAAAATTTATTGTCCCAGATCCTGTGTGTTTCGGTTATTTAGAATTGGTTACGTAATTATGAGTAGAGACGCGTTTAAGTTATTGCAATTAGTCGCCTTATTCGCCTGCAATCCGGGTTCGATTTCAAAATGTGGCCGAACTTCAAAATACGATATTTCCAACAACCGCGTCTTCCATACGCAACCTACCGACAGTTTCTTGCTTAACGTGTCATTAACATTACCTATAATCATTTTGAACCGGAAATTCAACAATAAAATATTTTCGATTTTTTTGCGAAAATCCCTGATGGTTAGCCTTACTGTTTTTGAACGGATAAAATTTATTGTCCCAGATCCTGTGTGTTTCGGTTATTTAGAATTGGTTACGTAATTATGAGTAGAGACGCGTTTAAGTTATTGCAATTAGTCGCCTTATTCGCCTGCAATCCGGGTTCGATTTCAAAATGTGGCCGAACTTCAAAATACGATATTTCCAACAACCGCGTCTTCCATACGCAACCTACCGACAGTTTCTTGCTTAACGTGTCATTAACATTACCTATAATCATTTTGAACCGGAAATTCAACAATAAAATATTTTCGATTTTTTTGCGAAAATCCCTGATGGTTAGCCTTACTGTTTTGGAACGGATAAAATTTATTGTCCCAGATCCTGTGTGTTTCGGTTATGTAGAATTGGTTACGTAATTATGAGTAGAGACGCGTTTAAGTTATTGCAATTAGTCGCCTTATTCGCCTGCAATCCGGGTTCGATTTCAAAATGTGGCCGAACTTCAAAATACGATATTTCCAACAACCGCGTCTTCCATACGCAACCTACCGACAGTTTCTTGCTGAACGTGTCATTAACTTTACCTATAATCATTTTGAACCGGAAATTCAACAATACAATATTTTCGATTTTTTTGCGAAAATCCCTGATGGTTAGCCTTACTGTTTTTGAACGGATAAAATTTATTGTCCCAGATCCTGTGTGTTTCGGTTATTTAGAATTGGTTACGTAATTATGAGTAGAGACGCGTTTAAGTTATTGCAATTAGTCGCCTTATTCGCCTGCAATCCGGGTTCGATTTCAAAATGTGGCCGAACTTCAAAATACGATATTTCCAACAACCGCGTCTTCCATATGCAACCTACCGATAGTTTCTTGCTTAACGTGTCATTAACATTACCTATAATCATTTTGAACCGGAAATTCAACAATACAATATTTTCGATTTTTTTGCGAAAATCCCTGATGGTTAGCCTTACTGTTTTGGAACGGATAAAATTTATTGTCCCAGATCCTGTGTGTTTCGGTTATTTAGAATTGGTTACGTAATTATGAGTAGAGACGCGTTTAAGTTATTGCAATTAGTCGCCTTATTCGCCTGCAATCCGGGTTCGATTTCAAAATGTGGCCGAACTTCAAAATACGATATTTCCAACAACCGCGTCTTCCATACGCAACCTACCGACAGTTTCTTGCTGAACGTGTCATTAACTTTACCTATAATCATTTTGAACCGGAAATTCAACAATACAATATTTTCGATTTTTTTGCGAAAATCCCTGATGGTTAGCCTTACTGTTTTTGAACGGATAAAATTTATTGTCCCAGATCCTGTGTGTTTCGGTTATTTAGAATTGGTTACGTAATTATGAGTAGAGACGCGTTTAAGTTATTGCAATTAGTCGCCTTATTCGCCTGCAATCCGGGTTCGATTTCAAAATGTGGCCGAACTTCAAAATACGATATTTCCAACAACCGCGCCTTCCATATGCAACCTACCGATAGTTTCTTGCTTAACGTGTCATTAACATTACCTATAATCATTTTGAACCGGAAATTCAACAATACAATATTTTCGATTTTTTTGCGAAAATCCCTGATGGTTAGCCTTACTGTTTTGGAACGGATAAAATTTATTGTCCCAGATCCTGTGTGTTTCGGTTATTTAGAATTGGTTACGTAATTATGAGTAGAGACGCGTTTAAGTTATTGCAATTAGTCGCCTTATTCGCCTGCAATCCGGGTTCGATTTCAAAATGTGGCCGAACTTCAAAATACGATATTTCCAACAACCGCGTCTTCCATACGCAACCTACCGACAGTTTCTTGCTTAACGTGTCATTAACATTACCTATAATCATTTTGAACCGGAAATTCAACAATAAAATATTTTCGATTTTTTTGCGAAAATCCCTGATGGTTAGCCTTACTGTTTTTGAACGGATAAAATTTATTGTCCCAGATCCTGTGTGTTTCGGTTATTTAGAATTGGTTACGTAATTATGAGTAAGAGACGCGTTTAAGTTATTGCAATTAGTCGCCTTATTCGCCTGCAATCCGGGTTCGATTTCAAAATGTGGCCGAACTTCAAAATACGATATTTCCAACAACCGCGCCTTCCATATGCAACCTACCGATAGTTTCTTGCTTAACGTGTCATTAACATTACCTATAATCATTTTGAACCGGAAATTCAACAATACAATATTTTCGATTTTTTTGCGAAAATCCCTGATGGTTAGCCTTACTGTTTTTGAACGGATAAAATTTATTGTCCCAGATCCTGTGTGTTTCGGTTATTTAGAATTGGTTACGTAATTATGAGTAGAGACGCGTTTAAGTTATTGCAATTAGTCGCCTTATTCGCCTGCAATCCGGGTTCGATTTCAAAATGTGGCCGAACTTCAAAAAACGATATTTCCAACAACCGCGTCTTCCATACGCAACCTACCGACAGTTTCTTGCTTAACGTGTCATTAACATTACCTATAATCATTTTGAACCGGAAATTCAACAATAAAATATTTTCGATTTTTTTGCGAAAATCCCTGATGGTTAGCCTTACTGTTTTTGAACGGATAAAATTTATTGTCCCAGATCCTGTGTGTTTCGGTTATTTAGAATTGGTTACGTAATTATGAGTAGAGACGCGTTTAAGTTATTGCAATTAGTCGCCTTATTCGCCTGCAATCCGGGTTCGATTTCAAAATGTGGCCGAACTTCAAAAAACGATATTTCCAACAACCGCGTCTTCCATACGCAACCTACCGACAGTTTCTTGCTTAACGTGTCATTAACATTACCTATAATCATTTTGAACCGGAAATTCAACAATAAAATATTTTCGATTTTTTTGCGAAAATCCCTGGTTAGCCTTACTGTTTTTGAACGGATAAAATTTATTGTCCCAGATCCTGTGTGTTTCGGTTATTTAGAATTGGTTGCGTAATTATGAGTAAAGACGCGTTTAAGTTATTGCAATTAGTCGCCTTATTCGCCTGCAATCCGGGTTCGATTTCAAAATGTGGCCGAACTTCAAAATACGATATTTCCAACAACCGCGTCTTCCATACGCAACCTACCGACAGTTTCTTGCTTAACGTGTCATTAACATTACCTATAATCATTTTGAACCGGAAATTCAACAATAAAATATTTTCGATTTTTTTGCGAAAATCCCTGATGGTTAGCCTTACTGTTTTTGAACGGATAAAATTTATTGTCCCAGATCCTGTGTGTTTCGGTTATTTAGAATTGGTTACGTAATTATGAGTAGAGACGCGTTTAAGTTATTGCAATTAGTCGCCTTATTCGCCTGCAATCCGGGTTCGATTTCAAAATGTGGCCGAACTTCAAAATACGATATTTCCAACAACCGCGTCTTCCATACGCAACCTACCGACAGTTTCTTGCTTAACGTGTCATTAACATTACCTATAATCATTTTGAACCGGAAATTCAACAATAAAATATTTTCGATTTTTTTGCGAAAATCCCTGATGGTTAGCCTTACTGTTTTTGAACGGATAAAATTTATTGTCCCAGATCCTGTGTGTTTCGGTTATTTAGAATTGGTTACGTAATTATGAGTAGAGACGCGTTTAAGTTATTGCAATTAGTCGCCTTATTCGCCTGCAATCCGGGTTCGATTTCAAAATGTGGCCGAACTTCAAAATACGATATTTCCAACAACCGCGTCTTCCATACGCAACCTACCGACAGTTTCTTGCTTAACGTGTCATTAACATTACCTATAATCATTTTGAACCGGAAATTCAACAATAAAATATTTTCGATTTTTTTGCGAAAATCCCTGATGGTTAGCCTTACTGTTTTTGAACGGATAAAATTTATTGTCCCAGATCCTGTGTGTTTCGGTTATTTAGAATTGGTTACGTAATTATGAGTAGAGACGCGTTTAAGTTATTGCAATTAGTCGCCTTATTCGCCTGCAATCCGGGTTCGATTTCAAAATGTGGCCGAACTTCAAAATACGATATTTCCAACAACCGCGTCTTCCATACGCAACCTACCGACAGTTTCTTGCTTAACGTGTCATTAACATTACCTATAATCATTTTGAACCGGAAATTCAACAATAAAATATTTTCGATTTTTTTGCGAAAATCCCTGATGGTTAGCCTTACTGTTTTTGAACGGATAAAATTTATTGTCCCAGATCCTGTGTGTTTCGGTTATTTAGAATTGGTTACGTAATTATGAGTAGAGACGCGTTTAAGTTATTGCAATTAGTCGCCTTATTCGCCTGCAATCCGGGTTCGATTTCAAAATGTGGCCGAACTTCAAAATACGATATTTCCAACAACCGCGTCTTCCATACGCAACCTACCGACAGTTTCTTGCTTAACGTGTCATTAACATTACCTATAATCATTTTGAACCGGAAATTCAACAATAAAATATTTTCGATTTTTTTGCGAAAATCCCTGATGGTTAGCCTTACTGTTTTTGAACGGATAAAATTTATTGTCCCAGATCCTGTGTGTTTCGGTTATTTAGAATTGGTTACGTAATTATGAGTAGAGACGCGTTTAAGTTATTGCAATTAGTCGCCTTATTCGCCTGCAATCCGGGTTCGATTTCAAAATGTGGCCGAACTTCAAAATACGATATTTCCAACAACCGCGTCTTCCATACGCAACCTACCGACAGTTTCTTGCTTAACGTGTCATTAACATTACCTATAATCATTTTGAACCGGAAATTCAACAATAAAATATTTTCGATTTTTTTGCGAAAATCCCTGATGGTTAGCCTTACTGTTTTTGAACGGATAAAATTTATTGTCCCAGATCCTGTGTGTTTCGGTTATTTAGAATTGGTTACGTAATTATGAGTAGAGACGCGTTTAAGTTATTGCAATTAGTCGCCTTATTCGCCTGCAATCCGGGTTCGATTTCAAAATGTGGCCGAACTTCAAAATACGATATTTCCAACAACCGCGTCTTCCATACGCAACCTACCGACAGTTTCTTGCTTAACGTGTCATTAACATTACCTATAATCATTTTGAACCGGAAATTCAACAATAAAATATTTTCGATTTTTTTGCGAAAATCCCTGGTTAGCCTTACTGTTTTTGAACGGATAAAATTTATTGTCCCAGATCCTGTGTGTTTCGGTTATTTAGAATTGGTTGCGTAATTATGAGTAAAGACGCGTTTAAGTTATTGCAATTAGTCGCCTTATTCGCCTGCAATCCGGGTTCGATTTCAAAATGTGGCCGAACTTCAAAATACGATATTTCCAACAACCGCGTCTTCCATACGCAACCTACCGACAGTTTCTTGCTTAACGTGTCATTAACATTACCTATAATCATTTTGAACCGGAAATTCAACAATAAAATATTTTCGATTTTTTTGCGAAAATCCCTGATGGTTAGCCTTACTGTTTTTGAACGGATAAAATTTATTGTCCCAGATCCTGTGTGTTTCGGTTATTTAGAATTGGTTACGTAATTATGAGTAGAGACGCGTTTAAGTTATTGCAATTAGTCGCCTTATTCGCCTGCAATCCGGGTTCGATTTCAAAATGTGGCCGAACTTCAAAATACGATATTTCCAACAACCGCGTCTTCCATACGCAACCTACCGACAGTTTCTTGCTTAACGTGTCATTAACATTACCTATAATCATTTTGAACCGGAAATTCAACAATAAAATATTTTCGATTTTTTTGCGAAAATCCCTGATGGTTAGCCTTACTGTTTTTGAACGGATAAAATTTATTGTCCCAGATCCTGTGTGTTTCGGTTATTTAGAATTGGTTACGTAATTATGAGTAGAGACGCGTTTAAGTTATTGCAATTAGTCGCCTTATTCGCCTGCAATCCGGGTTCGATTTCAAAATGTGGCCGAACTTCAAAATACGATATTTCCAACAACCGCGTCTTCCATACGCAACCTACCGACAGTTTCTTGCTTAACGTGTCATTAACATTACCTATAATCATTTTGAACCGGAAATTCAACAATAAAATATTTTCGATTTTTTTGCGAAAATCCCTGATGGTTAGCCTTACTGTTTTTGAACGGATAAAATTTATTGTCCCAGATCCTGTGTGTTTCGGTTATTTAGAATTGGTTACGTAATTATGAGTAGAGACGCGTTTAAGTTATTGCAATTAGTCGCCTTATTCGCCTGCAATCCGGGTTCGATTTCAAAATGTGGCCGAACTTCAAAATACGATATTTCCAACAACCGCGTCTTCCATACGCAACCTACCGACAGTTTCTTGCTTAACGTGTCATTAACATTACCTATAATCATTTTGAACCGGAAATTCAACAATAAAATATTTTCGATTTTTTTGCGAAAATCCCTGATGGTTAGCCTTACTGTTTTTGAACGGATAAAATTTATTGTCCCAGATCCTGTGTGTTTCGGTTATTTAGAATTGGTTACGTAATTATGAGTAGAGACGCGTTTAAGTTATTGCAATTAGTCGCCTTATTCGCCTGCAATCCGGGTTCGATTTCAAAATGTGGCCGAACTTCAAAAAACGATATTTCCAACAACCGCGTCTTCCATACGCAACCTACCGACAGTTTCTTGCTTAACGTGTCATTAACATTACCTATAATCATTTTGAACCGGAAATTCAACAATAAAATATTTTCGATTTTTTTGCGAAAATCCCTGATGGTTAGCCTTACTGTTTTTGAACGGATAAAATTTATTGTCCCAGATCCTGTGTGTTTCGGTTATTTAGAATTGGTTACGTAATTATGAGTAGAGACGCGTTTAAGTTATTGCAATTAGTCGCCTTATTCGCCTGCAATCCGGGTTCGATTTCAAAATGTGGCCGAACTTCAAAAAACGATATTTCCAACAACCGCGTCTTCCATACGCAACCTACCGACAGTTTCTTGCTTAACGTGTCATTAACATTACCTATAATCATTTTGAACCGGAAATTCAACAATAAAATATTTTCGATTTTTTTGCGAAAATCCCTGATGGTTAGCCTTACTGTTTTTGAACGGATAAAATTTATTGTCCCAGATCCTGTGTGTTTCGGTTATTTAGAATTGGTTACGTAATTATGAGTAGAGACGCGTTTAAGTTATTGCAATTAGTCGCCTTATTCGCCTGCAATCCGGGTTCGATTTCAAAATGTGGCCGAACTTCAAAATACGATATTTCCAACAACCGCGTCTTCCATACGCAACCTACCGACAGTTTCTTGCTTAACGTGTCATTAACATTACCTATAATCATTTTGAACCGGAAATTCAACAATAAAATATTTTCGATTTTTTTGCGAAAATCCCTGATGGTTAGCCTTACTGTTTTTGAACGGATAAAATTTATTGTCCCAGATCCTGTGTGTTTCGGTTATTTAGAATTGGTTGCGTAATTATGAGTAAAGACGCGTTTAAGTTATTGCAATTAGTCGCCTTATTCGCCTGCAATCCGGGTTCGATTTCAAAATGTGGCCGAACTTCAAAATACGATATTTCCAACAACCGCGTCTTCCATACGCAACCTACCGACAGTTTCTTGCTTAACGTGTCATTAACATTACCTATAATCATTTTGAACCGGAAATTCAACAATAAAATATTTTCGATTTTTTTGCGAAAATCCCTGATGGTTAGCCTTACTGTTTTTGAACGGATAAAATTTATTGTCCCAGATCCTGTGTGTTTCGGTTATTTAGAATTGGTTACGTAATTATGAGTAGAGACGCGTTTAAGTTATTGCAATTAGTCGCCTTATTCGCCTGCAATCCGGGTTCGATTTCAAAATGTGGCCGAACTTCAAAATACGATATTTCCAACAACCGCGTCTTCCATACGCAACCTACCGACAGTTTCTTGCTTAACGTGTCATTAACATTACCTATAATCATTTTGAACCGGAAATTCAACAATAAAATATTTTCGATTTTTTTGCGAAAATCCCTGATGGTTAGCCTTACTGTTTTTGAACGGATAAAATTTATTGTCCCAGATCCTGTGTGTTTCGGTTATTTAGAATTGGTTACGTAATTATGAGTAGAGACGCGTTTAAGTTATTGCAATTAGTCGCCTTATTCGCCTGCAATCCGGGTTCGATTTCAAAATGTGGCCGAACTTCAAAATACGATATTTCCAACAACCGCGTCTTCCATACGCAACCTACCGACAGTTTCTTGCTTAACGTGTCATTAACATTACCTATAATCATTTTGAACCGGAAATTCAACAATAAAATATTTTCGATTTTTTTGCGAAAATCCCTGATGGTTAGCCTTACTGTTTTTGAACGGATAAAATTTATTGTCCCAGATCCTGTGTGTTTCGGTTATTTAGAATTGGTTACGTAATTATGAGTAGAGACGCGTTTAAGTTATTGCAATTAGTCGCCTTATTCGCCTGCAATCCGGGTTCGATTTCAAAATGTGGCCGAACTTCAAAATACGATATTTCCAACAACCGCGTCTTCCATACGCAACCTACCGACAGTTTCTTGCTTAACGTGTCATTAACATTACCTATAATCATTTTGAACCGGAAATTCAACAATAAAATATTTTCGATTTTTTTGCGAAAATCCCTGATGGTTAGCCTTACTGTTTTTGAACGGATAAAATTTATTGTCCCAGATCCTGTGTGTTTCGGTTATTTAGAATTGGTTACGTAATTATGAGTAGAGACGCGTTTAAGTTATTGCAATTAGTCGCCTTATTCGCCTGCAATCCGGGTTCGATTTCAAAATGTGGCCGAACTTCAAAATACGATATTTCCAACAACCGCGTCTTCCATACGCAACCTACCGACAGTTTCTTGCTTAACGTGTCATTAACATTACCTATAATCATTTTGAACCGGAAATTCAACAATAAAATATTTTCGATTTTTTTGCGAAAATCCCTGATGGTTAGCCTTACTGTTTTTGAACGGATAAAATTTATTGTCCCAGATCCTGTGTGTTTCGGTTATTTAGAATTGGTTACGTAATTATGAGTAGAGACGCGTTTAAGTTATTGCAATTAGTCGCCTTATTCGCCTGCAATCCGGGTTCGATTTCAAAATGTGGCCGAACTTCAAAATACGATATTTCCAACAACCGCGTCTTCCATACGCAACCTACCGACAGTTTCTTGCTTAACGTGTCATTAACATTACCTATAATCATTTTGAACCGGAAATTCAACAATACAATATTTTCGATTTTTTTGCGAAAATCCCTGATGGTTAGCCTTACTGTTTTGGAACGGATAAAATTTATTGTCCCAGATCCTGTGTGTTTCGGTTATTTAGAATTGGTTACGTAATTATGAGTAGAGACGCGTTTAAGTTATTGCAATTAGTCGCCTTATTCGCCTGCAATCCGGGTTCGATTTCAAAATGTGGCCGAACTTCAAAATACGATATTTCCAACAACCGCGTCTTCCATACGCAACCTACCGACAGTTTCTTGCTTAACGTGTCATTAACATTACCTATAATCATTTTGAACCGGAAATTCAACAATAAAATATTTTCGATTTTTTTGCGAAAATCCCTGATGGTTAGCCTTACTGTTTTTGAACGGATAAAATTTATTGTCCCAGATCCTGTGTGTTTCGGTTATTTAGAATTGGTTACGTAATTATGAGTAAGAGACGCGTTTAAGTTATTGCAATTAGTCGCCTTATTCGCCTGCAATCCGCGTTCGATTTCAAAATGTGGCCGAACTTCAAAATACGATATTTCCAACAACCGCGTCTTCCATACGCAACCTACCGACAGTTTCTTGCTGAACGTGTCATTAACTTTACCTATAATCATTTTGAACCGGAAATTCAACAATAAAATATTTTCGATTTTTTTGCGAAAATCCCTGATGGTTAGCCTTACTGTTTTGGAACGGATAAAATTTATTGTCCCAGATCCTGTGTGTTTCGGTTATTTAGAATTGGTTACGTAATTATGAGTAGAGACGCGTTTAAGTTATTGCAGTTAGTCGCCTTATTCGCCTGCAATCCGCGTTCGATTTCAAAATGTGGCCGAACTTCAAAATACGATATTTCCAACAACCGCGTCTTCCATACGCAACCTACCGACAGTTTCTTGCTGAACGTGTCATTAACTTTACCTATAATCATTTTGAACCGGAAATTCAACAATAAAATATTTTCGATTTTTTTGCGAAAATCCCTGATGGTTAGCCTTACTGTTTTGGAACGGATAAAATTTATTGTCCCAGATCCTGTGTGTTTCGGTTATTTAGAATTGGTTACGTAATTATGAGTAGAGACGCGTTTAAGTTATTGCAGTTAGTCGCCTTATTCGCCTGCAATCCGGGTTCGATTTCAAAATGTGGCCGAACTTCAAAATACGATATTTCCAACAACCGCGCCTTCCATATGCAACCTACCGATAGTTTCTTGCTTAACGTGTCATTAACATTACCTATAATCATTTTGAACCGGAAATTCAACAATACAATATTTTCGATTTTTATGCGAAAATCCCTGATGGTTAGCCTTACTGTTTTTGAACGGATAAAATTTATTGTCCCAGATCCTGTGTGTTTCGGTTATTTAGAATTGGTTACGTAATTATGAGTAGAGACGCGTTTAAGTTATTGCAATTAGTCGCCTTATTCGCCTGCAATCCGGGTTCGATTTCAAAATGTGGCCGAACTTCAAAATACGATATTTCCAACAACCGCGTCTTCCATACGCAACCTACCGACAGTTTCTTGCTTAACGTGTCATTAACATTACCTATAATCATTTTGAACCGGAAATTCAACAATACAATATTTTCGATTTTTTTGCGAAAATCCCTGATGGTTAGCCTTACTGTTTTGGAACGGATAAAATTTATTGTCCCAGATCCTGTGTGTTTCGGTTATTTAGAATTGGTTACGTAATTATGAGTAGAGACGCGTTTAAGTTATTGCAATTAGTCGCCTTATTCGCCTGCAATCCGGGTTCGATTTCAAAATGTGGCCGAACTTCAAAATACGATATTTCCAACAACCGCGCCTTCCATATGCAACCTACCGATAGTTTCTTGCTTAACGTGTCATTAACATTACCTATAATCATTTTGAACCGGAAATTCAACAATACAATATTTTCGATTTTTTTGCGAAAATCCCTGATGGTTAGCCTTACTGTTTTGGAACGGATAAAATTTATTGTCCCAGATCCTGTGTGTTTCGGTTATTTAGAATTGGTTACGTAATTATGAGTAGAGACGCGTTTAAGTTATTGCAATTAGTCGCCTTATTCGCCTGCAATCCGGGTTCGATTTCAAAATGTGGCCGAACTTCAAAATACGATATTTCCAACAACCGCGCCTTCCATATGCAACCTACCGATAGTTTCTTGCTTAACGTGTCATTAACATTACCTATAATCATTTTGAACCGGAAATTCAACAATACAATATTTTCGATTTTTTTGCGAAAATCCCTGATGGTTAGCCTTACTGTTTTGGAACGGATAAAATTTATTGTCCCAGATCCTGTGTGTTTCGGTTATTTAGAATTGGTTACGTAATTATGAGTAGAGACGCGTTTAAGTTATTGCAATTAGTCGCCTTATTCGCCTGCAATCCGGGTTCGATTTCAAAATGTGGCCGAACTTCAAAATACGATATTTCCAACAACCGCGTCTTCCATACGCAACCTACCGACAGTTTCTTGCTTAACGTGTCATTAACATTACCTATAATCATTTTGAACCGGAAATTCAACAATAAAATATTTTCGATTTTTTTGCGAAAATCCCTGATGGTTAGCCTTACTGTTTTTGAACGGATAAAATTTATTGTCCCAGATCCTGTGTGTTTCGGTTATTTAGAATTGGTTACGTAATTATGAGTAGAGACGCGTTTAAGTTATTGCAATTAGTCGCCTTATTCGCCTGCAATCCGGGTTCGATTTCAAAATGTGGCCGAACTTCAAAATACGATATTTCCAACAACCGCGCCTTCCATATGCAACCTACCGATAGTTTCTTGCTTAACGTGTCATTAACATTACCTATAATCATTTTGAACCGGAAATTCAACAATACAATATTTTCGATTTTTTTGCGAAAATCCCTGATGGTTAGCCTTACTGTTTTGGAACGGATAAAATTTATTGTCCCAGATCCTGTGTGTTTCGGTTATTTAGAATTGGTTACGTAATTATGAGTAGAGACGCGTTTAAGTTATTGCAATTAGTCGCCTTATTCGCCTGCAATCCGGGTTCGATTTCAAAATGTGGCCGAACTTCAAAATACGATATTTCCAACAACCGCGTCTTCCATACGCAACCTACCGACAGTTTCTTGCTTAACGTGTCATTAACATTACCTATAATCATTTTGAACCGGAAATTCAACAATACAATATTTTCGATTTTTTTGCGAAAATCCCTGATGGTTAGCCTTACTGTTTTGGAACGGATAAAATTTATTGTCCCAGATCCTGTGTGTTTCGGTTATTTAGAATTGGTTACGTAATTATGAGTAGAGACGCGTTTAAGTTATTGCAATTAGTCGCCTTATTCGCCTGCAATCCGGGTTCGATTTCAAAATGTGGCCGAACTTCAAAATACGATATTTCCAACAACCGCGCCTTCCATATGCAACCTACCGATAGTTTCTTGCTTAACGTGTCATTAACATTACCTATAATCATTTTGAACCGGAAATTCAACAATACAATATTTTCGATTTTTTTGCGAAAATCCCTGATGGTTAGCCTTACTGTTTTGGAACGGATAAAATTTATTGTCCCAGATCCTGTGTGTTTCGGTTATTTAGAATTGGTTACGTAATTATGAGTAGAGACGCGTTTAAGTTATTGCAATTAGTCGCCTTATTCGCCTGCAATCCGGGTTCGATTTCAAAATGTGGCCGAACTTCAAAATACGATATTTCCAACAACCGCGTCTTCCATACGCAACCTACCGACAGTTTCTTGCTTAACGTGTCATTAACATTACCTATAATCATTTTGAACCGGAAATTCAACAATACAATATTTTCGATTTTTTTGCGAAAATCCCTGATGGTTAGCCTTACTGTTTTGGAACGGATAAAATTTATTGTCCCAGATCCTGTGTGTTTCGGTTATTTAGAATTGGTTACGTAATTATGAGTAGAGACGCGTTTAAGTTATTGCAATTAGTCGCCTTATTCGCCTGCAATCCGGGTTCGATTTCAAAATGTGGCCGAACTTCAAAATACGATATTTCCAACAACCGCGTCTTCCATACGCAACCTACCGACAGTTTCTTGCTGAACGTGTCATTAACTTTACCTATAATCATTTTGAACCGGAAATTCAACAATACAATATTTTCGATTTTTTTGCGAAAATCCCTGATGGCTAGCCTTACTGTTTTTGAACGGATAAAATTTATTGTCCCAGATCCTGTGTGTTTCGGTTATTTAGAATTGGTTACGTAATTATGAGTAGAGACGCGTTTAAGTTATTGCAATTAGTCGCCTTATTCGCCTGCAATCCGGGTTCGATTTCAAAATGTGGCCGAACTTCAAAATACGATATTTCCAACAACCGCGCCTTCCATATGCAACCTACCGATAGTTTCTTGCTTAACGTGTCATTAACATTACCTATAATCATTTTGAACCGGAAATTCAACAATACAATATTTTCGATTTTTTTGCGAAAATCCCTGATGGTTAGCCTTACTGTTTTGAACGGATAAAATTTATTGTCCCAGATCCTGTGTGTTTCGGTTATTTAGAATTGGTTACGTAATTATGAGTAGAGACGCGTTTAAGTTATTGCAATTAGTCGCCTTATTCGCCTGCAATCCGGGTTCGATTTCAAAATGTGGCCGAACTTCAAAATACGATATTTCCAACAACCGCGCCTTCCATATGCAACCTACCGATAGTTTCTTGCTTAACGTGTCATTAACATTACCTATAATCATTTTGAACCGGAAATTCAACAATACAATATTTTCGATTTTTTTGCGAAAATCCCTGATGGTTAGCCTTACTGTTTTGGAACGGATAAAATTTATTGTCCCAGATCCTGTGTGTTTCGGTTATTTAGAATTGGTTACGTAATTATGAGTAGAGACGCGTTTAAGTTATTGCAATTAGTCGCCTTATTCGCCTGCAATCCGGGTTCGATTTCAAAATGTGGCCGAACTTCAAAATACGATATTTCCAACAACCGCGTCTTCCATACGCAACCTACCGACAGTTTCTTGCTGAACGTGTCATTAACTTTACCTATAATCATTTTGAACCGGAAATTCAACAATACAATATTTTCGATTTTTTTGCGAAAATCCCTGATGGTTAGCCTTACTGTTTTGAACGGATAAAATTTATTGTCCCAGATCCTGTGTGTTTCGGTTATTTAGAATTGGTTACGTAATTATGAGTAGAGACGCGTTTAAGTTATTGCAATTAGTCGCCTTATTCGCCTGCAATCCGGGTTCGATTTCAAAATGTGGCCGAACTTCAAAATACGATATTTCCAACAACCGCGCCTTCCATACGCAACCTACCGACAGTTTCTTGCTTAACGTGTCATTAACATTACCTATAATCATTTTGAACCGGAAATTCAACAATAAAATATTTTCGATTTTTTTGCGAAAATCCCTGATGGTTAGCCTTACTGTTTTTGAACGGATAAAATTTATTGTCCCAGATCCTGTGTGTTTCGGTTATTTAGAATTGGTTACGTATTTATGAGTAGAGACGCGTTTAAGTTATTGCAATTAGTCGCCTTATTCGCCTGCAATCCGGGTTCGATTTCAAAATGTGGCCGAACTTCAAAATACGATATTTCCAACAACCGCGTCTTCCATACGCAACCTACCGACAGTTTCTTGCTGAACGTGTCATTAACTTTACCTATAATCATTTTGAACCGGAAATTCAACAATACAATATTTTCGATTTTTTTGCGAAAATCCCTGATGGTTAGCCTTACTGTTTTTGAACGGATAAAATTTATTGTCCCAGATCCTGTGTGTTTCGGTTATTTAGAATTGGTTACGTAATTATGAGTAGAGACGCGTTTAAGTTATTGCAATTAGTCGCCTTATTCGCCTGCAATCCGGGTTCGATTTCAAAATGTGGCCGAACTTCAAAATACGATATTTCCAACAACCGCGCCTTCCATATGCAACCTACCGATAGTTTCTTGCTTAACGTGTCATTAACATTACCTATAATCATTTTGAACCGGAAATTCAACAATACAATATTTTCGATTTTTTTGCGAAAATCCCTGATGGTTAGCCTTACTGTTTTGGAACGGATAAAATTTATTGTCCCAGATCCTGTGTGTTTCGGTTATTTAGAATTGGTTACGTAATTATGAGTAGAGACGCGTTTAAGTTATTGCAATTAGTCGCCTTATTCGCCTGCAATCCGGGTTCGATTTCAAAATGTGGCCGAACTTCAAAATACGATATTTCCAACAACCGCGTCTTCCATACGCAACCTACCGACAGTTTCTTGCTGAACGTGTCATTAACTTTACCTATAATCATTTTGAACCGGAAATTCAACAATACAATATTTTCGATTTTTTTGCGAAAATCCCTGATGGTTAGCCTTACTGTTTTGGAACGGATAAAATTTATTGTCCCAGATCCTGTGTGTTTCGGTTATTTAGAATTGGTTACGTAATTATGAGTAGAGACGCGTTTAAGTTATTGCAATTAGTCGCCTTATTCGCCTGCAATCCGGGTTCGATTTCAAAATGTGGCCGAACTTCAAAATACGATATTTCCAACAACCGCGCCTTCCATATGCAACCTACCGATAGTTTCTTGCTTAACGTGTCATTAACATTACCTATAATCATTTTGAACCGGAAATTCAACAATACAATATTTTCGATTTTTTTGCGAAAATCCCTGATGGTTAGCCTTACTGTTTTGGAACGGATAAAATTTATTGTCCCAGATCCTGTGTGTTTCGGTTATTTAGAATTGGTTACGTAATTATGAGTAGAGACGCGTTTAAGTTATTGCAATTAGTCGCCTTATTCGCCTGCAATCCGGGTTCGATTTCAAAATGTGGCCGAACTTCAAAATACGATATTTCCAACAACCGCGTCTTCCATACGCAACCTACCGACAGTTTCTTGCTTAACGTGTCATTAACATTACCTATAATCATTTTGAACCGGAAATTCAACAATAAAATATTTTCGATTTTTTTGCGAAAATCCCTGATGGTTAGCCTTACTGTTTTTGAACGGATAAAATTTATTGTCCCAGATCCTGTGTGTTTCGGTTATTTAGAATTGGTTACGTAATTATGAGTAGAGACGCGTTTAAGTTATTGCAATTAGTCGCCTTATTCGCCTGCAATCCGGGTTCGATTTCAAAATGTGGCCGAACTTCAAAATACGATATTTCCAACAACCGCGCCTTCCATATGCAACCTACCGATAGTTTCTTGCTTAACGTGTCATTAACATTACCTATAATCATTTTGAACCGGAAATTCAACAATACAATATTTTCGATTTTTTTGCGAAAATCCCTGATGGTTAGCCTTACTGTTTTGGAACGGATAAAATTTATTGTCCCAGATCCTGTGTGTTTCGGTTATTTAGAATTGGTTACGTAATTATGAGTAGAGACGCGTTTAAGTTATTGCAATTAGTCGCCTTATTCGCCTGCAATCCGGGTTCGATTTCAAAATGTGGCCGAACTTCAAAATACGATATTTCCAACAACCGCGTCTTCCATACGCAACCTACCGACAGTTTCTTGCTTAACGTGTCATTAACATTACCTATAATCATTTTGAACCGGAAATTCAACAATAAAATATTTTCGATTTTTTTGCGAAAATCCCTGATGGTTAGCCTTACTGTTTTTGAACGGATAAAATTTATTGTCCCAGATCCTGTGTGTTTCGGTTATTTAGAATTGGTTACGTAATTATGAGTAGAGACGCGTTTAAGTTATTGCAATTAGTCGCCTTATTCGCCTGCAATCCGGGTTCGATTTCAAAATGTGGCCGAACTTCAAAATACGATATTTCCAACAACCGCGTCTTCCATACGCAACCTACCGACAGTTTCTTGCTTAACGTGCCATTAACATTACCTATAATCATTTTGAACCGGAAATTCAACAATAAAATATTTTCGATTTTTTTGCGAAAATCCCTGATGGTTAGCCTTACTGTTTTTGAACGGATAAAATTTATTGTCCCAGATCCTGTGTGTTTCGGTTATTTAGAATTGGTTACGTAATTATGAGTAGAGACGCGTTTAAGTTATTGCAATTAGTCGCTTTATTCGCCTGCAATCCGGGTTCGATTTCAAAATGTGGCCGAACTTCAAAATACGATATTTCCAACAACCGCGCCTTCCATATGCAACCTACCGATAGTTTCTTGCTTAACGTGTCATTAACATTACCTATAATCATTTTGAACCGGAAATTCAACAATACAATATTTTCGATTTTTTTGCGAAAATCCCTGATGGTTAGCCTTACTGTTTTTGAACGGATAAAATTTATTGTCCCAGATCCTGTGTGTTTCGGTTATTTAGAATTGGTTACGTAATTATGAGTAGAGACGCGTTTAAGTTATTGCAATTAGTCGCCTTATTCGCCTGCAATCCGGGTTCGATTTCAAAATGTGGCCGAACTTCAAAATACGATATTTCCAACAACCGCGTCTTCCATACGCAACCTACCGACAGTTTCTTGCTTAACGTGCCATTAACATTACCTATAATCATTTTGAACCGGAAATTCAACAATACAATATTTTCGATTTTTTTGCGAAAATCCCTGATGGCTAGCCTTACTGTTTTGGAACGGATAAAATTTATTGTCCCAGATCCTGTGTGTTTCGGTTATTTAGAATTGGTTACGTAATTATGAGTAGAGACGCGTTTAAGTTATTGCAATTAGTCGCCTTATTCGCCTGCAATCCGGGTTCGATTTCAAAATGTGGCCGAACTTCAAAATACGATATTTCCAACAACCGCGTCTTCCATACGCAACCTACCGACAGTTTCTTGCTTAACGTGTCATTAACATTACCTATAATCATTTTGAACCGGAAATTCAACAATAAAATATTTTCGATTTTTTTGCGAAAATCCCTGATGGTTAGCCTTACTGTTTTTGAACGGATAAAATTTATTGTCCCAGATCCTGTGTGTTTCGGTTATTTAGAATTGGTTACGTAATTATGAGTAGAGACGCGTTTAAGTTATTGCAATTAGTCGCCTTATTCGCCTGCAATCCGGGTTCGATTTCAAAATGTGGCCGAACTTCAAAATACGATATTTCCAACAACCGCGCCTTCCATATGCAACCTACCGATAGTTTCTTGCTTAACGTGTCATTAACATTACCTATAATCATTTTGAACCGGAAATTCAACAATACAATATTTTCGATTTTTTTGCGAAAATCCCTGATGGTTAGCCTTACTGTTTTGGAACGGATAAAATTTATTGTCCCAGATCCTGTGTGTTTCGGTTATTTAGAATTGGTTACGTAATTATGAGTAGAGACGCGTTTAAGTTATTGCAATTAGTCGCCTTATTCGCCTGCAATCCGGGTTCGATTTCAAAATGTGGCCGAACTTCAAAATACGATATTTCCAACAACCGCGCCTTCCATATGCAACCTACCGATAGTTTCTTGCTTAACGTGTCATTAACATTACCTATAATCATTTTGAACCGGAAATTCAACAATAAAATATTTTCGATTTTTTTGCGAAAATCCCTGATGGTTAGCCTTACTGTTTTTGAACGGATAAAATTTATTGTCCCAGATCCTGTGTGTTTCGGTTATTTAGAATTGGTTACGTAATTATGAGTAGAGACGCGTTTAAGTTATTGCAATTAGTCGCCTTATTCGCCTGCAATCCGGGTTCGATTTCAAAATGTGGCCGAACTTCAAAATACGATATTTCCAACAACCGCGCCTTCCATATGCAACCTACCGATAGTTTCTTGCTTAACGTGTCATTAACATTACCTATAATCATTTTGAACCGGAAATTCAACAATAAAATATTTTCGATTTTTTTGCGAAAATCCCTGATGGTTAGCCTTACTGTTTTGGAACGGATAAAATTTATTGTCCCAGATCCTGTGTGTTTCGGTTATTTAGAATTGGTTACGTAATTATGAGTAGAGACGCGTTTAAGTTATTGCAATTAGTCGCCTTATTCGCCTGCAATCCGGGTTCGATTTCAAAATGTGGCCGAACTTCAAAATACGATATTTCCAACAACCGCGCCTTCCATATGCAACCTACCGATAGTTTCTTGCTTAACGTGTCATTAACATTACCTATAATCATTTTGAACCGGAAATTCAACAATACAATATTTTCGATTTTTTTGCGAAAATCCCTGATGGTTAGCCTTACTGTTTTTGAACGGATAAAATTTATTGTCCCAGATCCTGTGTGTTTCGGTTATTTAGAATTGGTTACGTAATTATGAGTAGAGACGCGTTTAAGTTATTGCAATTAGTCGCCTTATTCGCCTGCAATCCGGGTTCGATTTCAAAATGTGGCCGAACTTCAAAATACGATATTTCCAACAACCGCGTCTTCCATACGCAACCTACCGACAGTTTCTTGCTTAACGTGTCATTAACATTACCTATAATCATTTTGAACCGGAAATTCAACAATAAAATATTTTCGATTTTTTTGCGAAAATCCCTGATGGTTAGCCTTACTGTTTTGGAACGGATAAAATTTATTGTCCCAGATCCTGTGTGTTTCGGTTATTTAGAATTGGTTACGTAATTATGAGTAGAGACGCGTTTAAGTTATTGCAATTAGTCGCCTTATTCGCCTGCAATCCGGGTTCGATTTCAAAATGTGGCCGAACTTCAAAATACGATATTTCCAACAACCGCGCCTTCCATATGCAACCTACCGATAGTTTCTTGCTTAACGTGTCATTAACATTACCTATAATCATTTTGAACCGGAAATTCAACAATACAATATTTTCGATTTTTTTGCGAAAATCCCTGATGGTTAGCCTTACTGTTTTTGAACGGATAAAATTTATTGTCCCAGATCCTGTGTGTTTCGGTTATTTAGAATTGGTTACGTAATTATGAGTAGAGACGCGTTTAAGTTATTGCAATTAGTCGCCTTATTCGCCTGCAATCCGGGTTCGATTTCAAAATGTGGCCGAACTTCAAAATACGATATTTCCAACAACCGCGTCTTCCATACGCAACCTACCGACAGTTTCTTGCTTAACGTGTCATTAACATTACCTATAATCATTTTGAACCGGAAATTCAACACTAAAATATTTTCGATTTTTTTGCGAAAATCCCTGATGGTAGCCTTACTGTTTTTGAACGGATAAAATTTATTGTCCCAGATCCTGTGTGTTTCGGTTATTTAGAATTGGTTACGTAATTATGAGTAGAGACGCGTTTAAGTTATTGCAATTAGTCGCCTTATTCGCCTGCAATCCGGGTTCGATTTCAAAATGTGGCCGAACTTCAAAATACGATATTTCCAACAACCGCGCCTTCCATATGCAACCTACCGACAGTTTCTTGCTTAACGTGTCATTAACATTACCTATAATCATTTTGAACCGGAAATTCAACAATACAATATTTTCGATTTTTTTGCGAAAATCCTTGATGGTTAGCCTTACTGTTTTTGAACGGATAAAATTTATTGTCCCAGATCCTGTGTGTTTCGGTTATTTAGAATTGGTTACGTAATTATGAGTAGAGACGCGTTTAAGTTATTGCAATTAGTCGCCTTATTCGCCTGCAATCCGGGTTCGATTTCAAAATGTGGCCGAACTTCAAAATACGATATTTCCAACAACCGCGCCTTCCATATGCAACCTACCGATAGTTTCTTGCTTAACGTGTCATTAACATTACCTATAATCATTTTGAACCGGAAATTCAACAATAAAATATTTTCGATTTTTTTGCGAAAATCCCTGATGGTTAGCCTTACTCTTTTGGAACGGATAAAATTTATTGTCCCAGATCCTGTGTGTTTCGGTTATTTAGAATTGGTTACGTAATTATGAGTAGAGACGCGTTTAAGTTATTGCAATTAGTCGCCTTATTCGCCTGCAATCCGGGTTCGATTTCAAAATGTGGCCGAACTTCAAAATACGATATTTCCAACAACCGCGTCTTCCATACGCAACCTACCGACAGTTTCTTGCTTAACGTGTCATTAACATTACCTATAATCATTTTGAACCGGAAATTCAACAATAAAATATTTTCGATTTTTTTGCGAAAATCCCTGATGGTTAGCCTTACTGTTTTGGAACGGATAAAATTTATTGTCCCAGATCCTGTGTGTTTCGGTTATTTAGAATTGGTTACGTAATTATGAGTAGAGACGCGTTTAAGTTATTGCAATTAGTCGCCTTATTCGCCTGCAATCCGGGTTCGATTTCAAAATGTGGCCGAACTTCAAAATACGATATTTCCAACAACCGCGCCTTCCATATGCAACCTACCGACAGTTTCTTGCTTAACGTGTCATTAACATTACCTATAATCATTTTGAACCGGAAATTCAACAATACAATATTTTCGATTTTTTTGCGAAAATCCCTGATGGTTAGCCTTACTGTTTTTGAACGGATAAAATTTATTGTCCCAGATCCTGTGTGTTTCGGTTATTTAGAATTGGTTACGTAATTATGAGTAGAGACGCGTTTAAGTTATTGCAATTAGTCGCCTTATTCGCCTGCAATCCGGGTTCGATTTCAAAATGTGGCCGAACTTCAAAATACGATATTTCCAACAACCGCGCCTTCCATATGCAACCTACCGATAGTTTCTTGCTTAACGTGTCATTAACATTACCTATAATCATTTTGAACCGGAAATTCAACAATACAATATTTTCGATTTTTTTGCGAAAATCCCTGATGGTTAGCCTTACTGTTTTTGAACGGATAAAATTTATTGTCCCAGATCCTGTGTGTTTCGGTTATTTAGAATTGGTTACGTAATTATGAGTAGAGACGCGTTTAAGTTATTGCAATTAGTCGCCTTATTCGCCTGCAATCCGGGTTCGATTTCAAAATGTGGCCGAACTTCAAAATACGATATTTCCAACAACCGCGTCTTCCATACGCAACCTACCGACAGTTTCTTGCTTAACGTGTCATTAACATTACCTATAATCATTTTGAACCGGAAATTCAACACTAAAATATTTTCGATTTTTTTGCGAAAATCCCTGATGGTTAGCCTTACTGTTTTTGAACGGATAAAATTTATTGTCCCAGATCCTGTGTGTTTCGGTTATTTAGAATTGGTTACGTAATCATGAGTAGAGACGCGTTTAAGTTATTGCAATTAGTCGCCTTATTCGCCTGCAATCCAGGTTCGATTTCAAAATGTGACCGAACTTCAAAATACGATATTTCCAACAACCGCGTCTTCCATACGCAACCTACCGACAGTTTCTTGCTTAACGTGTCATTAACATTACCTATAATCATTTTGAACCGGAAATTCAACACTAAAATATTTTCGATTTTTTTGCGAAAATCCCTGATGGTTAGCCTTACTGTTTTGGAACGGATAAAATTTATTGTCCCAGATCCTGTGTGTTTCGGTTATTTAGAATTGGTTACGTAATTATGAGTAGAGACGCGTTTAAGTTATTGCAATTAGTCGCCTTATTCGCCTGCAATCCGGGTTCGATTTCAAAATGTGGCCGAACTTCAAAATACGATATTTCCAACAACCGCGTCTTCCATACGCAACCTACCGACAGTTTCTTGCTTAACGTGTCATTAACATTACCTATAATCATTTTGAACCGGAAATTCAACAATACAATATTTTCGATTTTTTTGCGAAAATCCCTGATGGTTGTTAGACTTACTGTTTTTGAACGGATAAAATTTATTGTCCCAGATCCTGTGTGTTTCGGTTATTTAGAATTGGTTACGTAATTATGAGTAGAGACGCGTTTAAGTTATTGCAATTAGTCGCCTTATTCGCCTGCAATCCGGGTTCGATTTCAAAATGTGGCCGAACTTCAAAATACGATATTTCCAACAACCGCGCCTTCCATATGCAACCTACCGATAGTTTCTTGCTGAACGTGTCATTAACATTACCTATAATCATTTTGAACCGGAAATTCAACACTAAAATATTTTCGATTTTTTTGCGAAAATCCCTGATGGTTAGCCTTACTGTTTTTGAACGGATAAAATTTATTGTCCCAGATCCTGTGTGTTTCGGTTATTTAGAATTGGTTACGTAATTATGAGTAGAGACGCGTTTGAGTTATTGCAATTAGTCGCCTTATTCGCCTGCAATCCGGGTTCGATTTCAAAATGTGGCCGAACTTCAAAATACGATATTTCCAACAACCGCGCCTTCCATATGCAACCTACCGATAGTTTCTTGCTTAACGTGTCATTAACATTACCTATAATCATTTTGAACCGGAAATTCAACAATAAAATATTTTCGATTTTTTTGCGAAAATCTCTGATGGTTAGCCTTACTGTTTTGGAACGGATAAAATTTATTGTCCCAGATCCTGTGTGTTTCGGTTATTTAGAATTGGTTACGTAATTATGAGTAGAGACGCGTTTAAGTTATTGCAATTAGTCGCCTTATTCGCCTGCAATCCGGGTTCGATTTCAAAATGTGGCCGAACTTCAAAATACGATATTTCCAACAACCGCGCCTTCCATATGCAACCTACCGATAGTTTCTTGCTGAACGTGTCATTAACATTACCTATAATCATTTTGAACCGGAAATTCAACACTAAAATATTTTCGATTTTTTTGCGAAAATCCCTGATGGTTAGCCTTACTGTTTTTGAACGGATAAAATTTATTGTCCCAGATCCTGTGTGTTTCGGTTATTTAGAATTGGTTACGTAATTATGAGTAGAGACGCGTTTAAGTTATTGCAATTAGTCGCCTTATTCGCCTGCAATCCGGGTTCGATTTCAAAATGTGGCCGAACTTCAAAATACGATATTTCCAACAACCGCGCCTTCCATATGCAACCTACCGATAGTTTCTTGCTTAACGTGTCATTAACATTACCTATAATCATTTTGAACCGGAAATTCAACACTAAAATATTTTCGATTTTTTTGCGAAAATCCCTGATGGTTAGCCTTACTGTTTTTGAACGGATAAAATTTATTGTCCCAGATCCTGTGTGTTTCGGTTATTTAGAATTGGTTACGTAATTATGAGTAGAGACGCGTTTAAGTTATTGCAATTAGTCTCCTTATTCGCCTGCAATCCGGGTTCGATTTCAAAATGTGGCCGAACTTCAAAATACGATATTTCCAACAACCGCGCCTTCCATATGCAACCTACCGATAGTTTCTTGCTTAACGTGTCATTAACATTACCTATAATCATTTTGAACCGGAAATTCAACAATAAAATATTTTCGATTTTTTTGCGAAAATCTCTGATGGTTAGCCTTACTGTTTTGGAACGGATAAAATTTATTGTCCCAGATCCTGTGTGTTTCGGTTATTTAGAATTGGTTACGTAATTATGAGTAGAGACGCGTTTAAGTTATTGCAATTAGTCGCCTTATTCGCCTGCAATCCGGGTTCGATTTCAAAATGTGGCCGAACTTCAAAATACGATATTTCCAACAACCGCGCCTTCCATATGCAACCTACCGATAGTTTCTTGCTTAACGTGTCATTAACATTACCTATAATCATTTTGAACCGGAAATTCAACACTAAAATATTTTCGATTTTTTTGCGAAAATCTCTGATGGTTAGCCTTACTGTTTTGGAACGGATAAAATTTATTGTCCCAGATCCTGTGTGTTTCGGTTATTTAGAATTGGTTACGTAATTATGAGTAGAGACGCGTTTAAGTTATTGCAATTAGTCGCCTTATTCGCCTGCAATCCGGGTTCGATTTCAAAATGTGGCCGACCTTCAAAATACGATATTTCCAACAACCGCGCCTTCCATATGCAACCTACCGATAGTTTCTTGCTTAACGTGTCATTAACATTACCTATAATCATTTTGAACCGGAAATTCAACAATACAATATTTTCGATTTTTTTGCGAAAATCCCTGATGGTTAGCCTTACTGTTTTTGAACGGATAAAATTTATTGTCCCAGATCCTGTGTGTTTCGGTTATTTAGAATTGGTTACGTAATTATGAGTAGAGACGCGTTTGAGTTATTGCAATTAGTCGCCTTATTCGCCTGCAATCCGGGTTCGATTTCAAAATGTGGCCGAACTTCAAAATACGATATTTCCAACAACCGCGCCTTCCATATGCAACCTACCGATAGTTTCTTGCTTAACGTGTCATTAACATTACCTATAATCATTTTGAACCGGAAATTCAACAATAAAATATTTTCGATTTTTTTGCGAAAATCTCTGATGGTTAGCCTTACTGTTTTGGAACGGATAAAATTTATTGTCCCAGATCCTGTGTGTTTCGGTTATTTAGAATTGGTTACGTAATTATGAGTAGAGACGCGTTTAAGTTATTGCAATTAGTCGCCTTATTCGCCTGCAATCCGGGTTCGATTTCAAAATGTGGCCGAACTTCAAAATACGATATTTCCAACAACCGCGCCTTCCATATGCAACCTACCGATAGTTTCTTGCTTAACGTGTCATTAACATTACCTATAATCATTTTGAACCGGAAATTCAACACTAAAATATTTTCGATTTTTTTGCGAAAATCCCTGATGGTTAGCCTTACTGTTTTTGAACGGATAAAATTTATTGTCCCAGATCCTGTGTGTTTCGGTTATTTAGAATTGGTTACGTAATCATGAGTAGAGACGCGTTTAAGTTATTGCAATTAGTCGCCTTATTCGCCTGCAATCCAGGTTCGATTTCAAAATGTGACCGAACTTCAAAATACGATATTTCCAACAACCGCGTCTTCCATACGCAACCTACCGACAGTTTCTTGCTTAACGTGTCATTAACATTACCTATAATCATTTTGAACCGGAAATTCAACACTAAAATATTTTCGATTTTTTTGCGAAAATCCCTGATGGTTAGCCTTACTGTTTTGGAACGGATAAAATTTATTGTCCCAGATCCTGTGTGTTTCGGTTATTTAGAATTGGTTACGTAATTATGAGTAGAGACGCGTTTAAGTTATTGCAATTAGTCGCCTTATTCGCCTGCAATCCGGGTTCGATTTCAAAATGTGGCCGAACTTCAAAATACGATATTTCCAACAACCGCGTCTTCCATACGCAACCTACCGACAGTTTCTTGCTTAACGTGTCATTAACATTACCTATAATCATTTTGAACCGGAAATTCAACAATACAATATTTTCGATTTTTTTGCGAAAATCCCTGATGGTTGTTAGACTTACTGTTTTTGAACGGATAAAATTTATTGTCCCAGATCCTGTGTGTTTCGGTTATTTAGAATTGGTTACGTAATTATGAGTAGAGACGCGTTTAAGTTATTGCAATTAGTCGCCTTATTCGCCTGCAATCCGGGTTCGATTTCAAAATGTGGCCGAACTTCAAAATACGATATTTCCAACAACCGCGCCTTCCATATGCAACCTACCGATAGTTTCTTGCTTAACGTGTCATTAACATTACCTATAATCATTTTGAACCGGAAATTCAACACTAAAATATTTTCGATTTTTTTGCGAAAATCCCTGATGGTTAGCCTTACTGTTTTTGAACGGATAAAATTTATTGTCCCAGATCCTGTGTGTTTCGGTTATTTAGAATTGGTTACGTAATCATGAGTAGAGACGCGTTTAAGTTATTGCAATTAGTCGCCTTATTCGCCTGCAATCCGGGTTCGATTTCAAAATGTGGCCGAACTTCAAAATACGATATTTCCAACAACCGCGCCTTCCATATGCAACCTACCGATAGTTTCTTGCTGAACGTGTCATTAACATTACCTATAATCATTTTGAACCGGAAATTCAACACTAAAATATTTTCGATTTTTTTGCGAAAATCCCTGATGGTTAGCCTTACTGTTTTTGAACGGATAAAATTTATTGTCCCAGATCCTGTGTGTTTCGGTTATTTAGAATTGGTTACGTAATTATGAGTAGAGACGCGTTTAAGTTATTGCAATTAGTCGCCTTATTCGCCTGCAATCCGGGTTCGATTTCAAAATGTGGCCGAACTTCAAAATACGATATTTCCAACAACCGCGCCTTCCATATGCAACCTACCGATAGTTTCTTGCTTAACGTGTCATTAACATCTATAATCATTTTGAACCGGAAATTCAACACTAAAATATTTTCGATTTTTTTGCGAAAATCCCTGATGGTGCCTTACTGTTTTTGAACGGATAAAATTTATTGTCCCAGATCCTGTGTGTTTCGGTTATTTAGAATTGGTTACGTAATTATGAGTAGAGACGCGTTTAAGTTATTGCAATTAGTCTCCTTATTCGCCTGCAATCCGGGTTCGATTTCAAAATGTGGCCGAACTTCAAAATACGATATTTCCAACAACCGCGCCTTCCATATGCAACCTACCGATAGTTTCTTGCTTAACGTGTCATTAACATTACCTATAATCATTTTGAACCGGAAATTCAACACTAAAATATTTTCGATTTTTTTGCGAAAATCTCTGATGGTTAGCCTTACTGTTTTGGAACGGATAAAATTTATTGTCCCAGATCCTGTGTGTTTCGGTTATTTAGAATTGGTTACGTAATTATGAGTAGAGACGCGTTTAAGTTATTGCAATTAGTCGCCTTATTCGCCTGCAATCCGGGTTCGATTTCAAAATGTGGCCGACCTTCAAAATACGATATTTCCAACAACCGCGCCTTCCATATGCAACCTACCGATAGTTTCTTGCTTAACGTGTCATTAACATTACCTATAATCATTTTGAACCGGAAATTCAACAATACAATATTTTCGATTTTTTTGCGAAAATCCCTGATGGTTAGCCTTACTGTTTTTGAACGGATAAAATTTATTGTCCCAGATCCTGTGTGTTTCGGTTATTTAGAATTGGTTACGTAATTATGAGTAGAGACGCGTTTAAGTTATTGCAATTAGTCGCCTTATTCGCCTGCAATCCGGGTTCGATTTCAAAATGTGGCCGAACTTCAAAATACGATATTTCCAACAACCGCGCCTTCCATATGCAACCTACCGATAGTTTCTTGCTTAACGTGTCATTAACATTACCTATAATCATTTTGAACCGGAAATTCAACAATACAATATTTTCGATTTTTTTGCGAAAATCCCTGATGGTTAGCCTTACTGTTTTTGAACGGATAAAATTTATTGTCCCAGATCCTGTGTGTTTCGGTTATTTAGAATTGGTTACGTAATTATGAGTAGAGACGCGTTTGAGTTATTGCAATTAGTCGCCTTATTCGCCTGCAATCCGGGTTCGATTTCAAAATGTGGCCGAACTTCAAAATACGATATTTCCAACAACCGCGCCTTCCATATGCAACCTACCGATAGTTTCTTGCTTAACGTGTCATTAACATTACCTATAATCATTTTGAACCGGAAATTCAACAATACAATATTTTCGATTTTTTTGCGAAAATCCCTGATGGTTAGCCTTACTGTTTTTGAACGGATAAAATTTATTGTCCCAGATCCTGTGTGTTTCGGTTATTTAGAATTGGTTACGTAATTATGAGTAGAGACGCGTTTGAGTTATTGCAATTAGTCGCCTTATTCGCCTGCAATCCGGGTTCGATTTCAAAATGTGGCCGAACTTCAAAATACGATATTTCCAACAACCGCGCCTTCCATATGCAACCTACCGATAGTTTCTTGCTTAACGTGTCATTAACATTACCTATAATCATTTTGAACCGGAAATTCAACAATAAAATATTTTCGATTTTTTTGCGAAAATCTCTGATGGTTAGCCTTACTGTTTTGGAACGGATAAAATTTATTGTCCCAGATCCTGTGTGTTTCGGTTATTTAGAATTGGTTACGTAATTATGAGTAGAGACGCGTTTAAGTTATTGCAATTAGTCGCCTTATGCGCCTGCAATCCGGGTTCGATTTCAAAATGTGGCCGAACTTCAAAATACGATATTTCCAACAACCGCGCCTTCCATATGCAACCTACCGATAGTTTCTTGCTTAACGTGTCATTAACATTACCTATAATCATTTTGAACCGGAAATTCAACACTAAAATATTTTCGATTTTTTTGCGAAAATCTCTGATGGTTAGCCTTACTGTTTTTGAACGGATAAAATTTATTGTCCCAGATCCTGTGTGTTTCGGTTATTTAGAATTGGTTACGTAATTATGAGTAGAGACGCGTTTAAGTTATTGCAATTAGTCGCCTTATTCGCCTGCAATCCGGGTTCGATTTCAAAATGTGGCCGAACTTCAAAATACGATATTTCCAACAACCGCGCCTTCCATATGCAACCTACCGATAGTTTCTTGCTTAACGTGTCATTAACATTACCTATAATCATTTTGAACCGGAAATTCAACAATACAATATTTTCGATTTTTTTGCGAAAATCCCTGATGGTTAGCCTTACTGTTTTTGAACGGATAAAATTTATTGTCCCAGATCCTGTGTGTTTCGGTTATTTAGAATTGGTTACGTAATTATGAGTAGAGACGCGTTTAAGTTATTGCAATTAGTCGCCTTATTCGCCTGCAATCCGGGTTCGATTTCAAAATGTGGCCGAACTTCAAAATACGATATTTCCAACAACCGCGCCTTCCATATGCAACCTACCGATAGTTTCTTGCTTAACGTGTCATTAACATTACCTATAATCATTTTGAACCGGAAATTCAACACTAAAATATTTTCGATTTTTTTGCGAAAATCCGTAATGGTTAGCCTTACTGTTTTTGAACGGATAAAATTTATTGTCCCAGATCCTGTGTGTTTCGGTTATTTAGAATTGGTTACGTAATTATGAGTAGAGACGCGTTTAAGTTATTGCAATTAGTCGCCTTATTCGCCTGCAATCCGGGTTCGATTTCAAAATGTGGCCGACCTTCAAAATACGATATTTCCAACAACCGCGCCTTCCATATGCAACCTACCGATAGTTTCTTGCTTAACGTGTCATTAACATTACCTATAATCATTTTGAACCGGAAATTCAACAATACAATATTTTCGATTTTTTTGCGAAAATCCCTGATGGTTAGCCTTACTGTTTTTGAACGGATAAAATTTATTGTCCCAGATCCTGTGTGTTTCGGTTATTTAGAATTGGTTACGTAATTATGAGTAGAGACGCGTTTAAGTTATTGCAATTAGTCGCCTTATTCGCCTGCAATCCGGGTTCGATTTCAAAATGTGGCCGAACTTCAAAATACGATATTTCCAACAACCGCGCCTTCCATATGCAACCTACCGATAGTTTCTTGCTTAACGTGTCATTAACATTACCTATAATCATTTTGAACCGGAAATTCAACAATACAATATTTTCGATTTTTTTGCGAAAATCCCTGATGGTTAGCCTTACTGTTTTTGAACGGATAAAATTTATTGTCCCAGATCCTGTGTGTTTCGGTTATTTAGAATTGGTTACGTAATTATGAGTAGAGACGCGTTTAAGTTATTGCAATTAGTCGCCTTATTCGCCTGCAATCCGGGTTCGATTTCAAAATGTGGCCGAACTTCAAAATACGATATTTCCAACAACCGCGCCTTCCATATGCAACCTACCGATAGTTTCTTGCTTAACGTGTCATTAACATTACCTATAATCATTTTGAACCGGAAATTCAACACTAAAATATTTTCGATTTTTTTGCGAAAATCCGTAATGGTTAGCCTTACTGTTTTTGAACGGATAAAATTTATTGTCCCAGATCCTGTGTGTTTCGGTTATTTAGAATTGGTTACGTAATTATGAGTAGAGACGCGTTTAAGTTATTGCAATTAGTCGCCTTATTCGCCTGCAATCCGGGTTCGATTTCAAAATGTGGCCGACCTTCAAAATACGATATTTCCAACAACCGCGCCTTCCATATGCAACCTACCGATAGTTTCTTGCTTAACGTGTCATTAACATTACCTATAATCATTTTGAGCCGGAAATTCAACAATATAATATTTTCGATTTTTTTGCGAAAATCTCTGATGGTTAGCCTTACTGTTTTTGAACGGATAAAATTTATTGTCCCAGATCCTGTGTGTTTCGGTTATTTAGAATTGGTTACGTAATTATGAGTAGAGACGCGTTTAAGTTATTGCAATTAGTCGCCTTATTCGCCTGCAATCCGGGTTCGATTTCAAAATGTGGCCGAACTTCAAAATACGATATTTCCAACAACCGCGCCTTCCATATGCAACCTACCGATAGTTTCTTGCTTAACGTGTCATTAACATTACCTATAATCATTTTGAACCGGAAATTCAACACTAAAATATTTTCGATTTTTTTGCGAAAATCCGTAATGGTTAGCCTTACTGTTTTTGAACGGATAAAATTTATTGTCCCAGATCCTGTGTGTTTCGGTTATTTAGAATTGGTTACGTAATTATGAGTAGAGACGCGTTTAAGTTATTGCAATTAGTCGCCTTATTCGCCTACAATCCGGGTTCGATTTCAAAATGTGGCCGAACTTCAAAATACGATATTTCCAACAACCGCGCCTTCCATATGCAACCTACCGATAGTTTCTTGCTTAACGTGTCATTAACATTACCTATAATCATTTTGAACCGGAAATTCAACACTAAAATATTTTCGATTTTTTTGCGAAAATCCGTAATGGTTAGCCTTACTGTTTTTGAACGGATAAAATTTATTGTCCCAGATCCTGTGTGTTTCGGTTATTTAGAATTGGTTACGTAATTATGAGTAGAGACGCGTTTAAGTTATTGCAATTAGTCGCCTTATTCGCCTACAATCCGGGTTCGATTTCAAAATGTGGCCGAACTTCAAAATACGATATTTCCAACAACCGCGCCTTCCATATGCAACCTACCGATAGTTTCTTGCTTAACGTGTCATTAACATTACCTATAATCATTTTGAACCGGAAATTCAACAATAAAATATTTTCGATTTTTTTGCGAAAATCTCTGATGGTTAGCCTTACTGTTTTGGAACGGATAAAATTTATTGTCCCAGATCCTGTGTGTTTCGGTTATTTAGAATTGGTTACGTAATTATGAGTAGAGACGCGTTTAAGTTATTGCAATTAGTCGCCTTATTCGCCTGCAATCCGGGTTCGATTTCAAAATGTGGCCGAACTTCAAAATACGATATTTCCAACAACCGCGCCTTCCATATGCAACCTACCGATAGTTTCTTGCTTAACGTGTCATTAACATTACCTATAATCATTTTGAACCGGAAATTCAACACTAAAATATTTTCGATTTTTTTGCGAAAATCCCGAATGGTTAGCCTTACTGTTTTTGAACGGATAAAATTTATTGTCCCAGATCCTGTGTGTTTCGGTTATTTAGAATTGGTTACGTAATTATGAGTAGAGACGCGTTTAAGTTATTGCAATTAGTCGCCTTATTCGCCTGCAATCCGGGTTCGATTTCAAAATGTGGCCGAAGTTCAAAATACGATACTTCTATTAACCGCTGTACTAATAGGAAATTTTTCGTGCACGAAAATGTTTTTCACATGTTTTTGATATGTAGGCGCGAATTGCGACTTAAAATTTAATTTGGTTTCATATTTATAACTCCATATTGTTCCGCTATTGTGATTAAAATGTGTACGATTAAAAGAATCATAAAGGTTTCAACCTACAGTTGTTTATCATGGAAGTCGCGAAGATTTTTTTTTAGTTATCAAATTGATTGGGTTCCCTGAGAAATATTATGTGAATGCAACTTCAACATGAACGTATTAACGTCAAGCTATCATTTTTAGCGATCAACAACTCTGTGCATCAGTAAGGCACTCGAGAGACTTGATTTTACGCATATGAAACATTCTAAAAATTTCTGGATGTTCCGTCATATCATACCATCGTTTGGGTCATCAGATCCGACATTTCTACTATAACTCTGTGGATGAGGAAAGCAGAAGTTGTTAATTTATTTATAAATGGATTAAAGTTGGTCTGTTAGATTAGGAGTATAGTTCTTTTGTACAAAATTAAGCAAATTTAGGTCCGTAAAAACCAAATACCCCTTATAAATATTAAATTAGACCTCAACCAGTAAACGAAATATAACTATTTCCGATTCTTCGAATATTGCAGCGTATTTTAGGTTGCGCCAATTACAATAAGAGATGGCGTTTACATAAATCATTACAATGACAGTAGTGTATAACAGATTGCATAATCTACGCTTACCAATCACTATTAGGTTACACTATATTTTGCCATATAGAAAACTTCTTATAACACTGTTATTTCTTACTTCATCTTCTGCTGTAACTATTTTGCCTCAATTTGCAATAAAGCAAAGTAACATAAACATCGCATGTATTTGAACCTCAAATCACTTTTATTACTTGGTTAATAATCTTTATTATAATGGTTAAGTATTTACCAATGAGATAATTATCAAATGCAGGTTTCCCGTCTTCTTTGCTATTTTCCAAAGGCATAACAACTAATTTTAAAAATAGATTATGTATAGGTTAAATATCTGTTGGTATGTGTAGGTACAATTATTAAATTATTACAATTCGCATAATATCTAAATAATGTTTAATTATATTTAATTAAAATTCGATTAATTATAGTTTATACTCCATCTGAAAGCAGGAATTTTGACTAATTTACTCACCACGACGATCAATTATGTGTCTTCACTAAACATAAAATTAATGAATGGTAGCGACATCTTTTACCTAAAAGAGGTACTTAAAAAAATTATATTACGATAAAAAGTTTATATTTTTCTTTTCTACAGTTAAACCTTACGCATAAAATTTCAAAGTTTTTTTAAGTTTCGTGACGATGGTTTTGTTTGTGGTAGGCGACCAAATCTTTCAATAAATTTATATCTATTTCCTAAAACCCGATTTTAATACAACTTCAATTCCAGAAACATATCGTTTAGTGTGAATTCCATTCCAGCCGCATCTTCCGTAATAATAAAAAAATTAATTCTGTGAATCAAATGAAATCATAAACCATAAATCTAGAAAAAACTTTGTTTGTCCTTGTTTAATGTTGAATCCGGTCTCTTAAGTTAAGCCGTCATTTCTTTTAGTATCGGATCTGTAAATTTACAATTCCTTACTTTGGTAAGATCATCAGTATAGCTTGTTTCTCCCCACTACAGAGGAGTGCTGGTAATACAATGCCAACTATAGTGGCGCTCTACATTAGCGTGCAGTTCATCGATGACTTGGTAAAGTAGGCGATGGCTAATATTAAGATGACTTTGCATCTGCTGTTGTGGCAGTTGGTTCGGGCTCGAGTACAAAAACTTGTCTAGTTTGAAGACAGATATTATGACCCTTTGTTGTTTTGTTGTGCGATTGTTTCCGGCTTCCATTTCGAATCATTGTCAGTTCGAAACCATACGTTATCTTCGGTTACCTCGATCGTGATACAACTGTCTGTTCAAGTTGTGTCTGTTAATATTGTGGTGCACAGCTTAATGTTATGGATGATCGTTGGTAATCGTCGCCCCAAAAACAATTCAGTAGGAGCATTGCCCATTCTAACATGTGGTGTGTTCAGAAACTGTTTGCTTTTAAGTGGTCTCGCGAAAGCGAAGTGAATTCGTCCCCAGATTCGGCCTGGAATATTTCATGAGTGCAGTTGCGCTTTTTGTTGAATGCTTCAATTTCTGCATCATGTTTTGTCCTTCATACATTATAACGTGCCAATCCACGCATCGCAACAAAACCCGGATGGTCGAGGAGTAACCATTGTATTGCGTCTATACGTAATATTGTGCTTAATTCTATCCTTCCTTGGCACATGAGAATGTTGTCCACGGATAATTTGTCGCGACATTGTAGATACGGACAGAACTGCAGATCTTAATATACATTTCTTGTATCCACCCTTGTTTCACTGCGGTAGTACTACGCGTAATTTCTTTGTTTTTGTTGGACTCGAATGGAATGCCCTAATCACGGAACTGGAGGTCATTCATCTGTAATTTGCTTATGTAGGTGGCGTCATCTTCAATATCATGGATATCGAGTTGGGGTTCTTCAATTATAGCTGGTATTCGTAATAAAAAATCGGCGAAAATGTTTCATTGGTAGATTGGGTTTATTCCAAATACACGAGTTAGCGGTTCGTGATCCGTGACCAATGTGAAAAATCTATCAGCTAGGAATCTGTCGAACTTCTGCACTCTAAAACAATTGCAAATGCTTTCTTGCCAGTAGTGCTCCTAGAAATTAGTGTTGGAAAATTTCCGTAATTGTTGAATCGATGGCCTATGGTTTGACACGGAAACGTACTCTTTGTAGTCGTGAAAGTATTTGCTTCAAATTTCGTATGTGTCCGGCATCGTCGTTTCCTGTGATAGTATGATCAGCTGGTAATTTATTATATTTATAGTATCTCATGTGTTGTGTTGCAATTGTGACCAAGTGTTGCGATTCTCAATGAACTTCAAATTACAGGTAAGCATCCGTTAGGTCGATCTAAGTGAAAGGAAAACATTTCCAGCTAATGTGCGCCGTAAGTTATCAAACAATGGATTTGGAAGTTTTCCAGTACTAAACAACGATTTATTGTGACCCTGAAATCACCACAAATTCGTATGCCACCGTTGCGCTTCGGTACGTATGTAATGTAAATGTACTTTGACTTCGTATTCGTTGATACATCCAATAATGAATAACTCGTTGAAATTCACAAACATATATTTGGCAACTTTACTTGCCTCTGTGATGGGGCTTCTATCATACATAACAATTTTAGCAAAGGAAAAGTGCATATGGAAGCATTATAAATGAACAATAACAACAATAACAAAAATACTTCCATTAGGCATGAAACCACAGATTTTTTCAAAAACCAAATCCATGCTAATACCCTACATATTGAGCTCAAGCTCATTTGTTACCACGTTTTAAAAGATCTAAGGGAATGGAATTCCAAAGAGAAATACCTCTAACGGAGAACGATGTATTTAGAGATATACACAGATTTATATAGGGAGGTAAATGTAAATTTGAAGAATGGGACCTACTGAACAATAACTTGTTAAATAACTAGGGAGGTGGCATAGTCCTGATAAGCTTAAAAATAAAAGGACAAACTCAAAGTTCATAAAAGTCAACTAAATTACAACCCAGAATCAAATTCAAAAAGGGCGAAATGTGATTATATTTCCTAATACTAACAACGGAACGAGTACAAGCATTTTTGGAGAACATTCATTTTCTCCTGAAGCATACCAAACAAAACAACATCCCCATATAGAAAATGTGGAAGAAGGTGCGAGAGGAACATACGCTTTTTAAAATTTCTATCAGTGAACCCAACAACTTTATACAAACGGCTAAGTATTCCAAAAATCGTTTTTAAAACCTTAATCAAACTATCACCCCAAGTAAGAGTTTATTAAAAACTAACCCTAACTGTTTTAGAGAATGGAATTACAGAATCACCAATATATAGTCTAAAATCAATTTAGCAGCAGAGAGAGAAAAATATAAGTTCGAAATAAGCTTACGAGTATTAAACAAAATTTGGTGATTAATTGAATCAAACGCTTTAGAAAAATCCAACAAACTAAGGCAAGTCATTTCTCTTTTACTCATGCTACTACGAATATCATCACAAACATTGAGTAAAGCAGTGGTAGTACAGCGGAATCTTCTAAAACCCGATTGAAAAAGACTAAGCTTCGATATTAGTTTGAATTTGGTTTTTACTACCAATTCAAATGCCTTGGACAAACTTGAAATACTAATAGGGCGAAAATGGGAAAGCTCAGAAGGATTGCAAATTTTAGGAATAGGAATAATTTTAATCAACTTCCACTGAGCGGGATATAAAGAGGTCGTTAAAATAAAATTGACAATATGTAACAAGTATCTTGATACAATAGAAAAAATTCGCTTAACAAATTTTAAACCCGTGGACCCGTGGATTGCGATTTAACTTCCCAAATTGCAGAATGCAAATCGACAATCGAGATATTTGCAAATGACAGAGAATTTTGGGATTCTACGGATACTAAATTAATATTGGAAATATCAAGGCCCAAATTGCGTACGTTACGCCAAAATATCTTAGAGGAAATTGAGGGATTTAACCGATCCTTGAAAAAATTTGGCTTAGCGATACGAATTAAACCTACCACTCTATTTCGAGTTTGCTCATAAGCTAGATAATACCAAGAATTTGGGCTCATTTTCATCTAGGTCTAAAATAAACAGTAGTTAGAGGAACGCAATTATTAAATACATAATTAATAGAGGAATTGAAATAGTCAATTTGATCGGTAGAGGTACTAATGGAAAAAATATTGGGTAGAGTTGGGATATAGTCATTCAAACTCAGCAAATATTGGCTAAACTATCGGCTTATGTCTGATGATGGAGGAAGATTTAATGTAATTGCAGTGAATTTTTATAAATTTGTCTATGAGGTAGAGAAGAGATATAGTCCTTAAAACTCAGCAAATATTTGTTGGGCGGACTATCGGCTTATGTCTGGTGATTAAGGAAGATTTAATGTAATTTCACTGAATACGTTAGAACTTTTCTATGCGGTAGAGATAGTCCATAAAACTCTTCTATAGTCCATAAAACTCTTCTATGCGGTAGAGTTTAAATGTAGTCCTTTAAACTCAGGAAATATTCATTGGCTGAACAATCGGCTTATGTCTGGTGATTAAGGAAGATTTAAAGTAATTTTTAAGAATTTTTCTGTGGGGTAGAGTTGAGATATAGTCCTTAAAACTCAGCAAATATTCGTCGATCGGACTATCTCAACTCTACTTTATTGACAAATTCACAAATATTTCCTAGAATCTTCCTCCATCGCCGACATATGCCGATAGGTCGTCCATAACATATATTACATAAAATTTGTAAAAAAAATCGGGGATTGGCAAATAATTAATATTATTTCTTTGTCCCAGTCCCTAAAATTTTTCTATCTTCATACTATGATGAAAATGCAATATTTTTTCTCTCAGCCCCGAAAAATAGCGGCTCAGCCCCGTTTGTGTCGTAATAGATTTAGTTGTCATGAAAGTAAATATTTTCGTGGCTAAGAGTAAAAATGTGGCATTTTCGGGGCTGATAGTCAAAAATGTCATGATATTCATAATTAGTGTTGCCACCTCATTTTTCTGTGATGAAAATTGAGCTATTTCCACATACATAAAATTGGGCTTACACCACAAACATGTTTTTATCGGTAATATTTGTACTCTCAGCCCCGAAAATTTTAACTGGCATGCCAGTTTTTAACTATCGTGATAGCAAGTATTTTCGGGGCTGAGAGCAAAAAATGTCATGATAGCAATAAATAGTGTTGCCATCGCATTTTTCCAGAATGGAATTTGGGCTATCTTCACATACATGATAAAATGCTGTATTAGTTGTGTAATTATTTGTGGTATTATGACCTTAGTATATATAAGCGATATATATTGACAAACCATATATATAGCACACCATAAGACAACTTAACTTATTATTAATATCTTTAATTGAAAAATGGCTGTCGGCGGTACGTGGCAAGCTACTGAAAGCTACCCGAATTATGAGCTGTGGTACGTGACGTCGAATATGACTCAAGAGATTCGTTATATATTATTGCAGTAACCTACGACTGTCGTATGCCATTTGTTTCCATAGTTGTTCTTCATTTATTGAATGTGACGCACTACAATCGTAATCAAATATAGTTTTGGTTCCAATGACGGGTATGCCAATTCGCTTGCTTGGTTTAGTCATGCGATTTACGGTGTAAATAAAACACTGGAATCATCGTAATTCTTTTATCGTAAGGATCAGAAAATAGTTTCCGAATGTTGCTCGTTTTCAATTATCTTTGGTGTGTGCTGTGGTGGTTGCATTATTTCGTTGTTTCCAAATGTATGCTCTGTCAGTTTTAACAACATAAAACGTAGTGTCCAATTCGCCTGCATGAATTGCTTGTTACACGTTATTTGCTTGGCGTAAAGTGGCATTGGTGTGTTTCTCGTATCCGCAACATTTGCATTGGTCTGCATATAACATTTGTAGTTGTGGAGTATGTGTGTTTCCCTCTTTTGATAATTTTTTTGTGTATTTTGTTAACACTTAGTTGTTCACTGATTATATGATTGTTTTTTTAATACAACGTTCGTTCGCAGGTGGTGCAAGACCTCAAACATTTCTTTCGAAATCAGTTAGATCATGGTCACTATTTTCTGCTCGGAAGCGTTTTTGATGATACGTATTGTTTTCAAATCCGTATCAGTTCAACGATTGCGTAACTGCCGATGCAGATTTTAAAAATCACAGTCACACCTAATTTCACTTAAGTCGTTCACGTACTGCTCAAAGGATAGCGTTTCCTTCGATTTTTGTTCGAATGGAGTGGAGGCATCCGTAAAAGTCACTTTAAGTTCATGATGCGTATTCGGTGATAAACAATAAAAAAATAAATCTCGCTTTGCGGTCACGTTAGTTACGTGTTGTTATACGTGGATGTTTTGTTTCGACGTCGATGCACTGGGTTGCCCGAGATATCTATCCACGACATGTTAGGTTTGCTCGGAATTCTCGTAAAAATATACTTTTGTTGCCGGGCAAGCAGAAAAAATCACGTGTTCATGCGTTGATCTTGGTTGTGTTCGGTCAACACATGTGGGACCCGCCTTCCAAGTTTTTGAATTTTCCCCATTTGGCGCTTGGAAATAGCTGATTGGGTAGCTGAGCTACAAGCTCTTGTTGTATTTGCGTTAAATTTTCATCCACTAAGATCGAAATCACCACTTCTATAATGTTTGTACCAATAATTATAAGTTTAACAAGAACACTACAATTGATTCCCGTACTTTAAAAGCTTTTTTCTTTGTTGGAATTCGTATAGAATGCAGTCCCAAATGTGCTGTTAATCAGTTGCCATCGTAAACTCTGCTATTCTGAGACGTTGTGTAACACACGTAGACTTATCGTTCGGTCTTCTGAAACCTTGGGTCCGATCCTGTAAAAACCACAAAATACCGTGAAAATATTTATATTTTGAATATAATTTTATGCTCGAGGTAAAAATCTGTAAAAATTAAGTCATACACCTAATACAAGTGATTTTGAATGTCTTTTAACCAATGTATGTTTAATGAGTTTTAATGTTCGAGATGTTTCTAAAATTCTTTGAACATTAAAGAATTTCACATTTATTTTGGGAATTAATCGTTTTCCCAGTTTTATATAACAAAGTTCCTAAAAATTATCGAAATACTATTAAACATAAGTTAACTTGAGTTAATAACTTCATATGTGGTTTACAAGGCAGAGTCACTTTTAAATAAATATACAATACATTTAAGAGTAGATACAGGGTAGATTTCCTATGTCTAGCTATTGTTGAAATTGCAGATACTATTTGCCTTATTTATTAATTTAAAAAATGTGAGATTTAATTCGGACTGCGACCCCGTTGCATTTTGGGCATACTCAAAATTGTTATACTTGCCAAAAATTGTCTAGATCATCACCTAGACAAATACACTCTGCAATTCAGCAAGGAAACAACAATGTTGACCTACGCAAAAGACTTGCTTGAGAAATTGAAAAATGGCATCATAACTTTACAATGAAACTGCTAAGTTAAAGACAATTGTCTGTGCTGGCGCCGACTTTCACACAGACTCATCATCAACTTAGAAGAGGAAGTGAATGGATGCCCAAATCGAAGAGAACCCCGGATTGGCATAACAGAGTTGCGCGTGTCCACGAACGACTACAGAGTAATGACACTAAACAATAACCTTTTTGAAAATCAAAACTAAAATTTCCGATGTAAGAAAATTATTAGCCAGAAAACTCCCTGGAGAAGAATGGTATATTTACGTAGATAAAACTAAACGGGTAATTAGAATTTAAGAAGGATATAATAGAAAATCTCAAAATGAATGAACAACAAATTGGAGACTCAATAAATATGATTAAACGGGAGAAAATAGAAAATATCCAAGGAACAAAGATCATCACCCTTAGAAGTGGGTTCCCGCTTTTCATGCCCATATTCACGAAAGGGGAAAAAATAGAAAATATTTTTAATAAGAAATCAATACACAAAGGATTAAAATAGAACCTCCGGAAAAGAACACGAAATTAATACCTAAATACAAGAAATACCAACAGTTAAATATATTGCAGGCGAGATATTAGGTGTGTAAAATGTACCGGCAAATAAATCGAGAAATAATGCAAAATTAGCCAACACGACGAGGATGCGAAGTAGCAGTACAATCGTAAAGATTAAGAAATAAAATGTACCAATCGACCAAAACTCTAACACTTTCTAACTAAAACTGTAGTTTCGCAACAACCACCGTCCATATAGGAGCTCAAAGAAACTTACAACTCACCAGAAATGCTGCTTAAGAAAATTCACTCGAAAGCATATTTCAAAGAATAGAAAAGATAAAGGCACGCCTAGTGAAGCAATAACGTTGTCTAGAAGCTTTATATAAGATGCTGTATAAGATAGTGTCTCAGTGGAAAATAAGAGATTACGCTACTCGCCGCAAGTGGCAGCACAATCACAAAAGAGAATTAATGTTGTTATATAATTACCAGCAGAAATTTTTTTTCATTTTGTATCTGTTTTTTCACTAAATAAAACATCCCAGAGGAATAAAATATTAAAAGTGATCCTTAAAATGACAAATTGATTGATCTCCGAAGTAAAGGAACTCGATAAATGAAATCTTGAAATTTAACAATATTCCGTCTTTCCGCCATTCTAAAAGAATGACGATGATATTTGGATAAAGGTATTGATCTGGGGTCCAAAACTTTTAAACAATAAACTTTTAAACTTAAAACAGATATACGTCTGTATCGGAAACTCATTAAACAGAATTTTCATTTATTAGGACACGTGCTATTCATCCAGGAGGGAACGCTAGAGGTGTATCTACCGTAATTGTTAAGAAAAATATCACACATTACGAGGAGCCCGGTATCGAAACAGATATAGTGCAAATTAACACCATAATGGAAATTACAGTTTCTCTTCTAGTTACTTTCGGACTTTGATCATAAGGCAAAAATTACTTATTAGAGGTCTAGACTTACAATCTCTAAAGGACAAAAATAATTAATGCAGCTTCCACACACAATTGTGAATTTCATGCAGGCGGTAAACTAACGTATTGGCCTACGGGCATACATAAAATACCAGATCTTGCCTTTTTTGTAACCAAATGAGTTTTAGACGGCTACATGAGTATCGAAAACAGTGAAGGACTGTCTCAGTCCACTAACCCAAAATTTTTCGTTTGAACTTATAATCCCATTTAGAGAAACACTCATATATAATAAATTCATTTAAAATTGTACTACACCTGAAGCAAAACCATTTGTATATAAATCATATTTTGAAAGTGCGAATTTTCACTGGTCGCCTAGATAAATTTCTGGAAAATGCATTTCCAATGCAAGAACTGTGGGCACTAACCATTCCAGTCAAGACAACTGTTGGAGAGCAGTTTCCTCTTAACTCTTTCTCCCTCTTTTTGAGACACGCGTACAGTGATGTGTTTCATGTTAGGCCAAACCAAAGATGTTTAAACTGACAGTTTTTAGTTTCAGAATTTCTGTAGGTTCTAGAAGTGAACCGGAATATCAACTAATACTGTGTGAAATGCTTCAAGATATTAAAAGTTCTATTTTACATCGATTGCATAAGACAGCTGCTATGTAAACTTGATTTCAAGGTTATACCAAGTTGTTTACCGGAACCTGATTTAATAAATATCTGCTTAAGCAGCAGCATTACACTGACGGATTGCCGAAGTGAAAATTAGGGTCCAAACTCCGATTAACTGAGTACCACAGGAAAGAAAAAGTCGCATCCTATAGAACGGATATTAGAGTAATATTAAAGCACGAGGTAGTAGATAGATGTATATTGTGCGTTATGATTTATCGTATAACGTATATCGTACGTTTCTGGCGAAATATGCCGTACTGAAGCATTGAAAAATCCGGACATTGACGAAATTATAGGAAATCAAAAATCCGTATTAACCCATTTCATGGAAGCAGAAAATTCGGACATTACAATTACAGTAAAATAGTTCTAATATGTCCGCTGCATTAAAAGGAATAAAATAGTTTTCCTTAATACTGGCCAAAGTAGTCGCAGATAAACCAAATCGAAAATAGGCCTTGAAGCAACACCTGGCCTATACACTAAGCAGTTCAATGCCCTTTCGGAATCTGTTTTCGCCGATGAATAACTGCCGGAATACCTACTATGCAGCTTGAATATGAGGTAAAAATAATTTTGTAGTGGATATTTCCGGAAATATGTATCATCGAATATTATGCGGTACCGTCCACTGAATGGATTGTTATGTTTAACATGAAATGACGATGCACCGATTAATACTATAAATATTTTGATTCTCTTACGTCATAAACCAATCCAATCTGCAAATTATGTGCAAATAAAACTGAGCTGTGGGTCACTGTCAATATTGTGTTCCCGTTTTATCCGGAACAAATATAAGAGCGTTTATACTAAAAATACATACATGGATGGCTGCAAGAAGTTTTTCTATTTTCAATGGCACTAACGGATGCTATTTTGGAATGACCAATTATTTTATTTTTTAGCATATTTGCTTAATTTTGGCTTGAAGGTTCAAAATGAAATTGAAAATTGGCACAGTTTAAATCCTCCGTGAACTGGTCGGCCACCTTTTCTATCAACGTTCCAGTAATTCCTGTCGTAGCAAACAAAAGCGCAGTTTATGCTCAACCTAGCAGAAATGATAGCAATATAGTGTAGGGGGATGTGTTTTTCGAACCACCAGGACCATCGAGTTAAAAGCAACGACGAGATTTTCACAAATACATCGATTTGCTTGTTGTTCAGCAACGCAATTCTCACTTTAGCTGCGTTGCGTTCTTCAGCTTTATCGTAAAGCTGCAGTTGTGGCACAGCTACGGTTGAGTTTAAAAGACCAAACAAAGAGAAAGAGGAGCACCGACTCTATGTCGTGATGTGACACATTTTTATTATCGTCCTCTGAATGGTTCCTGTTGAAATCGAAAGCTATATCGAGCGAGAACTTGATCCACAGATTTAGTGATTCGATGAATTGCAGAAACAGCACATGTGTAAGCGAATGTTTCTCAGAGTTATTTGATATCTGAAAAATAAAGGCTTCTATCAACCAGCGTTCCCATTATTTATCTGAGTCAAGAAGTCCTCGTGCTATGGCTGATGATTTAAATGAATCATATACCACATCGGTGAATTGACGTAAGGCTACAAAGCTGTTTACACTTCGAACATTAAGCAGCATGTGCTGCGTATGGTGTACGCAGTGTATGGTGACTGTTTGTGATGAGTTCAAAGCGTGGTCGGACCAGGGGATGCTGCCCGTAAAGCTTCTTCTTTATGTATGTGAACGATAACGCATTTTCGATTTAAAAAAAACACATTACTTCAGGTGCACTGACAGAACGCGCATTGTGGAAGTTTGTAATGTTATTGTGAAGTTCAGATTGGCCGCTTAATGTGATGGTGGCACTGGCTCAGTTGAATCCCTTGAAAATGTACATTACGGGTTTCAATAATGTGCTGCGACTTCAACATAAATGCGCGCGTTTAAAATTATTTTATTTTGAAGTTTGCACATGAATTTCACTCTCCTTCCAATTTTTCCAAACTCCCAATGGACCTAAACATTTTGCAGCCATAATCATCGAGAACCGATTCAAATGAGAACTTTTTCAGACAACACTTTCAAAGTCAAGTTTTCACAATTTTTTGTCGTTTGCACGTGTATTTCACTTCTAGCGATTTTTCTGAACTGGCAACATGAATTTTTTTTTGCCAAACGCATTATTCATGAATCTTTCTTTATACAAAACTAACAAGAAATGTTAAATTTTTAAAACTATAATTATTTTTTTTACTACAACAGTATGCATTATTATTATCAATATGTTGCGGACACTAATAGATCCAGGATCACAGGCCACCTTTATCACGGAAGAAGCAGCACAATAACTCGGTTTACCAACAACAAAGGTTCTAGCCGAAGTATCCGGAATTTCACCAAAAAAGAGACGATCGCTCCAACAGGTAATGATGAACATCAATCCCAGATTTCCATCGATCTTTAAGGTCCAAGCTAATGCTCGATTCTTAACAACTATTACTAAACTGTTTCTTCAAAAAGACATATTGGGTCTAGACAGTAAACTACAAAAGGAAGTAATCCTAGCCAACCATACCTTCGACACTCCCGGATCTATTGATTTTTTAATAAGTACTGACATCGAAGGAATAAAGAAACATCCGCTTCATAAGGTTATAGCTCAACAATCAGAATTAGGATGGATAATATCGGGTTAGGCGATAACCCAGAATAGCAGCGTATCGATATTTCGAAACTGAGAAAAGTGGTAATGGGAGACTCTAAAGCCAAATCAGCAAGCTAGATTCCTTCTAATGGAAAAACGATTCAGTAAAGACCAAGATTTAAAGAGTCAATATCATAATTACGCATGGATGAGTATATCCAGCTTAATCACATGGAACTGATCAAGAATGATTCAATAGCAGATGGTTCTCGTATTTACTACATGCAACATCATTCCGTAATGAAAGAAGACAGCGCAACAACCAAGTTGAGGATAGTTTTTGATGCTTCTTGAACAACAGCGACAGGCATCTTCCTAAACGAAATGATGTACGTCGGTTCAACTTTACAAAAAAAGCTAACCACAATATTGATCAGGTGGAAGAAGCATCGCATCGGACAAATAAACGAATGAGAATTTATTATTATTAAATAATTACTAATTACTTTAAATTATATTTCTACGTTTCTTAATTCTAGAGGATCTGCTCTGCAAAGCCGTTTGTATTTCGGTTGCCTTAGTAGTTCTCTAGCTAATTCGTTAGGGTGTGATTCAAGTTTCGGTTGGTATTTAAGACTGCATGATTTTATTCTCTTTAACAGTTTTGATTCTTAGGTCTCTATGGATGTTGGTGTTTCGAATATACCATGGCCCATTAGTAATGCTACGAAGTATCTTGGCTTGTGTTCTTTGTACAATATCTATATTTGATGTACTAGTTGAGCCCCATAGTTGGATACCATATGTCCATATGGGGATTAGGATCACTTTGTATAGTAGAACCTTGCAGTCTAGAGAGAGTTTCGATTTTCTTCCGATCGACCAAAGTGCTTTTCCCATGGCCATCTTCTATCGAGATGAAGACCGAGATATTTGACGTTTGTTTGTTGAGGAATTCTGATTTGTTTAATTTTAATGCCGGACATGTACGTTTATTCAGTGTGAATGTTACATGTGTTGATTTACATTCATTCGTCCTTATCCGCCAAATTTTTAACCAATCTTCTATTTTGAGCAGATGTTCTTGTGCTTCTCTCGATGCTGTTTGAGGATTTTTGTGTGAAAACAATATAGCTGTGTCTTCAGCAAAAGTTGAAGTGATTATTTTTTCAGTTATTGGTAAGTCAGCTGTGAATAACAAGTATAGCACAGGCCCCAATACACTATCTTGCGGTACTCCTGCCTTTATCTCGGTTAAATCAGTAGTGCCGTGTTTTGTTTTCACTGGAACAGCCTTTGGACTAAGTAGTTTTCAAGAATTGCGTGAAATTGTCTAGGCACAAGAGTTTTAATTTTGTAATTTAATTCTTCATGCCATACTTTTCGAAAATTTTCGGGTATTGCACTCAAGAAAACTGCCTTGCAATTCTGTGCATCTGTTTTAGTATGCCGCGCTGTTCTCTAAATCCAAATTGGTGTCCAAATCAATGTCTTCTGGTGTGCAAAGTGGGACATCAAGATGACAATTTACATCTACTATGTTTTTAAAGAAAACCAATTTTGTTAATTTGTTTGTTAAACATTGGGGTGGTTCAGTATTTAATGCTTGGGTACTTAGTGTTACTATTATTGGTGAGTGATCTGATGATAAAACATAACAGTCATCGACAGATGATAAATAATCTAGGTTTTTCTGGTTTATTGCTTCGTAGAGTTGCTTGCTCTTGGGTGACGTCAACCTCGAATCCGATTGCTCATGTTTAGCGTTGTAATCACACCCTGCTAGAAATTTGACTCCCAACTGATTAAAGTAATCGATAAATTGCTGTTTTTTAATTGCATGTTTCGGTGAACAGTAACACGGGCGATAATACAAATTTCCCAGACCATTCCTTTAAACAGATAGTTGTAGCTTGGATGTGATCTTTAGCATATTTCTGGAGATCGTAGTGCTTTAATCTTCTTTCTATTAAGACTGCAGTGCCACCGTGTGCTTTTCTACCTGTTCGGTGTAATAAACGGAATAGCTGGTCATATTAAAAAAAAATTTGTTTTGAGAAGTGTGTTTCGGAAATTGACATGATGTTTATATTTTGTTCGATAAGAAAGATGTGTACCTCAGCTTTAAGTTGCGAAAGCCCGTTCGCATCCCAAATAGCTATTTTTAGAACTGTCATTTTTGATTTTTGGCTATAATTAGCATAAGCGTATTCATATTTAACAACATCGTGCTCGTTTGCCTTTCCACCATCGTCATGAAACTTTGGATGGTCTCGGTTAAGTTATTTACCATGGTATGCATGTTTAGGTCCTCTTCATTAAAATAAACTTTGGGTTTCGGTTTGTTAATTTTTAAGATATTTGTATAAGAAACACCGGGCTGTGCAAAATTGCTGATAAACGTCTCCAAGTTATCATTTTTGGTGTTTGCACTCGTTGGTTTGGTCACTAATTTATTTTTTGGTAACATGGCCCTCTGATTAAATTACATATTTGGCATTCGTTGCTCAGCTCTCATTTTAAGGTTTTTTATCGTTTTAAATCCAGATACACTGCGCATCCCCTATAGTTTGCAGTATGATTTTCACCGCAGTTACTACAACGATTTACAGATGGGTCATTGCGAGATTTGTCGCACTGTTTGGAGTCGTAAAGTTCCCCAGAAATAACACAAGCTTCATTTAAGGGGTAGTATGCTTTCGTGTGTCCGTATTCCTGATACTATATGCATAGAACTGGTCCATACCTCTTCTTAGGTTCTTCAATTACTATTTTAAGTGTAGCAAATATTTTAGGTTGTAAATTTTGTGAACTCATTTTAACTTATCTTTCTCTGGCTCTAGTTCCAAACGGAGCATTGGCTGGTGTATCTTCTCACGCTTTACTATATTACCAATAGATTTGGCATGGAGATCTTTCGCAGCAAGTGCAGCTTGTATGTCGCAAACATCTGGTATGTGTAATATTTTCCAAAATGGAACACTACCTAGAAAACCTTCCAGCAAAAATTATCGATGGACCGATTCAAATGAGACCTTTTCCAGACATAACACTTTTGACGTTAAGTTTCTACAAATTTTTGAAGTTTGCACGAGTATTTCACTCCCCCAATTTTCCAGCACTCTCAACATGAAAGTTGACCTGGAAAATGTTCCAGCGATGACCAACCACGAACCGATTCAAATGGGGCCTTTCTCGGTCATAACACTTTAAACCTAATTGTTTACTAATTTTAAAAGTTGTGACGTGTATTTCCCTTCCCCCCTATTTTCCCGGACTTTCAACATTAAACTTGACCTCGAAAACTTTCTAGTGATAACTATTAACGGACCGACGTCCCAATCTAAATGAAATATTTTCTTGACATGACACTTTTAAAGTTAAGTTTTTACAAATTTTTGAACTTTGCACGTGTATTTCACTTCCCGCAATTTTCCCGAACTTCCAACGTGAAACTTGATTTGGAAAAATTTACGCTTAGCGATTACCTTCAACTAACGATTGAAATGTGATTCTTTTCCAGGCACTTTAATCGTTAAGTTTTAACAAGTTTCTGAAATTTACACGTGTATTTTAGTTCTTCTCAATTTTGCCGAACTCCTAACACGAACCTTGACCTGGAAAATGTCCACCGATGACCATCCACGAACCGATTCGAATGGGGCTTTTTCCAGACATATAATACTTTAAACGTAAAGATTTTACAAATTTTTCAAGTTTTCACGAGTATTTCACATCCCAATTTTCCCGAACTCCCAACAAGAAACTTGACCTGGAAAATTTTTCAGCGGTAACCATCGACGAACGTTTTTAATTTTTGTTTTTTGTTTGTAACGAATATTCACATATTTTCAGCTGATTTTGTAGGTTAGTTACTTTTTCCTCAACTTTCGGCTGATTTAGTCTAGACACTATCTGCATTATCGATTTTTTCACATTCGGCTAACACCAAGTCTTTCAAATTTATGAATAGGTCAATTCGAATGGGATCCAAAGATGGCTCAAACCAACAGACGACAGCATCTCGAATACCACTTATTTTGCCTACCACAAATTTCCATGAAAAGAAAGTAATACAATTAACCACATCAAGATTTTGAAACAATAAAAGAGAGATCAGATTATGAATGCCATCATCTTTCAATAGATAAACAAAAATCCACATATAATCGACACTAGAAAAAAACACAAATTTTCCAGTTAATATCCTGAAACAGAGAGAAGAAGTTAAATAAATAGATAACCCATTGACTCGGAAGAAGCACCAGTCCTAACTAAGCCTTTAAAAATAACGTGTGTACCTTTAATACGTTGCAATATGTACAAAAATATGAAAATTATGCCTGTTAACTGTCATAATAAACATTATATAAATTTAAAGCGATCGACTTTAATAAATTACCTTAATTTCAATTTTCCACTTAATTTTTTTATTTGGTATGTCGTCGACAAATCCTATCCATCCACATCAAATTTGTATCATCAAAATTTTATCATAATCACTATATACACGAGAAAATACGTATAAAAATTTTCCAACGAAATGAAAATTTAATACCAGCAACATTTTTCATGGTGGATTTATTTCGATTAGCGCAAAAAGCAGTAAAAATATAAATTTTCAACTATCTTCTAGCGCGGTTAAAATACCTTAAGACTTATACGAAGTATATTTTATTCGAGGAGTCAAAAATGTAAAAAACGAAGAAGAAGATACGAATGGAAATAAAATAAATAAAATTTTCTCACCGTTATAAAAGTAAAAGGTGTGTATATTATAAATTCAACATCATCATTTCCCATTTTTAACTCGAACACCAGAAAATGAAAATTATTATCGGATAAACTTTCTCATCATTCTTTTTGACTTCTTAAGAAAATAAAATAAAAACAGGAAAATATATTTTCCAAAATCAGAAATAAAAAAAAAATAAATAAATATATTAAGAGGCGCGATTTTTTTTTTTTCATTTGAAAAAATAAAAATTTGGAAAAATCGCTTAGCTGGCAATATATTAAAATTATGCCATAATACTTTCCTCTGTGTGTTATTTCTGCCAAGTGAAAAGTGTATAAAGCGGGCTCTATATTATAAGAGATGATGAAATTTCGTATAAATCTTAAGACGAAATCTGTACCGAAAATTGTAAATAAAAAAGAAAATTATTATTATTTTCTTCTTATTCGCATCTTATTATTATATTAGCATTATTATTATGTTAAGAAGAATGTGAAAATAGATTTTTTGTATTTTTATGCTAACTCGTCAGGTCGTTTACTTAATAAAAAAACATAAAGCAAAGTGATTTGGTTATATACTTTTAACCATAATTTATAGGGTGAATATTAATTTTAATTTAAATGTGTATTTTTCATATATGTCGGGTGTTTTGTTCTCTTCGTATATTGGTGTACGGGATATGTGTACATTGTAGTCATGCATCTAACTTTTAAAGAAAGATGCGAGGAGCAAAAGTCATAAATCTTGGAGTGGAAATTGCTTACAGGATTAGGCAAATTTTATCATATAACGTGTTGCGGCTCTAGTATCCTAGCTCCAACTCCTTAATTTTTTTTTAAATACCGTAACTAAACTGAATATTGACTCACAATATTATATCCTTATCTTAAACTATACCAGTAATGATTTATTTCTACTTCTATAAATGTTTTATGTTCTTTATGCTCACAATGAGATAATTTTTTCGATTTCTTTTAATCTAACTTCAGGCACAGTGCATCCATTATTGCGAAGTTCAAATGGCCACAAAGGTTTAGTTTCAGCTCCATAAGGACTCCTCATTATTTATAAATTTGATCCATTTATTTGTTTTTCGCATTGTTAAGTAGGGTTATTAATTCTTAACAAAATAAACAGAATGCCGTTCAAAATATGAAAATTCAACCTTGCAATCTCGGGAAATGTACATATGTTTTCCGTAGTGCTTGTATATCATTTTCATTTCGGCAAAATTTTAGTATATAAGTAGTATAGATATTAGATATAATAGTTTAGATTAGAGAATTCAGCGGTGCTGATACGAAAGACAGACCAATTGAACTCAACCGTATGTTGACCATAGCGCACAGTATTTATGAAACACTTAATAATATAGAAAAGCAATTTTTCGTTAAATTAATAAAACTCCGATTAACAGAAGTTGAATACACGCGAATTTATCACAGAGAGATAAACGATTATCTAACATTGCGCAAAATACTTATGGAAATTTATTTACTAAAAATATTCCATAACAGAACTGGAACGGACACTTTTGGAAATGAAACAAAATTATGGAGAGACAACCAGAAATTATGGGTTTAGACTTTATTATGGACTCGATCAATACAAGGCCAGTTTTAAAAACAAGCTCGGATATATTGACAAGATTTACAACAAACATCTAGAATTACAAGCCGTGCAAACATTCAAACGAGGACCATACAATTTATCTCGAAAGTCGATAATAGGCATACCAACAACACAGCTTAATGAATCATCAATACTCGCCCTAACAACGATCTAAAGTCAACAACTGTATGCAAGATCACACCAAATCAGATATAACTACTGTCGAAAATTTAACCATACTTGGGACATTTGCCATGCTTGAATAATCACAGAGAGAAAAAACCAAATATATCAACCACCGCCGAATACCTGGAGCCATTTTAACAATCCTGCTGTACCATAGCAACGAAGAAGTTACTGCGAAACGCTAAATTTTAACCAACATCAACACTCACACTTTCAATTAAAAAAATTTCATACAAACACCAACAGTTACTTTACATCACAAACGCAAAACTACCAGTACGAGCCAGAAAGACACACATACAACTCCAAAGAAACCCAAATTGTTATTCCAGAAACAAGTAATAGATTTTCAATCAACAAAAAAATCAATATTGACAAACAAATCAGCAATAACAACCAATCATCAATCCTGGTAATTGAGAAACCGAACGGAAACTGAACGGAAATACCCAGTTCAAGCAATATTTTTTTTTTATATATTACGACTGAGTCTTGTACCCATTTAGTCGGCGTAATCAAGTGATTATCCCCAGTTACGTGTCACTCCTCCTCAGTTCTTTCGCCTCGCAGTTACTGACCTCCTGGTCGCGATAAGTCCAGTGGTTTGGTTCTTCGCACTCTTCTTGTTGATGTGGTAGTCAGCATACAGCGTATGTCCAGATTTTCATGCTGGTGCAGACGTTGTAAGTGTTTTGTTGCAAGATGCATGATTTCATCGCAGGATTTTATTTTGAACTGTTTGTATGATTTTGATATTTGTTTTCTTGGCACAACCCCAGAGTTGGCTACATATGTCCATACAGGTTTCAGGATTTGTTTGTATAGCAGCAGTTTGTTATGGATCGCTAGTTCAGATTGTCTCCCTAAGAGCCATTGCATTTTTCTAAATTTTATGTTTACTTCTTCTCTCTTCTTTTTTATGTGTTCCTTCCATCTAAGTTTAGCATCTAAAGTCATGCCGAGGTATTAATCAGTGTTTGCATGCGGTACTACTATCGAGTTTATCTTAATTGGTATATGATTAACTTTTAGATTTGTAAAGTTCACTTGGATTGATTTTGCTTAATTTAATTTAATTCGCCATTTCTTTGTCCAATTACATATCAGGTTAGTAGCCTTCTGTAATTTACAAGTGGGGTCATTACTGTTCTTTGCTGATGCAAGTATTGCCATGTCGTTGTCAAAAGTCGCCATAGCTACTCTGATATGTATGATTTTAAAATTTGAAAAAATTGCTCCGGAAGATCTCGATGAAGTTTGAATTTTAACCAGTGGTGCCATACTTTGTCGAATGCTTGCGCTACAGTTGAGCATATTTTTTGGCTTTGTAATGATTTCTCGATTACCTCAGTAATTCGATGTACTTGTTATATCGTAGAATGTTTTTCCCTAAATCCAAACTGATGTGGAGGGTAACATTCCTTTCGTCGATAAATGGTTTTAGTCTTTTAAGAAGAACCTTTTCAAATAGTTTCGATAATGTTGGTAGCAGAAAAATTGGCCTGTATGAAGCTTTATCATTCGGAGGTTTGTTCGGCTTAAGTATCATAATTACTTCTGCAACTTTCCATTGTCTTGGTACATATCTTAGTCGAAATACTGCATTAATTATATGCACTAGTTTTCTCAACGCTTTCTTCGGTAACACTTTTATTATCTGACCCGTTATAAGATCATATCCTGGAGCTTTATACACATTCAGATTATTCTTGATTTCCCATTTTAGTTCCTTCAATGTTACAGGTGTAATTTTCATTTCATCCTGTTTATTTATCGGAATGATATTTTTCTTTTCCGTTTGTTTGGGGTCAGGTTGGAATGTCTCTTCAAGGTGACTTGCAAACAAATCTGCTTACTGTTTAGCATTTTGAGCCCAATTTTATTTATTTTTAATTGGATGAAGTTTGGGTCTTTTAAAATTCTTAGCTGCTTTCCATAATGAATAATCAGTATGTTTTTGTCCTGTGAGAGTGCTGAGGTATTTATTAACTGACTGATTTTTAATGTCTTTTATTAGGTATTTTAATTTGTTGCACTAATGGTTAAATATCCTCTTATTTTCCAGGTTTCGATGTTTTTGCTATCTCTTCCGTGCTTTTCTTTTGTTTCTTTTATTTTTAAGAAGTTCTCTCACTTCCGCTGAACAGCTAGCATTGCGTTTCATTTCCTTACTATTATTAGGAGTGCTTGCTCATTGTTAATCATTCATGCCTGAGTGAAACTCGCATTTTAGTTGTTTGCCTGCTGTGAACAGTTCTTTCCCTTAAGCAGTCGTTAACCGTGATCCTCAATAGATATGTGTTGCATTCTAGTCACCTAAAATTAAGAAGGCACTTCCTAGTGTTTAGAGTAGATTAGTATAATGCACTTATTTGAGATTGTATCTTGGAGGGCAGTATATTGCTAAGAAACTACAAGTTTTTTTATTGTTTAATTGTAGTTTGATTGTTGTGACTTGCATGGAGAGCTTCTCGACTTTAAGTTCTTCGTTAGGTTTTATATGATATTTTATGAGGATAGCTGATCCACCTCTAGCTTTGTTCTCTGGATGTAAAGCATGGAAGCAATTATATCCTTTTATTTTACAGAATGAAGTTTTGGTGAAACGGGTTTCTGATATGAGACATATGTCTATATTATGCATGTTTAAAAATATATCTAGCTCTTGAATGTGATGCAATAGCCCAATTGCAAAATAATAATAAGGCATATTAAATTAGATTTAAGTTCATTTTGTTTAAAGATGATAAATCATAAAGAAAAAGTTTTAATTTAGTTATTACATAGACCATAGTGAAAATATTAATTACAAAACAATTCCATTCATAAGCAACTTTTGTGAATGTTTCCATTCATAACATACTTTTGTAAGATTTTACTTCTCTCAAAGGGGGAGGAATGTTGTATAACATACCGCAAAATTTCGATCAATTTGTTTTCCGCATTGTAAAGTAAGGCCATTAAATTTTAACAAAATAAACACAATTGCGTTCAAAATATGAAAATGCATACCTGCAACCTCCGGAAATGTCGCCGGTCCAAAATCCACAGCAAACAGCTACTCGTTATGAATGCATCGGCTTCTCCATGGTTACGTGTGAATTTTCTGAATCTCAAATGCGACAATTTTGCTCGTTGACATAGCCACCGAGGTATAAATTTTCGGTAAAAATGCTCATTTTCTTCCAAGCGTTCCACAGCCCAATTAGCGAACCGAAAATGATGCGGATGGTCATTTTGCCGTTGATGTTGATGAATGCTCAGACACATTTTAAGCTACAGCTGCATTGTTATCGTCTGTACGCGCTATTAACACACGTGTTGGTTTATCCAATAACAATTCAGTTTCACGAACTCGATCCATAAATTGCCTTATAGGCTTTTCATTTCTATTGAATTTTCCACGTAAATTTCTTACAGTTTGAGTAGAACACTCACCAATTTGAAAGTTAGTTTACAATATTTTCCAATTTTGTTCAAGCGTAATGCAACCCATTTCATAAAAGTCATACATTAAACTAATCTTCTTGCATAACACGCATGTATGTCCGAAAGTGTTGTCACACTCGAAAGAACCGGTAGTTGAAATTGCAAACGCTAGATGGGCCACTCGTTAGGAGGATGGCCAGATTTTCTCATATTTTTGTATGGGGTTATATGAAACTTGACATTTTGCGCCAATCCTATCCTATCATACGACTGGTATTGTTCTCTTAGCCATTGAGAACCCTTACAATTACCAACTCAAACCATTATCAATCATTTCCGGAATATCATATTGCTCCGATTGCACGAATCCCACCATAGGTCTGGTATTGTCCGACTGGTCACAGTTAGTCCTTATCCAAGTCTATTTAAAATATAAACATTCATTTCCGGCAAATCATATTACAATATGGCTGGTTCTGCCCTTTTAGTCATTTCAAGCCCCTACTAAAATGTGTATCGATCATTTCCGGAAAATCATATTGCTAGGAGAATATGGAAGGTGGCCGATTTTGCGAATTCCTCCAGACAGCTCTTACTGTCCGACTTGCCAAAGTTAATCCTTATCAAGGATTTTTCAAAACATCCGTAAAGCAGGTTCGCAGATAGCCAGCTGAATTTTCAAAAATAAATTCTTAAAAATAAAAATACTACATCAATTTTTTTATAATTTTCAAATTTTTTGGGAACGCCTTTGTAGTAAGTAATGAGCCTTATCAATAAACATGATAGAAAAAATCGTCAGGTCCATTTTCATGTGGAAATTGCTTATATCGAACACACAAAATTTAAAAATTACTTAAAACTGACCAATTAAAGTGTCATACCTAGAAAACGATTCAAATGAGAAATCACCACTAAGGTGATTACTCGTGGAAAAAAAATCAAGTTAATTTTCATGTGTGAGAGTCGGGGAAACTCGATTTAATATATTGCACAAACAAAAATTGAAAATTTCTGCAAGTTGATCGTTTAAAGTGTCATGGTTGTACTGATACTCCTGGAAAATATATCAGGTCAATTTTGAATATATCGCACACACAAATTTTCAAATGTTCATAAAATTAACCGGATTAAAGTCTGATGGCTAGGAAATGATTCAAATTTTGAAAGGTAGTAGTGGTTTTACTCCTAGAAAAAAATTTCAAGTTAATTTTCATATGGAAAGTTCGGAAAAATACGTTTGAATGTATCGCACTTACAAAATATTTTCAAATTTCCAAAAGTTGATCGTTTGAAGTATCATGGTTGGAAAAGGAATCAAATAAAGTGATTTAGTGATGTTTACTTGTGAAAAACATTTCACCTCAATTTTCATTTAGGGAGTCCGAGAAAACTCGTTTATTGATCATAATGGTTAATCCCGGGAAAAGTTTCGGAATTTTTTTCCAGATATAACTATTACTAAGCCCTTTCAGTTGAATCCGTTTTGTGTTGTTATGGTTTGATTTCATTTTTCACTACTGTTTATCACTAGTCGTTATTTTTTCACACTTTCAAATTTACTAATTAAAACAATTTGTAATTTATTCATTATAACGGGTGATTTTTTAAGAGCTTGAGAACTTTTTTTTAAAAAAAAACGCATAAAATTTGCAAAATCTCATCGGTTCTTTATTTGAAACGTTAGATTGGTCCATGACATTTACTTTTTGAAGATAATTTCATTTAAATGTTGACCGCGGCTGCGTCTTAGGTGGTCCATTCGGAAAGTCCAATTTTGGGCAACTTTTTCGAGCATTTCGGCCGGAATAGCCCGAATTTCTTCGGAAATGTTGTCTTCCAAAACTGGAATAGTTGCTGGCTTATTTCTGTAGACTTTAGACTTGACGTAGCCCCACAAAAAATAGTCTAAAGGCGTCAAATCGCATGATCTTGGTGCCCAACTTACCGGGCCATTTCTTGAGATGAATTGTTCTCCGAAGTTTTCCCTCAAAATGGCCATAGAATCGCGAGCTGTGTGGCATGTAGCGCCATCTTGTTGAAACCACATGTCAACTAAGTTCAGTTCTTCCATTTTTGGCAACAAAAAGTTTGTTAGCATCGAACGATAGCGATCGCCATTCACCGTAACGTTGCGTCCAACAGCATCTTTGAAAAAATACGGTCCAATGATTCCACCAGCGTACAAACCACACCAAACAGTGCATTTTTCGGGATGCATGGGCAGTTCTTGAACGGCTTCTGGTTGCTCTTCACTCCAAATGCGGCAATTTTGCTTATTTACGTAGCCATTCAACCAGAAATGAGTCTCATCGCTGAACAAAATTTGTCGATAAAAAAGCGGATTTTCTGCCAACTTTTCTAGGGCCCATTCACTGAAAATTCGACGTTGTGGCAGATCGTTCGGCTTCAGTTCTTGCAGGAGCTGTATTTTATACGGTTTTACACCAAGATCTTTGCGTAAAATCTTCCATGTCGTCGAATAACACAAACCCAATTGCTGCGAACGGCGACGAATCGACATTTGACGGTCTTCAGCAACACTCTCAGAAACAGACGCAATATTCTCTTCTGTACGCACTGTACGCATTCGTGTGGTTGGTTTAATGTCCAATAAAGTAAACTGAGTGCGAAACTTGGTCACAATCGCATTAATTGTTTGCTCACTTGGTCGATTATGTAGACCATAAATCGGACGTAAATCGCGAAACACTTTTCGAACCGAACACTGATTTTTGTAATATAATTCAATTATTTGCAAGCGTTGCTCGTTAGTAAGTCTATTCATTATGAAATGTCAAAGCATACTGAGCATCTTTCTCTTTGACACCTTGTCTGAAATCCCGCGTGATCTGTCAAATACTAATGCATGAAAATCCTAACCACAAAAAAATCACCCTTTAGTAACAATATTTGTTTGTTTTATTTTTGAGTAGCGATTTCGAAATCAAGTTCAAATTACATCTATTCAATCGTTTTCCATTCATTACCAATTTAAACAGTCAATATTTAGAATTTTTCAAATTTTGTGTGTGTCCTGAACTCCCCACAAAATATTTCATTTGGATCTCTTTCCAGCCTTAGCCCTTCGAACGGTCTGTTTTTATAAATCAAATTTTGTGGTGCGGACACCTTACAAGAATATTGACGTGACGTTTTTTTTTTCAAATCATAATCGTTAGTAAGGCACATATTTCTAATATGAAAAAAAATGTTTTCGTTAAATTGTTAACTTCGTTATCGACATTTTTCGCCTGGGTATTTCCGAGGAAATTTTTACAACATTTATCTGCTGTTTTCTTGTGATTAGTTCAAATCTGTATTATCGACATTTTTCGGCTGAAATTTTCCGGCTAACTTGAATAGGGCTTAAAAGTTAGAAACATTTCATTTATAACTAAAAATATTTAATGTTTATTTAAATGTAGAAAGATAAAATTAATTAGAAAATAAATAAACCTGGACAGTTAAATTATTAATGTGTCATTTGGTAGACGTGATTGAAGTGTACCGCAGAGTTCAACGTTATCTATTTGACCTAGTACAGTAATAATAGAAAATGATACAGTACAGTATAATAGATAATGATTTAAATTTCACATTCCAAGTGCTTGAATTCCGGTGGTGTTACTCCATTACTAATAATTAAATTCAAGAAGAACAACCAAACATAAAAATGAAAGCGACTTTCGAAGTTGTTACAGTTATACAAGACGATTAGTAATATCACTAAATATTTACTTAATAAACACATTATTCCACTCCAACTGACCATCCATAAACCGTTAATATGGCTCAGCAAAGCTAAAAATCTCTCATCTCGCCTTATGCGTTGGAGAATAGAAATGGATGAATACGATAACGATGTAATATATAAACCTGGGAGGTACAATGTAAACGTGGATGCTTTTAGCAGAATTTCCAGCCAAACGCGAATGAAAATCCTAATAAATTAGAATCTTCTATAAAAGACTTCTCTGGTCCCTTACAAACATCGGGTGTACTCATTCGACAAAATCCTAACTTTGATAATGGAATCATAAAACTTGAAAATATCTCGGATATATAGACAAAATATTCAAAGAGTTTTACATTTCAACATTAGGTGGACATCAAGGCATCGAAAGAACATTCAAAAGACTAAAATCCTATTATTATTTCCAAGAGCGAGTCATGCCAGAAAAACAAGATTTCGAAAATTACCAAGTGTCCCATGATAATAACCACCACTTCAAAACGACATTTTGACAAAATATTTTTAGATATTGTTGGGCCTCTTAATCCTTCGTGTAATAATAATCGATTTATTTTAACAATACAGGATGACTTGTCAAAGTATTCGCTGGCTGTCCCTCTAGAAAATCAACTAGGGGACAAACTTTTTGAGCAGTTTATTTAAAATCCTCTGTAAAAAAACTAAAGATAAAGAAAATCCAAACAACCGCTTATCAGCTAGAGATCCCATTGGACATTAGTAGAATATCTTCGTAACTACATAGATAAAGATTTAAATGATTGGGACAAGTGGTTATGTTTTGCGATGTTTATTTATAATTCTACCCCTCCTACATCTACAAATAGTATGCCTTTTGAAATTATAATTGGATTTAAACCTCGTATACCTACAAGTTTAAAGAGCAATGCCAGAACCTCTTACAATCAAGAAGACTGCAATCAAAATCTAAGAACAAAACTTGCAAATTCGAACGAGATAGCCCATAACAATTTACTAAATCAAAAGGAAAGGTCAAAATTATATTACGATCGGAGTGTTAACAACGTTCAGTTTCAAATAGATGATAAAGTGTTGTTGAGAAATGAACAAATTAAAGGAAAATTTGATCCTATATGGAATGGACCGTTTGAAGTGTTACAAACGAATCCGATCGAAAACACTACAATACGAATTGGTAAAGGCACTAGACTAGTTCATAATAATCGTCTAAAATTATTTTTAACATAAAAGAAAACTCAAATAAAATCTTTAACGATAATACAAATGTATATTTACTATGAATACAAATGTATACATTCATAATTATATTTACATTGATAATTACATATAGAATTGATATACACATACATATATGAAATAAAATTTTCAGTTCAAAAAATAAAATAAAAATGAAACTTTTATTGAAACTTTCAAGACGAATGCCTCAAATGACTTCCTTGGTGTAGATTTCCTGCTTGCTGACATGTTCAGTATATTGACTTAGAGAAAAACGAATCTTTATGAAAAAGCGTGAAATACGATACAACGAAGAACATTTACTAAACCTTTAAGATATACAGCTCGACAATCGCCACAACTATGTCAACAGCGTAAAGCATGATCATGAAGTAAGCTTAAAGCATTTCGAAAAGTTTCATAAAAATATTCAGATATTCAGCAACATTAGCAACAAGTTGATTGCTTATTATGATATAGATTATCGCTAGGCGATAATCTATATCATAATAAGATTCTGTTAAGCATAAAAAATAATAGGGCAGTTGATATGTAAAACAGTCCTAAATGTTAAACTAGGTGAAATTATCCATGTCCACATAACAAATTTTTGATCGTGTCTTATAATTTCAAAAAATATATAGCAGCATCATTTGATTAGTCCTGATTAATAAATCCCGATTCCATCCCTAACTAATAAAACTTTAAGTAAACTAAACTAATATTCTGGTGAATCCAATCATAAATTTCACACGAAACCTCACAAAGCTTCATCAGAATATAGGAAACTAACCGAAAAGTATTTTCTTTCTTCTTTTTCCTTGTTCTGGTCTTTTTTATCTCAAGTTCTGTTAACAATAGATAATAATTCTCATTGTAAAAGATTTTTCTTTATACAAAAAACTACTGAGACATTTTCATGAAAAATTTGTCGTTTACGAGTACATAACATTACGTTACACGAGTACATACATATTTGCTAGGTTTAAAAAATTTGAGTTAGTTCCAGTAAGAACGATGATTTTATCCTTAAAATATTTACCAATGAAAATCTACCCTACCCCTTTGGTTATATTATGATGTTTTTCTATATTCGAAACCCTCATCCAATAAGAAAATATTAACAATTTTCTTAATTTTTGTGTGTGTGTGTGTTTGTATATGTTTCGTTTTGTCTTAGAAAATAAATTGCGCCAAAAAACAAAACAAAAATTAAAAACGACTTAAATACCAGAGTTCTTTAATTATTATTTATAGCCATTTCATAATTAAGATGAAGAAAATTTTCCGTTTTTCCTGCTTGTTTATACGTTGTACGTATGTAGGTATAGTAAGGGGGTTAGAAAAGCACATTTTTATTTTGCCTTCTTAGCTATTCTTTATTCCCATATAAAGGCATGTATGTGTAATGCTTCGTACATTAAATGGATATATAGAAATTTATTGACGCTAAGCACGCGGAGATTTTTATATTTTAATTATTATTATTATTATTCTTATTACTACCACTACTATTATTATTATTATTGTTATTATATTCTTATATCGTTATATCACAAGGAACATTTCTTTATAGGGATTAAGATACAAAAATGAAAAAAATTATCTAAGATAGTCATAAATAATATTTACTACATTATTTCTATGCTGCTATACGGTACATGCATGAGTGTGAGCCAAAATGTTAAACTTAATTAATGGGATTTCGATAAAATGTGGAATACACATGGTTCCCGAGACTTAAAACATTTTATTTATCCTTTCTACAAATTTTTGGTATATGTGCCAAGAGTAACGCTGAGACGTAAAATGTTATCGTAAAATCCAATTTAATCCTCAAATATGATTTGATGCTGGGCGTATATACGACTCATACTGTTGATCTGGGAATGGTAATATGGGAATAATTAAAACCTTCGTAGTTAATCACGAATCGCCAGTGTTTCTACCGATTACAATGGTTAATGTGGTAATCAGTACTTGTTATTTTGTAACATTAAAAGCGTTAAAAGATCCAGGATCACAGGTGACACTAAGCTCGGCAAAGTTCGCCAATCGGTTCTAATTCCACAAACATTGGCTTTTTGAACTCACACCATCCACACCAATGTAGCACCAAGGTTCGGACCGAAGTATGAACAGCAAGACTCTTCTCCAAAAATTACAATTAGCTAATCCGCTGTTTAACCATTTGCACCCGATTGATTTCAAATCGAGAACAGACTACTATCCGCCACTAGCTAACAACGATAAATCATTAAGGTATATTCAAATGATCTTATGGCTCAGAAGACTACTTTAGTTATAGTCCTAGTCATTAATATATCGTAATTTAGAACATTTATTTTGGGAAATTCCTGGTCTTTCATTTAGGATTCCTTCTAGTAACCGGCATCTGGTTAGAGAACCTCGATATGACTACTGTCGATGGGCCCAAATCGGGTTTTGCTGCGGGACTAGATTGTAAGGTTTCAGAATCGGAATTTCAAGGACGCATTTCATACACTGTCTCATATTTCTCTAGCTTGTAATTTAGTGAGTTCCATGAGCTGAAACAGATTAACATTTATCATTTTGCTGAATTTTTCCTCTCAGACAAATATATGGCTATTTAAGAAACCATACCTTATCGATGGTGTGGTTTCTGGATTAGATCCAATCGTTGGCCGAGTCCTTTAAAAATAATCTTACGTTAAAATAGGAGCTTCCGTTTCTATTTCCATAGTACTAGTGCGACTATTATTCATAAATGCAGCTCAACAGATGTTGCTGCTGTTAATAGTAGGTTATGATACCACTGCTCATCACACGTCATGGAGTAGCTCAAATATTTATAAGTGTCTCTGCTTAAGATCTTAATACTTAACAAAGGCTGCGAGTGAACTTTCATCAATACAGTAAGGAGATACGTGCATGATATTAGTTTGGTGTTTTATGACGATCATCGATTTAATTATCTCTTTTAACATAAACCTTAAATGACCTACTCTTAAACCTTGCCGTAATAAGAAGCTTACCAACTGAGAGTTATTCACATCAGAGCTTATACTCCTGCTGGTATCTATGAGCGAGATTCGTTGGGCTGATAACACTGATTTGCTAGCATCTTCTTTAACGGGTGCAATTACATTAGCTTTCGAAAAATTCTAACCAAACAAAGACTCGGAACAAGAAATTTAGTGTTCTTATCTTAAAAACTTATAGGAAACTGCGAGAAGTCTCGAAAATAAGGTTGACTGGGATAATTTTTTAGCATCTCAGAAAGATTATAAAAACAAAATGTATAATTTGCAGACTTGATGTGCTGCGGTTGCCAAATTACAGCCTTCCAGAAAGAAAAATGTCAAATTACTACTTTCTGTGCATTTTCCTGGTTGTGGCGCTACTAATACAGATTTCGTTGTTTCCGAGCAACCTAACAGTTCCAATATGCCTGATTGGGACCTAGCTGGTAGGTTTGTTTCTCGCGACATTTTGCGTTGGAATCTATTTTACTTCCCACCCTATAAATCAGATGTTCCGCTTTTTCTGGATCATTCAAGCATGTATTGGTTTTGGAAATGATCCACAATCATGAAACAGTAGTAGAGTTGTTTTTATCCTGAAAGCTAGTAAGTTGAATTATATCGGCCTCAGCGCATTTCGTCCTTCTAGTCTTTATTTAACTTTTCTTACAGCTTCAAAAATAATTATTGACGATACAGAGCTGAAAAATTGCGCAAATCTGCTCTACCTGAACTTGTTGGAAAGATTGAACGATCGTTTAGTATTAAGGAGTTTATAGTATAGGCGGTTTTCTGAATAATGCGAGTGCTTTTAACAGTAGATTTTTCCTACCATCACTGAGCCAAATCTTCACAAATTTTACACAAATTTTTGTATCGACCAAACCATTGTTACATAGATTGGATTCATGCTTAGGTCTCGCGTTGCTGTGGCCGAGCGGGATTCTATTTCTGTCTTTGTTCTAGTAGCCAAAGGCTGCCTCCAGGAATGTGTCTATTAACCTCTTTCGTGGTTATTGGTTAATGACGAATTACTTCTTAAACTACAGCAATCTGGCTCTACTGCTCAGAGCTATCCTTAAAACAAAACACCTTAACGTACTATCTTACTTCAAGTTGTAGAAATGTGGTGCACTGAGAAAGGCTTGTACGCATTAACATGCATTTAAAACTGGGTAGTATTTTCTAGTCGTAGTAATATTGGCGAAATGTCTGCTTCCTCTCGTTTGGGAGAGACGTTCGCCACATCTGATATAGTAAAACGTCTTAGCGTAATTTTAGACAGTAAGCTTTCCTGGAAAATAAATTCACCTTAAAGCAAACTTGAAAAAGCCACTGTTTTGTTTTTGCAATGTAGAAGAGCATCTGGGAAATCTTGTAGCTTGACTTCCACTATTCTGATGTTCATCTATAAATTGGTGGTTCTACCTATGCTATCTTACGCTTCTGTTGTTTGATGGCTAGTAGTTAAATGAAACTTAACAGTTTACAAGGTATGATGTGTCACGCTATTACTAATGAAATGTCGTCGCATTCCAGACAATATTGAATTCCTCCCCACTGCAGTCGTCCATCCTAGGCAATGCTTGGTCCGCTATATTTCGACTGTAGTACATTTTCTAGTGTAATACCCTCAATTTGGTTGCAGATAATAGATATATGTTCAATCTATGGTGGGCCATCTAACTTTTTTTTTAACTAGCGGTTATTTTGAGTATGGTAAGGGTTATGTGACTTCTGATTTGATAGAAAGTTAGTTTTATCCTTCCGCTGAACGAAAATGGTTGTGTATTCGCTTGAACAACGCTGGGAAATATTGAAACATTAATTCGAAAATCATGGTAATGTTGCAGAATGGGTGCGAAAATTGCGTGCGGTTTTCGGCAGAAACGAAGCGCCGGGAGCGCCATATGTGCGTTATTTTGTGCATAAAGTTAAAGAAACAGGCTTACTAATTAATAAACCACCAGGAACCATGCAGCCAACCAAGCGTCCCGCCGAAAACGTTGATGCTGTACCAGAGAATGTGCGTGAGTCGCCGGGAACGTTAACTCGTCATCGTGTTCAAGAATTGAACATTTCACACACAACATTGCTACGAATTCTGCATAAAGACCATTGTATGACACCGTATAAAGTGCAATTGGTTCCGGAATTGAAGCAAAGAGACCACCTATTGCGTTTTCGGTTCGCTGAGTGGGTTTGCGATCGACTTGAAGAAGATGCCGATTTTGGCAAAAAAATCATCTTTTCGTATGAGGCGCATTTCCATCTTGGCGGCTATGTAAACAAGCTGAATTGTCGCATTTGAGGCACAGAGGACCCGCACGTGATCGTAGAGAAGCCGGCACTTGAATAGGAGGACCTAGGCAACATTTAGTTTCAACAAGACCGCGCTCCGTGCCACAAATCACATGTTTCAATTGATATTTTGCGCACTGTCTTCGAAGATCGAATTATCAGCCGAAATTCTGATGTGATTTGGCCGCCTCGGAGCTGTGATTTGACGCCGTTGGACTATTATCTTTGGGATGTCGTCAAAGATAAGTGTTACGCCGATAAACTAGCAACGATTGACGCTCTCAAGAACAATATTCTCATTGCAATTGAAGACATATTGCCGCATACCATCGGAGATGTCCTCAAAAATTGGACCAACCGTATGGGGTACGTCAAGGCCAGCCGAGGCAGTCATATGAATGAAATAGTATTCCATAATTAATCGGAAGGATTGTTCTTTACAATGAAAAAACTATTTTGAAAAAATATTGAGTAAAAGTTCTCAATTCTGTTTTATTACATTTAAAAAAAAATTATTTGGCCCACCCTATATAGTTATAATGACAAATTGCTACCAGAATCTCTTTCGATAGTTCGTTATCGATAGTTTATCCATCGAGAGACTCATTGGTGTCTCAAAATTTGAACAACTGGGTATTTGAGTCACTAGTGTTTTTCGCTGACGGCTCTCACTCTGAATTTGGTGCGGGTTTTAGAAACTTTTGTTCTTCAGGCGTAAACTGCATGGCATTTCAGGCCGTACTGACAATACTCACACATTGTGCGATTGATACTGCTAATCTCTCTATTTACATCATTTGCGAACGTTATCTTTGGTTTACAAAGTACGCTTTAACTGTAAAGAAAGACCAGGTAAGAGTTTTGGTTGCTATTTTGGCCGCTCAATTCCGTTTTAAACTCCATTTACAACGAATGGGTCTTGTTAAGGATTGCTTGTGAGACAACGTCTTCAAGAGGACGATGTCAGTATTCACTAAGTATATGGTTGTTTAGCTTTCGAGGTAGCTCAGTCCCAGTTTCTTAACTAAAGTTTTCTCAATGTAGATAAGCTGCGTTCCTTGCACTGGTTCAAGCTTACGCAGTTTGCCACAGCTGCAGAGTATATTTGAGTGCTGTGATGGAATCATCGGTTAGACCGGCGGGTCCATTGTGACTTTGAGTGCGAAACCTGCTTGAGTTCCGGTCAACTGTAATAATAACATCGTTTAACGACATAACAGTTGTAGTCTTGGGTGACATGGAAATGTGATAAAGCGAAGCCCATAGGTTACCATACAGGTTGAATACTGTCACATACATAGCTCGTAGCTTTTTAGGTGTGAGCTCTGCTACAACTAGCCAAGAAGCATCGTCAACCTATACTCATCCTTGCCCAGCTAGAAAATTAACTACATCTCATTCGAGAGCACAACCAGGAAACAGTCACCATTCCTGAACACAATTTTCGTCATCTCATTCGTATACGAGTATATAGGGTGGTGCATAAGTAACGTTATGATTTATTGAATGAAATACTTTTTTATTTCTGATTTTATTTAACGTTGGCATTTATTAAAATTTTAATTATAGTTTGGAAATATGTTCACCTTATGTTTTGAAGATAATATCTTTCAAATTGTGCTCATTGTTTGCTTCGATCTGACGTGTTCTTTCTGGAGCATTTCCATAATTTTTCTTAGAATTTGGGTCCCTGCGACCTCACTTCTTCGCGTATATTATGGCGGCCTTAAGCTGTTGGATGCTTTTTGGCTTATTGGCTTACACCTTACCGTTTAGGTAGCCCCAAAGAAAAAAATCGGGCGATCGCGGTCGCTAATTAAAATCAGAAAAACACGATATTATTCGATCGCCAAAAATTTCGCGCAGGAGAGCCATAGTTTGACGAGCTGTGTGAACTGTGGTTCGATCTTGTTTGAACCACAATTCTGGATTGTTCTCTATCTCTGGCCTTAAACAATTTTCAATCATTGCTCAGTATTGAATGCCTTTCACATTAATTGCAACTAGTTCGTTGTTTTCGAGAAAACATGGTCCCATATTTCTTTCTGAAGTTGTTCCATACCATACTGTGCTTCTAAGTGGATGCATTTGATCTTCAACAACTATTCTTGGATTTTGGGTGCTCACTATTCTGCAACTTTGTTTGTTCACATGACCATTGAAGTCAAAATGGGTCTCATCGCTCATTATGAGTTTGACTAAACTCGTTGTTTTCTAGGCAGAATACTTGAAAACGACGAGGCGATTATATTGAATGCGTATTTGTGCATCATTTGGGATTCTCTTTCTGTCTTTGTTCTAGTGACCAAAGACTGCCTCCAGCAATATGTCTTATAACCTTTCTTGTCGTGATTGGTTATTGACGAATTACTTGTTAAACTGCAGCAGTCTCGCTTTACTGTTCAGAGCTATCCTGATAAGATAGTCTTTTTGGTTGCGTGTAAACACCTTAACTATTTTACTTCAAGTTGTAGAAATGTGGTGCACTGAGAAGGGCTTGTACGTTAATGCATTTCAAACCAGCCTGCTAGTATTTTCTAGTTGTAGTAATATTGGCGAACTGTCTGCTTCTTCTCGTTTTGGGGAAACGTTACAATATTTTCAAATAGCTCTACTGAAAAATTAAAAATTTTGGATTGACTCACTCTTGCAGCAAATGAACGATATATATATATGGTAGTGCATAAGTAACCTTATGATTTATTTAATGAATAACTTTTTTGTCTTCGATTTTATTTAACGTTGGTATTTAGTAAAATTTAGATTATAGTTTGGAAATTTCCACATCACATTATGTTTTGAAGATAATATCTTTCAAATGGTGTCCAAAAATTGGCTCTTGTTGAAACCACTATTCTGGATTGTTCTCTACCTTTGGTCTTAAAAAATTTTGAATCATTGCCCGGTATTGAATGTCATTCACATTAATCGCAATTTCTTCGTTGTTTTCGAGAAAATATGGACCAATAATCCTTTCTGAAGTTATTCCACACCATACTGTGCATCTAAGTTGATGCATTTGATCATCAACAATTGTTCTTGGATTTTGGTTACCCCATATTCTGCAATTTTGGTTATTCACGTGGCCACTGAGGTGAAAATGGGCCTCATCGCTCATTATGAGTTGTGAATAAACTCGATTTTTTGTAGCAAAACTACTTGAAAACGGCGACTAAATATTGAATGCGTAAATGTGCATCATTTGGTTTTAACTCGAGAACCCATTGAATCTTATATGGGAAAAGGTGTAACTTATGTAAAATTCTTTGCAAAGGCCGCCTAAATTTTGGGGTTTTCCTCAATACTTGCTTGCACTCGACCAATGTTCACATTATTTCGAACTGCTCCGAGGTCTTCCAGCATGCGGAAATGCATTTCGAACATGAAAGAAATTTCGATTTCATCTTTGTATTTGAATAATCGAATGCTAACTTTGAAAATTAAATTGAACAAACTAAAAAAATACGTAACCAAAAAATGTATTCACTAATTAAATCATAACGTTACTTTGCGCCACACTTTACAAACGAATGAATTTGCAAAGCAGCGTAAACACTAATAGCCGTAACCTCATTTCTAGATATCAACCATGGTAAAACAATTTCTATGAGAAACGTCATCAGTGCATTGACGACCAACAGACGGTGCAAACTCATATAACCTTCAAGGATCAGCAGTAGTTATCGTCAATTCTCGTTGCATCAGCCAATCATTCCACAAGTCACTGCTACTGCTATCGAGTTCTAGCAATCAAAGAAATTTGAGTTCAGAAATCAAAAGCAGAGCTGCAGCCGAAAGTAGCCCCAACATCATGACAAAATTACAAGGAACAACGGAATAGGAAACGAGAACAGCGAAAATAAGAAAAATCTATCAATGCCGATGGACAGCATTATGTTAATTATGCACCAAATCAAAATTCACCAATAAAAAAAATCCAAAATCTTAGGGAAGTTTCTCATGTACATAAATTCTCGAATTGTATCGCAAGACACAGCAATTTGTCATTATACTTGAAAAAAATAAATTTAATAATTGTGTAGTGAAAAGAAATCATCGATGGTCCAGAATTAACCAGACAAATTATTCCTTGAAAAATCAGTTTGTCGATTCTCGTAAAATTGTACCGCAGATAGCGTCATGTTGAATTCTTATTTTTCTAAACTTTGTGTCAAAATAATTTTTATGGGAGTTTTTTAACAGCAAATAAAAGCAATTGATTAAATGCCAAATATTTAGCTTACTTTTATCGTACCTGCAGATACAAATTCAGTGAAAAAAGTGTAGACTGTGCTAGACAGAGGCATCTATATTCTAATATGAAAAATATCAATTCCACATAGCTAAACTTTTTTATATGTAAAATTTGATTTCACTTCAGCTGGCGTACTACGCATAAACCGGAAATTATACTACTGATACGTAGAATAGCCAATAGTTTCCGAATATTGTTAAACTTTAATATATTATAGAATTTCCTGAAATTCATGGTGATTTTAAGGCAAGATGGAATTCACTACTAGGCCTATATTGTATTGGTTGCAGCGCTCTATGCGTTGTCTCAAAATTTTGTAAGTCCGAGCTCCGGGATAAAAATTAAACTTCACTCGTTTCCACAAACCCGCGGATACGTCTTTTCATATCCGCATCCAATCAGCATCCGACGAGTAAAAAAATATAAATTTATTCGCATCCGCACTCGCGAGAAATTTTAAATGCTTTACTTTAAGTCTCAACAAGTGAACACATAAGAGTTTAAGTTATATTCTGTTTGAACCATTTACATGCTCGGTACGACTACCAGTATTTTAGGAACTGATTGTTTAATTTTGATGAGAAGTCTGAGAAATGCAAAAGCCACTTCACGATACAGGGCAAGAAACCATACTTTACCTTAGTACAAATTTGTGTGATAGCATGGCACATAAGTAATTGGTAAAATTGAAGGAGACAACGATATCATCCCGCCACGCCAGTATGCAATTATGTATCATCCAGCAGCAGTTTGCCCCTTCTAGCAGCCTTGGGATCTGAAATCAACATGATATTGAAACCTAATTCGAGGCGGCCAAATCACTAAACAGAACATACCTAACAACTGAAAACGAAAAATAAATGTTTAACTTCCCTCGCGTTTTGTTAGTACAATGCTACAATGTATAATTTTGCTATTGCAATGTAAAAATAAACAATTTTAAATTGTTATGAGCGCGGATGTGTTTGTATAGTACCCGCATAACGCGGATGCGATTTCTAAATCCGCATCCGACACTCATCCGCCAGAAATTAACGCGGTTAAATCCGCTGAATCCGCGGATAGCGGATAATTGTGGATACCCGCGGATATTACTATCCGATGCAGGGCTCTGGTGTACAGTGCAAAATTAATAATAATGTTTGTGTTGAGATGTAAAATAGACTCAGATAGTAGTATGTGAAGAGAACTTTTATTTTTCAAACTAATTTTTTATAAATACATAAAAGCAAACGTAATATTATAAAATATAATTTCGTCCATATTAATTCGAAGATAAATATAATTATTCCACAACCATTAAAAATCACATAGAGTGAGAATATCGGATAAAAATGTTTTTCCGTTAATACCGTGTTTTTGGGTGAAATCGCCATATCCTTGGAAATCCTTATTTTCATTTTTCTTATATTATCATAATGCGTTTTCTCGTACATTCCCGCTGCTTGCACTAGACCATTTAATTCGTTTAACATTGTTTCAATCGGGGATCCTTCGATTACGTAAAACGATTGGTAATATGTAGGAGTACAATTTTTTGGCGAATCCCAAATCGAATACACAGCCTTTTTCCATAATTTTTTTTGCACAGAAAATATTTGAAATCCTAAAAGTTCACTAATAAAATATGCGTCGTGCGATGATTCGTTTAATACAGAGTCAGCAATCTGAAATGGATCCACTAGTATTACAGATTTATCTCCAACGTAATTCGTAAGATCAGTATCATTATTTGCAAAATCTGTTTTTTTGGCGAGAATCGTTAAATTTGACGACAACTCAGTAACGTGCCTCAGCTCTGGAGCCGACATAATACTGGTCCAGTGTGAGTTTATTAAATGAAAAAATAAAAATCCAGCTACATTTAACGGAATTATATAGAGAAACTCTTTCCTATATCCCTTTAATAGGGTCGACATTGATAAAAGAATCCTTATAATTTCAAGTGCTATGGATGATATGTCAATGGTTTGCTCGGTGGCTAATTTTATACATTTTATGAATATGACAATGAATACGAAAGATAGCACAACAATATATTTCCTATCTGAACGATTTGTATACAATTTTATTTCTGTTTGTATTTCAGTCGGAACCATTAAGCAAAACCGATCGTAATATAATGGATACAAATATCGTGAGTATATAGATGGAATCGATTTATAATTAAATATTACATCAAACTCCTTGCGATTGTAGCCAGCCAGCTTCTCATTATGTTCATGATAAACTATTGGTTTTAAGGAAAAATTAAATTTTTCCGCATACAGGTGAGCTTCACTTATAAAAAATAATTCTACTGAAAAATTAGCTGCCCTCTGGGAGCTCTTCTTGTCAAAATATATTCCTAATTTTAACGGTTTCCCATAAAAATTTATATATTTTTTCCGTTTCATAAATACATCACTCAGCTTAATCTTAATCACTTCAAAATCGTCTTGACCTTTGTAAGGTATGTACGTATAGATGCCACACCCCATAATTATGTACGCATTAAATATACGAATTTTAAATAAAATATTAAATATTTTTAGTAAATTTCCATGATCCTGAAGAATTATTAAAAATTCACTTTGATCTTGTTGCACGCCAAACTTCACGCCTATGGAATCACAAACACTTAAATTAACGTGATCATAAATTATAACTAAATTATTTTTATTTATATTATGATTTGCGGTGGGAGTTAAATTATTTAAAATTATTAGTGGTTTAGTACAATCATCGTGAAGCAAAGCCAAGAACTCGGTCAAATTATCGTCGTTTTGGGAAGAATGAAACAACAGGACATTTTTAAAATTGGTCTGCTTAATTTTTGACAGTAACTCCTGATTTGTTAAAATTGATGTATCATTTTCAGTACAACATATTACTTTATACAAGACCAAGCTTATAAAATAAAATAAAATTAATAATTTTAGCTTCATATTCGTACTTAATGTAAACGATTAATGTTAACATTATGCATTCATGTTAGACTGCGTTCGCAATTAATCGTCCTGGGATCTGGCATTTAATAATTCTAAATCGATAACCTAGAATTCAGTTTATTTGTTTATATTAATTATTATCACTATCGATTGTAAAATTACCAATTTATGGTGGTAATTACAATGTATAATTTTGTATTTCAAAGTTCAAGACAATGTTGTAGTCAATACTTAGTAATGTTATTAGAAATTAGGTCAAACACCCTAATACGTAAATAATGAATACTCAGCCTTAAATTTATTTCACTATTATCATTGTATCTCTATTTACATTGTACATTGTAAACCCTTAAACGGTGGCTACCCAACGATTTGCTCATCCTTATACCAGGGCATCGCTGTTCGAGATTATCCATTTATTGCACTCGATGTATGTACCGCAATTGTAAACCATTTGCTTTGTGAACAGTCTTAGACTTTCCTCTATCGTTATGCTTAACGTTGCTGGTAATTCCAATATTCGCCAACCAAGCATTTCCTTCCACATAGAATACTAAATCGATGCAATTATGTTTTAAATTCCAACTTTATTAAAAAAAATATTATAGGTTTTTGTAGGGGATAGGTTTAATATTGTAATAACTAAATATTGATTCTAAAAAGGATGGTACCCGTATGCTAAGTATAATTTAGGATTGATTGTAGTATCCCTGTAGAGTTAGTAAGTCAAAAATGTTATTATAAATCCTAATCTATGTGGTCGTTGATAAAGTGAATTTCGTTATTTGTGAGTAAGTGTCGTGAAATTCGTCGGTGTTTGGCTGAACTTAGTGCGTCTAATATGTTGTCGATATGCTGGGATAGTATGTCTATGGTATTGATTAACTTGAATATGTATTGGTCTATCTTGATCATATGTAGTTCCGTTTCAGTTGTGTTAGTCAGTCGGTTTAGTTGAATCTATCAATCATTCCTTGGTTACTTGCAATTTGAGCATTGTTTTGTTCGTTTAATTTATTCTGATTTTCTGATTTCTGAAAGTCATGTTGATCTAGGTTTCCCGTGATGTCTTTGATTAGGGAACCTAATCCATTAATGAGGCCTCTTTTGATCCGTGTAGGTTTTAAAAGGTTGATGTTCTCGTCTAATTCTCTATTTTTACGTTCGAGAATTTCCATTTTATTTCTGGAAGCGTACGAATACTCTTTGTTACTATTTATGGATTTCCCGATTTCCCTACTAGATGGATGGTTTGGTTCACTTTTAAATTGGGAGGTTTGACTCGATCACTGTTAAATTTATTGATCAGCCTCATTTTCTTTGCATGAGTTTCCTCATGAATCCGTTTGCATAACTCATCTTATGATAAGGTATGATTGAACAGGTACCCCTGCGCATTTGCGCACACAGGATTGGTAGGTTGCCCTAAAATGTTGTAGTGACCCGTTAAATGATGTTGTTATATGAGAGGATGCAATTGTGCATCAGATTTTTGATTCCTCCTTGAGGCGTTTGAATATGGGCTATTTTAATGAGGTGTGGTTGGATGTCATATTCTTGTAGAAAGGCTCTAAGGGATGGTGTATTTATGTTCCCTTCATTGTCTGATATAATTTTCGAAGGTTCACCATGAGCAATAAATAATTGAATTTTTTTTTAACTTCCTTACTGGTTCGCGACTTCATGTAGAAGACTGCAGCAAATTTTGAGAATTTGTCTAAGACTGTGAGAAATACATTGTTTTCAAAAAAACAGAAATCTATATGCAGTATTTCCATTGGCCTTTTTGGCGTTTCTGTAATTTCATATTCGATCTTTAATGGGTGCCAGTCGTATTTCGTTTGCAACCATATATTGAAATTGTTGATGTATGTTGTTATGAGGTTTTTCATATTTGGAAAATAGTGAGTCCTTTTGATGAACTCATAATTCTCCAATATGCCTCGGTGGTGATTTTCTTCATGCCTTTTCCTGATCATCGCGTTTTGATCTTCAGGATCTAACACACCTGTTAAAAGGACGTGTGCTCTTACCAAATAATTTTTTGAAGAGGTTCCGAATTTTTCTTAGGATAGATAGGCTTATTTAGAAGTGTTCTTATATTAAGTTTTATGGTTGGTAAGTGGTAATAAGACATATAAATTATTACCCTTTGTTTTCCGAAGGGATGTTCATGAAGGATATTTGATCCTAACATTTCGGGATCAATTGTTATAATCAGCGGTAAGCTGAAATGATTTATTGGGGAATTAGTTGTTGGTACAATTTCTTCGGATTCACTTCCACATTCTGGTTCCGCGGAGGATTCAGATATGTCAGAAGTGTTATTATTAACGGTGAGAGGTTCGGGTTGTATCCGTGACAATGCGTCCGCATTTGTATTTTTTACACCCTTCTTATATACGATTTCGTAATCGCATTCCTCTAGTTTCAATCTACATCGAACCAATTTGGAGTTTGGTTCCTTGAGGTTGAAAAGCCAAGTCAACGGCTTGTGGTCACAATTTTGAATTTTTGACCGAATAGATATTGTCTAAAGTATTTTGTGGACCAGACAATGGCCAGAAGCTCTTTTTCTATTGTGAAGTAATGTTGCTCGGTGACAGTTAAGGTTCTAGAGGCATAGCAAATTGGTTTATCTTTACCTATTGGACCTTGTGAAAGTACGGCGCCAATAGCTACATTGCTTGCATCTGTGGTAAGGATAAATTCCTTAGTAAAATCAGGATGTTGCAAGATTGGTTCATTACACAGCAACTCCTTGCAATATTCGAAACATTGTAGATAATTTGTATCAAGTCGGAGAAGTTCTTTATGAATTTTCGGTAATATCCCAGAAGACCCAAAAAGCTTTTAATTTGCTTCTCCGTTCTAGGAACGGGGAATTCCTTAATAGCTCTTATATTGTCGGGGTTGGGTTTAACTCCGTCGCAAGTAGCGATATGGCCCAAAAAGGCAATTTCTCAGTTCAGAAATTCCGATTTGTTCATTTGTACTTTCAGGTTAGCCTTTCTTAATTTATTGAAAACTTGCTTTAGAGAATACAATGATGTCATCCATGTAACACAAGCAAGATTTACCTTGGATATCGCCTAACACATTATCCACGATCCTTTAAAAAGTTGAAGAGGCGTTCTTCAGACCGAATGGCATTCTTATGTACTGATAATGGCCATGATGCACGGAAAATGCGGTTTGAGGAATATCTTGTTTACTTACCTCTATCTGGTGAAATCCAGATGCGAGGTCCAAGGTAGAGAAATACATACATTTCCTTAGTTTACCGAGAATATTGGTGATGTTTGGTAAAGGGTACCGATCGTCGTTTACTTATCGTTTAGCTTGCGATAGTCTATTACCAATCGCCACTTGACCTTTCCGCTGGCATCAGTCTTTTTGGGTGCAATCCAAATAGGAGACGACCAGGGCGAGAAGCTTAGACGTATAATTCCGTCCTGTAACATCTTATCGATTTGTCTTTTGACTTCCTCCTTGTGGATATGAGGATATCGATAACTTTTAGTAAAGACGGGTTGGTCATCTTTAAGATTTATTTCGTGCTTTACGGCATTTGTAAAGGACAAACGTTGTTCTGTTCTAAGAAATAGTTCCTTGTGTAGGAAGGTGTATCGCCTTCTTGGTTGTTACAGTGATTAGATTCGGCTCGATAAATTTTTTTAAATAATTCGGCTTTAATCGGCTGTTCGATTACAAAAGTATGGGTTTGTTACTATAGTTCACAACTTCTAAAACTACATACCATTTTTTGCAGTGATAGATTCCTTCGGGAATAATTAAGTGATCGTTTATTGTTGTCGGGGTGATGTATATGTCACCGTTTTCGACATAAACCTTAAGTTTTAACATATTTACCAAGGTCTAGAGTAACCCCTATAATTGTTGCATCCACTCCAGCCCTAATAAGCCATCAAAGTTTTTATGAAATTTAAAAAGAAGGAATTCCAAAGGTTCCTTGGTTTTAAATTCCATAAGTTCACTGGAGGCATGGATCGTATCCGTGAAGGATGAAACTCGGGGTTCGGAAACGATTTATTCGATCCCCTATCTACTAAAATTTTTAGGATTTTGGTTTTATTTAGGTGGATGTGTATGTAAGGAAGTGTACACGTTTGATGTTTGTTCACATCTACGTATCCGATCCCGGCTGGGAGGATTCGGAATGAAAATTTGCACCGTCCACCTCACCTTCCTCCAGATCGGGGAAGTACAGTTTGCGCCGTTCTTCATCTCCCTCTTCTATTGGTTCTTGCTGATCCTCAGCTGTATACAATTCCTGCAATCGGATCTTTGGAGGACCCATCGGCTGAAACTGGTAGAGTTGTTCTGGTTGTTTGCGTTGGTTCTGCCCTTTTTGGTGGAATCATTGTTTGAATCTGTTGTTATCTTGGCCGTTAATATTACCAATTGGATTCTGTTTGGTGAAAGGCCTATGGTTATAATATTGTGGCGTGGGATGGTAATTATATTTATAGCTTGGGCCAACCCTTTGCTGAAGTATTGGTGAACCGCTAATATAGTTACTCCGTGAAGGATTTCCATGATTTCCGTGAAGGTTTTTTGGTACTAATGTTCTTTGTGGAGCGGGTAAACTGTTAATATTTGTCCCTTCCTTCATATACGCCATGTTCTGTTCTTTGAGGCAGTTTGTGAAAGCCTCTGTCAAACTACGTGGCTGCATGGCCCGCATCATAGCGTCCATAGGGTCTCTAAGCCCTACCAAGAATGTGTGGAGACACATTTCCTGGTATAATTCACGTTTTGCTCTTACTAGTGTTGAGTTTGTTTCGTTCAGCTTAACGCGGTTTATGATAGGTAGTGCTTTAGATGTCTATGATTCGGGCGAAATATATATTTTTCGTACTGTACAAGTCCCTCACTAGGTTTGTTTCATTACACTTGTCTGCGTAATGTGCGATGAGGTTATCCTTTATTGCTTCCCATTCTAATGGAGTACCACACATTGTAGGGACTTCATTAGCGTCGCCCGTAATCTTATTCCTAATTGCACTAAGGAATATTTTAGAACACGAGTGACCGTCTATCGTGTTACCTAAGCTTAAAATGTCTTCCACATTTTCGATGAACTCGAACAATGCGTGTCTACTGCCTTCATACTTTGGCAGATCTTTAATTTCATCAGGTATTCTGAGACTTTTGAATACATCGGTTACGCCGTTATCATTAATGTCTTCGCTTTTCGCTAAGTTTGAAATTTGATATGTTTCCAATGGTTCCATAATTTACAAAACTTTATCTCTTCAGATAGAAAATTGGGTCTGTAGATGAGAAAGTTTTTAAATATTTATGTTTATCTGAACGAGATACGTGTTTTTAATGTCAATAGTAGTTTAGTTAGCAGTAGTAGTTTTGCTTTTGCTAACTAACTGTACGACTCGAATAATTTCTTTTATTTCTTCTTGGATAAGGGTAACTCGGTTGAATAGGGTTTGTTGCATTTTGTCGCCGTCAAATCCATTTAATTGTTCATTAACTTTGTTGAATGAGTGCCAATGGCTTTATTCTTGAATCTTTCTACATAAGAAACTAACAAGAAGTGTTCAAATCTTAAGCTAATCACATTTTTTAAGTTTTAACCAATGTTAAACCTTAATGTTGTGAACACAACATGCATATACATCATCAATCTGCTGCACATCCGGATACCATACACCACCCGATTTAATTTAATTTTAATTGTAATATAAACACTTTTGGTATTTACTTACTTTTGTACTTTTTGGATGTAAACTGCTTAGGCAGCTGTAAATTTTATATAAAAAGAATTTCAATGTAATCAAAATCCTAGAATTAAGTAAAAATTCAACTTAAACACTTGTTCTTATTAATATACCTCACCAGTGGTAACCTAGTATTAGTATTAATAAGTATTATATTAAAGACATCAGACATAGCTAATGCGAATATAACCGCAAGCTGTCTAGTCAAAACATTGGTCATTCGAGAAAAATGTTAGAACCTGCGCTGATAAATTCATACAACAACAACTGTAACTATAATTATAGTAATACTTATTCCACAAAATGGACTTGAGCACCATGTTGAACAATAAGAAGCGGTAGCAAACAAAATCAACAGCTTCATACTAACTAAAAAAAAGATGGAGATCATCGAAAAACCATCAGACATATCGAAACAAGAATTGCCACATTAAAGAGTCTGTATGTAGAATACGAAGGTACAGACCAAATATTAATATCATCGACTAATCCGCAACTCGAACAAAGTCATCAATACGTCGAGTCCAGGAAAAATACCGGAAAAACTTACTTAGCCTTCATTGAGGAAATGCGCCAACGACTCAACAGCGGTGCACCAAACACTCCGGATGGACAGCAACAAGGAAAATCATTCCACTTTTCGTCAATCGAAACAGAAGGGAACGAGTCCAACAGAGACCAGTTTAAAAGGTATCTCAAACAACAAGGTATTAAATTGGAAAACCTGTGGGAAAAAATAGAAGCCACGCAAAAAATGGTCAAAAACGGAAATTCGCAACATGCACTAAAACTGGCCCTGATTCAAATAGAAAGGCAGATGAATCTGATCTCTGATCTGAACGAAACAATATATTTGGAGGCTTGTGAAGACGAAGAGAACACATTAGACTCATTGAGAGGCATTACGATGACATATCACTATCCTATGACCACATAGTAATAGATGTCCAATCATCATTAGAACAACCAAAAGCTGGCAAAGAAAACTTGTTCGAAGTGAAACTTCCAATAATTGGTATACCACACTTCTACGGAGAGCACATTAAATGGATGGCATTTCATGATGTCTTCGACAAGTTAGTGCATAACAACGGAGCACTAAAGAATACACACAAAATTAATTATCTGAAAACATACACCGGTGGGCAATCAGCAAAATTAATCAATCACCTTCACGCCATTAGTGAAAACTATGCAACAGCCTGGTCGATTATCAAAGAAAGATACGACAATGAGCCATAGTAACAAGATACATCCAGACATTGATGTCACAAGACAGTATAGGAACCGAATCTGCTTCAGCCATTCGTGTGATATACGACATCACCAACGAGTGTCTTCATGGAATAAGAAATATGGGTGTCAACATCGACTCTTGGGATCAAATCATAATCTACGTTATAACCAAGTAGCTCGACTCCGAAACCTTAAGTCTATACGAGATGTCGCTAACAGACACAAAGAAACTTCGAACTTTAGCAAATCTCATGATGTTTTTGGAAAAGCGATTTACTGCATTGGAATCAGTTTTTCGCGAAAAAATCATTAATATCCGCAAACCTTCAACCTCGGCGGTAAAATTTAATCCAACAGAAGTAGCCTTGTTAACAAATAATACGACAAGTAAAATCTGCCAAAAACATGATCATGTCAAGGACTACGGGAAATTTAAATGAATATGTACGAAAAAAAATCAATTGGTCTCATTTTGGAGCTCTGCAGGAACTGTCTTAAAAGCAACCATTCAACAGTCGAATGCACGCTGAATCAATCATGCAAACAGTGTGGCGGACGACATTATCAGCTTTTACATAACAACAAGGACAACAATCCAAGAACAACGAATGAAACTAGAATATCAGACAACCGTAACATATCATTACACACTGGTAAATAATTAGAGGACAAAGAGTACGTGCTGTTATCAACAGCACTAGTCAAAACAGCAACTAACGATGAAAACTATCGGTATCTACGAGCAATTATTGATCCTTGCTCACAAGCGAACTTTATTACTTCGAGTGTCATCAACAGATTGAAAATAGCAACAAGCAAAGCCAACATGAACATAACGGGAAAGAATTCCAATTAACTATAAAAGCCCTTGTAGTAAATAAAATAACACATGATCAGCCACAGGAAACAATAAGCAGTCAAACATGGGATAATCTAAAGAACTTACCACTAGCCGATCCAAACTACCACACACCAGCGCCGATAGACATAGTCATAAACATTTTATTTCATCAAAAAAAAATTCGACATGCCGACAGTTCAGGCGGATTGACTATTCGGAATCAAACTTAATATTTTAAATTTTTCCATTAATTAGAGAGCATTTATGAAAATTGGTGCAAATCGATATTGAAAAGCTTGGCATTTTCAGCAAATAATGGTTGAACGGTTGGTTTTCTGAAACTTAAGCAATGGTAATGTTTTTTTGATTTTACAAGACAATTTTACTACTCCGGTAAGATAAGTTGTTGCTTTAGAAATCAAAAGTGGTGTGCTCAAAATCTAAGTATACATTCGAATTTGTTCCGGTGGCATTAGTGAACCACTTTTCATTTAGAGTGCTGTAGAGACCATAATTTACCAGGTACTGGTGCTCGGTATCGTGTATTGTTGGAACATTTTCTAAGGCTTCAATTGGATTAATTTGGCTTGTAAAACTAATCATTCCATTTGAACAGTAACGCTTGATACAGCCTTTATGAAACTTTTCCATGATTTGAAAGTTTATTATATGTTGAGTACTTCAACGTGTACGCTATAACAAACCCAAGCTCAATGTATAAGTATAGGGTTTTCCAATAGGAATGATATGATTTTTAAGTGACGTTTCGGCCATTTGTAATATGTCATGATCTGTCATTTTTTGTTTCATTGTATTCAGTAATGTTTACAATTTCATCATGGTGAGATATACGCAAGAACAACGTTTACAAATTGCAATTACAAACGATAACGATTTTTTTAAGAAAATCATCTTCTCCGATGAAGCTCACTTTCATCTGAGTGGTGCGGTAAATAAACAAAACTGTCGATTCTGGTGCGAAGAAAATCCACAAATTATTAATGAAAAACCATTACATTCACATAAATTGACAGTTTGGTGTGGTTTTTGGTCTGGTGGAATCATCGGTCCATATTTTTTCGAAATGAAGCTGGTAACACCGTTACTGTCAATGGAGATCGATATAGATCGATGATAACCAACTTTTTATGTCCGAAATTGGAGAGAAGTTGATCTTGACAACATTTGGTTCCAACAAGAAGAGGCTACGTGCCACACAGCAAGTGCAACAATTGAATTATTGCGAGAAAAGTTTGGATCATATCACTCTTATTGGAAAATCCTCTATAACATTAGAAAGGATTATGCTGAAATAAGATGCAAATGGTGCAAAATGAAACCAATACCGAAGTATAAAATGGTGAAACTGGAAACAACACAGCAAAGAATACCAATATTACACGTCAAATGTAGTGGAAAGTTAAAACTCCGCATAATAACTTGAATTTTGGATGTATATACTCTAACCCAAAACTCGACGCAACATCTTGCCCCATATAATTAGTATTGGTATAAGACGTAAATCATAATACCCATAATCACATTTATTACCAATTTCCCCCAAACCACATTTTTCCTTTAAATTTTATTTATCCATTATATTGGTTCGTTTAGTAAGGCAAAAAAGAATATTTTTGTAGACGCAGCTTAGTTTGTCATAAATTGTATTATGCTATATTTTGTATAATTGGTTTAACTGTATATTTGAATTAAAGAAGAAGGAAAATTTAGTGCCTTCGAGTATTATAATAATTGAGATACAACCATCCTGAATCACAATCGAATACAACCTAATACTATAAATTAAATTAGCGGAGTCTCTTTCCTAATGTTCAAATATTTCGAATTCAACAAGTTCCACTCATTATTTTTGTATATGCCGTATACGAGTATAGTTCTTTATTTAATTCCGTAGGTGTGGGGAAATTCAAGAAAATGAAACCTGGAAACAATACGAAGGAAACTAGAAATACCTTGAATTAATTTTTATCTATCTCTAAACGTGAAAAACAACTAAATTTAACTTAAAAATTACATTAGTTTCGATGTCGGATATGTTAAAATTATATTTGTTGAATTTTACCATCCGTTTAAGGTATAAGCATAATAAAGTTTTAAACTTATAAAATTTTTGAAACATTCATTATACCAAAAATAGATTTAGGAAATTTAGCAGATTCCGACAGATACTATAATGATAATGAAAATTAAATTGAATTAAACCAACAAAATATATTACAAATAAATGTTGCTGTATCCTTAGGCGGCGGATATTTAGTTAAAAATATATCACTCCCTAATTCGTATTTGAAAGCAACCAAAAGTCTTATGTAGAAATCCGTTTCCTTGGTGAAAAAAAGTAAACGGAAATTCAAATTTTTTACTGGGATTTTCTAAACGAGGATAAAACACGACGGAAGAACTTGCAGATCGGAATGAGGTGTTTTATAAATTTAATGTTAATGTTTGGATAAGGAAGACAACTAATCAATTATATGGAATGTTAATAAGTGTTCTAGAAAATTTATATCGAATTTTTTTTATCGATATATTACTCTGTTTTCAAGTTAAATGATAAACCACAAATAAGTCGGCAATGGATCTCGATTCATTTTTGCGTTCCTATTCTTTTCCATAGAAGAACAAAATTACAATTTCAAGCAAAGTTTACCCGAGGGTCTGTGTAGAAAGATACAAATCCAATTGAAATTTTCGTTGCCTTCTTAGATTAAATTTATGAATTAAATTTTATTTAGTTTTCTACTTTTCAGTAATGTTGTGTGATGTTTGAGATGATATATGAATGATTGGACTAACGGATTTGACAACGACGTTTTCCACATTTTTGCATAAAGCAAAATAACTTAATAACGGCCGATGCGTAAAACTTAAATAAATTTTAAACGACAATTCATCGAAAATGACAATTCACCGAAAAACAATTCACTGAAATCGACAATTAACGCAAAAGACAATTTATCGAAAAAACAATTCACCGAAAACGACAATTTACCGAAAACAGCAATTTACCGAAAACTGCGATTTACCGAAAACTGCAATTTGCCGAAAACGACTATTACTTTATACAACTTTCCGGTTGTTCCATTAAAAGGCAGAATTTTACTGATTTGGAATAAAAAATTCAATCAGAAAAAATAATTTTTATTATTAGAATGTATTCTTTTTATTAATAATATTGCGCTGAACAACCGAAACCTTAAATCCCGGAAACGAATAAAACTAAAAATCCTGAAACAAATGTTTTGCAAAATATTGAAACTAAAAAGTCTTAAAAGAAAAATCTTGAAATTTAAAATATACTTAAATTCCTTTGCTCATCCTTTTTACAATTCCTTTACTCATTGTTTTTGAATACAGTCATGGAAATAATTATATATCCACCATTATTATAGAATTTAAAATCAGTCTGATACTATGTAAAAGGCTAATTTTGGTTTAAGTGAATAACTTCATTAATACAAAAAACATACATATATGCACTTTTGCATAATAAAAACATAATAAGTAGTGTTCATTCCATTGTGTAGTATGACATCATAAATGCGACTTGGCATCGAATTACCCAATGATTGTAGCTGCGCCGCCCGTATATTTCTCCAAGATTTCATTTCATTACCTGTCTGGGATTGCCTTCCGTTTTTGTAAACGTCCCGAACCAATATACCCTGTAAATTTTCAATCGGGTTTAAGTCTGGGCTACATGCTGGCCACTTCAAAACTGATATTAGTATTTACTGAAACCAGTTTTTTACGCGTACTTGAATCGCCGCATTGTCTTGCTGGAAGATCAATTCCTGGTCAATCAGTTCAGGAACATCTTCAACCCTGTTTAATAATGCATCATCTAAGAAATCTGTGAAATTCGTAGATTTCATTTTTGAAGATATCCAGCATATCCGAGAAGTAAAAAGCGCCCTATACTATCACAGATCCTTCATCGAAATTCCTGCTGATTCTTGTCTCCGGTTCCTTTCTTAGGTCATGCCAATAAAATTGGCAGCCATTCGGGCCATCTAAATTAAGTTTTTTTTCGTCGCTGAACACAACCTTTTGCCATTTATTGGACCAAGACATGTTTTTTTTTGCGAAAGCTAATCGTGCTGCGATGTGATATGGCTTTAGTCGAGGTTTACGTTGCCTTTTCGTCGATTTAACTTGATTACTTTCGCTTAGATTTTGCCGGACTCGATGATCGGTCACATTTAGATTTAATTCATGTTTAATTTTTCTGGAACTAGCTCCAGACTTACTAGCAACGAAAATAATGTGGCGTTTATAACGATTCTTCAACTTTGATTTACACCAAGATCTTTTTTTCTGTCCATGGTTTTCATCCAAGCTATCTATTGAGTCTTCTAGCAATTTCTCTATTTGTAAGACTACATTCCAAGTAGCTACTAATTTTAGCTTTTTCGTATGCTGTTACTCCTTTCCAAAATAATTATTCGTGTGTTTAAATATGTCTAAGCACCTTTACAAAATAAATATACCCACTTAAGCAAGTAATATTACTTTAAAAACTAAAATATGTTCAACGTTTCAAATGAGACTAAGAAGACTTACTCACACTGTTATCTTATTTCTACGCATTAGGGTATTGCACACGTATATTAAAAAATATCCAGAAAACATCTGCTTTACGCGTTTGCTTTAAGTTATTTACTGGCCATATAACTATTTCCATGACTGTATAATTTTAATTTAATTAAATGAACCCTTTCCAATTAGTGAATTTAGAGTCCCTTAATTGCCAACAGCGCAAACTCTATATTCCCGTCATGTTTATAGATCCCTGCTCCTACGCTACTCTAAGCAATTACTCTACGTCATTTCAGACTCGTACTTTTAGCAGAAAAGCTAACTAAAGGGTTTTCCAATAAGAGGTTTCATTTTGATATTAAAAAAACGAGTATTTTTTAAGAGAAATCAATGAATTTTTATTTCATTGTAAAGAGGAAGGTATGCCATTAACATTTAAAAACAATATCAGCCAAATGGCCGCTACGGCTATGCTTGGAAAATTTCATGAAAAGGATATGGTGCTTAGCACCATATCCTTTTCATGAAATTTTCCATGACCATTTCGCACATTTTCGGCTGTATGTCCTCAACAACTACACGAATTCCATCTTTAAGGTCTTGAATCGATTGTGAAGTATTGGTATAGACCATATCTTTCACGTGGCCCAAAAAAAGTCTGAAAGTCTAGTGTGGCACGTAGCGCCGTCTTGCTGTAAGTAATCGTCCTTCACATCGATATCTTCCAATTTCGGCCATAAGAAATCATTAATCATAGCTCGGTAGCGCAATCCATTCACCGTAACAGTTGCACCAGCCTCATTTTCGAATAAGTAAGGTCTAATTACACCGCCAGTTCAAAAACCGCGCTAAACAGTGGCACGTTGAGGATGGAGAGGCTTTTCAACAATCATTCTTGGATTTTCTGAGCCCCAAATGCGACAATTCTGCTTATTAACGTAGCCTGCGAGGTGAAAATGGACCTCATCACTGAAAATGATTTTTCGATAAACATCGGGATCATTTTGATACATTATAAGGACCCAATCAGCGAAGATACGACGTTTATGGCGATCGACCGGCTTGAGTTCTTGTGTTAACTGAACTTTGAAAGCCTTAAGACCTAAGTCTTTATGCAAAATACGGTGTAATGTCGTTTGTGGAATGTCTAATTCCAAAGATCGATGGGGAATCGACAAACCTGCGTTTTCGTCGACACTAGGGGCTACAGCAGCAATATTCTCAGTTAATCTTAAGCAACGCACACAGTTTCGACTCTTCACATCGCTAACTTCCCAAAAGCCCAAATTTGTCCACAAGTCTTACTATTGCCGGCCGGGAAGGTGCTTCACGACGACCCAAAGTGCTTTAGTTTCGCGACTGCCAAATTTACACCATTTTTGTAGTGAATTTTAACAATTTCAATGCATTGAAGCGTGTATCGTACCATTTTTAGTAAAGGCGTAGTTTTTACTTGTCAAATGTAAACGATGACAGCTTCAAAATTGACAGCTGCCCAAATAGCAGGCAAATTCAAAATGAAACCTCTTATTGGCAAAACTTTCTATTTGTCATATTTACGTATTTCCTTTTGTAAACAGAAATATGTTGGTACAAATATGAACTTGAATTAAATAATATTATTTACAACTATTTACAGTAAATTCTCAAAATGATCGCAATGCAAACATTTGTTCATAAACAAATTGCGAACTTTTTACTAAAACGTGTCTGTCTCGATTTGGTTATAAACTTCATATAATCCAATAATTAAGTTTCTTTATCTGGGATAGATGAAGAAAAAACTTAAGTTTGTAAATGTCCCCAAAGATAAAAATCTAATATATTAAGATCCGTTGATCTTAGCGACAACTGTTTGTTCCTCCACGGCAAATCCATGGCCTTGGTAACAAAGTATTTAGCTCCATCATAAATTACATACATGGCAATTTTATCAATAGAACTTCTTCCAGAAGTTCTTCAAATGGTTTTTTTTTAATTTAAATATTTTGAACCATCTAACTAAAGTCCTAGTAATCCATCTCCAAAAACACCACACCATACATTTATTGTGAATTTATGTAGATAATGGTTCTCGACCCTTAGCGTTTTCTGAACCGCGGATAAATTTTACATTTGTTTGAATTTTTGGTTCTACTATATTTCTAAATATTCCAATACTTCTCCCAAATCTCAGTTTAGAATCTCATTTTCATCCAACATAACCAATCTCACCATAATCGGTTAAGAAATAACAGAGTTTGTTCCCAAAATAACTTATTCCAGAACTACTCCCAAAATTCGTTTTATATAATAGGGTTTTCTAATAGGAATGATATGATTTTTAAGTGACGTTTCGGCCATTTGTAATATGTCATGATTTGTCGCTTTTTGTTTCATTGTATTCAGTAATGTTTACAATTTTATTCGTAAAAGTCGTGAATTTGCTGATTTTGCCGTGGAACAACTTGAAAACGATAACGATTTTTTTAAGGAAATCATCTTCTCCGATGTGGCTCACTTTCATCTGAGTGGTACGGTAAATAAACAAAACTGTCGATTCTGGTGTGAAGAAAATCCACAAATTATTCATGAAAAACCATTACATTCACCTAAATTGATAGTTTGGTGTGGTTTTTGGTCTGGTGGAATCATCGGTCCGTATTTTTTTTTTCGAAATGAAGCTGGTAACACCGTTACTGTCAATGGAGATCGGTATAGATAGATCATATACAACTTTTTATGGCCGAAATTGGAAGAAGTTGATCTTGAAAACATTTGGTTCCAACAAGTCGCGGCTATGTGCCACACAGCAAGTGCAACAATTGAATTATTGCGAGAAAAGTTTGGATCATATCACTATTATTGGAAAACCCTATACCATTATTCCATGATAGCTGGGATCATAATCTATATACATGCACAACATAAGAATCACAATCGGCCTCAATAGCACTCCACGAATTTTTAAATTCGTTTTAGTGTGAAATATTTTCAGTTTTTTAACAAACGTGTTAAAAAACCTAAAACCCAGTTAATTACAGGAGGGTTTTCCAAACGCTTTTCATAAAAAATTGAAAATATTTCACATTAAAATGATTGTAAAATTTGACGAAGTGCTACTGACACAGCATATGATTATTATTTTGCTCATGTATGTAAATTATGATCCCAGCTATCATAAAAACATAAATATAGTGTAGTTACAAGGGGTTTTTCTAACACTTTTATTGAAAATCAGCAAATATTTCACACTAAATTGAATTTAAAAATTTGTGGAGTGCTACTGGTATTTACCTTTAAATCTTTCTGAGCTAAAAATATCAAAAAGGTAAAAATTCCTTTTTGATCTTTTTAGCTCAGAATTTTTCAAATCGTGCCAATAACAACTATATCAGTCAGGACCGTCCAAGTTAAATTTCTTCTCGTCTGCAAAAATTACAAATATAATTGTTTGCGAAAGACAACCGATCCTCCTTGTGCACCTTTGTTACTTTTTTGTTTGCGGCAGGCTTCCGATATGTTTTATTTTCACACGCATGAATTCCAATAATTACATTGATCTTTTGGAAGATGTTCTACTCAGTTTATTTGAAAACTCGAACCAAGGATATTTCAACAGAATAACGCGGCGATCTACGTGCCAAAACTTTCGAAAGAATTGTTTCAACAAAAAGAAAATCAACTTCAAAACTAGCCAGTATGCTCATCGGATCTCAATCCTATTGAGAATTTATGGAGTGTTCTTGCTGGCAAAGTATATATTACCGGACGTCAGTTTGAGAGCATGGCGGAATTAAAATTGTGCATCAAGCGAAGTTGGAGGGAAATTGAGCCCTCACTGCTGAAAAATCTTTAAATTAAAATATTAAAAATGGGTTATTCGACGGTTGTGAAGTTTGTCCCAAAAAAAAACCCGTGTACATATACAAATCCAATAAGATTTTTTTAATACTGAACATGTATAAGTAATTACACTGTTAAATCAAAATTTTGGCGAAATAACTATATTATAATAGAAAGAGACGAAAATAGGCGGCATATTTTTTATTTTGCAGAAACGGTAGCAACAGCAAGAGTAAGAAATAATCTTGAGAAAACAAAATAAGTTATTTAATTGAGTTCAATAAAATAATTTAAAAAAATAAAATTTAAATATTATATTTAAACTAAACATTGTTTAGTTTATAGAAATTTAAATTTTTTTTAAAAATGAACTAAAAATAAAACACGAAAACGTAAACTGAATGAATTCTTGTAAGAATGCAAAGTGTAACTCAGAACAGGAGTTGAGTTGCTTTAGTGGATTTCATTGATATAAATAATTTAAAAAATAAATCGTAGTCTGTATAAGAAAATTCCACTACGTTGAAATGATAGCCTTAGGATGACAGTCAAACGCCCTTTCCAAACTGAAAGTAGTGATATATTACTTTGCGATCTCGTAATTCAAATCGATTTTATTGGTTTGAGAAGTTTTAGTTCAGATATATTAGATATCGTAGAGTTTGTCGGAAAATTCCACTATATGCAAATGTTAGCATTAGGTTGACACACTCAAATAAATCAAGTACCACTTCCATATCTAGGGGCTAGGTAGTTAGACTAAAACTACTCAAAGCAATCAAATCGATTTGAATTGCGATCGATTATAGACAAATTTTCTATACTCGGCATTTCGATATATTGACATATTATCTTCTGTAAAACTACTTAAAAATGAGGAAAAACGGAAATGAGCTTCCGGACTATTATGAATAATGTAAAATACATTTTTTGAGTTTAATTTGAAGCTTTCACTCAAAATTCTTATAAGAATTTACTAATACTGCTTTATTTTTGTTAGTTGGAACATACTTCACTGATGCGTGTGAAGTTTTTCACGCAAACGGTTGTTAATGGCTTTAATTAGTTTATGTAAATGTACAATTCGTATCGTGTCGGATTCGGATACGTTATTAGGTACAGTTTGTGTACTAATCTATTATAATCTATCTATTAAATGATTTTAATATTGAAATTTTATTATTAGTGTGGGCTAATAGTAAAATGGTAAGCCATTTCACATAAAGTGTTAAAGTCCAATTTCAGTTCCAAGACAAATTTGAGTCGCTCCGAAAAAATTCGTAAACACTTTTGGACTCGGGTTAGCTATTAGATACGCTATCGGAACCTGAGTCAACATCTCTGGTAAGGAGTGTTAATGGCCATTTTCAGTTCCAAGACAAATTTGATTTTCCTCGAAAAGAATTCGTGAACACTAAAGAGACACGGCTTAACGGATAATATATGAGCTCAACGGATAGAAAATTTAATTAGCTATTAGACGCACTAACGGAACCTGAGTCAAGATCTCTGGTAAGGAGTGTTAATGGCCATTTTCAGTTTCAAGACAAATTTGATTTACTTCGAAAAAATTCGTGAACACTTTGGGACCCGAGTTGGGGAATGATATGTGAGCTCAACGGATGAGGAATTTAATTAGCTACTAGACACACTATCGAAACCTCAGTCAACATCTCTGGTAAGGAGTTTTAATGGCCATTTTCAGTTTCAATACAACTTTGGTTTTCTTCCAAAAAAAATTCGTCAACTTTTTGGGGCCCGGGTTGAAGAATGATATATGGGCTGATCTGATAAGGAATTTATCTGTTACACACATTAATGGAACCTGAGTCAACATCTCTGGTATGGAGTGTTAATGGCCATTTTCCGTTCCAAGACAAATTTGATTTTGTTCGAAAAAAATTCGTGAACACTTTGGGACCCGGGTTGAGGGATGATATATAGGCTGATCAGATAAGGAAATTAATTATCAATTAGACACATTAACGGAACCTGAGTCAACATCTCTGGTAAGGAGTGTTAATGGCCATTTTCAGTTTCAAGACAAATTTGATTTTCTTCGAAAAAAATTCGTGAACTTTTTGGGACCCGGGTTGAAGAATGATATATGGGCTGATCTGATAAGGAATTTAATTATCTATTAGACACATTAACGGAACCTGAGTCAACATCTCTGGTAAGGAGTGTTAATGGCCATTTTCAGTTTCAAGACAAATTTGATTTTCTTCGAAAAAAGTTTGTGAACTTTTTGGGACCCGGGTTGAAGAATGATATATGGGCTGATCTGATAACGAATTTGATTATCTATTAGACACATTAACGGAACCTGAGTCAACATCTCTGGTAAGAAGTGTAAATGCCAAATTTTCCGTCCCAAGAAAAATTTGATTTTTTCCGAAAAAAATCGTCAACACTTTGGGACCCAAGTTGGGGATGATATATGATCTGATCAGATGAGGAATTTAATAACCTGAGTCAACATCTCTGGTAAGGAGTGTTAATCTCCATTTTCTGCTCCAAGACAAATTTGATTATCTTCGAAAAAAATTCGTGAACACTTTGGGACCCGGGTTGGGGAATGATATATGGGCTGATCAGATGACAAATTTAATTAGTTATTAGAAGTACTGTCGGAACCTGAGACAACATCTCGGGAAAGGAGTGTTAAGGAGTGTAAATTTGTCTTGGAACAGAAAATGACCATTAACACTCCTTACCAGACATGTTGAGTCAGGTTCCGATAGTGTGTCTAACAGCTTATTAAATTCCTCATCTAATCAGCCCATATATCATGCCTCAACCCGGGTCCCAAAGTGTTGACGAATTTTTTCGAAGAAAATCAAATTTGTCTCGGAACTAACAATGGCCATTAACACTCGTTACCAGAGATCCTGACTCAGGTTCCGATTGTGCTTCTAATAGCTAACTATATTCCTCGACCAAGAATGCCATACCTTATACTAGCTTTTAACATGAAGTATAAAGTGTAAACCATTTTTTTCTAGTTAATTTTTCCTAGTCCTATTCTTAAGGCTGGAATAGTTAAGTGCTAGCATAGAATAAAAAATGTCTACTAGAATAAAAACTATAAGATATGTTTTGTTTGACCTTCTACTCGACAGTGGATAAATATTATTTTTTCAATCAGAAAATTATTTTAAATTTTTCAATAACGGGATGAAACAATAAACTTAAATTTAATTTAGTTTATTTTAGCAAAATTTCACTGAATCGCTATACTGAATTTATTATTTTTGTATTTCTTTATTTTATTATATTACATTAAATTGGATAAAGTTTTAGTACACACGGACGTATTGGTTTTAGTACTAATTTTCGTATAGGAATACTCAAGTTTCCTAATTAGATTTTAATTTAACAGTGTTAAACTAATACATACATAAAAGTGCGAATTTGTGAAGAAGTTCACATGCATACTTCCCTGCACATTTTTCCTTGTAGGACAATAAAAAAGATTTCGGTTTAAAGGATCGTCCTTATAAAATTCTTATCTTTTATTTTTTTTTTTGCAAAGTACAACAAATAATTTTAATTTTCAATATTACAAAATGTTTCATTTCTACAATTACTTCAAAAATGAAATTGCGTTTAAACGAATGTCTACCACTGTAGTACAAAATAAATTAATTTTAAAATTTATGAAGTGCTACTGACGCCAGTTATGATTCTTATCTTGGCCGTGCATGTAGATCATAATCCCAGCTATAATAAAAACATAAGGGTAGTTACATGGGCATTTTTATACCACCTTTGTTTAAAAACCAAAAGATTTCACGTGACTTACGAAATTCATGGAATTCTACCGACCCAGGTAACTTTTTTGTTTTGCCGTGTATTTGCGTTACGATGGTAATTTCAGTATATTTTGAGTTTTTAGAAAATGTAATATTTTTCGTTTCAAACAGTTATATCATATATTTTCTCTTCTCTTGTATTTCATAAAGCTTTTGATTTTGAATAAACTTTCTGCTGAGACTCATTGTTATGCTTTTCTACTGGTTTCTAAAAATATTAGCCGAAAAATATTAATTTTTTTGAAATATTAGTCCCATCCCAGAATTCCCCGAAAACTAATTAATCGACCCCTAATTAAATCGAAAAAACAAAATTTAATAGGGATCGGTAAATAAATTTTTGAATGCCATTCGGCATGGCAATATTCCAATATAGATTTCATGTTTCTTTCAATTTCTGCCTAAATTTTTGTACTAGAAAAGCAAACTGTGGTAATCATAACTACCTCTAGTAATTTTATAAATGATATCAAAAAAATGCTGCGGTGTTAAATAGAAATTGGTGGATTTTTCCCTTTCTTCTTAAAAAATGTAAACGTAAAAGACTCTTAATAACTTGTAAATCGCGATTTATTCCAGTTGCCACGATTTATTTTCGCGTGGAACAAAAAAGTAAATTTATGAAATTTATTATCTCTAGAAAGCCAAAAATATTAAAAAACGCGAAAATTTATTTTGTACTTTTTGAAAAAAGAAAATTCCTCGGTATAAAACAAGCAGCAAGCAAGTAAAAGTGTTACCAAAAATCTTATTTTAAAGAATATAAATTTTATAATTTTATTTTTCATTTTTTACGTTGGTTGATTTATTTAAACCCATTTTGTATAAGACAATAGATGAAGGAAAAAATCCTAAAAAGCCGTAAACCATCTTAAATTATGATAATAAACCATTTTATTATCATTTATTGTAAAATATTGGGAGTTGGTTAAAAGATTTTATGTTTATTATGAAATATATTAGATTTTGCCGTTTACATTTTAATAAAGTTTTAGATTTTTTAGTAGTAACCGCGTAATAACCGCGAGTATGTATGGTAGGAAAAATCTACATAAACTTATTGCTTTAGAGTTCTAAATTCATATATGCATTTATTTCAATCATACAAAATTCATATACAGTACTTGGTAACACCCAATTTGTAAATAAATCCTATATACCTTTTAAAAGTATTTACAAAAAACATTAAAATATTAAAAGGTTTCATAATCGTTTCACAATCATTCAACATATATGTCTACATATCTAACATCTCCTTAATACTTAACATGGAAATGTTATTTCCATTTCAATCCTCTTTATCACATCTCACGTATCAAGACACAACGTATAAAGAAAAGGATTCACCTTCAGTTAATGATTGTCACAATGAAATAGTATTTTGTGTATAGTATCTAGACAATTTTTCAACCCTTAATAAACTTGGTACGTTTACTACACTTGTATATAGAATGTGTCACCAACTAAATCGAGGGTTATATCGCATGTGCGCATATAATAACAATTTACACATTAAATCACATCACAAATCTTAAATGATTTAAATTGTTTGTAATGTTAATTCACTAAAAAAGTTTTTGAGACAATATAAAAACACCCATATGTGATACATACATACGTATATGGTGATTAAAATTGGTTAGAAGGGCTCAGAAAGACTTCATCTTAATTCTGTTTTTTTTTTCTGAAACAATAAAATTTTATTCCCTGTTTCTACTGACACTGATTATTGTTTAAATAATAAAAATAATTTTAAATGTTTGAAGAAGTTCAGTGAGATATGTTTAATTATTTACAAAAACATTAAATAATCAGATTATTTTTCATTGTTTGTGGAAGCCTCAGGTGTTATTTTCTTATAAAAAAAATCGTGTAGAAAGGAAACTGTAAGAAACATTAGATGCATACTATAAGAAATACACATCACTACAGTATCGAAATTAAAAAGGTTTTAAAATAACTAAGCGGGTGTTTTCGCAACTCTGCCATGTTATAGTGCAATTCTTTTGTACTTACAATGCACGTTGAACGTTTGGAGATTTAAGTAATTGAAATATCGATCTGATATTTTCAGTAAAGTATGGAGTGGAAGGGTCGAGGAAAATGAAAATATTCTATTAGAACTTTATACCACATAGCTGAGGAAACGTTTTTTTTTCTTGAATAAGAAGGATTAATAAAACAGTAGCAGTACCATACAGACATAAGGGCCCAGAAAAATTTATCATTCAGATTCATAAAGAACTTCTATAGCAATTTGTTAAATTGTTTTATCGAAATGTCTATTACTGAAAACTTAATATTCCTTAGACAATTGCACAAAATGCATACCATTATGCGCGTGAAATACGTCCCAAAAAATCCCAAATTTATTGCATGCAACAAACGTTACACAGAAATCTCAAACAAATATATTGATTGATTTGAAATAAAAATAAATGAGAGATTCTCTTATTATGTTATAACCTTTTATGTTAAAAATATAAATAAAGAATCAAATACACCAAACTTATTTAATAGCATATGAAATAAAGAATCATACCACTAAAATATAAAAAAGACAAGTATAAATGCAAGAATGTTTTCAAAATGTTCGTAAATTTTCAAAATGATAATAACAAAAAACCATCTTCTAAGAGCCTCATACACTGGGTAAATTCCCACAACATTCAAACAATCTGTTCTACAAAATTCTAAAGATTGACATGTAGGTAGATTTTCTAGAACGCTCGTGATACGTTCTCTTAACGGGACAAATAAATCGAACGATTTCTGGGATCGGCGACCTAAATATCGGATCATTGGAGTTTTAACCTAGCCACATGTCAATATTTTGAAATTTGTTGAACAAATTTGTTAATTGGAATTTGTTCCAGCAGCCCCTTTGTATAAGTCCCGTTATTAATATCGCCGCCCCAGTAACCGTTCGATTCATTTGTCCCATTAACAGAACGTATCACGAGCGTTCTAGAAAACCTACCCACATGTCAATCTTTTGAAATTTGTTGAACAAATTTGTTAATTGAAGTGTGTGGCAACAACCCCTTTGGAATAGATCCGTTATTTATATCGCTGACCCCAGTATTCGTTCGATTCATTTATGCCGTTATGAGAACGTATCACGAGCGTTAATCAAAATTTACCCACATGTCAATATTTTGAAATTTGTTTATCAAATTTGTTAATTGATGTTTGTGGCCACGTTATTTATATCGCTGACCCCAGGAATCGTTCGATACGGTTGTCTTGTTATTAGAACGTATCACGGGCATTCTATAAAACTTACCCACATGTCGATATTTTGAAATTTTTTGAACAAATTTGTTAATTGAAATTTGTGGCCACAACCCCTTTCTAAAATACCCGTTATTTATATCGCCGACCCCAGTAATCGTTCGATTCATTTATCCTGTTATGAGAACGTATCACGAGCGTAAATCAAGACTTACCCACATGTCAATATTTCGATATTTGTATAGAACAAATTTGTTAATTGGAGTGTGTGGCAACAACCCCTTTGTAATTGACCCGTTATTTGTATCGCTAACCCCAGGAATCGTTCGATTGGTTTGTCCCGTTAAGAAAACGTATCACGAGCATTCCAGAAAACCTACCCGCATATCAATCTTTTGAAATTTGTTGAACATATTTGTTTATTGAAACTTGTTGCAAAAACCTATTGATTGTGCAACGTTTATTGCATGCAACAAATTTGGGATTTTTGGGACATATTTCACTTGGGTATACAACTTTAGTTATGTGATTATTAAAACTGACGTAATTAAAACTCTTTTAGTTTATGACATTTGATATTATTTCCTACACCTGCACTAAAATACAAAAATGACATACAGGGTGGAACAAAAGTCACAACACCATTTAAAATTCAAATAACTTTCAACAACTAATTATTTTTTTGATCTAATTTCAGAAATTCAGGACTGAGCAACGTCTCTGAGCGTCCGTCATTGGATTCTATATAGAAAATAAAAGATCAATTGTGGTAACGCAGAACCTACACTCGTCATTTTAGGGTCAAACAACCATCATATAAGCAAACTAGGTTTCGTTAATTCCAGCGGTTTTAATAACGAAATGTAGTGGTCTGTGATTGATTTACCAGGTGCTGGGAGCCCGAACCTCGCAACATATAAGATACCGCTAGTGCGAGAACTGCAGCTAGCAGGAAGAATTGGCAACAAAAAGAAGCTGATTTCATTCACAATCTCATTATCCAAGAATATTCCACCAACGTAGCTGCATCCCGTAAAAGTAACGATTAGATGTGGTGTAACTGCAGGAATGGTTCTCGGACCTTACTTCTTTGAAGAAGAGGTAGAAAACGAGCTAACCAGCAGTGGCGAAAGGTACCGGGAAATGCTGGAGAATTTCATGCGTTCGGTAGTCTTGGACATACCAAAGGTATGATGGAAGCAAGATGCTGCTACTGCCCATACTGCTCGCTGACAACTTAACTCTAAGGCAAATTTATGGGAGAAGGATAATTTCGTGAAATTCTGAAATTATTTGGCCGTTACGCTCACGTTACTTAACAGTTCTAAACTTGTTCCTGTAGGGGTATTTGAACGATAGACTAAACCGTAACAAATCTCTAACCATTCAGCAATTGAAGGCCAACATCCGTGAAAAAATTGAAGAAATAAGCTAAGAAACATTACAACAGGTCATTGCTCCCGCCTTAGAAAGAGCGCGTCAATGTGAAGAGCAAAACGGTGGTTATTTAAAGGATGTAATTTTCAAAACTAAATAAAATTTGTTTCCAATAAGTGTGTTTTCTGTTTCTGAAAGAATAAATGTAAATTAGTAAGAAATAAAAAAGTTATTCCATTTTAAAATGATGTTGTGACTTTTGGGTAACCCTGTAGAATGATTTATATTAGGAATTATAAAATAATTGCTCGTCACCCTTGCAACCGCTCTACTATATTCGCTTTCGATTATATGCATGAAGTTGGCCATAACTAATTGTTGTTTTCCCATTGCTGCCCGCACCTTCCGTTTTTAGTGAAAAACATAGGAATCGATCATTTTAGGAAGCTGCACTGTTCGAGTTGGACGTGAGAATGGTTGATGATGCACTGGTCTTCTATTATCGCTTCCTGTTCAATTGTATCCTGAGTGATTATGAACCATTTCTACCAAGTACCTCGTCAACATCCAGCAGTAGAGGCAATTTTAGCTTTTCCGAGTTATACTTGTCAGCTTCACTAACCACGCATCGAGTTTGTACTTGATTTATATGATTTCTAATTAGAACCAGATTTATGTTCCAGTAAAATATTGTAATAAACGCTTCCGATTCTTTCGATCACCTTACCAAATCGATATTTGAATGTATGCATATACATCATTGCCAGGGTTGAATTTCACGTTGTAAGTTGTTGTATAGGAGTATTAGGGTGAAGTGAATAAAAAAAGTTAGTACATACTTATAAGAGTTACTTTTTACTTACAAGTATTAATTGGGAAATTTTTAAGTAATACCTACATATACTCGTACCTATAAATCTTTACTTATTCATAAGGTAATATATCTGCCAATTTAAGTCTCTTTATATATTTATTTGTACGTACAAATTCTTATTCATATTCTACTTGCTTCTTATACGGAGTTAACTACCATGGTGTTAATCCATATCCACTGCCCCTAGTAAAAAAGCAGACTCTTTGGACGTCAAGACTGGTAAACTTTTCATCCGCATTGCAAGCTGTTCGTATAATGTCGCCAAAATGATTCGGCTTCACTATTTCCACATGCGTAAAATATATTGCTCCAATAAGGAATTTTGAAACCCGTTTCCTACTCTCGAAATGTTCAACCAAAAAATAATCCAGTTTATACTTTACGTTTTCAATGTCGAATCTCAAAAGCTGTTTACTTTTGGTTGGATCTATTTCCCAGCGTTCACGATAATTTTTTGTTTAACGAATATTTACAATTCTTGCCATTCTGATCAAAATATATTTCGAAACTAAATTCAAGTCTGGTTGTACGCAACCTTGTAAATCAACAAGTATTAATGGAAGAAGTAGAAGAGTTTACTTTTTTTATTCACAGTTTTTTAAATTACTGGGAAATGTTTAAGTGTTTGCCTATAAAAAAGTAGTTACTTAAACTTTAAGTAAGTTTCCACTGATCGACTAAGAAATTGCTTAAATTTTATTCACTTGCTTACAAGCTTATACGCTAAAACGCAAGTTTAACCATTTGTTTTTTTTATTCACTCCACCCATTGACTTGAGACCGCAGAAGATAAAAAATCGTAAGAAATTTTCTTCCGACCATAAGCTCACTATAGAAGATTTCAATATGGTGCAATTGGATGTGGTGTAGTAACAGGTACGCCTTTATGGATTTTCTTTAACGGTTGCCTTGATATGTCTACAAACTGCTTAGAATGCCCATTCGACTGAGAATAGTATGGAGCTGTTCACAGATGTTAGATACCATTTTGTTTGCAAAACGCTTTGAAGGTATCCAGTCGTCCAGCGTTCCAAATCTTGCAATCACTTGTTTAAGTACCTCAATCGTTAATGCTGTTCTGGATCACATCTTAGAAATTGCAGGCCACTTTATATATGAGTCAAAATGGACTAACTATACACAAAAGTGTGGTCCTGCGTAGTCAACATGTATGCGCTGCCATGATTGTGCCGTTTTAGGCCACTCCTGATAATCAAACTTAGGCAGTGCATTTGCCGGCGATGCACAACTTGCACAATTTCGTACATAGTTTTCAACTTCACAGTCTATACCGCCAATAAATATATTTTTTCAAGAATGACTTCATTCGGTCATCCATGGGTACTTGTATACAAATTTGCCGCTGACAATGCAAGACCCCCAGAAGTTTTGAACACCATCAGGAAGGCAAATGGAGTCGTCACTGATACGTGACATGACACACGCTTGGAGTTACTCAACTTACTTCTTCCGGACGAAACGCCAGACGAAACTGGGCCTCAAGCAGAAATGCGCGAGATCGCTACCGACAGTAGTTGGACAGATGCGGAAGACCCCCCATTTACATGGGAGGAGGTCACCAGTGTCTTAACTTGCTTCAAGCGTAACAAGTCCCCTGGACTGGATAACTTGAACGCTGAAATAATCCAGCTGGCATGGCCAATCATAGGGTCTAGCATAGTAAAATTATTAAACATCTGCCTAAAATTTGGTTACTTCCCCAAGGTGTGAAAAAAGGGTGAAATGATCATAATCAGGAAACCTTGCAATAGAGATCCACTATGTTCGATATCTCATAGACCCATAATGTTACTACCAGTTATGGGGAAGCTCCTAGAAAGGTTACTTGACACTCGCACTATACCGCGAGTTGAACAAAGCGGACTGTTCTCGGACAAGCAATTCGGATTTCGACGTAGCATGTCTACTGAGGATGCGATAGTCCGCCTAACCAACACTGTCAAAACCCAAAGTTCTAAATATGTTATGGGTATATTCTTGGACATTACCGGAGCATTTGATAATCTTACGTGGCCTAGTGTCATTGCAAGTTTATCGGTCTACAATCTCCCTAGAAACACGATGAATGTTTTTAGGAGCTACTTCAGTAATCGATACGCAGTAATCAGAGACATGTATGGTTCTGTTTCAAAGCAAATTACAACAGGATGCCCTCAGGGCCCAATTTTGGGTTCTCTAGTCTGGAATAGTGTTTAACACAAGCATGATCAACGACTTTGAGGAAATTTCTGTCGCGGATGACAAAGTCATTCTGGTGCATGGCAACTCGAGACTCGAACTTCAGCGCCAGGGTCAAATCGTAATAAATAAAATGATCCATTGGTTTGAAGCAAATAATATGTCACTATCAGCAGAAAAACAGTGATGCTGCAACTAAAAGGCAAATTTGACTCTAACCGACCACCAACAATATCACTAAACGGTGAAAACATGAAAATGGTCAAGTGCGTTAGATATCTAGGTGTTGGCCTTGATGAACGAATGGGCGTAGCACCCCACGTTCTGAGAGTCTGTGAAAAAGCTAAGATTCCACTCTTTGGCGAGAGTGTCAAGAGAAGGATGGGGACTTAATCACAAAACACTCAAGTTAACACACAAAGGTGTGGCGGAGGCGCTTTTCGCATATGCGGCGGCTGGTTGGTATGATAGGTTAAACTGTCACCATATCAGATCACTAGAAAGTGCTTAGAGGAATATCCTGCTAGTAGTAATAAAAGCTTACCGAACGGTATCTAAAGATGCTGTCGGTTCTGGCGGGCGTACTCCCGGTTGATATTCTAATCAAAAAACGAGCGAACTTATACCACCTAGGAAGGCGTGGCTAAGATAATATAGATGAATATGTACATGCTGCTGATAGTAGGTAGGATCAATATAATAATAAAAATGATATCGAAGTGATGGCGATTGACCTTTGGCAACGAAAGTGGAATGAACCAGCCAATGGAAGGCATACCTTTGGCTTCATTCCAGATATAAAAGAAAGACCAAAAATGAAATTACCACTGACGAGCTCGATGTGCCAAGTTATCTCTGGACATGGTAAGTTTAACGCATACCAGCAGAGATTTAAGATAACGAACCAGTATCAATGTTTATGCGGATCGGAAGTAGAAGACGTTAAGCACCTACTTTTTGAATGTAACGATGTGACGGTTTTGTCACTAAAACATAAGTGGCTTGGTAACATGAAACATACATGAATTACCACTGCCTATATTACTAAGTAACGATTTACTCCGAAGTTTCAGCCATATTGTGCTGAACTGATCAACGTTCTTAAAAGAACGGAACAGTGTACAATAGTAGACCTGTAAAACGGAATGTACATGTCTCCCCGTGACTAGGGGCGGAAACGTTATAATTTTTGAATTACAACGGCTGAAATGTACAAACACTGGTATCGGTTAACTGCGCTAATTTTAAGGTTATACCTAGGTATAAGAATTGACGAAAATTTTTCCGGAAATGTTGACTACGACGAATGAATGAAATAGTTTTTGTTTACATTGTTATATTAAAATTAATTCGATCATCCAGGTATAATTGGCCTTTTTGAAATTGCTTTAGAGTCCGTGCTTGGAATCATTGCGGAATAACAATGCGTTCGCCGAAGAGTAAGCAACCGTAAACGCAAGAAAGTGACTCACGTCACTCTGGAGTACTCGTACAGCTATTTGAGATTTGCATTCCGAATCAATGATGGTTTATTGGACCGTTGTGTATTGACATATTTGATAGCTGTTTTGAATACCTTATCCGTTCATGCAGTACTAATACACTAATAATCATTGCTGCAGTGATCGGAAGCTAAACTCCGACATCTTTTACAATTTACCGTACATCCTTTTCTAGAGTGATGGATACTATCAAATAATCTTCATCTGATCATGACGTTTCATTGATTAGTCTCGTAAAGATATTAAACCATGTAAACTTTGAGTTCTTTCCTATATAACCTACCAAAAGCTCTCAGAGTATGTATCTTGTATGTATCTTCTCTGCATCAGGTTTTAGAAATCTTTATTTTTTATCTGACCCAAATACTTTCATTCTGGCAGAAAAAAATTATATTTTTCTATATTGAGTTGGTGCCTATATTGCGCATTCGTTCAAACACTTTGCGAAAGGTTTCTACATGAGACTTCATGTCAGACCCAGATACGATTATATCATCAATGTAAGGAGCCACATCTCTGGTTCATACTTGTTTCTGCAAAGCGATTCTCAAATATATGCCCTAAATCGAAACCAATGCCTCATTATTCATGTTTGGTGTGCACAGAATGTACGAATTTTGATTCATTGTTCGCAAACGATGTAGCATGTCTTCACTCATATAAGTCTTTCAATTTTGCATTGTTTGGATGAAAAGTGTGCAGACGGACTAATGGGTCGGTCGATTATACATTCGGATGTCCTTAAACTGTTTTATCTTGTTTGCGATATTAAAACTTTTTCACTGATGCATTTCATGTGAACTAAATTGGCACTTTAGAGTAAAGTAGTTTCTTTACAAACATATCCGCTGCCACCCACTGAGAAAAATGCAGCTAAACATTCTTGGCGGTTATGCAAATCACGTGTGTGGTATACGCGCTGCCCATTTTTTTAATTTGAACAACTGTAAATTTTCGTACATTGATTTCATCAATTTATATGAAATTGCATTTCCCACTGCAAAAACTGCCATATCGCTTTCTTTGTTAACATATTTGCAAATGTGTTTGATCGATTTCATTGCGGAAACGGTTGTACCGTTATTATCAGTTATCGACTTCAACATCATTGTAATGTGCTTGATGATGGATTTTCCGCCATTTGCAGTTGATCGTCAACGGTACTGTATATATCTTTCATTACCAGTGATAGTCCCGACAAATAAGCTTTTGGGTATAGTTTTGTGCGTTTCCTATTAAGCAATCACGGTGTATTGTTATTGAATAAGCCACAAGGATCATGAACCAGGTTTTCGTGAACGACTACAAATATCGTCGTGTCAATGTCGACATCTGATATTTCTATACTGGGATAACTGGCCAATTTAATCTGGTGTGACTTTTTCGATCAACCTAATCAAAATGTCTGCATGTGTTAATCCTTTTTTCTGCCATTCAATGAAATAAAATAAACAGCGTGTTTCTCAAAAAACTTGATGCTTAACAACCTAATCCATTAATGACAAAAGTGCTTTTATTTCATCACACGAAGTATTTCATGTGAATGTAATAAACAAATCAAGGCCGTCCTCGTGCGGTTTTCTATATTTTCTGGGAGTGTTCTAACAACCCTATACTATGTGGATAAATAGGATTTTCGAGGATATTTATGAATACTGGTGGTTTATTGAAGATCGATTCCGATTGAGATATCGTAAGCAACCAAAATCACCAAATATTGTCAACGGGGCAAAATCGTGCTCTAAAACCATTACCAAACGAGCATCTGTTCTCCCGGCTAGGGATTATATCTATCACCTGTACGTGGTCGACACACGCAAACAATGAATTGAGCGGAGAGGAAACTGCCTACTCTCACAAAAGTTCTTCAAGTTATAAAACCTATATAAAGACCTCGGATTAATTTATCGGATTCAGCAAAAAAAACGACCTCGGAACAGAAAACGCTATAAAAATTGAAACGTGCCAAGCCTTTTTAAACTCTTTTGAAATAGGCGAAAATGCACACATTGAAGTATTTGCACTAAGAGCTTAGATGTTCTGTACGTGGAATCCATAATACCACCAATGGCAACACTCTCCATTACAGCGGCTATCAGAATGGAGGAGAATTTGGAGTCGGGTTTCTGGTCCATCGGCAGGAGCATCAGCTTATCATTACCTTCCGCCCTATCAATAAACGAATACACACGGATACTTTAGTCATAAAAAAATTCAATAACACGATTGTCAATTCAAATGTGCCAACTGAAAACAAATCGGATGATGTGAAAGATTTGTTTTTTGTTGAGCTGGAAGACATCATCAGTACGGGATGTTATCATGATATCAAAATGATTGTGGGTAACGAACGTTAATGATTAGATTGGTGGGAGTGCAAATACTGTAAGTTCTTTCAACATAGGAAATTTCACAAGTTAACGTGGTGATCAAATGATGGAAGAACAGAAAATCAAATTGATCATGGCATGTTTCCTAAGAAACATTCCACGAGTGTAACTTACGTTAGGTCATATAGAGGTACCATAAACAAAGAAGACCGTGCGCTGGAATATCGATGCACTAAAAAATGAAGACTCCATGCACACTTACCAATCATCTATTACTGAACATCTGGACCGACAGAAAGATAAATAACCACGGTTCTCAATAAACATTCAAGAGCAGTGCCAAGCTCTCCATTTGTCTATTAGTCCCGCAGAGGTAAACACAATTAGAAGAAGACCACCATCGAAACTCGCCGAAAATAAAGGAAAGCTGTGTGCAAAATGGTTGGCTCGTAACATTAGGAGGTCTCAACCAGAAAATATCCCCGCCTGAAAAGCCACAACCAAATTCCTTCGACAAAAGAAGCCGCGAATATATGAGGACCTGCATCGAAAACATCAGCTCCCAAGCGAAAAAAGAAACGCGGGAGGCTGTTCTGCAAAACTTACTAAAAACTTCCAGTGAAGATTCCCAAAGACCAAACACAAGAATTCAGATCTGAGATCAATGTGGCTGACGTTCTCTCTTGACGAAGTACCCTCTATTTGAGCCTTTACTCCACCAGGCGAGGAGATTTGTCCAATATCCCTGAGTAGAGGAAGGAGACGTAGCTATTAGTAGATTAAAAAAATTCCAAAGCATCCAGAACTCTTAAAACCGCATACATATATCCTATGCGTAAAAGAAGTGACCGTCTCAAATATGAAAATTACAGTGGTATAGCTCTGTTACCCGCCAATAAAGTGCTTGCTAATGTTGTACTTTTTTCTGTGGATAGGCTATAACAACATCTGTTTTGCGACTGAGAGCTAAACTCACGCGTGTGCTCTTTAATCTGGCGCTCGAGTATGTAATAAAGAAAAGTGGTATTTAAACTTTGCGTTGATATCGTGCTTCCTGGGCGAACACCAAATTATATAAAGGACTGTTTACTATCGCTTAACTGGCGCGCGAAGCCACTTAGTTTGAAAATCATGAACAGCAAAACAAAATTGTTTTTAACACCTAGGAGCATCTCTACGATAAATCTCGGAGAAAACGACTACACCTTGGAAGACTTTAAATATCTCAGGCAGCTATAAAAATCCGCATAATAGCCGGGCATCGAGTCTTCCATGCACAGATTGACAGGAATGTTTTCATTCAGCATATACAGTTCTGGGATAGTAATTAGCGAATCGAATAGTAATTAGATGAAACTAGTGTAAGTGGTCATACTACTATCTGCGATGTCACCGTTGCTAACTCTTCATATGTGATGGTTGTGTCTCCAATTACACGTTTTAGATAGAATTTTAGAGATTTCACTGCTGCTTCTTAAAGTCTCCAAAAGTGTGGTGCAGACGATGAAGAGAGCAGGTCTAGATTTGCTTGTTGTAGAGCTTCTTGTTTATTCTTTTCAAGCAGTGTCTGGGCTCCAACAAAGTTGGTTCCATTATCACTGTAAATCCGTTTTCAAAGGCCTCTTCGCGCACTGCTTTAGTAACAAAGCATACACATAGTGCTATGTATTCTTTGTATGGTTTATTCCTACGTCCTTTGGAAATTCTTACTGAGATTGGTCCAGAGTACTCAACTCCTGTGTTAGTAAATGGACGTGATGGCATGACTCGTTCTTTGGTTGAGCTTGCCATAATTTAGCGTCTTGTTAATCTGCATGATTTCATTCTGGAACTCCGCATATTGAATTATTCTAATCAGCTCGTTGTACGATTCATTAAGTTCTCAGCAGAAAGTAAACTTGGCGACCCTATATCTGGTTTTTTAAACGTTTAATCATAAAACGTCGACAGAGGCCAACAACGCGAATTATTTTGTTCATGATTGAAAATCGTTCTATAATCTGTATAAACGAGGTGTGGTGTATAAAGTGCACACCCCACATTTGAAGAATAAGCACAATTACTAAAGTTGAAAATATTTAATTATTTGCGTGGTTGAGTATCAACAATGCACAACACATTAGATTACAAATCATCGATTTAATTAAGCAGATGTAAACAGATTTTGTTTCCTATTTTAATGAATTCCTTGGCGGATTGAAAATCTTGTTCATTAAAAATTCCAATAAATTGGGTCACCCCTCTTTTAAACCAAAAGCACGACCAACAACAAAACACATTCACGTTAAATCTCAAGTAATCATATCCAAAAACCAAAAATTAAAATAATACAAAGTACAAACCTAATGTAAATAGAAATACTATCATCTGCCAAATTGATTTAAAATCCCGAATGATGGATTTTACAATTAAAAAATAACAAAAACCATGAACTGAAAACCGAAGTAATGTTCAAATGTGTTAATTTTATTCATTTCAATTCAATTCTTCAATCAACTTCATTAGCAATAGAATGAAACAATTTTTTTTTGTACTGCGAGGATTAAATAAATGAACCGAAAATGAAAATACATTTTCTCATTTTCCAACAATTTTTTTATTTTTTGTGATAAGTAATTCAACGGGAAAAGAATAAGCAAAGTGAAATCATAATAAGGAGTGTTTCTCGTTGTTGGGTTGAGTTCTTAAGTATTTTTTTTTTCAAACAGGAGGATATTTTTGATTTTTAATAATACGAATATGAAGTTTGCAACAAATAACAAAATTTATGTATGTATTAGTAAGTTGAGTGTATAGTCGGCCAATAATTTTTAATTACTAATTCATCGATATATTACAATATTTGTATAATAAATAACAAGACAATTTGTAACAAATACATACAGTCTTAAACAATTAAACGTGTCGAGTCATACCCATTAAAACAGGCTTCAAATTCTCAATATATTGAGAGTTTGTGTTTGAACCTCAATAACAAACAGGAATTTGTCGTATTTTTTTAAAGTGACCCATTTTTTCTGATAGAGCACTTCTTAAGCTAACTTTTGATATATGTGATGACCTGGGAAAAACTCTGTGATCTGGCCAATTTTTAATACAGTAAACCACGAGAATTGAGAAATTGCATAGAGAGTTTATGTTTGAACCTCAATAACAAACGGGAATTTGTCGTATTTTTTTAAAGTGACCCATTTTTTCGGAGAGAGCACTTCTTAAGCTAACTTTTGATATATGTGATGACCTGGGAAAAACTCTGTGATCTGGCCAATTTTTAATACAGTAAACCACGAGAATTGAGAAATTGCATAGAGAGTTTATGTTTGAACCTCAATAACAAACGGGAATTTGTCGTATTTTTTTAAAGTGACCCATTTTTTCGGAGAGAGCACTTCTTAAGCTAACTTTTGATATATGTGACGACCTGGGAAAAACTCTGTGATCTGGCCAATTTTTAATACAGTAAACCACGAGAATCGAGAAATTGCATAGAGAGTTTATGTTTGAACCTCAATAACAAACGGGAATTTGTCGTATTTTTTTAAAGTGACCCATTTTTTCGGAGAGAGCACTTCTTAAGCTAACTTTTGATATATGTGACGACCTGGGAAAAACTCTGTGATCTGGCCAATTTTTAATACAGTAAACCACGAGAATCGAGAAATTGCATAGAGAGTTTATGTTTGAACCTCAATAACAAACGGGAATTTGTCGTATTTTTTTAAAGTGACCCATTTTTTCGGAGAGAGCACTTCTTAAGCTAACTTTTGATATATGTGATGACCTGGGAAAAACTCTGTGATCTGGCCAATTTTTAATACAGTAAACCACGAGAATTGAAAAATTGCATAGAGAGTTTATGTTTGAACCTCAATAACAAACGGGAATTTGTCGTATTTTTTTAAAGTGACCCATTTTTTCGGAGAGAGCACTTCTTAAGCTAACTTTTGATATATGTGATGACCTGGGAAAAACTCTGTGATCTGGCCAATTTTTAATACAGTAAACCACGAGAATCGAGAAATTGCATAGAGAGTTTATGTTTGAACCTCAATAACAAACGGGAATTTGTCGTATTTTTTTAAAGTGACCCATTTTTTCGGAGAGAGCACTTCTTAAGCTAACTTTTGATATATGTGACGACCTGGGAAAAACTCTGTGATCTGGCCAATTTTTAATACAGTAAACCACGAGAATCGAGAAATTGCATAGAGAGTTTATGTTTGAACCTCAATAACAAACGGGAATTTGTCGTATTTTTTTAAAGTGACCCATTTTTTCGGAGAGAGCACTTCTTAAGCTAACTTTTGATATATGTGACGACCTGGGAAAAACTCTGTGATCTGGCCAATTTTTAATACAGTAAACCACGAGAATCGAGAAATTGCATAGAGAGTTTATGTTTGAACCTCAATAACAAACGGGAATTTGTCGTATTTTTTTAAAGTGACCCATTTTTTCGGAGAGAGCACTTCTTAAGCTAACTTTTGATATATGTGATGACCTGGGAAAAACTCTGTGATCTGGCCAATTTTTAATACAGTAAACCACGAGAATTGAGAAATTGCATAGAGAGTTTATGTTTGAACCTCAATAACAAACGGGAATTTGTCGTATTTTTTTAAAGTGACCCATTTTTTCGGAGAGAGCACTTCTTAAGCTAACTTTTGATATATGTGACGACCTGGGAAAAACTCTGTGATCTGGCCAATTTTTAATACAGTAAACCACGAGAATCGAGAAATTGCATAGAGAGTTTATGTTTGAACCTCAATAACAAACGGGAATTTGTCGTATTTTTTTAAAGTGACCCATTTTTTCGGAGAGAGCACTTCTTAAGCTAACTTTTGATATATGTGATGACCTGGGAAAAACTCTGTGATCTGGCCAATTTTTAATACAGTAAACCACGAGAATTGAGAAATTGCATAGAGAGTTTATGTTTGAACCTCAATAACAAACGGGAATTTGTCGTATTTTTTTAAAGTGACCCATTTTTTCGGAGAGAGCACTTCTTAAGCTAACTTTTGATATATGTGATGACCTGGGAAAAACTCTGTGATCTGGCCAATTTTTAATACAGTAAACCACGAGAATTGAGAAATTGCATAGAGAGTTTATGTTTGAACCTCAATAACAAACGGGAATTTGTCGTATTTTTTTAAAGTGACCCATTTTTTCGGAGAGAGCACTTCTTAAGCTAACTTTTGATATATGTGACGACCTGGGAAAAACTCTGTGATCTGGCCAATTTTTAATACAGTAAACCACGAGAATCGAGAAATTGCATAGAGAGTTTATGTTTGAACCTCAATAACAAACGGGAATTTGTCGTATTTTTTTAAAGTGACCCATTTTTTCTGATAGAGCATTTCTTAAGCTAACTTTTGATATATGTGACGATCTGGGAAAAACTCTGTGATCTGGCAAATTTTTAATACAGTAAACCACGAGAATCGAGAAATTGCATAGAGAGTTTGTGTTTGAACCTCAATAACAAACGGGAATTTGTCGTATTTTTTTTAAGTGACCCATTTTTTCTGATAGAGCACTTCTTAAGCTAACTTTTGATATATGTGACGATCTGGGAAAAACTCTGTGATCTGGCAAATTTTTAATACAGTAAACCACGAGAATCGAGAAATTGCATAGAGAGTTTGTGTTTGAACCTCAATAACAAACGGGAATTTGTCGAATTTTTTTAAAGTGACCCATTTTTTCTGATAGAGCACTTCTTAAGCTAACTTTTGATATATGTGACGATCTGAGAAAAACTCTGTGATCTGGCAAATTTTTAATACAGTAAACCACGAGAATCGAGAAATTGCATAGAGAGTTTGTGTTTGAACCTCAATAACAAACGGGAATTTGTCGTATTTTTTTAAAGTGACCCAGTTTTTCTGATAGAGCACTTCTTAAGCTAACTTTTGATATATGTGACGATCTGGGAAAAACTCTGTGATCTGGCAAATTTTTAATACAGTAAACCACGAGAATCGAGAAATTGCATAGAGAGTTTGTGTTTATAATCGTACACTTAGTTTTACTTTAAATATTTTTTATTTTTATAATGAAAAATAAAAGTGTATTTATATACTGATTTTTAATATACATATTTTTTGGAAAATTGTTACATTGCTTTGACCGACTTTTTTACCAATACATTGTTATTTTTTTGTTATTTTCACAGATTTTGTATGCATACACGTTTTGTTAATTTTTGGTTTTTGTTGAAAACTTCACAAACGTTTAATAATGATGAGTTTGAATAATGATTTTGATAATTTTTTGGATGAATTTTAGTCTCTCTGTATATATTTTGAAGAATCTTCTTTTTTTTGAAGGATTATGTTAGATGACAATGTTATATATTATACTGAGATACTGTCAATATGGTTTAGTTTAAGTTAAAATCAAAATGCTGGAATTAACGAACGTAAAAAAGCAGTATAAAAATAATAAGCAGACATTTTTTAATGGGGGATGTATTTATGTCTGACAGATTATTTTGTGTTCCTCATATCTAATATAGAGGAGTTATTATGTTCAAATTTAAAATTATTTTGATTAGCGTAATATAAAATCAAATGGAGATTTATTACATAACATAAATTTTGATGAAGTCAAAAAATCGATTAGAATATGACAGTAATTAATGCAAGAAGCACTAAAGTTTTTCTGCGCCGTCTTACAAAATATTTGATGATCAAAAAGTGTAAAAATTTAATATTGAACCTGTTTATGACACATCGGGGGCTTCTTCTTCATTAACACTGCACTTGCACTGGCAACTTCCAAATAATTCCAATAAACTTTTAACTATATATAATGTTGTTACCCTATACTTCGGCACAACTTTTCAGAAAAATCCCCACCTTCACGTGTTGAGCTAAAAATAACGGTATTTTAGTTTTATTATTTCATTATGTTTTTTTGAGATTCTTAAAATGGCTATAACTTTGGATATAAAAGATTTAGAAACTAGCTTTGTATGCGTAATTATGTGAGAATTGGTGGTTATTTAATAATAAAATATTAAATATTATATGTTATTACAACAAACTCCTTAAAAATCCGCTCGAAGTGCAGGTCCCCTCATTCCGAATTTCGCCTTTGTGTGTTTGAAAAAAAGGCCTTTCTAATGTTTTAAGAGTTACTTTCGGTAAAGAAACCCGGTTTCAGAATAGCACGAAAATATTTGTTACCTGCGTGCTAGCAGATGTTTAAATCTGCGCTATGCGTTATTTTAAGGGGTGATTAATGCGAATTACGTGTGATATACGGATGCAGATCAAAATTGTTTATATCACCAGTGCTGCTTGGATTATCAGTAGAAGAGATAGTAGTTGTTAACGTTTCGAAATTGCTTCCGAATTATTAAATATTTTGTAAAACATAAAATCTGGTTTGTAGATTCACAATTAATCGTTCGCTTTTATACAACGTTACCCCTTCTGGCTATGAAACGTTTGAGGGCAGCGGGAAATCCTTGTGTTGTTAAATCACTGACCAATTCTATATGCATCGCTTTCGTTGTTAAACAGATAAAAATGGCGATGTATCCCATCCGAATCTTTCTTCCGCGGTCCTTGGACATTCGAAAATTGATGGGCCCAGCATAGTCTATTCCTGTATGGGTAAATGCTCTTGAGGGTGTTACTCTTGGAGGAGGTAGGCTTCCTATCAGTTGAGTTGCTCTGTTAGCATTGAACGTAAAACACTTCTGGCATTGGCGATTGTGTTGTTTTGTTGCACTTTTGCCTTGGAGGATCCAAAATTGCTTCCTTATGAACGCGAGCGTTAAGTTGAAACCTCCATGCTGAGTACTTTTATGTGCCCAATCGATGCAATCGTCTTCCTATTCGAAGTACTTCGTTCGTGTCCAGAAATGGATGTAAGGAGAGATTTTTACTCTTGTAGCCCACTGACCCTTTTCCCTTTAAATTTCTTATATCTTCCTTAAATGAAGAAGCTTCTGCCATCTTTACAATCCTTACTTTAGCTGCTTCTAACTCTTTAACTGTTAGTGTCCCCTTCCGTTTTTCACCTTTATGATGGTTATTCCAATAGAACCGCCAAATATACGCGAGTACTCGAATTGTTTTTGTGAGGGAAGAAAACCGTTGTAATATTTCCGATTCTGTTGTAGTTGTGCTTATGCTGCAGTTTTTTTCTAACTCGGTCTCCGTTATTACGTTACTTGATGATGGCTCGATACTACTCCTAAGACAATCCGGGCCGGACCACCATAATTTATTATCACCCAGCTTATCAGGATCTACGCCACGAGTTGCACAATCCGCGGGATTTTCTTTTGCTTTTACATGTTTCCATTGTGCAGGGCTGAGGATAGCATGAATCTGCGATGTTATATTTGCTACGAACGTTTTCCACTTACTAGGATGTCCTTGCAGCCAGGCCATTTTAGAGTCAGTCCAGGCTTGCATTTTAACGTTTGGGATTCCCATGGCCTCTGAAACTTGTCTCAGTAGCTTCGCTAACAATACTGCCCCACAAAGTTCTAATCTTGGAAGACTTAGTTTCTGACTTATTGTACTTAAGTGTAATTGTTGATTCTTCTGCATCTGTCACCTTGCAATACACTACTGCAGCGTAAGCGAATTCCGATGCATCACAAAACCCATGCAGCTCTAAATTTTCGCATTTGTCCTTGGTATGAGCCCATCGTGGAATCCTAATTTTTTGCAGCTCGCTGAACGTAGTTTTATATTGAATCCATTTTTTCTTCATTTCCTCAGGTAGTCCTTCATCCCATGATAGTCCCCTTATCCATGACCGCTGAAACAATAGTTTTTCCATAATAATTGTCTTGGATACCTGCGAGAAAAGGGATCGTTTTGTTGGAACTATTGTCATGGGTTCCATGTTGACCTGGAACTCAAATTCATCTCGTTGGGGATTCCAAAATATTCCTAACGTTTTTATGGATTCATGGTCCGTGATATCCGCGATGGAAACATTTACAGGACAATCATCAATTACTTCCGAACAACATGTTGAACTCTGAAGCAGTAGGAAAGCAAGAGACAATCTGGATAAAAACAAATGTATTTCATGGCTTCAACAACATAACCCATTTCGGAATTGGGCTGGTGATCTGGTCAGTTTATCAACTGGACTTGTTGCTGATTCCAACATCACTTGTGATAGTGCTTTGGATAAAGGTGAAATGATGCTGCATAATACATTGGGTAAGAGTTTTGCGGACGTCGTTTACGCAAGAAAACACAAAGTTATTCCAATTGCAACTCAGGTTCAGGGAATCAAAATACATAACAAATATTTCGTTATAAACTCGCTGCAGCGATTTCATCGAATTGTTTGTGTCGTCAAAAGTCCGAAAGAGTTGCTGTCTTATTTTAAATATGAATTGGCTTCAGCTCAGCTGACATTGGGACAATTTTCCAACAAATTACAAATATGTTGTAGATGAAGGCCAACTGCTTCACTCGGTAGTATGGCCAAAGCCAGCGACATATGGCACGATTCTACAACTTTAAGGTGATTATGTTTTAAAACATTATGGCAGGAACAACGGTAGTGTTTGATGGTTATCCGGACTACGCCACCACGAAAGGAGAAGAACAATAGAAAAGCCATTGCCAAAATTTTACCAAACATTCAAGTAGAGAGTAATATGACGTGCACAATTTCTCAAATCGAATTTCTCGCAAACACCCATAATAAATCGAAATTCATCGGCAAACTGAAGCAACACCTACATTGTTTGAACATACTAACATATCAAGCGAAAGATGACGCAGATACCTCTATCGCAAATATACCTGTGAGCTTAGCAAATTGTGGGAATCAGGTGGTGGTTACTGCAGAGGACTCGGACATCCTCATGCTGCTTGTATTTTTATGTTCACCAGCACGTCAAACAATTTGGCGTATTTGCCCCAAATCGAAGACTGTGTATGATATAGCAGCAGAGAGGACACGGCTGTCTTCATTATGCGACCAGTTCTTCATGCTTTTACCGGATGCGATACAACCTCAGCATTGTACAGGAAAGGGAAACTAACAGCATTGAGGCTTTTGTAGGCCAATGCAGAACTGAGGACCAACTACCCACTAGAAGGAGCAAGATATCTTGCGTACAACAGAGTAATTGGTAATCTGCAGTTACATTCTAAATTCGATTTAGCTTGTTTCCACCAACAAAAGCAGCTGCAGATCAGCATTCATTTCGGGTATACCATCAAGTTCAAGCATAGCTGAGAAATACTCTGCTACCAACAGATTGGGGATGGAAATCTGTAAAAAGTAGTTTGCTGCCCATGACAACTGACCTGCCACTGGTTCCAGAACATCTGCTCAAGTTGATATCTTGCAACTGTCGTATGCAATGCACAACTAGATGTGAATGTAAGCGATCAGGAATGCTGTGACCTGCAATGTGTGGAACCTGCCAGGGTATATCATGCAACAACACTACAAGCGAAGAAGATCTCAATGATATTGAACTAAATGCTCAGCTACAATTTTAACTTTTAAATGATCTTATAAATCCTCTGCAAATTAGCTCAATCGAATCGATCTCGCAAATTCACGTTTAGAATATTTTGAGTATTTAGAATACACACACATTTAGACACACGTTTAGAATATTTTGAGCGTTTGCTGTTTTTATCGATAGTGAAGCAAAATTAGCAAAATTCGACATTGCAACTGAACTTGCGGAGTATAAAACAAAATAGTTCAACGTAAAAACGACATTTATGAAATGTGTGCAAGAATTGGAGGAAAAACAGGAACGGCGCCAAATAAATTAAAGAATATCTAACAATTTATGCGAACAAATTAATTTGTATACCCACACATCTTTCGACACGGTTACCAAATCGAAATCCTCGTAGCTGCTTACGCAGTAATTCAAATGAGATCGGATATGATATGAGACATGAGATGTAAATTTACACGAAAACGGCAAATCAGTGACAATCCGCCGTTCATTTGAATTATAATGTATGGCGTTCTACACAAATGCATCACTTTATTTAAAGAATACATTACATTAAGTAAACAACAATTTATAAATGTTTCATTGGCAAGACCAAGTTATTGAAATCCGAATTAAAAATAAATAAATCTCTGGTCTAAAACCATTTTATCGATGTTTGGAAAGTCCCTGAAAAAATGCAAAGTGCTTGTGGCCAAAAACTCAAAAGGTAGTCTGAATTTCGATCTGAAAATTAAAACTAATTAGCTACCATCGCCAAAACGGTGTATTTATGAACTACAAAGCTGATATCAAATTTGTTGCTTTTACCAAGACGTTTCTAACGATATACCACGTGATTTTGTGACACAGGTGTTCACTGTTACCGCCACGGTGGGTCGGCGCGTGACACGGAATTCTGCACTCCATCAGAGGGTCTTAGTTGTATTTTTATTAGCATCACCGATCGTAATCGATGATGAAAATTTGATTTGCATCTAGCCTCTGATGGGATTCGAACCCAGCACCTCCCGGTCCAAGTGCCGAAGTTTTAACCATCGCACCACTTGTCCGGTTTTGTTAACATAAAATATGCCTCAATTTTGACACATGTGTTCACTGGTACTGCTGGAGCTATAATTTATTGATTCCTAACACGACAAATTATAAACATGGAATCGATCAATTTACCAATTGGTCTAACCTCACCCAGTTCATATTACCTTTAAACACGCGAACGTCATTTACTTCAATTGACCGCAACCATGTCAAATAGAAAAAATAATCATTAGGTCTCTGTCCAGAAGTGGGGGCAATTTATAAAATTTCGCATTATGACCGAATATTCGAATAATTCATAGGCCAACTGTGATATTTCTAGAGATCTAAACAGAACCCCAGCTCTATGGAGTGTTAGTTGGGGACCATTTCAATTAGAAACAATAATCAGAAGGCCTCTGTCCAGGAGTGGGGGCAATTTATAGAATTTTCTATTATGACTAAATTTACAAAAAATTCTTAGGCCAACTGAACTTTTTCTAGAGAACTAACCACAAGCTCAGGTATATGGAGTGTTAGTTGGGGGTCATATCATTAAGACAAAATAATCAAAATTTGGCTATTTCGTTATTTTGTTATGACCAATGTAATTAGAATTTTTACTGAGATACCCCTGGGGAACAAAATATTACCTAAGGTACGTAGGTTGTGGACTATATCTGTTCAAAAAAATTATTCGGAGCTCCATATCCACGGGGTGGGGACAATTTAAAGAATTTTGTATTATAACCAAATGTTAGAAGAATTCTTAGGCCAAGTGAGATAGAACAAATATTCAGGGGCTCCTCACCCAGGGTTAGGCACAATTTCAATTTACAGAATTTTTTATTATAATTAAATGTAATAAGAATTATTAGAAAGACTGATATATAATAACCAAGTTTAAAATAAGGAGTCTACCAATAAACACACATGACTCGCCTTTGGATTTTCATCAGTCTCACAGTTCAATTGCAAATCATTTAAGAGATGCTGGCCACACTCTGATAGATGATGTTGAAATTTTAGAAAGGGAAATAAATTTCACACAAACGTTAATTTTGGAAAATATTTACATAAAACAAAGTCAAAATTCATCTCAAACTTCTCAATTGAGATGATTCAGAAGAACTGGTACATGGCGTGGATGGTTAAGAAGAACTGATAATGGGTTTTCCAAAAAAGGGAGAGTGGATGAAGAATTTTTTAAAACTGATTGGTATAATCACATTCGGTCAAGTCAAATTGTCAATAACATAAATTAACGGACAGCATCCCACACGAGAGGTAAAAATTAGTTAGGCTAATGCACAAGTTAGCAAATTTCGTAATTTTTGTGGCGGTCAAAATTCGATTGCTCAAAATTCGAATTAATTAATTTAATTTGAGTTTAAGTTTAACACCAATTTTAAATTTTAAAAATTTACCATAACAGCACATTGTTCTACTACGATGGTGCGATAAAATTACTTCATTCTTCGGGGCCATCTATGTTAAATTTGTTTGCGTCTACGAACACTATCCTTTTCCACTCATTCTACCATAGCATTATTTCATTTCTTGGGAATATGTTTCAAACCTGGTTTATGATATAATTTTCCACGTACTATATTTTTGTTAGCCAAGAGAACTCTTCGCCTGGTCAACAGGCTGACTTTAACACCTTTAAGATCGAGATGAATTTGTTGTGTTTCGTACTATGAGTTGCTTTTCTTTGATACTTGTAGCAGGATACGTGCCTCCTTGATTTTAGGAACCGTAGCCAAAAAGGCCGGACAGGTAATAGTTTATTGCGGCTTTACTATGCCCAAGTTTTTGTGGTATTGTACGACTGGTATTTAAATACATCGATTTTTACCTTGGCCATTTTTACCTTGGTTTTCATAATTATCATGTTGAAAATATTGCCCTTTTACCGTAAACAAAATGAATTATAATATTGAAATTTCAATGCATTATTCATGACCGAACAAAATCATAACCGTTTCCATTCGAGAGGAGTGTAATTGCCATGGTGTCTGTTAGCAAGGTTAAGCTTAGCTCTAATTGGCTATGTTCCAGAATTTCGTCTATCAATTTTTTTACAATTCCATTTCATTCCAGCCTTCAGGAGAGTTTGATAAGAAATGATCTAGTTTAGAATCAATTTTCACCATCTTGTCTAACTTGTCTAACTGGGCAACATTAGAAGAAATCACCTATTTTTATCCCAGTTGGCAACAACTTTAGTTTAATTTTGCAGACCGGTTAATGACGGAGGAGTATTAATCGGAAGGCAGATGATCGGCGAATAATGGTGGCGGTAAATGGGGTGAGGTGTAAAAGACAGGAAGGTAATGGCGTTGAGTATTGACTTTTAAATGGCCTGACGGTAATGACCGAGAGTAATGACTACATGCGTGAACATTAGCCTTGAGACTTACCGTCCTGTTACGCAAAATTCCATATTAATATTAATGGTGGCAATAATTAAATTAAATTCATTTCTGTTCATTTCGCTTTTCAATTAATTTTGCTTCCAATTAAAATTTTATTCAAGAAATTTTCAAGCTATTCTTATTTCTCAATCTCTAGATTGCTTTATTGTATTTGATTTAAAAGTGTAAATTAATTATGTCATTTTAAATTGTTTTAAATAATGCATTGTTTAAGAATTTGAGAATATTGGGAGGGAAGTACAAATTTTCTAACACTTCATTTGGGTAGTTTATGTACTAAAGAAAAACACCAACGGTCTTATCAGTTCACACAACGATGTAAATGGTGAACGGTATGAGTCAATTAAATATGCATCTACCTTTTTCTTTGTACTTTTCGTACCCCACACCTGGCATAATTTTTAAGGTACGAATCACAATGGCTATAACCGAGTTTGCTGATGAATTTCATATTTCAGCGGATGTTTGAATTTTTGAAATTATAGATGGCTTGGAGACTACAGAATAAAATTTAAATACAGACAAATATTGCTGTACTTAGATAGTTTTTATATTTTTGAGGTTCATGGCACTTCTTTAATTAATTTATTTTCTAGGTTGTTCGAGAGACTGTAAATTGGTAAAGATTTCGGTTTGCATGTTCTAAGTTTGTTAAATAATTGTCGCTGGTTGTCACTTATATGGGAAGAGGAAATGGTTTATCACTCATAATAATGAAGTTTTATTTCAGGAAATTTACCAATTCAAAATTGTTTAGGATCTTGATTGCTGATTATTTATATCCAGAAAACAAAAATTATTGTGCCGTCTTGTGCTTTACTAACTATTGACTACTTAAATGCCTGTAACCGGGTCAAGTCTATCATAACATATCTAATAACTGTTCCTATCCCTCCATCTTGTTATATGTAAAAGAGGTATACGGTAAGCCCGGTGTATCCGGGATCCCTGCTTAGTTTTGGCCGCACATTCTAATCAATCATCTTCATTTTTCTTTGTATTTTATTTCTATAGGGCTTGTTAGTCAACTTAGTCATTTTACATATGTTCGTTTACTTATTGATGCAGCACCCACATGTCCCCGTTACACCTCAAAGCATCTCCCCAATGAATGTTCTCTAGTCAGGAAAGGTGTTGCAGCAATAGTCAATGGATAAATTTTCTTGTTTATCAGACCGCTAGCAAATATTTAACTATACCTCACCTGATAAATAAGGTCGCGTGATAAGAACATCAGAATTGCTGTTGTTAAATATACAATTTAGTTAGTGAAGTGACTTTGGCGTGTTAAACGTGTTAATAAACGTGTTGTTCGTCAGGTAAACTAAAAAAAATTTACCAAATATGTTTGACTAATGAACCCCTCCGTTACCGAATCAATAACTGGACTAATCGATTACACTATGTACCTGCAGATTATTTTATGTATGGAATTTACCAAAAACATTGTTAACACTGACTATAGAATCTCCGAATGTCAAGGAAAAGGGAAAAATTATTATTTTGGAATTCGGGTTGCATATTTTTGCACCCACTACAACTCTACAAGCATACGAATTATGAAAAATGCATTTCTTTTTGCTTTGAATTTCCTGTCGAACGGGCTCTCACGGGTCTTATTGCGGAAAAGCTTCGTCACAAAATGGGACTGATTTCTATATGATTTTGGAAGAATAAAACATTGATTAAAGGAGGACATTATTGATCGCAATTTAAATAATAAATGGATCAAATAATTTGACCGATATTTTGGTTAATCGATTGCTGCTGCGATATTTGAATTAATTTTACACTTTGCTGAACAATGTCGAGTCATGCGGCAGGAACGCATTTCAATTGGAAGATTTTTAAAATGTATGCTCACCATTATGAATGTGTTTGCATGCCCCAAATGGAGTGTATGATTCTATTTAAAATTATATAGAACTTCATTAACTTTTGGTTAGCTGGGTTTAATAGGTAGCAGTCGATTAATTGGCCTTGAATTTTTAATTAGAGCTTTCGTTGTAAACTCGTACAGCTACACAATATTTATTATCCACCAAGGAATTAATTCAAACAAAATTTAAACATCGGAAATAAAATCGATTAGTTGTCGATATTATAGTTTTATACTGTAGTGTGTTGTTCTCCGTATGTATGTGTTCAAATTACAATGGATCCATTACGGTTATTAATATTACTGAACTTAACATCTAGTGAAAGATACCAGTTTCCATTCAACAATGAGTTGCTTATTGAAAGCATTAAATCACAAAATTTCACATCATTTGTATTTATTCATAATCCTAAGGATAACTTAACAGATAAAGTTAACAAAGTAATTGGAAATATTCAGTCTACTATACCACTACCATATCTGGTATTAACGAAAAAAGTGTATCTCGACGCTGAGCAGGTGTTCCGTGCCCAACGTAAATATTTAATGGGAAAAGGAACATTTTTAAAATTCATCAACAGTAATTTTCTTGTAATTCTGTTTATGGAGCCATCTAGTATTGGAAATCTAATTCAAGTTGAACAGATCATTATAGGATATCGAAACCGACCCATTTTAATCCTATTTGAAAATCCATTGGACCCATCAATCTTGCATAAACTATTTCAAATTTGCTACGAAAAAACAATGTTTCGGGTTAGCATCATGTACCCGAATCCAAATGGAAAAATGATCATAAAAGGATTTGTACCTTACAGCAGTTATAATAAATTTGAGGTGTTTAATAATTTGCCGGAAAATATTTTTAAATCTCATAGAAAATATTTTAATTTTAATGGTAAACGGCTTAAACTAGAGGTACCGCGATTCGGAAATTACGCTGATCGCGTACGAATTATGTTGAACAAACTAAATGCTACATCAACTGGATATACGAATGTTAATAAAAATTTAGTGCTCAGTCTAAACTTAACAACGTCGATTTTAACTCCGAAATATTCAATGGAATTTGCATATCCGCTCGAGTTTGACTACGTTATAGTTTTAGTCCCGATCTCAAACAGCACATTTAGTATATTACCTCTAAAACACACCCTTACGCAATTGTTATTCGTGATTCAGTTCATTGCTGTCGCTATCATAATTAAATTACAGAATCCAAGACAGTATGGAACTATTGAAATATTTCTTGACGTGTTTCGTTTGAACATTTCACAACCAATTAACATTAGATCTAGCGGGTTTGGGCGCTTCTTTTTATATTACATCTCACTAACTGGATTTTTAACGACACTGATTATTGTATCGACAACATTAGGTAAAACGACGGTGCCAAGTACTAAAATTGAAGTTACAACATTTAACAAACTACTCGATTCAAAAATGCCTATTCTGTATTACCGAGAATCATATCAACAATATGAATCAAATTTATCAAAACAATTTTTAACATTATTATCCAAAAGAATTACATTTTTAAATTTTAAAAATTTCTTACATCAATTTAGGACTAATGGTTCAAGCAATATTTTTATTGTAACTAAAAAACGCGCCCTCTTGACTTTAACCAGGCAATACCAAAACAATAAAGTAACACATTTAATGGGTGATGAACCGTTATTTACAACACAAAAGGGTTATTATATTACAAGAGATTCGCCAATTAAAGAAGATTTAGAAATGATCGATATGGAATTACAAGCATCTGGTCATTTTTATAAGTGGTTCCACTATGAAAAAGAAAATCGCTACCGCCGAATTAAGAAAATGTACACCAACAGTTTATTAGACGATCGCACATTTATTAATGCAGACGAAATTGATCAATATTTCTATAGTTTTGCAATTGCATTGTTATCAACCATTGTGGTGTTCATAGGAGAATTACTTTACTCTAGTGTGTTGTTAAGCACCAAAAAATGGGCTTGTTTCATTTTAAAAGCTATGAGTTACTGGAGCTTTTATATGATGTCAACAATAATGTTTCGAATTCAACGATTACGGATTAAAATACATCAACTCTGTCATTAGTAAATTATGTTATTGATATTCACGGTAACCAAATTTTATGTAAATGTTACGGTTAAAGTGCGAAATTGGTAAATGTGCGAAAAAATTGGTAGAAAGGACAGTATATTTGCGAAAAAGTTCTCCCTTCACACGGCGGACTATTTTGGCTGGTTTTGGAATGGAAGATGCTGAGTCTTCTTACCTCCGCTTAACCGATTTTTAATCGTGTAAATTATTTTTAAAAATTTTAAATTCTCACATTTGCCGGTTACGCACTTTAACTGTAACACAAACACAACTTTTCTAAATATTTAGATATTCATTTGAAATGTTTGAAATAAATTCGATGTATAAAAATGGTATGTGTATAAATCATTTGAATCGATACGATAGGCGCATTACCCTTCCTTTATACGAAATAAATATCAAGGCTTACTATCGTTCTAAGTTTTATGGTTAACGAGAGGATCCGAGGCTTCAAAGCATCAATCGAACAGAAATAGAGTAGAGCCGATGATTGACAATGATGTTTAACAAACTGTTAAAATTAATTAGCTGGACAAAATATTGTTGCTTTATTTAATCCCAGTCTATAGTAACAACTGATAGCATTCAAGGAAGTGGTTCCGAAAATCTATATTTTGTCGAAGGTTGACAAACAACACACAACAACAACCTCATATATCAACAATTTTAAACGTTGATCACCGGTTGGGTACATACGTGGAAGCAACCAGCGACGGCCAACACAATCTCACACCTTAACATTTATCGCGTTTTAATAATTTTAAATCAAATTGTATTCAAATTGGCGATGTTTTTAAACAATGTCTGATAACGGTAGTGACAATGAGTCAGATGCCCAAAGTGTTAATACAACTAACATATACAAAGTTTCGACTAAATATGCCCCATTCAACCGAGATCATACAGAAATTTGGTCACTCAGCCGGAGGCACAATTTCAAATCGGTTTTATTACCGTCGATGCGGCCAGATATGGTCACCTTACCGCGTCTCTTATAAAGTTATAAAGCGTTTGTGCGCGTCAGTAAAAATTAAACGCGATCCACTTTATTGGGCTTACAACGTGGTGATAAAAAACCAACACAACTTTCACGAGATGGAAACGTTATCCGCCGAATCAGTTACTGAATCGGTTCTGCGGAACTTGTGGTTGCAACGACTTCCGATACATGCACAAGGGATATTATTATTTTATCTTGTAAGAATGATTCAAACTTGACTCAATTATTCAAAGTAGCAGATAAAATTGTTGATGTGCAGAAGCCTCCTCGTATATATTTAAATGCACCTGCAAAAATTAACAACAATACACAACAAAATGATTTAGCTTATCAGAGCAATGTATTGTGGCTACGAGTCGAATAACTGTTTAGTCAGTTCAATGCAAGTAGTTCAAAATCATCCTGTAGTCGGTTACAAACTCCAAGTTCAAAGAATAAATAATCGGAAAATAATTATAGGTCCTGCACATCACGCAGCAAGTGACGGTAGCCCAAGTTCTAAAAGCCGCTTTATTATAACGAATTTACAAAATAAACTTAAATTTTTAGCTGACTTCAGTGCTGCGATTTCGGTGATTCAACCAACAAATTTCCAATAAGCAAAAACATTGGTCCGATAATGTCGGACTTTGTAGACATTTGGGTTTAGTAATCGACGTTAAGCACAAAGAAGTCATTGATTCAAATACAAATCTGATTAAAGAGGGAAAACCATTACAAATTCAGTCATATGGTATAACGACAATTTAAGTCGATTCGTACGTCCCATGAATCATCAAATCTAAACAATCTAAAACCCAAAACGACACATTTTATCAAGACAACCGGCCAACCATGCCAATCGAAATTTCAACGTTTAAATATAGATAAAATAGCCATGGTCAAATCAGAGATGGTAATTTGGTTAGTACAACGAGTTTGCAGGTCATCAAAAAGTAATTGGGCCAGTCCACTATGACGTGGTGCCAGTGGTTGTGTCCACTTCACATGATGTTAAAGAAAGACGATACCTGGCGATTATGTTGTGACTATCGAGCATTAAATGCAATAACAAAACCCGATCGTTATCCAATACTATTTGTACTGATTTTACGCACCAACTCAACCGCACCTCTCGAGATTTAATCGCAACAAAAATTATGGAATAACACATTAAACAAGTTTGTATGGTTCTTCAACGGTTAAATGGGACAGGTCCAGTAATAAATTTAAACACATGTGAATTTGTAAAAGATGTAATATAATTTCTTGGGTTTGAAATCTCCTCACATGGCATGTCGCCGGACAAACAGAAAATTGAACTCATACAAAATTTCTCACGGCCAGCTACCATTGTACTCGATTTTTCGATTTTTGGGAAAGATAAATTTCTAATGGATTTTTCTACACAATGCAAAATAAAGTCAAACCATTAATTCCATGGGATGATTAGACAATCAAAGCATTCGAATTGGGCTATATTAGTGAATTGTACACAACCAGCGTCCAATCCCGAACGCTAAATTTGCAATTTATATCGATGCACCAAACACAGCCACAGGAGCTGTATTACAATAACTTACGGGAAAAGATTAACCATCTTGGAAACCGAACCCCGTTAAGGTACGTACGAAAGCTAAATATTAGCGGCTTATTCAGCTATTAAGCATTTCAAAAATTTCACTGAAGAACGAAATTGTATTTTAATCTCCGATCCGAAGTAAATAAAACACACATTTTGGGATGAAAAGTTAAAATTTTTATTGATAAGGAAATGTGGTTCTATGCCATTTATGTATGAAAAACAATATCGTGCATATGCCCACCACGGCTTCGTCTACAAACCTGCATTCGAACATCAAAATTTTCGATAACTTTTTCCAACAAAATCGGATCAATGACCTCAATTTCAGCTCGAATGTTGTTTTTAAGTTGTTACTCAAATAACCTCACAAAAATAATCAAGTGGTGTTAAATCCGGGCTTTTTCGTGGCCAAGGAATTTCACCATTTCTTGAAATTATGCAATAAGCAAATTTTGTTGACAATAAATGGATTGTTACACGACTTGCGTGGCATGTCGCTACGTCTTGTTGAAACCAAAACCAATTAATTTCGTTCAAGCATTCAATTCACAAAACGATGACGATTTAATTTTTGAGTTAGTTGAATTTTGTATGGATGCAAATGAAGATCAACATGAAAAATGCATCGTAATGTGGTTCGTGAAATGTTTAGTTCTTGTAAACGATGCCTGGTTAATGTGCTTGGTTCATAACGAACACTATCATTAAAAGCTGCCACTGCATCAGGAGTACGAACTGGATGAACATGTTGATACGGTCTATGACTTTCCACTAAACCAGTTTCTTCAAAACGATAATTCTGGCAATTGCACGTTCAGTAGGTCGTCCATGTGGACCAAAACTCTCACGTAATTTTTGAAATCTTGTTGTTTTTTCACTCCATGATGGTAAATGGCAAATTTTTGACTTTTCAAACGTCAAAGAATTTTTTGGAACAGATAACTCTAAGTACTAAAATTCATCGATTGAAAAAAGGACCACCCTTGTACATCAGGTATTTGACACATTTCGTAAGTCGACATCGGGAGCACAATTGATTACGTTTCAACAGGTGAAACAGAAATGTATGATTTAGATCTCGTAGCGCAAATCGAATCAAACTCAACTTTAATTTTTCAAAAATTCACTGTATTTGGATCCGATAAACAATTTTGTGTAATGTTTCAAGTGACACTCAGCGCCCGTTCCTTCCAAAATCGTTCCGTAAGCAAATTTTCAAATCACATCATTACATTCCCATCTCGGTATTAAAACAACCGCAAAACAGATTGGAAAAAAATTTATTTAGCCATCATTGAAACAAGAAATTCGCGTTCTTAAGAAAGAATTGAATTATCTTGCCAAAAATGTAAAATGATAGAGCAACCAAGTGCCAGAGTGACCAGCAAAAGGTTTGACGAACTTCACATCGACATCATAGGGACTTTACCGGCGGCAGAAGACAATATGCACTGTTTAACGATGATCGTCCGATATACACGCTAGTCTGAAGCAATACCATTTTCGAACATAAGGACAGAAACTATATCACTGATACTTTAATTAAAACTTGGATAAGTCGGTTCCGTTTACCTTCGAGCATCGTGCCGATAGAGGCGAGCCGTTTGAGTTAACTCTTTTTGATCAACTTTGATCAATCACAGTCGAATCACGCCATACAATCCTGCATGTAACAGTTTAATTGAACGATGACACCGTACTCTCAAAGGCGCATTTATTTATTGATTGTTTGACGTAACAATTTTATTAGAGGAAAAACGCATATGGAAGCATTATAAATGAACAACAGCAACGAAAAATACTTCTATTAGGCATTAATTTGAAGAATGGGACCACCTAAACAATAACTTGTTAAATAAATAGGGTAATTGTTTAGTCCTGAGAAGCTTAAAAATAAGTGAAACGCGAAGTTCATAAAATTCAACTAAATTACAACCCAGAATCAAATTCAAAAAGGGGGAAATGTGATCATATGCTCCTGAGGCATACCAAACAAAACCACGTGCGAAAAAACAAAGTTATGTGCGTAACTAATACACAGTGGACAAAGTTGTTACGATTAATTTTACGCGGGCTAAAAACATCATCAGCCAAACTTGTGTATGGTCAGAATTTACAACTACGCGCAGGTTTCTTATTTCCTGAATCCTATTCACAATTACGAAAGAAGTTCAATGACATTCAGCCCTCAACAACTTCTCGACATATCAAAGAACAAGTATTTGTATATATTTAAAGATTTATCAACCTGCGAATTTATTTTTGTTAGAACAGATCCTATTTAAAGATCGCGACAACCTCCATATGAGGGACCTTTTCTTGTCATAAGCATATCGATAATATCGATAATATGTATAGCATATCGATAATATCGCGGTTTTTTGGAAAAATGTTAATTAAAGTACAGAGAGCTTTTCACATATTCGAGTAGTTTTAGTTTTCTCTTTTTAATCTGTTTTTGTACTTTAAGTCGTGCGCAACTCGAAAAAATAAAACAAATTAAAAAGCTTTATTGAGACGCCACGCAGCAGCCATTTTTAAATTGTTTACTGTTACAAATTATTTGTCCATAAAAATTATTGTAAAACTTTTAAAAAAGATAATTGATGTTAAATAAAACATATTAGTGTATGCTTTAATAAAAAAGTGGCATTTATCGTACATAATTTTTATTGTTTCGCCGACGTGTTTCACCCCCAGCGGCGTGTGCATTTTGGTTTGCATAGTCAGCGTAAACGCCATCCGGCACAAAAATCAACAGATATACATTGGAGTCAGAGAAATAGTTGGACTTCATTTCGCCAAGGAATAGTCGAGAAATATCGACATCCCAACATTAACTCTGAACAGCTTCTTAACGGAAAACATCAGTAACCAAAAAGTGGTGACCCGACGTTCCACCACAAACAACAATAAAGTTTGTGATCAATAGCAGATCAGATTGAACAACGATACATTAGCCGCGTAATTCAGCGTGTGGTAATTTATACGAAGTCAACTACAACCGAAACTCACATCAGGCGACCATAAGGCAACACTACCAGGCGACACAACATAACCTAACATTCGGCGGACGACCACGCATTCGTCAGTAATTTTCAGAATTTAATTTTATTTTCATTGACATTTTGCATACCCGTCATAAATTTGATTTTGTGATATTTTATATTCGTCGTTTTTGACAATTTTTACGCAAATTGACACAAACGGACGGTTCTGATATATCCAACAACGGCTTGCGTACTCACTTACGAAAGCACGAAATACTCACATGCCGTGAGCGCACTTGATTCGCGTCTTCATAATACGTTCGAGAACCTAATATTACGCGAAAAGAACGACACGCCTGACACCACGTTTTGCGACGAGGTAATTCGCGTCCTTGGAGAATCTAACAAATCTAAAATAAACAATATTCTAGCGGTATCTCGCTCGGCGACAAAAAACTGACGCAACTACTAAGCGAGTTTAAACTAAATGCGGGCGGCGATTTCACCAAAAAAACCTTACAACAACTCTGGATGTCGCGCCTACCGCAAAAGGTCTAATTATTACTCACGCCGTTTGAGTACGACGTGCATCTAAACAAGTTGGCTGGCCGAGATGATGCGTATGGAGCTAACCAGGCGTTGTTAGCCTGATTTCGTGATAACATTGTAGGCGAAGTCAATCAGCAAAAGCCAATCAGGTAATGCACGATCACGTATGCAGGCAAGTTCCACCCGGTAGCATACACGCACAGTCAGTCTAACTATAGACAACGAATTAATACCAAACGTGCTATTACCATCACAAATTCGGTGACAAATCCGAAAAATGCATTGACGGATACACGTTTCGTGTAAAAACAATATTGGTAATATACAAAATCCGCGAAACAAAAATTTTAAAGCGCCATCAGACACTGGTGACAGTCAATGATGACATCACGTCCAGTCGCCTAATAATATTCGATGCAACGAACAACCTTAAGTTCATCGTCGATACTGCTGCAGACTTATCAATAGTGCCGTGTAGGAATTTTAAACCAATAAAAGCGATATCCACTCTAAATCTATATGCAGCAAACGGTACACCGGTGCTAGCGTTCGGTACAAAAACATTAAAATTAGACATTGGCTTACGCCGTGAATTTATCTGGGAATTTGTTATCGCAGACGTTTCGACGCTTATACTCGGCGTAGATTTTTTAAGGCGCACAGGTCTCGTAGTAGACAATAGTAGACGGAAGATCATCGATCCGGTGACGCATCGACTGGAGACTACAGGCCAACCAATCTCCGCAAAACACGTCGTTTAGCACCGGATAAACTTCAAATCGCAAAAGTTGAATTCGACAACAAGATGGCGCAAGGTATTTGTCGCCCAAGTAGCAGTCTGTGGAGTGATTACCGGGCGTTAAACCGAGTTACGGTTCCCGACAGATACACAATACCGAACCCTCAGAACTTTTCATACCAAGCCGCAGATTGTACACTTTTCTCGACTATCGACCTTGTTCAAGCTACCACCAAATCCCTATCGAACCATCACACGTATCCAAGACAGTCATCTCAACTCCGTTTGGTCTTTATGAATACCTTATCACGTATAGAACATATTTTTGTTCCTGAAAGCATTGACTATACAATAATCGCGGATACACAAACCAATCATGCAGAATTGCAAGAAATCTTGCATAGTAACCGCATGTCACTAAATCTCAAGCAAGTTCCAATAACGTTTAACTCCAATAAACACATTTTATTGCGATATTTGAACTGGTACACCTCGACCATTCATTCCGTTAAGCTTCCGGAAACAAGTTTTCGAATCCTTTCACAATCTTTCGCACCCCACAATCCAAGCCACCACCAATATTTCAACTAAAATTTGTATCTGGCCCTCGATCCGAAAAGATTCGAACAGCTTCACTCAACAATGTGTACAATATCACTCAAAAGTCGACTTTTCGACTTAGTTTCAAGGCACAGCAAGTCATCTCTCGCCAACTTCACATTAGCTTCGCAAGGTTTTGCAGAAATACACCTCGACATCATTAGTGCTTTGCCGATTTCTGATAACCAGTGATACTGCATCACGCTGATAGATCATTACACGCGTTGGCCTGAGGCGGTACCTCTGTACCGGACATAACGGCTGCCACTGTCTCGTTCGCCGTATATACAACATAAATATCTCGTTCTGGCGTTCCAGTGTCCATTGTTACTGATCAGGGAACTCAGTTCAAATCCCGAACTGTTCGAAGAACTATCTAACCTACTATGGGTTCAATCGCGTACGAACCGCGGCTTATTATCCAAAGTGTAATGGCATGTTTGAGAGATGGCACCGCACATACTTCCGACAGTCATGTTAGGACTACGACCGTCGTTGAGCGAGGAATTGCAAGCTTCTTGTGCTGAGTAAGTTTACGCGACCACGATAAGATTACCTGGACAATTCCTGGACAACTGAAATACAGTCCCACAAACCGAGTTCGTAAGACAGTTAAAAAATAACTTCATCGAACTAAAACCATCGTCAGCATTACGACACTGTACCGAAAAAACATTCGGTACTCAGAAATTCAAGACTTGCACTCACGTCTTCTTACGTATGAACGCACAAATACTTACAAACGCCGTACACTGGCCCGCACCGCATGATCAAGCGCGGTGACAAAAATTTTATTATCGATCACAACAACAGGCAAGTCAATGTTTCCGTCGACCGACTCAAGCCCTGTTTCACGGCAACTGACACAACTGGCCAACACAACTCCACGCAAAGCGCTGACATACCGGCGGACCACAGACAAACTTATACTGAGCCAAGTTCTGAGACTGTAAAAAAACCTGTAACATTCAATGAGCATAAAAAAATCACACCGTCGTTTTCCTGCTCTGGCAACGGGCGTCAGATAAAGACGCCGTCGCGTTTTTCGGACTCGCTGTTTCGCTCAGGTCGCACTTTTGCTGTGGAGGGAATGTTGTAGCGTATCAACCATATCACGGTTCTTTGGGCAAATGTTAATAAAAAATACAGAAGACCACGCAGTAGCCATTTTTAAATTGTTTTCTGTTTTAAACTATTTTTACATAAAAGTTATTGTGAAACTTTTAAAAAGATAATTGTTGTTAAATTAAACATTTTATAGAGTCTGCTTTAATAAAATAAATAGCATTTAGCGTACATAATTTGTATTGTTTCGCCGACCTGTTTCAACCCCCGCGGTGTGTGCATTTTGGTTTGCATAGTCAGCGTAAACGCCATCCGGCACAAAAATCAACAGATATATATACATTAGAGTCAGAGAAATACATAGTTCAACTTCATTTCCTTCCTTTCATTCCTGCACCGGCAGAGATACAATCCAAATTAAATGCGACTCTGTTATCAGAATCATCACAACCCAATATTATTCCTATCGATCGGTTATTTAAAGTTTGTGAGGAACGGTACCACTTTCATCGAGCGCCAATGAACAATTTATGTCGATTGATCAACAATTGATCAACAACCCTATACTCGTTTTCGATCACTCGTATCGATTATAACTCAGCAAATATTTAAATCGAGCAAAGATTTAAATCTAGTAAATTTTCGAACCATTTGGAACCCGGGTTATTTAAATATTCAATATAAGCAGATATCGGGAAAGAAACTAATATCGAATGAAAATCACCAAATGAAAAATAAAACGTTTGTATTCATTAGACCTAAGACCGTGAAAACCATCAATTTATAAAATTAAGAATGCCCAAGGATTTTAGTGGGATCAAACTGAGCTCCACAGACGAATTCTTGATGTGCCAACCCCTCGCGTTGGGTTCGTATCACCGACCTTTGAGACACTTGGTGGTGTGTACCTTAATCACTGGAACACCAAGTGCTATAACCAATACTAAACCAATACTGAGCAATATTTTCATTCACGTATTTTAATTATAAATCTTATTAATCCAAAACTAGCTCAAACCTGTGTCTTAAGTTGAAATTCAGTTTTACTGATAAGAATTTTGTATTAAAAAATAAGCGAAATTTTTGCATACCAAATCATTTTAATTTTTTTATTAAATTTTAATATTCTCATAACGAAAACCGACTGTTTTATTTAGCAATTTCTCTTCGTGCTCGAATTGACCAAAATTTGTATGATTTTTACAAATCGCATAAAGTTTACTGTTACAATTTTCATCATTCCATTTAAAATTATAAGTATTCCAGTATTGAACGCAATGTTCCTGGCCGTCCCAATTCGATGGTTGGCCTGATTCCCAGTATGTAAAATTAAATGAGCGCCCATTAGTAGCCCAGTAAAAGTATCCCGTTTCAGCTAAATCACAACCACTTGTCCAATAACCCATTGACTGACAGGTGATTTTATAATACTCTTCTACATCTTTAATCAATTGTATTATTATTTTATTTTCCGCTTCACTTGGAACATCAACTAGATGCATACTGTGATTTCGACAATACCGCATTGCACTGTGCCAGGTCATCTACAAGGCAAGTAGATAAATCAAAAATTGTAAAATGAATATATTTAATTTTCTCACCTTTTCAGGAGTGCTGAACAAATACGCGTTACCATTACGAATCTCTAATTTTGCACAGAAACTTATCGACCCTGTTAGGGTTAATGCAACTATGACATAAATAAGTTTTGAAATCATTTCACTCGAACGAATAATAACAAACTAAACATTTCATTATGAAATATTAAATTCTTATAGCATACAACTGCAACAGATTATCATTATTTTATAAAAGAATAAATTTGGCGACCAGTAACAATTCCATCTGCACACAATCTGTGTTTTGATAAAAATGCTGATCGCCGCTGTATTAAACTACATCAGTTTAAACCGGAAATTCAAATTTTTTAAGAATTTTCTTACTGTGTACTGTCTGTAATCGATGATAAGCACCAAACACATGTGTCGTAAATGATAAGTCGTACAGAGGCATAAAAATAATAAAAATATTTTAAAGCTAGCCGTCACCGAATCATTTCCAGTTCCAGCTTAACATGTTTACAAAAATAATTTGTATATTTGCGCTTTGTGCGGTTCCGCTGATGATTTGTTCTAAATTAGAGATGCGTTATGGTGCATACTATTTGTTTAGTAATCCAGAAAAGGTAAGTGGGTTGCGATCTAATAAAATGTTTACGATTTTGGCAGACTACATTTTATTTCATTTTAGATGAGTTGGTTCTCTGCAATTCGGTACTGTTTGAATAATAGCATGTTTCTGATAGACATTCCAACATTCAATGAAAACGAGCAACTTTTGTACATGATGTTTGACATTGAGGATTACTTCGATTTAATCGGTAATGATCATAGTTATTGGACTAGTGGAACAGATTTAGCGGAAATCGGTTACTTTTATTGGGAAACAACCGGAAAGGCATTTAATCATACTGATTGGTTAATAAATGAACCTCTCGTTCCACGAATATTCGATGAGCACTGTGTTAAAATGTTCGATGAGAAACACTACAAGTGGAGGGTTGAAAAATGTGAAGCGCTTAATTATGCAATTTGCCGGAACATGACGTTATACATTTAACAGTGAAAAGTTACAAGCACCCGGGAATAATTACTTGTATTATAAATTAAAATGATTTTTATATTTATCATTATTAAGTATTTTTGTAAACTTTGAAACCAGTCTGGTCGAGTAAACATGTCAGAAAATATAAATTATCATTTTATGAAGTGATTTTGCATTGCGATGTTAGATTAAAAAATTTTACTTTTCCCACAACGAGAGGATTAAGTGTTGTGATTGTGTAAAAATTTGTGTGTCGTGTTTTTCTACATTTTTCAAAGAGTTTTAAAACACCAATAAACGGATTTCGTGCATTTCCTTCAGAGCTTCATACTTTTATATGAAATATTGTATTTGTCTGAAAATTCAGTAATTACCTTTAAAAAGTCTATAGCTTAGTACTGCTGGTTTACAAATACAGGCGTCCCTCGTATAACACGGTTAATTCGTACGGTTAAACAAGGTATGACGCGTGAACAAGGTGAGACGCGTGACGTGCCAGCAGTGATGGAGTTGATTGTCGTTAAGGATGAGGTTGCGGTACAGTGGACTGTGGAGAGTAGCGGCAACGTTGGATAACGTAAGATAAGTTGAACGTTGGATAAGATGAATTGGTTCGCATTACACGAAGATTCTAACCTACGAAGATGGTAGTTTGGACCCTGTTCGGGGCGAACAGGCTTCGGGGGAAGGTAATGCCACAACCTCGCCTAATCGTTTGACTGGTCATTCAGCAAGGGCGTGCTCATTTCAAGTTTAGAAAATAAATGACTCTTTGTGGGATTTGTGAGATTAGTGACATCTAATTTCAGGTAGCAGTGTTGGACATAGTTTTATAAAAGTTTTGTTGTATATCAGATTATAGTACTCTAGTACAGAACCGAGAATTTGCTTCTTTATAAATCCAGGTGGGTCTAAAATATTTGATCGGTATATAAATACGAGTCAGTCTCAGTGAGTTATTTGCGAAATCCTTCGACTCGATGAAAATAAATAAAAATATATTATTAATACAAACTTAGAAATATAAATGGAAAATAACTATAGATCAGCATTAAATTATTTAAACAATTTATAAAATTCAAGTAACACAATCCCGAATCGCCCCCCCCCCCTTTTAGCCGGCTAGTCACGCCCATCAGTCCACATTCGCAAGTGCGAAGCTTCAATCACCCCATCATACGGGAGCTGAGTCAGCTGACAGTTTTCAATATCGCGAATAACATACCGATTATTCGGGAGTACTTTAGGAACAACATACAGTCAGCGAAATTTTGGAATAAGATTTTTATTAGTCCCCATGATAGTATCAACATTTCTAATAACCACAAAATCACCCTCACCAAAACACGATATCGTAAGTTTGCTTGCTGGGAAATCTCAGTAGAAATTGATGCCTTATTGCGTGATAATTCCAAATCGCGATCCAGGTGACTATCGTTGTTATCGGCCAAATGCTCTGAGAACAAATCAACTTCTTCACCACGTAATACAACGCCAAATAATAATGGAGATGGGGTCTGTTTAGTTGTTTGATGAATTGAGTTATTCATACTAAATTCAACACGAGTCAACATTTTAGACCAGTTCGAATGTTGTACCGGTTCGCTTAATTTGCTTAACATTGATTTCAAAACACGATTAACACGTTTAACTTGACCATTTGCTTGCGGTGATGCAACAGCAACTTTCACATGATCAATATTTCGGTCTAATAAAAAGGTATTGAAGTCCAAAGATGTCAAACAAGTACCCCGATCGCTTACGATGCGTCTAGGACGACTATAATATTCAAAATATTTACATAAAGCAGCACACACTTCTTTTGTACTAGTAGACTTTGATGGATACAATTTTACATATTTAGTGAATGCATCCACCCCAACTAAAATATGCTTTCGCTTCGATATTAATGACGGAAGCGGACCAAAATGGTCAATATGAATAGTATCGAACGGTATAGGTTTTTTAGGAATATTGTGCAAATTTCGCTCATTAATACGAGAAGGGGTGGAATACATAATACACTTGTAACGCTACAAGTTTACCGTCTTACGACCGTATACCCTAACGCTAAAGAAATTTGTCCCCATTTCATGCACTAACCCCATGTGCGGCTTTGATTCCCGCAGCTCAGTCTTGTAGGGGATGTGGTCGTGGGTTTTTGGGGTTAGACGAAATGCGGGACCTAGATTACCGCACAATAACAAAAGAGAAAGAGAAAGATGGCCTAATATTTACCATCTAAAGGTTGAAAAAAAATGAAAAGTGGGGTCCTCGGACCCAAAACTGGCGGGTCCTACATATTTCAAGCGGATGTTTTACCCATGGTTGTTAATTCTGGTTTCTTAGGGTAACATAATTACCCTAAGAAATACGCACCAAAAAAAAATATTAATAGAGAAGCTTAACGATTAGTGGTTTAATGGCGTGGAGGAGGTCCTCAGCAGAAAGAGGGTGTCCCGCCTATGGGCAGGGTTACTTTCGATGCCCTCGCTCCTAGCAAGACTCAGCTTTGCTAGAAGCAACTAAGGAACCTCGCCACGATTAGAATGGTTAGTATCTCTACTGCACTAAAATCATACTTACCAAAAAAAAAAAAAAAAGAAAATTTAGTCTCAAAGCACTAGACTAAAAACTCGCACTTTTAATTTACCTCCCGGATCAGTCTTTCAATGTATGTATTTCACTAACGTTTATTTTAAATTTTTAAATTAATGAACAAAAATTTTCTTTGGTGTCAAAAAATAAATCAAACTTGCAACACTCCCACAAAACGAATTTTTTGGATATTTCACATTTATTGGCACTTGATTTGATTTATTCCCCGATTACATCAATTTATTTATGTAACTTAATGAACACTGTATAGTATCACGAGATAATAAACACATCCAATTTTCTTAATTAAATTTATTTCAGATTAATTTATACTTTTTTTTAAAATTATTATTGTATTTCACTAAATTTTACACATGTTAACAAACGCATTTTATTTTAGATATCAGGAAATTACCCAAAAAGAAACTGAACTCTCTACCTCTTCTAAACACAGCTGCACGGCTGACTGTCTAGCACGCAACCCCCCCTTCTTTCTTTCCGTTGTACATTTTATACCAAAAATTGAAAACAAATTATTGTACATTCATCAAAATGTACGAACGCAAAAACGTACAACAACGTGACATTGATTTTCGCTTACTCAATGCACGCGCAAAAATTTATTTACATCAACAAAAAATCAATCGATCGAAAGGTGCAATTGTAGGTATTTTCAATAGCAGAGTTTTTTTTCATGCCATTTACCTCAAGACATATCGATGCAAAAATAAATTGATAATGTTGCATTATATATTATTATGGTTTACGTTTATTCACCTACTGCATGGATATATACAGTAATCTGAGTAACATAAGCAACCAATAACAATGCGAAATACGGCATGGTAATTTCTTTTGGTAGAATTTGAGGTATCACCTCGAAGGTTATGCCGTATGTTAAAATTTGATGTTTGGGTTGATAACGGAACTGAATAAAATTCCGTTACAGCGTGGGGAAAACCCAAACCCTGAGATGAAAAGGGATCTCATGCCCTAATGAAAGGAGGACAGGAGTAGAAATTCAGTTTCCTTACATCCCACGTGGGGAACTCCCACACCCTGAGCTAGTCTCAGTGCCGGGCTGTCTAAATTAAACACCTAACCTATATCTAAATATCTAAATTATAACTATGGGCTACTAATTATTACTACCAATAAGCATTAAATGTCTAACCCTACGTTCTATCCTTGTTATCAGATCAGGTTTCCCTGCGCCCCCTCAGCCTGGTTTCCGCCTTCCCGTGGTGTTGGCCGTTGCCTTATTGGTCCCCGTTGTCTCCACGGTCTATTCCAGAGTTTGCATCCCAAGAGTAACAGAATTAAGGTTAGTACCAAAGCTGCCCCAGTGCCCGTATAGTTCCCGATGTGATGCCAATTGGCTTGGGACCACGGTTCCTCTCTTTTTAGTTCTTGGATGGTTTGCTGTAGTTCGGACACCTCGACCTCTAACGCATTGGCGGGGAATGTTAATGTACGCCTCTCTGTTTTCTGCGTGAGGTTGAATCTTGGAACAACATCAGCACGGATTACTGTTTTGTAAGTAGTCGTGGCCTTAATGACCACCGAGGCCCCCCTCAAACTACAGCCGGGCTCTAGTGATAGAATTCCGCTCCCGTTCATAGGCACTGCCTGAGATTGTTCCTGGCATTCCAAATCAAAGACTACTTCGCGTGGTAGTACCATGATCCACCGGTTATCCTTTAATGGGTGAATATAAGTCGAAGGTAGTGCTGTTCTTATGGGGCATCGGCTCGGTTGCTCATTGGCATGTGACAGCAACGCCATTTCACAATGCTCTTCTTGACTTTCTATCTTGTACGTTGGTCCTCCTGCTTGGCAAATTACCGTGATCCAGTGTGCTCTTGAACTGGGAACTTGCAGGTTCGTGGGGATCTGCTTACTTATTTCCCATAGTTGTTTTGCAAACTGCGAAGGAGGTAACAATCGCACACTTGCTCTCCCATGATGTACATCCGAGAGTATATCTATCAGGTCTCCTTGGACATCCTTATACATCCAAATGGCCGCAGATATCTGGAATAACACGTCCATATACTCTTCATGCACCATCACAGACTCGATTTCCTCCTGGATTACCCGATAATGCTTTTCCATTGCCTCATGCTCCTTACGGATAATGTTTCCGGTCAAATCTAATACATGCATTTGCTGTTGGAGCATGGTTTGTGTTTTTAGTACACCGGTATTCAGGTGTTTGATTTGCTCCTGATACCTCTGAGCATCCCGTTGGCCCAACACTCCGATTATGTCCCCTGCTAAATCTCCGAGGAAATCCAAAGGAGCCCTCTTTTCCCGTCCGTGTTGTGCTTGGAGAAGCCTATTACTGTCCTCGATTTGGTCCATCAAGTAAGCTATCGGACTTAACAACGCCTCGCAATGTCTAACGTACCTGGTCGCATTGGCGTTTTCTGCACATGTCGCTCGGAGATGTTCTTGCGTTAGTCTCATGTGCTCCCACTCCCTCCAGTAGCTCGATAAGTTATAGTACCCCACTATGGTCCAAATGTTGGTGGATAGTTTGGCCCTACCTTCCTCCGCAAAGTATATACCTGGCTCAGTCTGAAACTCTTGGAACTGCAAACCCTGATTGCTCAGACTCGCTGCTGCCACCAGTATCGTCGTTAGCCTCAAACACCAGTTGAAAATACCCATTTCTAGACATGAGATAACAAGCATAAGACCGTTGTGCTGATGAATGGCGCTAACCCAATCCCACTTTGCTGAACCATGTGCATGGAATGTGATTGGGTCAACCTCATCCTTTCCTTAATCTTAAGTTAGTTTATATCGATTTATATAAAATTTGTGTAAAATATATTAACTTAGCTACTACTCTAACTATCATGAGAGGAGGGCGCCAAATCAATTTTACTTCCACAGAAGAACAACTGTAGTAACTAAATTGAGTCAGCCTCATTCTCTCATTTAACTCAATTCTCTTAAACTAATACCGGTATCCTCTAACCGCGCGGGGAATACCGATCTTCACTTTACCGTTACATCACCTATGTAAATGCCCAATTATACATAGATGGTCTAATGGGAAAGTGGATGGCGTATGCGTCTGTTTTCTACGGCGGCGCTTCCAATTTCGATATAAAGTTTTCACTAGCGATTTCCAGTTGTAATACACTTCGTAAACGGACGTAAGTTTCACATAGTCCAATAACGCCCTAATGCCGTGCTCAGTCTCACAATGCCACTTCCGATTTCGAAAGTTCGGAGTCGATTGTAATACTGCGGCGGTTATAACGTTATTGGCCATTAACTTTAACCTTTTTTGGATGTTTTTCATTACTCTAAAATTAGCCCTGCTTCTTAACGAATCAGCTTGAACTACCGGGAACACTTCTTTATCACTATGTTTGTTGTAGGAATGTGAATTAGATTTATTAAATTTTTGCCAAATTAATTGACGGTCCTTGGTTGTGGAAATTGAACCCACTTTAATTGCACCTGGCCTTGATTCTAACATTAGAATGTTTGGTGGTAAACATCTAAGATATTTTGTTGTTAGTACTAAATTCAAAGGATTTATGTAAAAATGGTAAGTCATTGACGAAGTAACCTTGATTAAATCAGAAAGGAAAGTCGTCGATAATTTAATTACCTTAGCTGGTGGACTTGAAATGATTTCGATCGATTTGATGGTATTTCCTATCTGTAGTTTACATTTACCTCTGATTATTAACCTTTTATCTCTAACTCGACCGTTCTTTTTATCTTTAAAATATTCCAAAGAAAACCTTTTGGAAAATTCCCCTTCAAAGTTAGCTAGGGTTTCATTTTTGGAAGTGCGTGATGTACATTGTTCTATTGCCGATGAACATGTTATTTGTGCTGCTTTAGGTGATGATTCTCTACTTACTTTATGTTGAGTTAATCGACCAATTCTTTCGGCTGACGACGATTCAACGTCCACTTCCGTCTTGCGCATAGACGGTTGTTCGTAAAATGCCTCTGCCCTCAAATTTTTGCACACACGTTGGTTTTGATCTAATTTTTGAACTATCCGTGCATTTTGCTTACGTGTTCGTTCATCTTTAAAATAATTCCTTCGCGAAGGGTTCGAGTGTAATGAGTTTTGGCTATGTGCAATTTTCTCCAGATCTAATTTCGCCCTAGATTCATCTGAGATGATTTTCAAATAATATAAGCGTCTTGCAGCTACTTGTAACTTATCGGTTACTTTTATAAATGCTAGTAATTCCCACAGATCCCTTACAGCCAAGATCATCTCATTGATTATCTCTTGTAAAGGGAGTGTAAGCCGGATACGATCTAATCTACCTTGAATGTGTAGCAACTTTGTTGACACCACTGGCAATTGCTCATCCGCCGTAATAACTCCATTCGTTATTTGGCGGAACAAATGTTTGACACCTTCCAGCTTGTGAAAACATGTCACTATTTCTTGTTTAGGAGATCTGACTGCAGTTTCATGTACAACAAGATTATTCCCCTTAAGGTTCACCTGTTCTTCCACCAATTCTCTTTTCAAAGCGAGAGCCGCTTTATGGTAAGACACGACGGGGATCTTTCGACATTCACATTCGATTAAGAACTCGTCACTGTCTAGATGTTCTACCTTCATTTTTCAAAACAAAACCTTCCACTAAAGAAAACTAAACTAAACTAAACTGATCAAAAACATTAATTTAAAATTCAAATGAAATCAATAACAACCATGGGTAATATCCCCCTTCAATGAATAGGTTCCGCCAACTTGGATAAAAATAAGGATAAGATAAAGGCTTTGAAATTGAAATTTTGATGAAATTATTTCCTTGTTCCCAATGATGCAGCGGTAGTCTTAACCTGACATACAAGGTGATCCTCGCTGCTATGGTGAACTTGGAAACAGATGACATTTATGGTACCCAATAGACCATGGCAAGTTTGTTGTCCCCTTTTCTGCAGCTGGCAGTCTTACCCTGAACTCAGCAGAGGAGCTCACCTACATGGGTGACAAAAACGTTACCATGTAAGTCAACTGATGTTGATGAGACCTTTGCAGGCCTCTAACAACAGCTGCTATTGCTGTCTATTGGGGATGATAACACGCCGGTTATCACCAAGGATTTCAACAGTGTGTGGTATAATAGTGTTTAGCTTATGTCCGAAACCTCATCAATATCCGTTCACTGATAGAAAACCGGATTGGACAGCTAAACACATTATACCCTGAACGCGCCTACAACTAGCAATGGGAGGACTGGCAACCCCATCCCGGAGGATGATAAATTTTAAATGAAACGACAAAGTGGAATTTGCGCAATAACCTAACTATACACTGCTTGTTGGAAATCCATATTTTGAATAATAAAATTTGCCACAACTCGTAATAATTTCTTATAACCATTGTGGAATCAAACCGTAGGAAAATTTAGTGACAGTCGTGCAACTTACTTTAGGATGCGGAAAAGTAGTTTTAGTATCTGAGAAATGTGCAGCTCTTAATACCCCCGGTCTTATCACTCGGCAAGGAAAGAGATGATGCACATTGTTTCAAGGAAAAACCCTTTTCACCCTTACTAACATCCGTTGCACCACTGGTTGTTGTACACGGTACAGAAAACCGTACAACTGGATTATTGTTTGAGTTCGGTTATCAACGCATGCTCCAGCCTTCCCACCACATTAGATGAATTCTTAAACTCCTATAACTACCACGAATGTTGGTTTATCCCCCGGAGTGCGGGTTGGGACATGCCACGGATAAACCATCCATTCGGGGATCTAGCATAGAAGCTCAACTATCATCAATCTCTGTCGGTACGCGTATGACCCACCACGTATTAGGTCAGGCTTGCCGCTGCCATACTCGTATCGATAGAAATTTACATCTAACAATGATAAAAACCAAGCACACTGTTCTTTAAACCGATTTAAATTTTATTTAGAAGTATTTAACAATTTTTGAACATTACCCAAAAAGTAATGTCGAATATTAATTTAGACGAGAGTGTGAGGGGATCCTCAATTGAATTTCTTAGACTTATTGTGGTATTTGTTACCAGAATTTTTGGGCCGAATTATGGCCCCGTTTGGGCGCCACTGTAACGCTACAAGTTCACCGTCTTACGACCGTATACCCTAACGCTAAAGAAATTTGTCCCCATTTCATGCACTAACCCCATGTGCGGCTTTGATTCCCGCAGCTCAGTCTTGTAGGGGATGTGGTCGTGGGTTTTTGGGGTTAGACGAAATGCGGGACCTAGATTACCGCACAATAACAAAAGAGAAAGAGAAAGATGGCCTAATATTTACCATCTAAAGGTTGAAAAAAAATGAAAAGTGGGGTCCTCGGACCCAAAACTGGCGGGTCCTACATATTTCAAGCGGATGTTTTACCCATGGTTGTTAATTCTGGTTTCTTAGGGTAACATAATTACCCTAAGAAATACGCACCAAAAAAAAATATTAATAGAGAAGCTTAACGATTAGTGGTTTAATGGCGTGGAGGAGGTCCTCAGCAGAAAGAGGGTGTCCCGCCTATGGGCAGGGTTACTTTCGATGCCCTCGCTCCTAGCAAGACTCAGCTTTGCTAGAAGCAACTAAGGAACCTCGCCACGATTAGAATGGTTAGTATCTCTACTGCACTAAAATCATACTTACCAAAAAAAAAAAAAAAAGAAAATTTAGTCTCAAAGCACTAGACTAAAAACTCGCACTTTTAATTTACCTCCCGGATCAGTCTTTCAATGTATGTATTTCACTAACGTTTATTTTAAATTTTTAAATTAATGAACAAAAATTTTCTTTGGTGTCAAAAAATAAATCAAACTTGCAACACTCCCACAAAACGAATTTTTTGGATATTTCACATTTATTGGCACTTGATTTGATTTATTCCCCGATTACATCAATTTATTTATGTAACTTAATGAACACTGTATAGTATCACGAGATAATAAACACATCCAATTTTCTTAATTAAATTTATTTCAGATTAATTTATACTTTTTTTTAAAATTATTATTGTATTTCACTAAATTTTACACATGTTAACAAACGCATTTTATTTTAGATATCAGGAAATTACCCAAAAAGAAACTGAACTCTCTACCTCTTCTAAACACAGCTGCACGGCTGACTGTCTAGCACGCAACCCCCCCTTCTTTCTTTCCGTTGTACATTTTATACCAAAAATTGAAAACAAATTATTGTACATTCATCAAAATGTACGAACGCAAAAACGTACAACAACGTGACATTGATTTTCGCTTACTCAATGCACGCGCAAAAATTTATTTACATCAACAAAAAATCAATCGATCGAAAGGTGCAATTGTAGGTATTTTCAATAGCAGAGTTTTTTTTCATGCCATTTACCTCAAGACATATCGATGCAAAAATAAATTGATAATGTTGCATTATATATTATTATGGTTTACGTTTATTCACCTACTGCATGGATATATACAGTAATCTGAGTAACATAAGCAACCAATAACAATGCGAAATACGGCATGGTAATTTCTTTTGGTAGAATTTGAGGTATCACCTCGAAGGTTATGCCGTATGTTAAAATTTGATGTTTGGGTTGATAACGGAACTGAATAAAATTCCGTTACACACTGAATACAATTACAAATGAACTTTTCGACTTTTTCCTTAAGTTCGGGAAACCGTTAATGGATTTGAAGATAATCAACACACTTTGCCACTCCCAAATGACCAATTTTTTCATGAATCAGACGAATGACGTTGTCCTGCGTCTCCTTGGGCACGTATAGCAATAATCTACCGGAAACGCCCCGTTGATAAACCAATCCGTCACTCAATTAAAACAATTTTGATGATTTCTGTTCCAGGCGGTCACGGATACAAACAATATCCGAATCTCGATTCTGCGTTGCTTGCAATTGCATGTCGATATCATCAGCACCAAAGGCAGCAACTAAATAACAACGGCTAAGCGCATCGGCGTGGCCCATTCGTTCGCCACTACGATTTTCGATTGTATAATTATAATTCTCAAGCTCGAGGGCCCAACGAGTAATACTAGCATTAACATTCCTCTTACTTAACGTCATTGCAAGCGAGTTGCAATCAGTAACAATTCGAAATGGGATTCCTTCTAAATATACCCAGAATCGACGCAACGAATTAATGATAGCCAAGGTTTCTAGTTCGAAACTGTGGAATTGAGATTCAGGGACTGTCGAGCGCTTCAAAAAATATACGTCCTGTTTTTGCAACAACACACTACCGTATCCCAAAGCACTAGCATCGCAGTGCAACTCAGTCTCGCGTACTGGACTGTATAGAGCAAGCACTGGATCAGAAGACAACTGATCTCGCAATATGGTAAAAACTTGAATACACTCATCGGTGAATCGGAAGTTTTTATCTTGTTTAACCAAATCAAGAAGTGGTTTAGCAATTTTGGAAAAAATGGAATGAAGCGGCGGAAGTATGAGAAAAGCCCTAAATAAGATTGAACCTGCTTAGTGTTTGTAGGCACTGGGTAATGACGGATTGCTTCAATATAGCTGTTACTTGGTTGTATGCCATCACGATTTACCAAATACCCTAAGTACTCAATCTCAGTAAAACAGAATTTGCATTTTGATAACTTCAATTCCATACGATATGCACTAATTCTCCACAAAATTTTTTGTAACAAATCAAAAGGTTCCGGAATCGGCCTAGCTGCTATCTGAATATCATCCATATAAACAATGATGAGTTCGGATTCAATAAACTCTCTTAAAACACCGGAAATAAACCGTTGAAAGCTACTGGGACCATTTTTATGTCCAAACGGCATGTCAATATATTCAAACTGACCATAAGGCGTTACGAACGATGTATAACAAATAGAATCTTCTGCCATTTTGTTATGGTGAAAACCACTGCACAAATCAAGTACTGTGAAGTATTTTTTTCTTCCAAGTATTCTAAGGTGTCCTCAATAAGCGAAAGTAGGTAATTTTCGCGAATAGTTAATTTATTTAATGCCCGATAGTCGACACAAATCCGTGATTCACCACTTTTTTTACGAACACGATACGTGATGCGTTTGGCGGGTCACTTGGACGTATAGTGTTTCTTTTCAATAGATCGATCATTAATGATTTGGTTAACTTCATTTTTCTCGCGAAATTATAAACGTCTTCATTGCTCACCACCTTCAACATCAGAGGTCATCTAATTTTCATTTTGTAGTCGTCAGATAGACGGTATATGTTCATTTTTCATATAATTTTCATCGATTATCCTAAGCAAACTGTCCTGGTGTAAAGGCTCAATCTGGTATTAATATCAATAGCGGAAACACCCGATTCAACACTAATATTAAAAATATACGGTAATGCATCTACCTCAGGCTCAACTGTCAACTCCGTCAAACTAGCGGAGAACCGACCAAACGGCACAGTGGTTGAGTTTTGGCGTTTGGATCGGGAGGTACCGGGTTCGAATCCCGATAGGGGCAGGATGAAAATGGGAAATCAGAAGATTACGATCTGGGATGAAATGGAACATAACTACGACCCCCTGTCGGAGTGTAGAACTCATGGGCCGACCCGTCTTCCATGTCAGTATAGGCTGGCATGGAGCTATGCAATGTGCAGATGGTGACAAAACCGGACCTATATCCGTACGTCCTCGATTTGTTAGGCAACTGCGTAAGGTAAGGACGTAAATAAGCGAACTACAAAAGAGGTGGGAGTGCTTCGGCCCCAGAAAAAATTTGCAAAGAATAAGATAAAAACGTGACGAGCAACTTTTAGTGGAATAAGACTCATTTACAACAGTAGCATCAGAAACACAGAAAGAAGTTCTATTCAAAATAACGGTTTTATTCAAGTTTTTGTTTAATTCAATATTTGATGGCACATTGTCCGGTTTTAATGACAAAAAATGCCAAATGCATGCATAAAATCCAGACCAAGTGATATAGGCACAGGCAATACATCATCTGAAATAATCAAAAGAGACATCGTTTTCACGATTCGATAGAATATGATAATAATCGGGACCTTCCCGTGAATAAACAATTTGGTGTTACCTGCGTACTCAACAATAGTTTCAGTAAGTTTGCTTTGATCTACACAAATCATCCGGAATAATAGAGCGATGGATAAAGCTAACCGAACTACCCGTATCAAGTAATGAATAAAACTTATTAAAATCTGTACTTCCTCCACCACTGTGAGAGAAAGCGACACTTATTAATTGTACAGCAGCTAAAGCAGAATTCATCTCTTGTTGTTCTGGATCACTGTTGTCAGCATCAAATTCAGCAATAGCAGCAACTTTCTTTGTTTTGGTTGGGCAATCCTTAATGATGTGCCCGTTTAATCCACATTTAAAACAAGCTCCTGGTTCGCGTTTGACTTTGTTGCAGTCTTTAGTCACGTGTCCATATGCAGAACAATAGTAGCATCGCACCGATCTATGGTTATTTGAGGAGACTCTTGCTGCGGAATTAGATGATGCGATAGTATTATACGATGATGTTGTTACCAATTTGGTTAGCGTTTGTGCTTTAAGGCTTTCATATCGTGGAAGAAGAGCTTTTAATTGTTCTATTGTGGTGGCGGTATACAACACAGAAACAGCATCACAACAAGTCCTCCGAGAACAAAATCGATCAATTGTTTTCAATTTATGGGCGCCATTAATTTCTTGACGAATCTGAACACGATCGAATTCTTTCAACAACTCATCTTTCAAATCCATCCAAGATTTAACTTTCACAGTTTGTAAAAATATTTTTGCAGTCCCACCCAATAATCGGCGTGCATTAAGAAATCGAAATTTCTCGTCGCAATTCAATGATGCCACAACGCACTCGAAATCATCAATCCACTTTTTAATACAATAAGTGTCATCACCTGTAAACTTAGCGATGGTATGCTGAATATTTGAAAATGCATACCGTTTTGGTTCAATTTCTAACTTCACACGCAACTCTCGTTGTAACATCATTATTTTATGCCGCTTCTCCACTCGCGCTAACTCTTTATCCAGTTCAGCGTCCTCATCAACTGCCACAGGTATTTGCTCTGAATGAACAGAAATTTCATCCTCACTGTCCTGACCACCTTTTCCATCAGCGCGATGATCACCGTCCGAATCTTCGGTTGACACCATGTGCTCACCCAACAAATTTTACAATTGCGACAAAGTAGTCGTCGATGAAAAAACAATACTACGCTCCCTCAGAGCCTCAATCAATTGTTGTGGCGTAAATTGTTTAAAACCACCTATTTTATTGCTCCAATAATCAATGAAATATTACACCACGAATGCAACTTTAATTGGATTATCCAAAACGGCGTGACGAACAAATTATTCAGTAAAATACTGTACACTAAAATTTATTGGTTATTACTCCACACCTGAAATTATAATACACTTTTTAATAAGTTTTACGTTCCTTGTTTTTCTAATAATGGTTCTTCACACATTTTTCGTTCTCTTTTCGTTATTCTTACAATACCCACCACCGACAAAGTGGTGGCAGCATGAATCAAGAGTGAAGATAGAAAGGATTATTTGAATTTAAAATGAACGTTAACTATTACACTTATAAAGTTTATCGTTCTACTATTTCATCAGAACTGATACAACTCCATTAAAGGCACCTATCATTGTTTTTCCTTTTGATCCAAATCGAGTTGAAACGTGGTCATGTGCATGAGAGACGCTTCCATTTCAACCAAACATGGGGCGATAAGATCTGCATTTGCGACAGCGTGATCCAACCATCTGCATTATTACTTCCATCTCACACAATTGCAGAACGATCAAGGTTTATTTTTCAAATTTTCAACATCGTTAAGAGCCCATTCAGCTTCGTTCGAGTAAATCGAATGCAAAACAGATGAAAACAACCTAATGGTGTTCGTATTTATTTTTACACAAGTGACTTCTAAGTATATCAATCAATCCTGCGAACATGGAAACTCCCGTGCCAAATTTTATTTTGTAACGCAAATGTGATAAGTTCATGGCCGCAACTGTTAAGAAGAAACCGAGGATGGGACTCACTTCATGCTAATGAGGTTTATCCTAAATTAATATTAAATTATAATAATAGCGGTTAGTACTATTTTAGGAAAAAATTCAAACTTCTACTGAGAAATATGAAGTACAAAATAAAAGAAAATGTATAGTTGTATTAGTGATTTGCGAACATTTAGGCGATTTTACAACATTGCTAGGTTTACAAATAATTTCATTTCACAATGTTTATATAAGGATCAATTTGATTAAAATATATTATTCTATTAACCGCAAAGAAATTATGTTATGCCAAGACAATTTATATCTCAAAACTTTCACCGATCGGCAAACTTGCCACTATAATATTTTGGTAGACCCATATGTGCACTCTACTTGTGCCAAGCCGACTAAAATTCGAATGGAGCCCGCATACCTAAAATAACATTCTTGTAAAGAAAGGAAATTCTAAGAATCGGATTGGCACAAGTTGAATGCACATATGGGTCTACCAAAATATTATAGTGGCAAGTTTGCCGATCTTTGAAAATTTTGAAATATTAATTTTCTTAGAATCAAAATTTCTAAGAAATTCCGTTCTTCACAAGAATGTCATTTTAGGTATACGAGCTCCATTAGAATTTTAATCGGCTTGGCACAAGTAGAGTGCACAAATGGGTCTACCAAAATATTATAGTGGCAAGTTTGCCGATCGGTGAAAATTTTGAAATATTAATTTTCTTAGATTCAAAATTTCTAAGAAATTCCGTTCTTCACAAGAATGTCATTTTAGGTATACGAGTTCCATTAGAATTTTAATCGGCTTAGCACAAGTAGAGTGCACATATGGGTCTACCAAAATATTATAGTGGCAAGTTTGCCGATCGGCGAAAATTTTGAAATATTAATTTTCTTAGAATCAAAATTTCTAAGAAATTCCGTTCTTCACAAGAATGCCATTTTAGGTATGCGAGCTCCATTAGAGTTTTAATCGGCTTGGTACAAGTAGAGTGCACATATGGGTCTACCAAAATATTATAGTGGCAAGTTTGCCGATTTTTTGAAAATTTTGTAATATTAATTTTCTTAGATTCAAAATTTCTAAGAAATTCCGTTCTTCACAAGAAGGTCATTTTAGGTATGCGAGCTCCGTTAGAGTTTTAATCGGCATGGTACAAGTAGAGTGCACATATGGGTCTACCAAAATATTTTAGTGGCAAGTTTGCCGATCGGTGAAAATGTTGAAATATTAATTTTCTTAGAATCAAAATTTCTAAGAAATTCCGTTCTTCACAAGAATGTCATTTTAGGTATACGAGCTCCATTAGAATTTTAATCGGCTTGGCACAAGTAGAGTGCACATATGGGTCTACCAAAATATTATAGTGGCAAGTTTGCCGATCGGCGAAAATTTTGAAATATTAATTTTCTTAGAATCAAAATTTCTAAGAAATTCCGTTCTTCACAAGAATGCCATTTTAGGTATGCGAGCTCCATTAGAGTTTTAATCGGCTTGGTACAAGTAGAGTGCACATATGGGTCTACCAAAATATTATAGTGGCAAGTTTGCCGATTTTTGAAAATTTTGAAATATTAATTTTCTTAGATTCAAAATTTCTAAGAAATTCCGTTCTTCACAAGAAGGTCATTTGAGGTATGCGAGCTCCGTTAGAATTTTAATCGGCTTGGCACAAGTAGAGTGCACATATGGGTCTACCAAAATATTATAGTGGCAAGTTTGCCGATCGGCGAAAATTTTGAAATATTAATTTTCTTAGATTCAAAATTTCTAAGAAATTCCGTTCTTCACAAGAATGCCATTTTAGGTATGCGAGCTCCATTAGAGTTTTAATCGGCTTGGTACAAGTAGAGTGCACATATGGGTCTACCAAAATATTATAGTGGCAAGTTTGCCGATTTTTTAAAAATTTTGAAATATTAATTTTCTTAGATTCAAAATTTCTAAGAAATTCCGTTCTTCACAAGAAGGTCATTTGAGGTATGCGAGCTCCGTTAGAGTTTTAATCGGCATGGTACAAGTAGAGTGCACATATGGGTCTACCAAAATATTTTAGTGGCAAGTTGCCGACCGGTGAAAATTTTGAAATATTAATTTTCTTAGATTCAAAATTTCTAAGAAATTCCGTTCTTCACAAGAATGTCATTTTACTACCAAAATATTTTAGTGGCAAGTTTGCCAATCTTTGAAAATTTTGAAATATTAATTTTCTTAGATTCAAAATTTCTAAGAAATTCCGTTCTTCACAAGAATGTCATTTTAGGTATACGAGCTCCATTAGAATTTTAATCGGCTTGGCACAAGTAGAGTGCACATATGGGTCTACCAAAATATTATAGTGGCAAGTTTGCCGATCGGCGAAAATTTTGAAATATTAATTTTCTTAGATTCAAAATTTCTAAGAAATTCCGTTCTTCACAAGAATGTCATTTTATGTATACGAGTTCCATTAGAATTTTAATCGGCTTGGCACAAGTAGAGTGCACATATGGGTCTACCAAAATAAAATGAAAATTTTGAAATATTAATTTTCTTAGATTCAAAATTTCTAAGAAATTCCGTTCTTCACAAGAATGTCATTTTAGGTATGCGAGCTCCATTAGAGTTTTAATCGGCTTGGTACAAGTAGAGTGCACATATGGGTCTACCAAAATATTATAGTGGCAAGTTTGCCGATTTTTTGAAAATTTTGAAATATTAATTTTCTTAGATTCAAAATTTCTAAGAAATTCCGTTCTTCACAAGAATGTCATTTTAGGTATACGAGCTCCATTAGAATTTTAATCGGCTTAGCACAAGTAGAGTGCACATATGGGTCTACCAAAATATTATAGTGGCAAGTTTGCCGATCGGCGAAAATTTTGAAATATTAATTTTCTTAGAATCAAAATTTCTAAGAAATTCCGTTCTTCACAAGAATGTCATTTTAGGTATACGAGCTCCATTATAATTTTAATCGGCTTGGCACAAGTAGAGTGCACATATGGGTCTACCAAAATATTATAGTGGCAAGTTTGCCGATCGGCGAAAATTTTGAAATATTAATTTTCTTAGATTCAAAATTTCTAAGAAATTCCGTTCTTCACAAGAATGCCATTTTAGGTATGCGAGCTCCATTAGAGTTTTAATCGGCTTGGTACAAGTAGAGTGCACATATGGGTCTACCAAAATATTATAGTGGCAAGTTTGCCGATTTTTTAAAAATTTTGAAATATTAATTTTCTTAGATTCAAAATTTCTAAGAAATTCCGTTCTTCACAAGAAGGTCATTTGAGGTATGCGAGCTCCGTTAGAGTTTTAATCGGCATGGTACAAGTAGAGTGCACATATGGGTCTACCAAAATATTTTAGTGGCAAGTTTGCCGATCGGTGAAAATGTTGAAATATTAATTTTCTTAGATTCAAAATTTCTAAAAAATTCCGTTCTTCACAAGAATGTCATTTTAGGTATACGAGTTCCATTAGAATTTTAATCGGCTTAGCACAAGTAGAGTGCACATATGGGTCTACCAAAATATTATAGTGGCAAGTTTGCCGATCGGCGAAAATTTTGAAATATTAATTTTCTTAGAATCAAAATTTCTAAGAAATTCCGTTCTTCACAAGAATGTCATTTTAGGTATACGAGCTCCATTAGAGTTTTAATCGGCTTGGCACAAGTAGAGTGCACATATGGGTCTACCAAAATATTATAGTGGCAAGTTTGCCGATCGGTGAAAATTTTGAAATATTAATTTTCTTAGATTCAAAATTTCTAAGAAATTCCGTTCTTCACAAGAATGTCATTTTAGGTATACGAGCTCTATTAGAATTTTAATCGGCTTAGCACAAGTAGAGTGCACATATGGGTCTACCAAAATATTATAGTGGCAAGTTTGCCGATCGGCGAAAATTTTGAAATATTAATTTTCTTAGAATCAAAATTTCTAAGAAATTCCGTTCTTCACAAGAATGTCATTTTAGGTATACGAGCTCCATTAGAGTTTTAATCGGCTTGGTACAAGTAGAGTGCACATATGGGTCTACCAAAATATTATAGTGGCAAGTTTGCCGATTTTTTGAAAATTTTGAAATATTAATTTTCTTAGATTCAAAATTTCTAAGAAATTCCGTTCTTCACAAGAAGGTCATTTTAGGTATGCGAGCTCCGTTAGAGTTTTAATCGGCATGGTACAAGTAGAGTGCACATATGGGTCTACCAAAATATTATAGTGGCAAGTTTGCCGATCGGTGAAAATTTTGAAATATTAATTTTCTTAGATTCAAAATTTCTAAGAAATTCCGTTCTTCACAAGAATGTCATTTAAGGTATGCGAGCTCCATTAGAATTTTAATCGGCTTGGCACAAGTAGAGTACACATATGGGTCTACCAAAATATTATAGTGGCAAGTTTGCCACAAGTAGAGAGTTGGTATAAGTAGAGTGCACATATGAGTCTAATAAAATCTTATAGTTGTTATATTGTTTTTTATTGATTTTAGACTTTCATAAACATCTATAATTATATGTAAATGATAATGTTTTTATATTAAAACTCTTAATTAAATAAATAAATAAATATTTATATAATTATTTTAATAGAAATATTTGTTGTGTTCTGACTTCGCCTAAATGACTGATGTAAACCAACACACTCTCATTTATTTTTGTTTTTGTTGGTTTAGGATTAATTTAGGATAAACTTCAATTGGGTCTCACTTCAAATTTATGTTCATCGTAATCTGTTTCGATATCGTGCACAATTTTGCGTACGAATGTGTGGAATTCATTTATAATTTATTCCTCACATTCGTACAAACTGGAAAATATTTATTAATAATTTAACAGTTGAATTTAAGTTAAACTAAATGTAATAAAATTATTGTTTGGTTAAACAATTGTTTCGCTTCGGTTGGCAATTGCTTTTGCTTTTGACGTAAAACGTCAGTAACAAAGTTTCAGTAGACATTTATTTTATCATATTTGGAGCTTGTTCAAGACGAAAACAGATGACATTGTAAAAGTTATGATTATAGTCTTCTAAATGTAGTTAATTTAATTAAACGTTTTGATTGTAATTTGTGATGTTAATTATAATTATAAACACACTTTTGTATTAAACATTGTAAAATGTAAAAAACATGTCCAACTGTGATTATATGATAAAAAAATAACCCAATTTCTGACCCTCTTAACTTATGCCACGTATGTAAGCTTGTACCACCCACAAAGAACTTGCAGATTTGTAACTAGCTAGGACAAATTCGCAGTAACTATTACATATTTTGATACCTACTTAAACTTTTATCGTAACTATGTACCAAATCAAAACATTTATCTCTCACAACAGAGGTGTGTTACCCCACATATTTTCATAGGAATTTTTCCACATATTTTTCCTAATAAAATTTTGTTTTTGCTTTATACACAATAATTGTTCCCTGTCAAAAGATAACTTACACAAGTATAACTGTAAACAAAGTTTGTTCTTTCACACAACAATACAAAAAAAATTAAATTAAGATAAAAATATAATAAGAAAATAAATATTGTCTTAAGATTAAAATAAAATTGTATATACAGAACGCAAGAAAAACAAATGATTTAATTATGATGACAAAAAATATATAGGTAATAAAAAAAAATGTTGTAATTATTATAAATAAATAAGAATATAATTTATGATTTTAATTTTTTTAAGAAAATTATAAGAAAAAGTTTAATAATAATTCTTTTTTCCTGTAAATGTGATAAAAAAAAAATATTACAAAACATTTTCGTATTTCTCCTGATAAATAATAATTTTTCTTTTGGGACATTTTTTTTTTTATTTTCCTATTATTTATGTTATGATTAATAATTAAGATAGTAATAAATCAATTGCTCTTGTGCTATAATCTTGAATTGAGATTATATTTTTTACGTCTATTTAAATGAAGAATATTTATTTTTTAATAAGCATATACACACAAGAACACAAGAAATAAATAATAATATTATTCAAGACATATCCTAACAATGGTGTGTAAAATTTTTTAGCACCCCTTTAATTAACCCTTATTTACGAAAATTAGAAATACAAATAAATCAAAAATATTTTATGAGATATGTGAAATTATTTTGTATGGTTAATTTTTTAAATATATTCATGTATGTTTATTGATGCTTCGTATGAATATGTAATATATTCGGTTTCAGAATAAATTTAATAAAAATAAAACAAGAACTCATGTAATATTTTATTGATCATTGTTTCCAGCAGTTATTATAGATTGTGCCAGATTGGAGGAAGGAAGGAAAATTTGGAGGCACTTCAATGGGATATCCTATACCCCCCCCCCACCCACCGTATTCACCAGATCACCAGATATTTCTCCTTTCGACTACCACTTGTTCCGGTTGGTGACTCATGGTCTGGTCGAGCAGCACTTCACTTTAGGTTATTTGACCTACATACACATTAAGTTTTCATTGTATAAGGTAAGTAAACAATATAAATCGTATTTGCTTGCAGAGGTTCATCACGTCAGATACCAATTATTTCGCAGAATTGTTTAGCATGTCGCCTAAGAATTCTTTTCTCTAATCCATTACCATACAAAAAAAAAATTGGAAATTTTAGCGGAATTTGCGACTTCTCTCAAAGTTGCAGACTTTAATCCCTCCAATGATTGGATGGATCGGTCCAAAATTCGGCACGACGTACTGTTCAAAATAGCTATCGATGGAGGAAAATCCGATGCCCCTGTTGAAATTTGCGAAGGTTGGATCAAAAATCGGTTACCAATTACAACTAAGAACTACGAAAGTAAAAATATTTTTAATCTTGATAAAGAACGTAATAATAAAACGTTGTCCTTTAAAAATGATGCCTGTGCTGCTGGCAAACATAGCAAACAACGAATAACTATATTTGTTGGCGCAAACTCAGACCGATCCGATCAACTGCCATTGCTTGGCAGCATCCGATCAGTTGCCATTGCAACGACGTTACCCCTAAAATACATGGCAAATTCAAAATCATGGATGACCTCAACTATTTGGGAATATTATGTCCTATAGCAATGGACAGACAATTTTTCAATGCGAAAAGAAAAGTCATTTTCATCGTTGATAATTGCTCTCAGCATTCAAATGTTTCTAATTTACGGACAATTAAATTAGTATTTAAGCCAGTCAATGAACCAAGAGGTGATAAAAAATTTGAAACACTTTTACTTTTACTTCAAAAATTATAAATGACTTGGAAAAAACGCCTAAATAAATCATTTGGATGCTGCAAGATTTATTTCTAAAGCGTAGGAAGAGGTGACGGAAACTACAATAAATAATTGCTTCAAAAAGGCCGGTATTAATTTATCTACGTCAACGTTACCAGAAACTGAAACAATTAATGATTCAATGGTTAACAGCTTGTGGTAGAACTCGCGAATTCAGGAATCTATTTTACCTGCAAAAGTAGTACATTCAGACTTCCTTAACGTTGATGAGCTAATTGCAACGGAAGCTGCTTCCATATTAGATGAGTTGTTGAGCATGCCAAATATTGAGGAAGGTGATTCGGATGAGGATAATTTTGAAGTTTCCAACGCTTTTATGTGTTAAGAAAAGTGTTTAAGCTATTCTGAAGGAAGCGGCGTTGAATTAAAAAAACTACATCAAATTGAAGTTAAAGTTGAAAGAGTTTTTCAATCATTTCGTAAACAACAAATTATTATTTAGTCCGTGCCCTTTTTCCCGGTAAATGGCTTTACATTCATATATCTCAGTAACCATTGATCGTATCGGGCAATTCTTATGTGTGTTTGAACGGTGACACCTTATCTTGTACTTTGACGTACAAAACGTTAAAATCAGTGAAGTGAATAAAAAGGTACAACATTTAAAACATGGAGATAAATAATGAAAAAATTCGATATATTTTACAATTTTATTACGACAAAGAAACGCGACTCAGGCTTGCGAAAAAATTTGTGGTGTTTACAGATAAGGTGCATCATCAAAATAAGCAGCAAAGAAATGGTTCAAGCACTTTCGTTCTAGAAATATGGATGTCAAAGAGTCACTTCGCTCTGGTCGACCAACCACTAGAAAAGTCGATGAAAACATGCAGAAAATTAAAGAAGACGGGCATAAAAGCAGCCATGCAATTGGTAAAAAACTAAATTTTGATCACAAAACCAAATGGTTTTGAACCATTTGAAAATGGCTGAACACAAAAAAACCTTGCCAAACGTCAACCACATGAATTAACAGTTAAAAATTTAATGGACCGGATTTCTATCTGCGAAACGCTGCTAAAACGCAAAGAAATCGACCTATTTTTAAAGCGAATGATTACTGGTGATGAAAAGTGGATAAGATACGACAACGTTGTGCAAAAAACATCATGAACGAAACGAGGTGAAGCTTCCCAAACGGTATCAAGGCCAGGATTGACGAAATGGAAATGGCGTTGTGTTCCATCATGATAACGCTATACAATACACATTGCTGAGATGACCCGGCAGAAACTGAGAGAGCTTGGCTGGGAAGTTTTGATGTACCCATCATATAGTCCTGACCTTACACCATCGGACTACCATTTGTTACGGTCCATGCAGAACCATCTTAATGGATTTACATTCAATTCAAAAAAGGCCTGCGAAAATGAGTTGTCTCTATTTTTCGCCTCTAAACTACAGCAGTTCTACAGTGATGGGATCATGGCTCTATCAGAAAAATAGCAAAAGGTCACCGATCAAAATGGTACATATTTGGATTAATAAAGTTCATTTGAAATAAGAAAAATCTTTGTTTCAATGTCACCAAAAAAGGCCATGCACTTTTTCCCTAACCCTTTATTCCCCATAAAGACACTGGAAGATACTTTTCCAAGTCAAACTATTTTATTTGTATCGTCCTTAGCAAATGATTTATCCAAGTCTTTCATTCTATACGATCTATCAGCATCATCGGGGTACTTCTATCGCCCGTTTATCAACTTTTCAAGTTCGGTGGCAGTGGCTACGTCATTCTTACATTTTAACGTTTCGCAGTTGCGAAAAAGTGATTAATTTCATTACCAAATGAGATTAATTTCATTAATCACTTCTTCGGAACACGCACGATCAATGAAGAGTTTATTGGTAATATTTCTAGTAAATTTTGGTGAATCTCCCAATGTTGCAATTAAACAGGCCTTACAAATACTGATATCATGACCATTAATTTTGATGGAGTATTCCGGCGTAGTTTTGCTGATGTAGATAGAATCCAGTTTCGTTATTATTTTTGGATTATTTGAATAAAACCGGTAACAAATGCAAATCTTTTATTGTAGGCGCCCAGAGCCCAATATTTCGTGAACAGGTTTGTCTGCTGAAATATGTTTATTCTTGTTTCGCACTTGCTTCGGCAGCAAGTTAATCCAGTGAAGCGACTATATGGCACGAGCACTTCTTTCGAGGTTACATAAGCTTTCTCAATATGTTTTTGTATTTTTAAATTTTTCGAGAGTTAGATGGTTGCTTGGATGTTACATTTTATATATCTCTAGTTGTGTTTCATACGACACAACTTTGGCACCAAGAACACTACAAATTTACTGCCATGCTTCAAAAGAATTTTTGTTTGTTGGAATAGAAGGCATGCTGAATGTCCTGTTTATCAGTTGCCATCACACACTCTACAAATTTGATGGGTTATGTAACTCACGTAAACTTGTCTTGTATGGTAACCCTTACCATACTCAAAATAACCTCTAGTTTAAAAAAATGGGGCCATTAGATGGCCCGCTCTATACATACTCGTACATTCAATAATTATAGCTCCGGGATTTGTAGTAATTACATTTGCAAGTACATACTTAGAAAACATGATAACGGACGTGTAAAACTATTATAGAGAAACTCCTACTTAAAGCACATCCAACCAACTAGTAACAGATTTGATATGTGATGCAGGTGATTGCACAATTACTTAGTGAGATGACTAACCAAAATCCCAGATGCTTTAACTAAGAACACATAAGAAATGAAAAAAACAACAAAACAGAATTGAATCAATGCAACACAAATTTTCAAGACGTAAACTGTATGGAAAACTAAACAACTTCTGAAAAGGGAATTAATGCTTAGAGTTAGGAATTTCGCAAAACTGCGACTTTGCAATTTTAGAAATAAATCCTAATGTAATCTCATCAGAAACAGGTGTTTTCAAAAACTGTTTAATTGAAGGAAAGGACTGTATAGTTAGTTACACCTGCAATTCTAGCAGGTTTCGGAGGTTTGAGGGACTCACTAAACCCCAATAGAGAAATATAAAAGCGAATCGGGAAAGAGTTGGGGCTGCCTCAGCCCCAGAACAGATTGCATAAATTAAAACATCAAAAAAACGAACGGTCGAACGGTCATGGGTGCAAAATTTGGCAGTATTGGAGAAATACCTGATGACAAACGTGGCAAGCACAATAATCATTCCAAACTAGACCACGAAGTTTCCGATTCAGTACGCGAGCATATAAATTTTATACCTCGAATGGAAAGTCATTATGTGCGATCTAGCACGAGCCGATAATTTATAGATGGTGGACTAACCATAGCAGGGATGCATCGAAATTATGAATCTATACGTTATCGAATGATAAATCAGCAGAGAATTATGATGCGTATTCGTACATGTTCAATAATGAATTCAACATTGAATTTCACGTTCCTAAAAAGGATCAGTGTGACCAATGTGAAGCTTTTATGAATGTATCTGGATATGAGAAATTAATATTAGAAAAAATCTATAAAAAACATCAAGAACAGAAAGAACTGAGTCGGCAAGAAAAGGCAAAAGATATTGAAAGATGTAAGGAACCTGGTACGAACCAAGTGGTTGCCATTTATGATTTACAGGCGGTAATGCCTGTACCAATAGGAAATTCTTCTGCATTTTTTATCATTCAAAATTGAACTGCTTTAACTTTACTTGGCACATAGAGGTGTAATCGAAATTGGTTCGTGTGTCTACAAATACTTAAAAGAAATAAAAAAAATAAAAAAAATTGTAACTAATCGTAGCTATGATCCTTCCTTCAGCTTCGTAATGGCCATGTATCTGCATGCAGTCGATAACTTAAATATAAAGAGCATAATCTACAAGTTTCTTGTAAGAGTACATACACAAAATGAGGGAGATGCGGCCCATTCTGTTATAGAGCAGAATATAAAAAGATCAAGAAAATCAGGGACGATATACGTTCCAGTTCAGTCCATTTCGCTTTCTCGTTCGGCAAAAAAGGGAGCGCCATTTCAAGTAACCGATTTAACATTTAGCGACTTCTGCTACTTAAAATCTTTATCAGAAGAGATACATTTCAACACTAGAAAAAATATAAACGGCGATCAAATAAAGATGTCCCTTATTAAGGTGGTGGAATTCAAAAAGAAGAGTAGTACTTACAGTTATAAACTTGGCCATGACGATGACTGGATTGTGGCTCCAATTAAACTTGGAAGTCGATCCAGTAACAATAATACTATTAATATTAGTAAAATTTGTCTTAGACCTATTTATAAATCGAAGATTATAATTTCGGGAAGAAAAAAGGAGGATTTATTAAAAATGTCAAACACCAACATAATTCCAAAGTATTGTGAAAATTTCTACAAACATTTGTTCATATATTTTTTTGAAATAAAATATTTGAACCAAAACAGGAGTAGAAAATGTGCTACCATTACAATAAATTGAATTCAACTAATTGTTTTAATTAAAAATTTCTTGCAATTCCCGAGAATAACAAAGGCACAATTGGGGAACCTCTATGCATTATACCCCTCTAAAAGAGCCATTCGCCAATTCTGTCAAAGAATTCAACTGAAGCGTTGAGACGGATAAATTAAGATAACTAATAAATATATAAATTTTCAAAATATTATAATGTAAGGTGGTCATTTTTAACTTTGAAATTTTGTAAAACTATAAACCCGTTTTCCCAACATTTTGCATATTTACAATTATGCCGTTGTTACTCTGGACAGACGATATGATGTTTTCTAAATGTGGTACCGTGCAACATATTTTACTGTCAAAATCCATAATATACTCGTACTTGTATAATGTACACAAGTCATGTTGCAACGATTTGTAACTTTTATTAAATAAATTGCAAAACTACTTTAATGACCGTTACAACTATTTACAAACTAACTATATACACGATAGCAAACAAACACCAATGATAAATATTCTTTGCAAGAAAAGAGAAAAATGATTACGAAAAGTGAAAAAAAAAATAAAAATAAAAAACCATAACGTGAAGCTAAAAAGTGACATTACACATTGAAATTTCCGTTTAGTAGAAAATGAATAGATTATTTAGTAAAATTAGCATTACAAAACTCAAATATATGAATGCTTATCACTTTACCATTTCAAATAATAATTCAATTCGGTAATAAAACCAGAATGTCTCAAGTCGAGAGAGATTTCTTTTATATGCTGTGCGGTCGCCTTATCAAGATCGATTTGTCACATACAAAAAAAAACGTAACATTATAATAATCATAAAGAATAAAAAAATAAATAAATTCGCGATAAAAACGCGTTATTTGTTTGTGAATCAATGTGGAAAACAAGTTATACAACAACCAAACCAAATATGAAATAAGAAAAATATTCCACCCATCCACCCGCGCCAAGTTTTGCTTTGTTATTAAACAAATACAGAACCCAACATAGTTGAGAGCGGAAATATAACGATTTTCGGCTGTGTCTTTTTCTTATCTGACAACATAAATGCGTTACATAACCATTCGGTATAAACGCAATAAAAACATTGTAATAATTTCATTATGGCACGATGATATGGGTTAGTAATGTGTTTTCAAGAAAATTTATTTTGTACTGTGATTTGGTTGTACGGTTCTTGTCTGGATAACTGAGCGGTGCTGCATTCGACGAGAAATAAAGCGGAAATCTCATTTGAATATTTTTCCAATTTAAAAATATGCTTTTGATAAGTAAAATAATGTGATACATGATTATGTGCATGATTTTTATGATCTGGTACATAAATAAATTCATGAATAAATCCCGCTTTTAAATTGTTTATATATGTACATTAATATGGTGATAGTCGATCTTTGATTGGTTGCGTTCTCAGGTATGAATACACGCAAATAAATAATACGCTGTTATTAACATAAAAGCTAAGCTAATTTATCAAGAAAAATGTTGCAAACTCAACTTACCGGTCATTTTGTGAATAATACAATTTTCATATTGTTAAGATAGCGTTGCATATAGTAAAATAAAATCATAACTTTTTTTCTAGTTCACATAAATGCAAAGATAGTGTTACTTAATTAAAAGCGTCAATAGGAAATCGCTAAGTTATCTTATAGATTACGCCATACTAAACAAACTGTAAAATTAGCAAATCTTTAAGGTGAAATTAACTTATGTTAGTTAAAATGTAAAAAGTGTATTGTGAAATTAACAAATACCATAATAGTAAAATGAACTATTTTTCGAAGTAAAATTACCACAGCTATAGTTAGATTAACGAATCTTTGAAATGTTGAATTATACATATTGTGAAGTAGAAATAATTCAGCAATAAGTGAAATTAACGTATCTTTCAAAAGTTAAATTTGTCAAATAGCAAAGACAATTATGCCTAGCACTATAGTAAAATATATAATATATATATATATATATATATATATATATATATATATATATATATATATATATATATATATATATATATATACATATATATATATATATATATATATATATATATATATATATATATATATATATATATATATATATATATATATATATATATATATATATATATATATATATATATATATATATAGAAACATTTGCTATTTAATTGAAACCTCGCATTAAATTTTAATCTAAGATCCTATTGGAAATGAAATCATACTAATCAAATAAAGCATTAAAACAAAACTAATTTTAGTTTGCACGAAATATTTCTTTATTTTGCTAAATATTTCCGCCAATTTATTAAAGGATTCAACATAACATACAATAGGTCAATTCAATTTAAAAACACTATATAATATTTATAATATATTACATTGGACAGGTAAGTCAGGATTAAAACGAAAATTCATTATGTATTTTCGTATTTTAAATAATTTATTCTCAAATTATTAAATTCATAATGTTTATTCTACATTGAAGAATATTTTCTTGTTGACTCTTTTCTTCTAAAATATAGGTCTTAATATATAGTTTTATCAATTTACAGTATAACATTTTCTATAAAAAATGTATTCAACTATTAAAAAATAAAAAATTTAATATTTAAAATTCACGCTCAATTTCGTTAACAATAAAATTTTTTAAATTCAACAGTATAAATATTATTTTAAAAAAATGTAGCAGTTCATTAAAAATGAAAATTAAAATAATATTTAAATATATAGTATATTAAAATGATAAGCCTCTAACAATATTTTCTAAATCGCTTATCAAAGTTGCAACTAACGGTACAACCCTATCATAAATAGTAATTATTTTGTAAAAATACATTTGGATAAATATCAAATATTGTAACACGGTTGTGGGTATTCTAATTTAAATATTTGATACAATCTAAAATAAATATATATCCAAGGTCTCTAAAAACGAACCGCAAATATATTTATGCTCATCAACTGATACGATAAATGGAAATACATCCGATTCTTTTCCAATTGCTTCAGCAGCGGTTGCATTTTTGTTTTCTCCTGGACGCAAGTAGTTTGAAGTTTGTCGATTTTCACGTTCATTTGAGTTAAATTTTCAACTTTCATTAAAAACGATCGTTGACTGTCATCAATAAACTTTTTATTGGATGTTTCACGTACTGCTGGTGGAATTAGCACACTAATTAAATTTAATATATCCATGTTGTAAGTATCTGAAAAATATTATAATAACATTTTAAAACATGATTAGTGTTGTTTACATAAATTAACAATTTGTATTTAAAAAACCAACATACAATACGAGTGAATGTTAAAAATCCATTTAGAATTTTATATAAAGCATTTATTCCGTATGTAAGATAAATATTTTGGAAATTAAAGTGGGACTTAATATACATACATAGGCTGCCGTTCAGGTTTTAGAAAATGGTAATACTTTCCGATGCAAATCACTAAGTCAGTCAAAAATAGTAACATTTTTGGAGTAACACCAGCGTACATACGAACTTACACGAACATTTAAAGGTGCGGAAGCTATGGGCATGTTGGATTCCACATTTGTTGACAGACGCACACATGCGTTGGGAAGCAAATGGTAGCGTGTTGCTTCACGAAAACCGATCATGAGGCTACTGTAGCTCATGAAAACCAAAAGACAGTCAATTCTTCTTGGTATACGACCATTTGTTTGCCCGAGGTTTTCAACAAATTGAAAGAAAACAACCTAAAACCGCGAATCATTTTGCATCACGATAATGCGAGCTCACACATATCATATCAAACAAGCGAGTATTTGAGAATTCAAACGATCCGAATTGATGGGTCATCCTCCTTACAACCCCGATTTGGCATCCAATGACTTCTTCTTGTTCCCAATAATCAAAGATAAGATGCTTGGACAACGATTTTTATCGCCTGAAGAAGCGATTGAAGCGTTCAAAAACCATGTTTTGCAGCTATCATATTCGGACTGGCAAAAGTGTTTCGATAAATGGTTTGAGCGTATGCAAAAATTGCATAGATTCTAAAGGCGAATATTTTGAAATGCAATAAAGCAATTTTTGATGAAATTTTTTAAATTTTTATTACTATTTCTAAAAACTTTTACGGCGGCCTATACCAATGGATAATAAATCGGAGTCACCGAACAAAACGATACTTGCCAATTAAGAATGATCTGCTTAAGCAAAAAGTGTGCGCCAATGAGAGACTAAAGGACCTCGTGAGTAAGTTAATAAGTTAATGATAGCGTCAGAATACAGACCGATCAAAAACAGATTCGGAACGATTATTGTTCCGTAGATATATATGAAAGGTATAGGTATATTAAATTAAAAATAATAGAAATATTAATATTAAATGAATAAATTGCCTTACCAGAATTAACTAGGTCTCTTCGTTGGTTGATTGAAGTATGTGTCTTATAGTCTTTCTGCTTTATATTCGTTCAAAGAATACTTTGATTATTATGTAAAAAAGGTGTCCCATATTGAATACATTTTTCGACAGTTTGGATAGACAGTTTCGAAGTCAATATTAATCTGAAATTTTTGATTGTATAAAAAGAAATAAAAATATAAGCATATATCTACAAATTTTATATAATATATAGATATATATTACTCGTATATAAAAGTTTTTAAATATTAAGAAATTGTAAAAAAAGGAATAAATGGCTGAGTAAAATATAATAAGTTTTATTACGATATAGAAACTCAATTTATCACCACAATATTATATTTTACAAAAACGCGAGGCATTTTGTAAACGTAAAATTTTAAACATTGCGCTAACCACGCGGTTTACAGTATATGCATATGCAGCCATTTTTATTTTATTTTAATTAAACTATCCTTACCTTTTATTTTATCATATAATTCTCCTTTAATTTAAAATTGTCATGTCGTATGTGATTTGTTCACTTAAGCAATATTATAATTTTGAAAAATAACACTTAGAAATTCAATAAATTATTCTTTTTAACACTTTATTTGATTATTTTGCATCTTGTTACATATTACAACTACACTGTTTCACATCTAAACGAACTATGATGAAATTTCACATCGGAACTAACGATCATTCCGTTACTTAATTTTTGTTATTGTAACTATTCTGCTAAGTTAATATAGCATAAGGTAATAATTGTAACTTATTTGCTAAGCTAAATTCACATAAAGATTTGCCAGCTATGTTAATGTGGCATATAGGGTGTTAACTTTAACAATAATATTTGTAAAAGTATCCTGATGCATTGTTTATTTAACTAAATGTAATTCTAAGTCAATGAAATATGGAGTTAGTCGACGATCCATAAATGCGATTGGCCTGAAATAATTTGTAAGGAAAGTTAAATTTACAACTTGACAGGATAAGTTTACAAATATTTAGTTTAATTTACATATCTATACTGCATTTTAACAAACATGACAAGTAAAATGACAAATTTAGATGTGAAATTAGCTTATCAAATAAATTAAAAAATCATGTTGCTGTTTGAATTACGTTTAATAATTAATGATTAAACTATTATGATTTATTTGAAATCCAACATTTAATTGAATGTAGAAAATTTCAGATATATTTATACGTGAACAAAAGATCTTGAATATAAAAATACTCAGATTCATATTACAAATTCAAGATGCAGCCAGTTGTTGTGAAAAAATTTGTATATCAGGAAGTTAAACAAATATTTCTAAATTGGTCTTCTTTGTTGTGCCTCTAATGGTATTTAACAGTGCATTGCGATTTGTTTCATCAATATTAGTAGCTCAATTATTATTATTTCAATCTTATTATTTTGCATAAACATATTTCCATTTTAAAGGATTATGCTATAGAATTAAAATGAAACGCTATTATTAACTTATTATTAATTATATTAAAATATCAATATATATATATATATATATATATATATATATATATATATATATATATATATATATATATATATATATATATATATATATATATATATATATATATATATATATATATATCACCCGATTACTTTTATGTTTCATAGTCTTTTCATATTTTTAACATTCTTAATTCGTATGTTCATGTAACTTAACCAAAATAGTTAACTCAAATTAATTTAAAAAAAAAATGTTATTTTTACTTTTTTGGTTTTCCTAAAATACTAAAATCTATACTGAAATTTTTAAGCTTATATATATACTAAATTAAATAATCATATTATCATATTGATAAGTAAATTCATAATTTTAAGCCTCCGTTATAATATCCTGTCCCGTAGTTAATTTTACAAATGCTTTTTTATTTGAATAAAACAAATGGTAATTTGATAATTATAATTTTACTTTTTCGGTTTTGTTTAATTGACTAAGCATATGCTAATATGACTTAGCATGGATTGGTTAACCTTACAACAAACTACGTTGAATTGACAATTTTAAGTTAGCTTAGCGCTTCGCGAGCAAAGTACAGTAGTTTTTTTTTGCGTGATATGTAGTGATTCTAATATTTTATTAAATTATAGGGGCTTCTTGTTTGCCAGATTTAATCCTATTAAGACAGATAATCGTGCTGCAACTCCAGACTTTTCCTCTTCTATAATTTTGGAGATACCAGTGATATTGGACCGAAATCGTTCCACCGGAAGTGGTAGTTTCCATAGGAGCAAAAAAATAATTGCAAATTATGACATTTACCGCACAATTGTATATTAAGTTTTACACCCAGAAAAAAACCCATTATCATTTCAATAAACATTGTTTATTGTAATTACTCTTTAGAAAAATAATAATTAAATGTTAAATCGAATTAAAAAGTCGCTGAAGTTGACCCGAAATATCAGCCCGAAATTGTTGGTTTGTTTTTTCGCTAAAGTGTAACGCTAAAGTGTAGTAATGTAATTTTATAATTGTTGTCAAATCTAAAAAAAAAACGGTAAAATATAAAAAATATTATAAATGTAAAAGCTTTAATTAGGAAAAATGTAAATAAATTTGTGATAAATCGGTATATGAGTGCATAAACAATACGGTAATGTATCGTATATACAATTGTTTATACTAAATTGTATTGTTTATACAATAAATACGAGTAGGGAATAGTTATCTACAATTCTTTTTGTAAGCGATTTTGTGATTTTAACAGGTAGACTTTAATTTTCCTGGTGCCAATCCTAGAGATTAATCCAAGTGGTGGCGTATATTGTCAGTTAGGCCTGGGTTATGCCGATCTACCCTGCGCAGCCCTGCCTGATCCATATCATGAACAGAAAATAGTTTTCTATAATTCTTTTTGTAAACGATTTTGTGATTTTACCATGTAGACTTTTATTTTCCTGGTGCCAATCCTAGAGATTAATCCAAGTAGTGGCGTATATTGTCAGTTAGGCCTTGGTTATGGCGAGCTACCCTGAGCAGCCCAGGTCCAAATCATGAACAGAAAATATTTTTGTATAATTTTTTTTGTAAGCGATTTTGCGATTTTACCAGGTAGACTGGTTCTGGAAAATTAAAGTCTACTTGGTAAAATCACAAAATCACTTTCAAAAAGAATTATAGAAAACTATTTTCTGTTCTTGATATGGATCAGGGCTGCTCAGGGCAGATCGGCATAACCAAGGCCTAACTGACAATATACGCCCCCACTTGGATTAATCTCTAGGATTGGCAGATGGCACCAGGAAAATTAAAGTCTACCTGGTAAATTACAAAATCGCTTACAAAAAGAATTATAGAAAACTATTTTCTATTCATGATAGGGACCTGGCCTGCTCAGGGTAGATCGGCATAACCAAGGCCTAACTGGCAATATACGCCACGTATAAATTATTTGGTGGAAAAAAAAATGTATGAGAACCTAAGTGGCCAACTATTTTAAAAATATGCTTGTTTAATGCAGATTCTAAAATGGTATACTACATGCTTTCATCTAATGTAAATACGAGGTTATTGCTGTTAATATTCAGAAGGAGTAAATTCGATTAAATAACAAAATTTAAAAAATTGTATTATTTCTTGTCTTAAACTGTTGTTGTGATATTCTCGACCCCATTAATCTCATTTCCCAGTCTCGCAAAGTAAAATCCCATAATCATAAATACAAGATCGTTACGACAACACAAACGATATCAATCCAATCAAAACAAATGTAGCATATACGCATATACAAAAGACGCATAGTAAGTGATCGACGCGATACATCACAAAATATAAAAGCAACAACAAAACAAAAATACGTCATATATACAATACATTTTTCATATGCTTAATATCAAAACGAAATAACAACAACAAAACAAGTAGTATATCCAATATACATATACTACTCATAATTTTTGTCACATTCGCTTATAAAAGGTTTTCCAATAAAAGAGTGATATGATTTCTTTAAAAAACACACTAACTGTTAAGGAAATGAAATGTTTTTTATTTAATGTGAAGTACAATCGATTCAATTAAGTTCTGAATAAAACGTCATTCAAATGGCCTCCACGACTTCTTCTGCAGGAATGAATTCGATGAACCCAATTTTCGAGCACTTTTTCCACTAAATCAAGTCGGACGTCATGAATAGCACGTTCAATATTGACTTGTAAAGCTTGAAAAGATTTTGGTTTATTGCTAAAGACCAATGACTTCAAATAACCCCACAATAAATAGTCTAATGGTGTTAAATCACAACTTATTGGAGGCCATTCAATATCACAATTTCTTGAAATAATCGAATTTCCAAACTTTTCTCGCAATAATTCACTTGTTGCATTTGCTGTGTGGCACGTAGCGTCTTGTTGGAACCAAATGTTGTCAAGATCAACTTCTTTCAATTTCGGCCATAAAAAATGGTTATCATCGATCTATACCGATCTCCATTGACAGTAACGGTGTTACCAGCTTCATTTCGAAAAAATACGGCCCGATGATTCCACCAGTCCAAAAACGACACCAAACTGTCAATTTAGGTGAATGTAATGGTTTTTCATGAATAATTTGTGGATTTTCTTCGCACCAGAATCGACAGTTTTGTTTATTTACCGCACCACTCAGATGAAAGTGAGCCTCATCGGAGAAGATGATTTTCTTTAAAAAATCGTTATCGTTTTCAAGTTGTTCCAAGGCAAAATCAGCAAATTCACGACGTTTACGGTGGTCCAATGGCTTCAGTTCTTGAGTGAGAACAATTTTATACGGATGCAAACCCAAATCCTTTCTCAAAATCCGCCAGGTTGTGGTTTGAGGCAGTCCCAATTCTTGAGAACGTCTTGGAATCGACAAATTGCGGTCTTCAGCAACACTTGCCTAAACAGCAGCAATATTTGGATTACTTCGAGCGAATCTTTATCTTATTGGCACTGCAACATTATGTAATGAAAATGTACGCTCAAAATTTTCAACAACTCGACGAATAGCGATCACACTTGGACGATTATTACGACTATAAAATGGCAAAAGCGCACGAAAAGTTGCAATTGGAGAACGATTATTTTGATAATAAAACTGAATAATTTGTAAACGTTGTTCTTGTGTGTATCTCACCATGATGAAATTGTAAACATTACTGAATATAATGAAACAAAAAATGACAGATCATGACATATTACAAATGGCCGAAACGTCACTTAAAAATCATATCATTTCTATTGGGAAACCCTATATTTCAGTTTTTATAAATTAATTTAAAAAAAATAATATTAAAGGTGAAGAAATTGGCGCTTGAATGGGTGCACCCTATTTCAGATAACTCAGTTCAACATGATTGAAGGGCTGGACATTTTGACAAAGAGGGTCATTTTCAATGGGATAAGAGTAGCTCAAGGATTCTTGGTTAGATAATATTGATTGGATAAAAATCAAAAAAAAAATAAAGTAAAACCGAAAATTCATCAATGGACTCCATAGAAGCACTAACAAATTTGACCTAGTCGGTAAATACAAAGAAATCATTACTTCTACGCTTCCAGGCGAAACGGTTAAGAAAACCCTCCAGCGCCTAGGGAAGAGTACACAGAAATTATTGTCAGTGGAACGATGTCGACGAAAAAAATTGAATTGTATTTATGAATTAATAAATTATTAAAGCACTTATATTATATATTTCTTAACCATTTAAACAAGTTGAACCAAGATTTTTTATTTGGCATTCCATTCTTCACGTTCTTCCTGTACCTTGAGACAACTTTGTACAAGTATTCGCTTGAGTACGTTTTACAACACAAATAAAATACAAAGTTTTAGGAAGAGCTTTTACAACACACAAAAAATTGAGCAAAACAGTAAAATGATCTACAAAATATTTCTCAAAATTACAGGTTTGGTTTTTTTAAGTTGGTTATCTGCAGGATTTTTTGCTCAGAGTTGAGTTTTTGTCAACTTTTTGGGATGAAAGGGGGCGTGTGTACTATTTCTCTCATTTGATTGGATGAAACGGGGAGATGTGAAAATCCCGGATTTCCATCTGGCGGATGTACCGGTCTTTAGCAAAAGAAACTCAATAACTATTTGGATCAATAAAATAAAATAAAAAATTAAATCTCTTACAAAAAAAATATAAGCGAATAAGATGGCTACAAGAAAAAGCTTCCCATATCGATGTAAAAAAGTATAATAATCAAAATTGCTTTTCATTTAAAATACATGTCGCCTAGGCCAGATAATTCGTCCTGCATCTAGCACCACAAAAACAATAGAATATATAAATTCCTTTTTTTATGTACTTGAAAGGATGAGAATCGTATTGGCTTACAATATCACCATAAATTACTGCATTCAGAAGATATAAAATTTGAATAAAACAAACTTCAGCATACAAGGTCTGAATAAGAACCGTAAAAGGGAAGCGTTACAGAATCAACGAATGTAATGAGAGGTCACAAGCATTATGCATGGGAAATGCTTGGGGAATGAATGTGATTCTTGCTATAGTGCATTAGTAGAGAAGAACTTCTAAGGTTTCTTATCGATCCATCGAAGAAGCTGTGCAAATGCAAAGCTTAAAAAGTAATAAAATTCATGCCAAAACAACAGTATTATGAATAAGCGAGACTGGAACGTCATCAAGCAAGATTATGAGAATATACATGCATGAGGAATGTTTGCAATACGTTATTAAATATTTTACTTTTTACGTCACATGCATATCTTTAAATCGACTTTAAACCGTATACGTTATTTAAAGCTAATTGTCTAGTGTATAATATTTAATTATATACTGCCATCCATTTTTATTTACAAGTGCGCCTCTATTTCAAAATACAATACAATGTACATTGTATTGCTTTTTTACACCTACTCTTGTATTGGAGATAACGCTATTAATTTAGTGTACAACTGAACCTTATTTTAAGCTGTCAACATAATGTATTTAAATATTATAGCACTGGTTTTGTGTTTTAATTGCTTAATGGTGCATCGAGTTTTAACCAAATCGATTTTGACCAATGAAACATTTTTGAAAAAATTAAACCAAACCCATTTTAATAACATTATAATTTTTAATACTACCCGCGATAATTATGAAATTAACCATTTTTTAAATCATCTCCATAATAATTTTGGTAAATCGATAATTATTTTAAATAAATTGAACAAATATAAAAAAAATTCGTTTAATAAAAATAATTTAATAATAGTAAATGAACATAAAAATTTGAATGTTTGTAATGCGGTTGCTAGACAGTTTAATGTCCAGCGGGGCCAAAGTGAATTTTTAATTATTTCAAAGAAAAAATTTAATTTTTTTTATATAATTAATTTATTTAAAGTTTTGTTTGCAAATCATATTTTTAACGCATACGTTATAAGTGGATCCGATGTGTACACGTATACACCATACAAAGGTAGAGGCCCGTTTCAAATATTTAAAATAGAAATTGAAAATTTATTTTCGAAACGTAAACCCTTCATTAATTTTTATGGTAAACCACTTAAACTCGGAATTTATTATGATAAAGCGTTATTACTCCAACTAACTTCGAAAAATATAGAGAAATTTTTTGTTCCATCGAGGGTGCACATCTTTAAAAAGGTTTTTAATTTTGAAGTTGAATTTGTAACGTATCACCACCAAAATGATCGACTAAGCGGCTATCGTCGCAAAGAATTTGATGTCATATTCGAGTATATTCCAGTCGGATCAATTTACACAAATTTCTTGTATCCAGTGTACAGTGATCGTGTATGTTTTATGATACCATTGGCATTACAATCGGAAATAAATTTATACGATCAGTCAAAACGTAACTTCTATAATTTAGTACGAGTATGCATTTTATTAATTATTATGTTGATAAAATGTTTAAAATATCTGATGAATCAAAATGACGATTTTTCTACGTTATCAATTGAAGTACTTCGGATACTACTGTCAATTACGACCCGATTGAAATGTCGCAAGAAACTTGAGTTATTTTATATAATTCCGTTGGGTATCGTCGGTTTTATAATGATAAATTTGATAAACGCCCATTGGACTAGCATCATGGCAGTGCCTACGCGGATGAAAAATATTGACACTGTTGAAGAGTTATTTGCATCCAATCTATCGGTTTTTGGTGTGGAAATTGATTTTAAAGATAACACAGCAATTATGGAATATTTTGCTGACAAGCCAATAAAATTACTATCTGAACATAAAATTTCCGAAGGAATTATAAACGTTTCATCGACACAAGCATTCTTTTTTCATGAATATACTGCATTTCAATCAATTGGCCTAGTTTTGAAAAAACATAAAAAAATTGAATTTTATGTTACAAAGGAGTGTCCAATTAGGCAGTTGATGTCATTTTTTATTGTTGAAGAGTCGCCATTTGAAGATATGTTCAACGATCTTATTGGAATAGCGCAATCAGCTGGTTTGCTTGAACAGATGATCTCGCGAAATTTTCGTCAACTACGGTTTAGAATAGCGCAACTGACAGCTATTTCACCAGAAGCTACAGTACTAACGTCAACACATTTTCATTCATTTTATTATGGTATTACTGCTGCATATGGAATTGCAGTTATTGTTTTTCTAATTGAAATAATATGGCACAAAATAGTACGCAATTGATTTGTTATTAAATTATTTGTAATGAAATAATTGTAAAATAAACATAAATAAAACAATCATAAATTCTTTCATTTCATTTAAATAAATTTTTGAAATGCTCTTATTCCGTATATTCGTATGCATGGTTTTTCAATAAGGACATACCAGTTATATACAGTAGATATATTTGGCTGACATTTATTTCAGGTGTGCACATGTTACATTTATCTATGGGATTCGATCTCGTATGCCCATCGCGAGCAAGTTTGCAGCGATCGATTCTTTGGAGCCAATTTTCCACCACTCTTTCACACATATCGGCCAGAACGTTGGCAATTTCGCGCTCGATATTGTCCCTGAGCTCCTCTACCGTTGTTGGCTTATTGGCATAAACCAACGAATTAATGTAACTCCATAACGAAATCCAACGGCGTTTAATCGCGTGAGCAAGGCCATTCGACCGGACCATTTCTCGAGATTATATGGTTACCGAACTTCCCTTCAATAGATAAAATGTTTGACCAGCTGTGTGGCATGTGACATCATCTAATTGGAGCCATATATCATTGATGTCAAGTCCATCTAATTCTGAGCAAAACCATGGCAACGAAACATGGCACGATAGCGAACTCCATTGACCGTAACATGGCGATCATTTTTAGCGATGAAAAATATGGGCAAGTCACACCTCCGGCAACAAAACCACACCACATAATGCATATTTGGCTTATTAACAAAGCCATTAAATGAGAAATGAGCATATCGCTGAAGATGCTTTTTCGATGAAATTCAGAATTTTCTTAAAATTTTTGCAGAGCCCAATCGAAGAAGTTTCGGCACTTCAAATGATCAAGAAGCTACAGTTCTTGAATTGATCTGAACTGGTAACCATAATGTGGTTCGAGAGAGTCCCCCCCCCCCCCGAAGCACATACGGCTGCGAGTTTTTCGGCCGGTGCGTGGTCCCACTGGTTTGGGAACACCCAATATTCAATATTTTGTCTCGAATTTATCCACCATAGCACACGCAGCCTGTCTGGTGCGACGATTATTCAACCATGATAAAAATCTTAACTTTGATTGACCGCTTGATATTCGCAGATCATGAAAAACGTCCAACGGTACATTCGTATTATAATACAAAATTGTTATGTCCTTATTGTAAACCCCTATATAACATGACATTTATAATATTATTTTTTGTTAAAGTTATATCAAGTGTGTCTGCCAAACATTTAGCCATTTAGCTAATTTTCCTGTTCACAAAATTGCAGATCCATTTAGACCCGATGAAATGATGAAGGTTTTTATTTACTGTCTTACTGCCCAAATATTTTTTCTGTGTATTGCCAAAAAATATGAAGATATTGTACCAATCGCCGCTTTTACCAAAAGCATGCAACGTTCCAGGGTTGATTTTCCCAAATTTTATATTATTATGTCGCGTGTGTGCATTATTGTTACACACATTCCATCAGCTCCTTGTCATTTTCATATAGCCAACGAATTATAAGCATCTACTCTACATATACTTAAATATCTACTTCCAGTAAGAGAACCGTTATTGAAGAATTTTTGAAAGAAGTAACTTCTTCATTGTGAATGCATTTGGACAACCAAGTCATAGCCATCGTCTTCCCACAGTCATAACGGGGAGTCGAGTATTGATTTTACAATAGTAATAAGCGGACTGGCAAGAAGAGTAACCAACTGGTCAGTGAAAGAAAACTGAACCACAAGTGATCACGGAACAATCATGTTCCCTGTTGAGGTGGCTTCCTCATCATACACAAGTGAGATAAGCGATAACATTCCGAGGTACTCACTTAAGTGAGGACTAGAAACAAAACGGCAGGGCATAGTCAAACAATTAAATGTATCATCTACTGTCTATAGAATGCGACAATAATCAGCCGTGGTGGTCGAACGATCTTACCATCAAACTATACATAGAGTTCACAAGCTTCGAAAGTTTTATCAAAACAAAACAAACATTCTGAGCAATTCAATATGGAACATGGTAATGTAGAACCGTTTGGTTTCGTGTACGAATCCAGCACAGGAACACTTCAAAACATTGATATATTTAGTACATTGGTAGGTGGTGGCCAGACCAAAACATGTTGGGAGGACACTACTAAATGTCTACTCAACACTCTCATGGCCTGATGATTAATCTGGAAACAGGCACAAATCAACAAGCAATTTGCCTTGCTCAACAACAGGACAAAGCCACGAATCCCATCATGTCCATGAAAATAGGTAAAGCGCCAGGCCTATACAACATCGAGGTAATACAAAGATCTTCGCCAATTATTGGGCCAAGTAATTCGAGCTTGCTGCATGCTTCTTTGGGTAAAGGAATTTTTCCAAATGATGGTAAGCGGCAAGAAATAATCATCAAAAAGGGTGATGATAGAGACCACACCCATCCCAAAGCATACAGACTATTCATGTTGATGTCGATCTTAGGTAAATTACTTGAGACATTAATTACAGGCAGGTTGTTGGACATATTCCAGAGTAGCAGAATATGCAGCGACAAACAATTTGCGATCAGAGAACATAGGTCTACAAATGACGATGAAAATGGTCAACATAGTAAAAGAGTCAGAGCAAAAGTTAAGACATTCATTTGGTCTGACCCTTTTAGTATTATTTTAATCATGTGGTGGCCTATACCACAATGAAAGAGTTAAGAAGCGCCTTCGAAAATCGTGTCATAGCAACTTGGCTACATAGGTGGAACCAATCGAGTAATAGCAGACCCACTAAGTTCCCCGTTTACGCAAATACTTTCGATTTGATACAAGCGTGGTAATAGCTCGGAAACGGCTGACCATATACTATTCGATTTCGACAGCGCTAGAGATCATTTATGTAGGGGGAAAAATAGTCTAAGAAGAAAACTGCTGCTGAACCATACCGATTTCTTCAAGAAGCTTATGGGGAACATGCTCCATCGCAAGAAACCTCCCAAAAAATACGAAGATATGGAATTGCAAACAATGTGGGAGGTGAGCAATTGGGCGTTAATCAAGAAGCTGTTTATAATCGGCTACGAGAGATGGAAAAGATTTAGAAACCGGTAGATAGGAGTTCATCGACGAGCAAATGGAAAAGCGCAAAAACGCATGTGACATCTTGCTCTCTCGGTACAAAAGGAAATCGGTTTTACATCGTATAGTTACAGGGGATGAAAAGGGGATTTATTATGAGAATCCCAAGCACAAAATATCATGAGTAGATCCAGGGGCACCATCCACATCGTCCGACGCTCTGTGTTTGGTGGGACCAGAGATGCGTAGTCTATTATGAGATGTTAAAACCTGGGGAAACGGTTAATACTAAACGTTACAATTGACCGATTTGAACCGTTCGCTGCTTAAAAAAAGACCTGATTACCGAAAGAGGCAACACAAAGTCATTTTTCTTCATGACAATGTTCCATCACATACGGCAAAAGCGGTTCGCGGCACGTTGGAATCACCCAGTTGTGCAGTTCTATCACATGTGGCATCGATTGATCACGAACTTGCTGAGCAGCGCTTTGGTTCGTACAAAGATGCCAAATAATAAACTCGATGAACGGTTCGCAGCAAAAGAGAAATAATTTTTACTGGCGTGGTATTCACAAATTGCCCGAAAGATGGAAAAAATGTATAACAAGCGATGGAGCATATTTTGAACAAAGCACTTTTTATCATTCTTCCGAATTTAACATGTTTTTTAGTGAGAAATAAAATCCGCATTTCATACTTGGTGGAAGCATCAAACACAGGAAATCTTTCTATGCAGAATATTACACCAAATAGTGATTCAAACTCAGACACGGTACATTCAGGTAACACCTCGAATATTTACTATATTCATTTTGCAGAACAACCAATTAATTACTATAACAGCCAATTAATTTTCAAACTGCCCGAATTAGACACCATAATTACTGACGAAGTATTTCCGTAAGCAAATAGAATAATAATAATAAAAAACGAATTCGGAATGGAACATCTCATTAGATACTTGAAAAAATTCCAAACCAGAAGGCAATCGGCAATCTTAGCTCCGGAAAGCATGTGCAGAATTTTTTTTTATGAAAACCTCATTTTTTATTCGTGTCCAAAATGGTCGAGGACGTGACTGACGATGATCGTCAAAATTGGCGTATAGTAAAAGTGCACTGAAAAGCTCACAAAACAGGGTTACATATTGACATATTCAGTATTAACAAAGTAAGTTTCCCATTTATAATTGACCCCATTGGCTATAAAACCATTACAGTTGTTTTTTATAAACAAAAAAAAATCTCACAGATATGTAACGCAACCATGACAAAATAGTTTACTTTCTCTGGAATACCACATTCTGTTCACTCAGACTGCGAAACCACCTTTCAATTCACTCAATTCAAAGACTTTTAAGTAAACTAAAGATTAAATTGGAATACACCTCCTCATCAGAGTCCAATTGGCAAAGAAAGCAAACGCCAATGCAATAGTGGCCATAGAATTGTATGTTCCATCGTTTAAAAACACTGTACATCCTTTTCAAGGCTTCACGCCAAATGGGGCGATCTTTAATCAAAATAATTTCATAAAGAGATTATTATAATAAAGATCTACTTATCCATCAAGGTGTTAACATAACACTCACACACACAGGTTTACATTACGTAAGAATAAAGATATAACTACAAAAAGCAACACACATACGAGACATTCTATAGAGGTGCCGAAACTATGAGAGGAAAAATCAGCTGCATTAACGATTGCTCAATGGACAATCAAGTCAGAACACCAATTATTCTTATCAGTGAACTAAAGAAACTTGGTTCAAAGACATGCAGAAACCCAGAAATACAAGGACGACTGTATCGTTAATAACGGGAACCTGGAGCCATTACAGCGTCTCGTCAAATAGAGATATAAATTATTAATACATAACACCAAAATCGAAAATGAATCTTCGAACTGTGAACCAAACAACCGCACGTTTCCGCACGCTAACAGACAATTTGAAGGATAATCAGAAACTCTAATTATATGAAATTAAAAGGGATACTCAAGAAATCCAAGGAGCTCTACATAACATACAGATAAGCCAACAACTAGAGTACGAACCGAATAAGAGAGATAAGCATTCTTTTGATTAGAAATAATTAAATCAAAATTACTTTTAGTTAGCAAAGATTTTAAACTTACGAATGTAAGAGCGAAAAGTATTAAAAAACATAAATTCTCTTTTCACGTTCTACAAAACTTCCAAACAATAATTTTATATACCTACAGGGTGTCTGTAAAGTGGCTAACACGAATGATGTGTACTCATTGAAGTAAGCGCATTATTGAACGTGAAACCGTTGAACAGTTGATATCAAGCAAGACAAGGCAAATTAATTTTATAATTTTTTTTGTAATTAAGAAAAGGTGAGAATTTTTTTAATAAATTAATTCATTTTATAATCAATATTATAATTTTATAGCCAAATAATGTTGACAAGGAATTTCTTTGGAAAAAAATTGAAATATTATGCAGGTTGAAATCCGCACAAGGGTCTTCATTTATAGGGAAACCCTATGGAATGAATGAGTCAAAAATAAGAACTATAAAGCGAACAGAATATTAGAAAAAGTGAGGACAGTGGAACTGCGGTTTGTTGCAAAATTCTCTACTTATAAACGAAATCATCTAATCAAGATAGTAGAAAATACTCTTATTATTTGGATTGACGATAATGGCAAAAAGCGAGTACCAATAGATATACAAATGCTATAAAATACAAGGCATTTCAAATTTTTAATCAGCTAAAGAAACGGAGCCAGCTCAATTTTCAACGACATTCAGTGCGAGTAAAGTATGGTCCGAGAAATTTCAAAAACGACACAATCTACATAACTTACAGCTTAGGGGTGAAAATGCATCAGGTGATGAAAAATCAGCAAAGGAATATTTACAAAAATTAGCAAAAATCAAAGACAACGCATACGTACCCAACCAATTATTTAATGCAAATGAAAAGGGTCTATTCTGGAAGAAAATGCCAAAAAGAACTTACTTGTCGATATCTGAAAAGTTTGCGACATTACTTTTTTGTAGCAACTCATCATATCATTTTATGTTCAAAGCCGCATTGTTTATTAACAGACTCCATCCCCGTTTTCCCAGTGCAATGGCGAGCAACAAAAAGGCTTGGATGACTTGTGCCATATACGAAAACTGGTTCCATAATTGTTTTGTACCTGAAGTCAAAAGTTACTTAGAAAAAAAATGTTGAATTCAAAATTATTTTACTTCTCGACAATTCCCCAAGCCATCCAGTAAATTTGCAATACTCAAATGTACAAATTGAGTTTCTACCGACAAATACCACCTCGTTGATTCAACCTCAAGATCAATGCATGATTTCTGCATTTAAAGCCTATTATATTAGAAGACCATATGCTTATGTTTTTAAAAAAATGGATAAAAATTCTCAACTTACGTTGCCTGAAGTGTGGAAAATTTGTATAATTCTTAAATGTGTAAAACATGTTGCAGCAGTCATCGCTGAAATAAAAAGTAGCACTTTAGTAAATGCATGTTGGAAAATCATTTGGCTGGAATCTCCTTAAAGTTCGATTTCGTAGGGGAGGATTTCGATGATGTTAATACACATGATATTCAGGAGTTGTTCGAGCAAAGCGAAATTTCGAATACTGATCTGATAGATATGGTAAATCAAGCGCCCATTGCAAATGTCAAAAACAGTTCCGAAAGTGATAGATAATGCATCAGAACAATTCATCACAAATATAGTACGTGAAGGGCTTCGAATAGGTAGGGAATTGCAAACTTATTTTTTAAACAGAGATCCTGAAAATGAACGGGATTTGAAATTTCAAAGATCTGTAAAAATTGCTTTCTGCCAATATGAAAAAATGTTCAAATATCTAATCTAAGGCAAACAAATGTTGACGACTGATTTCGTAAAGTCAACCAAAACAAGTGCTAATATCACTACTGAAGTAGAAAATTTCGCCGCATCAAATCGTGAATTGACAACCATAGTAAATCAAGAAATTTCCAGTGATAGTATAAAAGTGCAAAAGAAAAACCAAAAACGGATCGTAAATTTTGGAAGCTCTAATGAAGAGTGTTGTAATAACGTGAATGGTTTTTTTATTATTATATTTACTTGTTGTTGGAGCCAACCCCCAGTTTTTCATAAAAGTTCTGCTTTGACTCGGTTTACATGGTCTAAACTGTACGTGAACCTATCTTAAAATTTTGTATGTGTTCATACATACGGTTTCGATTTACACGATTTTTCACGTAACGTATCTACCGTGAAAATCGAGGGATGAGTGTACATTCTCGTATGTCAGTACAATATTATGCGTACAATGCGGTACAACACCGACAAGTTACGCATTTGTAAACGAATCAGAAGATTATGATTGCACTAATAAATAAGGCGCTGCCATTAATTTATGGTTTTAGGTTATAATAAAAAAATTACTTACATTCAGTCTTCGTATGAAATCCTAGCTTCTACGAAAGAAAATCTGGAACCGTTTTGCAGTTATACTGATTACAGCTTTTAGATTTATCTGTAAAATGAATGTTAAAAAATTTAAAAATTAGAATAGTATGAAAAGTGTTTTAAAAAAAATAATAATTTAACAAACAAATTTCACCTAAATTCATGAAAAACAAATTTCGATCAAATTTTCTCTAGTAAAATTTTTCCCAATTTAAAAGAGCAAGCCATGATTTTAATTCGCCTAGTTTTATGTAATCTCCAAGTACATCATGAATAACTAAGTAGTGAGCTTTTAACGATCTTATTGATTAATTTAAAATTTTAAAGCCCTAATATTTACAATAGAGTGTATTGTTTCGAGTACATCCATCTTCCTCACACTCTCATTAAGTTAAATAAAAGCGCTAAAAATGGTATATATACTCAACAAGTTTTAATCAATTAATAAATATCCGTTTTAATCGCCATACTTCAGCATTTCATTAGTGAAATTTATTTACCGAAATACTATAGCAAGTCTGATTGTTTTTAACCAAAATGTAAATTGTTTAAACAACTCCAAAAATAGTTCACAAAAAACTGTAATCAAATGTGTACTCAATCCACCACAGCCATTAACATAACCAAACCCCTTTATTACACGATTTATTATAAAAAAAATCATCCCGAATATATATGACTACATTATGGTGAACCGCTCAATTCATTTTTTTGTTGGTGAATACATAAAAAACCACCCTAATTTGATATATCCATACTCGTACTCGTATAGTGTACAAGCCTAATTTTATTGATGTCATCATATCTGTATCATAAAAATTTTGTTGCTATATGATACTGAAGGGGTGTCTATAGCTATATGTGACTTATGTCAATATCAAATCATATTTGTATGTGTATATTAGAAATGTCTAAAGATGATTTTACATTTAATTTAGAGGATATAAAACTATTTAAGTAATTAAACATGAATTAATTTGCTTCATTTATTTTATGGACCCGAATCGAATGGTTATATATTTTGTATAAAAACAAATCTCGTATACCGATTTATCATCTAGTAATTAATAATAAAACCAAACTTCTTTGAAATATAATAAATAATTTTCAAAGTAAGCAGCAAATGTTTGATTTCATTTTCATTTCTTTGGTCCAGTCGAAATGATAATTGATAAATAAATATTTATGTTTCATATTTTTATTTAAAAGATTAAAAAGACATACGACGATGTCAAAAAACACAGTAATATCTAAGTCTTATTTATCACCCTTTTGATTTTGAGGTTGAAAAGAATTGGAAATTGGAAATCAGGAGAAATGGTTACCCTTAGAAGCTGTTGGGTTTTATAAATAAAAGTTTGGACTCATTAAATTGAATGGATTTCTTTTCATCATATTTATTTGTATATTATTTTGTTTTCTTATATTATTACAAGAAATGTGCATATATTTTTCTCGTAATTAATTAAGTAATTACTTATGATTCGTTAACTAGTAATAAATACGTATTTTCTTGTAATATATTTTTGAAGATTGTCTTTTTCATTGTATATACAAAGGAACAAATGAGTAATACTTGGGATGGCAGAATAATATTAAAAAAGGGATATTTTAATTGCTCGATTAATAGGATCAAAATATTTTATATTTTTTTTAAAGGGAATATTTTTAATAATTTGTTAAGTTTTGGTCAATTAAAAGTTTTAAGGTTGTGATGGTGATTAGAGATATATACTTGGATATTTTTGTAAATTTGTATTCTTCTCTCTCTTCCTCATCCTTGGTGCGAACTAAGGTGCGGCAGAGACGCGACAACAATGTAGCCTATTTATTTATTTATTTACGAACATATAGCCCAATTATATAAAGTTATTAACAATTTAGTGAACCATACACCACATTGTGAGCATGAGAGCTCATTTGTAATGAGGCGTGTAATTCAAATTTATTCAAAAATGCATATTGCCTTGTTAATAGTTTTGATATGTTTTGAAAAACATTTCATCAAATACATGGTTATTTATTGGTGGCTCTCGGTCATCGCTAAATCATCTTAGCTGCATTTAATTTCCACCTGACCCATAATTAGACCTGAGGCCATTTGTGATTCCAATTAATAATTATTTAAAAAAATTATTTTATAGAAAAAAAGCAAACAACTCAAACATGTCTGTTCGACGTGAAAGTTTAAGGCTTCATTAATGGAATTTCCGGGCTAAGTTCTTTCACGACAAAGCACATAGATTGATATAAGAATGATATTTAACAATTTACAAATTAAAAGTTAGTAAATAATAGAAGCAATTGGAAGAACCGTTAACAATTCAACAAGTGGCTCAAACAAAGTTGCAAAATCAACAAAAATTCAAGCTCATAGAGAGAAAGTGAAAGTTACGAAATTCGATTTGACATCAGATCAAATCATCATAATTTCAATGAAAACGCAACATTCTCTGGCAAGGATTACAATCATTCCTAAAGTCTATTGAAGATGTTAAAAGTTTTGTAGCAATGAAAAAAGAAATGGTTAATATCAAGCGAAATTGGTTTAATTTAAATCAAGCGTGATCTCGAGTATTCATCATATATACAAAATATGGGTTTCAATCAAAAATTAATTACTAAATCGTACCCGTTGTTTTAAAATAAAACTTTCTTTCTTACAGAAAAACGCAAAAGCTGTTAATAATATTGTTTCACATGAAATTTAAATCTGTATCACTAGTCAAATGATTCCACAATTGAAGGTTTCCATACCAAATTCTTGTTAACGTGTTTCTTTCGGCAAGTGGGAACTAAAAACCCATTTAATTGTCGGAACAGTTTGGCAATAATAAAGCCAAATTAAATAAAGAAAGATTTTTGGTGATTAAAATAATTCAAAATAAATACTCGTAAACTTACTTCTGCGGTCCAAATTTAAGTCACCCTTCTGAAACTCGTCACCCAAGATAACACTGTTCAATTTTCTACCACCTTACCCTTTACTCCGTTGCATAAATGAGTATACAACTTTTTGAAAAACTTGCATGTCAACATTTTTAACAAATTCATTGAACTATCTGGATAAAGATGACCAAAACCCATGTCAATCTTTAAATATAAAAATGTATAGATTACAGAATAGGAATTACAGAAACAGCTCAGTCTTACAGAATTTGAGGTCTTCCAGTTGTGCTCGAAGGTTGCCCATGGTTCGGTATGGTATTTGAACAACTCTTTAGCTTCAACGGCATCCTTATCTACTTTTTCGATAAATTATTTTTTGTAATGTAATGCCCAACATTTTAATGATAAATGAATATTTACAATCGGATAGTTGATCTTCTTCGATGGACAGCTTTGCTCGGTTCGTGGAAATCCTATTCTAAAATTCCAATTTGTCGCAAATTACTTTTGTGATTTTTGTTTCGCTTTTTTATTTTTCCATCTTGGAAAGCTCTCGTTTTTCAAGGGGACAATATTTCACTAGCGAATCTGTGAAATGCTTAGAGGCAATTAGATAATCTAAATTTAATCACACCTTCCATCATAACATCGTGCATCTACCGAAAATATTTCAGTAATGTGGAAGGTTTTAATGCTTTTTAATTGTCTTTAATACCAGTAAGTTTAAATGTTTCTGAATCGATATTTAAAACATTTTGATCGTAACAAGACGATCAAAGATCCCGTTTGACGGGCAAAGTCTAAATTTTCTACACAACAAGTTTGGGTTTACTCCATTTTCATCATACAAAGTGTACAAAACAAATTGTCACCAAGATTGCGAAAACACAAGAATCGAATTTAATCCCAAGTTATCGCCAATCACTATACCGAACACAAAGTAAACCCTTTTTATACCTGCTGTTGTAAGTATTTTAATGCCACGCGTTTCGAGTAATTTTCCACTAGAGGAGCCAACGCCTTATCGCGAACATCGCAACGAAAATGTTAGATAATTTGGAAAATCTTTTGGGTATTGTTGGAAAAATTTAATAAAATGCGGCGATGGCTTGGTTACCAGATCGACTCCCCAGTGGGTTGTTCGTCTCAAAAAAATCATAATACAAAAGCAACGGAATGACGTTTTCTTTATTATCTAGTGTCATTTTTGCTACCAAAGTTCACTCTGCACAAAATTAGTTAGCACGCTTTTGTTTTCAATTAGTTTGGCTCCATTGTTTTTCTAATAGATCTTTTATCTCAAAAAATTTTTATTTGAATAGAAATAGGCATTAAAACACCTTCACTTTTAACTTCTTTAATCACTAGTTTTCCATTTTGAAGTGTCTCACTGACTTGACTATTTATAATAAATTTTCTTGACGCGGAGCAGATACCTTTGTCCTTCAATTCTTTGATAAGTAAAAGTTCTGATTTTAATTTTTGTAAACAGTATTTCACAAAAGTTTAGCAAGTAGTCCACTTTAGAGTGGTCTCCATGCAATTTTTTTCGCACTGATTGATTCTGCTAATAATAACACTGATTAGCTCTTGCGCTGATTGTACAATATTTAATGCGATAGACGTTGGTAATCCTTGGATACTGTATAGTTTTAATACAAATTTTAGCGATGATTTTTCCACATCTGCTTTAAACCGAATAAGGTCATCCTGTGTCTAGCGTATAACAAAATGTTAGATGATATAAATGCGAAAATTAAAATGTTTACCAATTGCTATATTTTTAAATGTTTCATTTGAGGTCGATTGTTGATCAGTTGGAAGCTTTGAAGCTTTATAAGTTACAGAATGCTCAGAATATTTATTAAAAGGCATTTGTGTACGTGTTGCAAGTGGCATTTAAAACGGTCTAAATGAACGAATTTTTGAAAACAATCACCTTGATTGCACACTAATACCTCGCCGGAAAGCCATCCATGAAAATATTTAATGTGCTTGCAAAGAAATGAGATTGATGAAAATGTTTGATCACATTTAAAACATTTAAATATAAATATACAATACAATAGATTTTAGAATTTCCTTTATTTGTTAGCTTTAATTTTTTGCTATAATTTATATGTTTTCGAAAATGTTTTAGTTACAATCAAATTTAAATTTTTTTTTTCCAAACTTTACGAAATTACGCGAATGAACTTTTTACTAAATTTTACTAAGTGTCACATGCTATTCAATTGCATATATTCAGGGGCAAATATTTAATTTCTTTTCAAATATGAAATATATTATAATTTATTTTGCAACATGATTTAAAAATTTAATAAATAATTATTTAATTATTTTAAAAAGGATAATTTATCAAGACGAATTATGTAAATTTATTGATTTAGAATTAAGAATTAATTGACCATAATTTATTTATTAACAAACATGCCTTTGATAAAAAAATAGAAAATCACACAGAATAACCATCCAACCACCCAATAGACAACTGTAATACTGTAACTGTAAAAAATGTCAAGACAATCCCTTGAGGTTTACTACCCCTACGCTATAAATAACTGAAAATAGCGATTATTTATTAAGTTTCATCGTCAATTCATTGAAGAATACTAAAGGTAGTTCCGCCAAATTACCATCGGTCTCACAATATGTTTACGTTAGCTTATTAGTAATACTGTAAGTGTAAACTATTTCAAGACAATCCCTTGAGGTTTACTACCCCTACGCTATAAATAACTGAAAATAGCGATTATTTATTAAGCTTAATCGTCAATACATTGAAGAATACTTAAGGTAGTTCCGCCAAATTACCGTCGGTCTCACACTATTTCTACGTTAGCTTATTAGTAATACTGTAACTGTAAAAAATATCAAAACAATCCCTTGAGGTTTACTACCCCTACGCTCTAAATAACTGAACATAGCGATTATTTATTAAGCTTAATCGTCAATACATTGAAGAATACTTAAGGTAGTTCCGCCAAATTACCATCGGTCTCACACTATTTTTACGTTAGCTTATTAGTAATACTGTAACTGTAAAAAATGTCAAAACAATCCCTTGAGGTTTACTACCCCTACGCTCTAAATAACTGAAAATAGCGATTATTTATTAAGTTTCATCGTCAATACATTGAAGAATACTAAAGGTAGTTCCGCCAAATTACCATCGGTCTCACAATATGTTTACGTTAGCTTATTAGTAATACTGTAAGTGTAAACTATTTCAAGACAATCCCTTGAGGTTTACTACCCCTACGCTATAAACAACTGAAAATAGCGATTATTTATTAAGCTTAATCGTCAATACATTGAAGAATACTTAAGGTAGTTCCGCCAAATTACCATCGGTCTCACACTATTTTTACGTTAGCTTATTAGTAATACTGTAAGTGTAACCAATTTCAAAACAATCCCTTGAGGTTTACTACCCCTACGCTCTAAATAACTGAAAATAGCGATTATTTATTAAGTTTCATCGTCAATACATTGAAGAATACTAAAGGTAGTTCCGCCAAATTACCATCGGTTTCACACTATTTTTACGTTAGCTTATTAGTAATACTGTAAGTGTAAACTATTTCAAGACAATTTCTTGAGGTTTACTACCCCTACGCTATAAATAACTGAAAATAGCGATTATTTATTAAGCTTAATCGTCAATACATCGAAGAATACTTAAGGTAGTTCCGCCAAATTACCATCGGTTTCACACTATTTTTACGTTAGCTTATTAGTAATACTGTAACTGTAAAAAATGTCAAAACAATCCCTTGAGGTTTACTACCCCTACGCTCTAAATAACTGAAAATAGCGATTATTTATTAAGCTTAATCGTCAATACATTAAAGAATACTTAAGGTAGTTCCGCCAAATTACCATCGGTCTCACACTATTTTTACGTTAACTTATTAGTAATACTGTAAGTGTAAACTATTTCAAGACAATCCCTTGAGGTTTACTACCCCTACGCTATAAATAACTGAAAATAGCGATTATTTATTAAGCTTAATCGTCAATACATTGAAGAATACTTAAGGTAGTTCCGCCAAATTACCGTCGGTCTCACACTATTTCTACGTTAGCTTATTAGTAATACTGTAACTGTAAAAAATATCAAAACAATCCCTTGAGGTTTACTACCCCTACGCTCTAAATAACTGAACATAGCGATTATTTATTAAGCTTAATCGTCAATACATTGAAGAATACTTAAGGTAGTTCCGCCAAATTACCATCGGTCTCACACTATTTTTACGTTAGCTTATTAGTAATACTGTAACTGTAAAAAATATCAAAACAATCCCTTGAGGTTTACTACCCCTACGCTCTAAATAACTGAAAATAGCGATTATTTATTAAGTTTCATCGTCAATACATTGAAGAATACTAAAGGTAGTTCCGCCAAATTACCATCGGTCTCACAATACTTTTACGTTAGCTTATTAGTAATACTGTAAGTGTAAACTATTTCAAGACAATCCCTTGAGGTTTACTACCCCTACGCTATAAACAACTGAAAATAGCGATTATTTATTAAGCTTAATCGTCAATACATTGAAGAATACTTAAGGTAGTTCCGCCAAATTACCATCGGTCTCACACTATTTTTACGTTAGCTTATTAGTAATACTGTAACTGTAAAAAATGTCAAAACAATCCCTTGAGGTTTACTACCCCTACGCGCTAAATAACTGAAAATAGCGATTATTTATTAAGTTTCATCGTCAATACATCGAAGAATACTAAAGGTTGTTCCGCCAAATTACCATCGGTCTCACACTATTTTTACGTTAGCTTATTAGTAATACTGTAAGTGTAAACTATTTCAAGACAATCCCTTGAGGTTTACTACCCCTACGCTATAAATAACTGAAAATAGCGATTATTTATTAAGTTTCATCGTCAATACATCGAAGAATACTAAAGGTTGTTCCGCCAAATTACCATCGGTCTCACACTATTTTTACGTTAGCTTATTAGTAATACTGTAACTGTAAAAAATGTCAAAACAATCCCTTGAGGTTTACTACCCCTACGCTATAAATAACTGAAAATAGCGATTATTTATTAAGCTTAATCGTCAATACATTAAAGAATACTTAAGGTAGTTCCGCCAAATTACCATCGGTCTCACACTATTTTTACGTTAACTTATTAGTAATACTGTAAGTGTAAACTATTTCAAGACAATCCCTTGAGGTTTACTACCCCTACGCTATAAATAACTGAAAATAGCGATTATTTATTAAGTTTCATCGTCAATACATCGAAGAATACTAAAGGTTGTTCCGCCAAATTACCATCGGTCTCACACTATTTTTACGTTAGCTTATTAGTAATACTGTAAGTGTAAACAATTTCCAAACAATCCCTTGAGGTTTACTACCCCTACGCTATAAATAACTGAAAATAGCGATTATTTATTAAGCTTAATCGTCAATACATCGAAGAATACTTAAGGTAGTTCCGCCAAATTACCATCGGTTTCACACTATTTTTACGTTAGCTTATTAGTAATACTGTAAGTGTAAACAATTTCCAAACAATCCCTTGAGGTTTACTACCCCTACGCTCTAAATAACTGAAAATAGCGATTATTTATTAAGTTTCATCGTCAATACATCGAAGAATACTAAAGGTTGTTCCGCCAAATTACCATCGGTCTCACACTATTTTTACGTTAGCTTATTAGTAATACTGTAAGTGTAAACAATTTCCAAACAATCCCTTGAGGTTTACTACCCCTACGCTATAAATAACTGAAAATAGCTATTATTTATTAAGTTTCATCGTCAATACATCGAAGAATACTAAAGGTTGTTCCGCCAAATTACCATCGGTCTCACACTATTTTTACGTTAGCTTATTAGTAATACTGTAACTGTAAAAAATGTCAAAACAATCCCTTGAGGTTTACTACCCCTACGCGCTAAATAACTGAAAATAGCGATTATTTATTAAGTTTCATCGTCAATACATCGAAGAATACTAAAGGTTGTTCCGCCAAATTACCATCGGTCTCACACTATTTTTACGTTAGCTTATTAGTAATACTGTAAGTGTAAACTATTTCAAGACAATCCCTTGAGGTTTACTACCCCTACGCTATAAATAACTGAAAATAGCGATTATTTATTAAGCTTAATCGTCAATACATCGAAGAATACTTAAGGTAGTTCCGCCAAATTACCATCGGTTTCACACTATTTTTACGTTAGCTTATTAGTAATACTGTAAGTGTAAACAATTTCCAAACAATCCCTTGAGGTTTACTACCCCTACGCTATAAATAACTGAAAATAGCGATTATTTATTAAGCTTAATCGTCAATACATCGAAGAATACTTAAGGTAGTTCCGCCAAATTACCATCGGTTTCACACTATTTTTACGTTAGCTTATTAGTAATACTGTAAGTGTAAACAATTTCCAAACAATCCCTTGAGGTTTACTACCCCTACGCTCTAAATAACTGAAAATAGCGATTATTTATTAAGTTTCATCGTCAATACATCGAAGAATACTAAAGGTTGTTCCGCCAAATTACCATCGGTCTCACACTATTTTTACGTTAGCTTATTAGTAATACTGTAAGTGTAAACAATTTCCAAACAATCCCTTGAGGTTTACTACCCCTACGCTATAAATAACTGAAAATAGCGATTATTTATTAAGTTTCATCGTCAATACATCGAAGAATACTAAAGGTTGTTCCGCCAAATTACCATCGGTCTCACACTATTTTTACGTTAGCTTATTAGTAATACTGTAACTGTAAAAAATGTCAAAACAATCCCTTGAGGTTTACTACCCCTACGCGCTAAATAACTGAAAATAGCGATTATTTATTAAGTTTCATCGTCAATACATCGAAGAATACTAAAGGTTGTTCCGCCAAATTACCATCGGTCTCACACTATTTTTACGTTAGCTTATTAGTAATACTGTAAGTGTAAACTATTTCAAGACAATCCCTTGAGGTTTACTACCCCTACGCTATAAATAACTGAAAATAGCGATTATTTATTAAGCTTAATCGTCAATACATCGAAGAATACTTAAGGTAGTTCCGCCAAATTACCATCGGTTTCACACTATTTTTACGTTAGCTTATTAGTAATACTGTAAGTGTAAACTATTTCAAGACAATTTCTTGAGGTTTACTACCCCTACGCTATAAATAACTGAAAATAGCGATTATTTATTAAGCTTAATCGTCAATACATCGAAGAATACTTAAGGTAGTTCCGCCAAATTACCATCGGTTTCACACTATTTTTACGTTAGCTTATTAGTAATACTGTAAGTGTAAACAATTTCCAAACAATCCCTTGAGGTTTACTACCCCTACGCTCTAAATAACTGAAAATAGCGATTATTTATTAAGTTTCATCGTCAATACATCGAAGAATACTAAAGGTTGTTCCGCCAAATTACCATCGGTCTCACACTATTTTTACGTTAGCTTATTAGTAATACTGTAAGTGTAAACAATTTCCAAACAATCCCTTGAGGTTTACTACCCCTACGCTATAAATAACTGAAAATAGCGATTATTTATTAAGTTTCATCGTCAATACATCGAAGAATACTAAAGGTTGTTCCGCCAAATTACCATCGGTCTCACACTATTTTTACGTTAGCTTATTAGTAATACTGTAACTGTAAAAAATGTCAAAACAATCCCTTGAGGTTTACTACCCCTACGCGCTAAATAACTGAAAATAGCGATTATTTATTAAGTTTCATCGTCAATACATCGAAGAATACTAAAGGTTGTTCCGCCAAATTACCATCGGTCTCACACTATTTTTACGTTAGCTTATTAGTAATACTGTAAGTGTAAACAATTTCCAAACAATCCCTTGAGGTTTACTACCCCTACGCTATAAATAACTGAAAATAGCGATTATTTATTAAGTTTCATCGTCAATACATCGAAGAATACTAAAGGTTGTTCCGCCAAATTACCATCGGTCTCACACTATTTTTACGTTAGCTTATTAGTAATACTGTAACTGTAAAAAATGTCAAAACAATCCCTTGAAGTTTACTACCCCTACGCGCTAAATAACTGAAAATAGCGATTATTTATTAAGTTTCATCGTCAATACATCGAAGAATACTAAAGGTTGTTCCGCCAAATTACCATCGGTCTCACACTATTTTTACGTTAGCTTATTAGTAATACTGTAAGTGTAAACTATTTCAAGACAATCCCTTGAGGTTTACTACCCCTACGCTATAAATAACTGAAAATAGCGATTATTTATTAAGCTTAATCGTCAATACATCGAAGAATACTTAAGGTAGTTCCGCCAAATTACCATCGGTTTCACACTATTTTTACGTTAGCTTATTAGTAATACTGTAAGTGTAAACAATTTCCAAACAATCCCTTGAGGTTTACTACCCCTACGCTATAAATAACTGAAAATAGCGATTATTTATTAAGCTTAATCGTCAATACATCGAAGAATACTTAAGGTAGTTCCGCCAAATTACCATCGGTTTCACACTATTTTTACGTTAGCTTATTAGTAATACTGTAACTGTAAAAAATGTCAAAACAATCCCTTGAGGTTTACTACCCCTACGCGCTAAATAACTGAAAATAGCGATTATTTATTAAGTTTCATCGTCAATACATCGAAGAATACTAAAGGTTGTTCCGCCAAATTACCATCGGTCTCACACTATTTTTACGTTAGCTTATTAGTAATACTGTAAGTGTAAACTATTTCAAGACAATCCCTTGAGGTTTACTACCCCTACGCTATAAATAACTGAAAATAGCGATTATTTATTAAGCTTAATCGTCAATACATCGAAGAATACTTAAGGTAGTTCCGCCAAATTACCATCGGTTTCACACTATTTTTACGTTAGCTTATTAGTAATACTGTAAGTGTAAACTATTTCAAGACAATTTCTTGAGGTTTACTACCCCTACGCTATAAATAACTGAAAATAGCGATTATTTATTAAGCTTAATCGTCAATACATCGAAGAATACTTAAGGTAGTTCCGCCAAATTACCATCGGTTTCACACTATTTTTACGTTAGCTTATTAGTAATACTGTAAGTGTAAACAATTTCCAAACAATCCCTTGAGGTTTACTACCCCTACGCTCTAAATAACTGAAAATAGCGATTATTTATTAAGTTTCATCGTCAATACATCGAAGAATACTAAAGGTTGTTCCGCCAAATTACCATCGGTCTCACACTATTTTTACGTTAGCTTATTAGTAATACTGTAAGTGTAAACAATTTCCAAACAATCCCTTGAGGTTTACTACCCCTACGCTATAAATAACTGAAAATAGCGATTATTTATTAAGTTTCATCGTCAATACATCGAAGAATACTAAAGGTTGTTCCGCCAAATTACCATCGGTCTCACACTATTTTTACGTTAGCTTATTAGTAATACTGTAACTGTAAAAAATGTCAAAACAATCCCTTGAGGTTTACTACCCCTACGCGCTAAATAACTGAAAATAGCGATTATTTATTAAGTTTCATCGTCAATACATCGAAGAATACTAAAGGTTGTTCCGCCAAATTACCATCGGTCTCACACTATTTTTACGTTAGCTTATTAGTAATACTGTAAGTGTAAACAATTTCCAAACAATCCCTTGAGGTTTACTACCCCTACGCTATAAATAACTGAAAATAGCGATTATTTATTAAGTTTCATCGTCAATACATCGAAGAATACTAAAGGTTGTTCCGCCAAATTACCATCGGTCTCACACTATTTTTACGTTAGCTTATTAGTAATACTGTAACTGTAAAAAATGTCAAAACAATCCCTTGAAGTTTACTACCCCTACGCGCTAAATAACTGAAAATAGCGATTATTTATTAAGTTTCATCGTCAATACATCGAAGAATACTAAAGGTTGTTCCGCCAAATTACCATCGGTCTCACACTATTTTTACGTTAGCTTATTAGTAATACTGTAAGTGTAAACTATTTCAAGACAATCCCTTGAGGTTTACTACCCCTACGCTATAAATAACTGAAAATAGCGATTATTTATTAAGCTTAATCGTCAATACATCGAAGAATACTTAAGGTAGTTCCGCCAAATTACCATCGGTTTCACACTATTTTTACGTTAGCTTATTAGTAATACTGTAAGTGTAAACAATTTCCAAACAATCCCTTGAGGTTTACTACCCCTACGCTATAAATAACTGAAAATAGCGATTATTTATTAAGCTTAATCGTCAATACATCGAAGAATACTTAAGGTAGTTCCGCCAAATTACCATCGGTTTCACACTATTTTTACGTTAGCTTATTAGTAATACTGTAAGTGTAAACAATTTCCAAACAATCCCTTGAGGTTTACTACCCCTACGCTCTAAATAACTGAAAATAGCGATTATTTATTAAGTTTCATCGTCAATACATCGAAGAATACTAAAGGTTGTTCCGCCAAATTACCATCGGTCTCACACTATTTTTACGTTAGCTTATTAGTAATACTGTAAGTGTAAACAATTTCCAAACAATCCCTTGAGGTTTACTACCCCTACGCTATAAATAACTGAAAATAGCGATTATTTATTAAGTTTCATCGTCAATACATCGAAGAATACTAAAGGTTGTTCCGCCAAATTACCATCGGTCTCACACTATTTTTACGTTAGCTTATTAGTAATACTGTAACTGTAAAAAATGTCAAAACAATCCCTTGAGGTTTACTACCCCTACGCGCTAAATAACTGAAAATAGCGATTATTTATTAAGTTTCATCGTCAATACATCGAAGAATACTAAAGGTTGTTCCGCCAAATTACCATCGGTCTCACACTATTTTTACGTTAGCTTATTAGTAATACTGTAAGTGTAAACTATTTCAAGACAATCCCTTGAGGTTTACTACCCCTACGCTATAAATAACTGAAAATAGCGATTATTTATTAAGCTTAATCGTCAATACATCGAAGAATACTTAAGGTAGTTCCGCCAAATTACCATCGGTTTCACACTATTTTTACGTTAGCTTATTAGTAATACTGTAAGTGTAAACTATTTCAAGACAATTTCTTGAGGTTTACTACCCCTACGCTATAAATAACTGAAAATAGCGATTATTTATTAAGCTTAATCGTCAATACATCGAAGAATACTTAAGGTAGTTCCGCCAAATTACCATCGGTTTCACACTATTTTTACGTTAGCTTATTAGTAATACTGTAAGTGTAAACAATTTCCAAACAATCCCTTGAGGTTTACTACCCCTACGCTATAAATAACTGAAAATAGCGATTATTTATTAAGTTTCATCGTCAATACATCGAAGAATACTAAAGGTTGTTCCGCCAAATTACCATCGGTCTCACACTATTTTTACGTTAGCTTATTAGTAATACTGTAACTGTAAAAAATGTCAAAACAATCCCTTGAGGTTTACTACCCCTACGCGCTAAATAACTGAAAATAGCGATTATTTATTAAGTTTCATCGTCAATACATCGAAGAATACTAAAGGTTGTTCCGCCAAATTACCATCGGTCTCACACTATTTTTACGTTAGCTTATTAGTAATACTGTAAGTGTAAACTATTTCAAGACAATCCCTTGAGGTTTACTACCCCTACGCTATAAATAACTGAAAATAGCGATTATTTATTAAGCTTAATCGTCAATACATCGAAGAATACTTAAGGTAGTTCCGCCAAATTACCATCGGTTTCACACTATTTTTACGTTAGCTTATTAGTAATACTGTAAGTGTAAACTATTTCAAGACAATTTCTTGAGGTTTACTACCCCTACGCTATAAATAACTGAAAATAGCGATTATTTATTAAGCTTAATCGTCAATACATTAAAGAATACTTAAGGTAGTTCCGCCAAATTACCATCGGTCTCACACTATTTTTACGTTAGCTTATTAGTAATACTGTAAGTGTAAACAATTTCCAAACAATCCCTTGAGGTTTACTACCCTTACGCTCTAAATAACTGAAAATAGCGAAAATATTTATTAAGCTTAGACAGTTACAGTATTACTAATAAGCTAACGTAAAAATAGTGTGAGACCGATGGTAATTTGGCGGAACAACCTTTAGTATTCTTCGATGTATTGACGATGAAACTTAATAAATAATCGCTATTTTCAGTTATTTAGCGCGTAGGGGTAGTAAACCTCAAGGGATTGTTTTGAAATAGTTTACACTTACAGTATTACTAATAAGTTAACGTAAAAATAGTGTGAGACCGATGGTAATTTGGCGGAACTACCTTAAGTATTCTTTAATGTATTGACGATTAAGCTTAATAAATAATCGCCATTTTCAGTTATTTATAGCGTAGGGGTAGTAAACCTCAAGGGATTGTTTGGAAATTGTTTACACTTACAGTATTACTAATAAGCTAACGTAAAAATAGTGTGAGACCGATGGTAATTTGGCGGAACAACCTTTAGTATTCTTCGATGTATTGACGATGAAACTTAATAAATAATCGCTATTTTCAGTTATTTATAGCGTAGGGGTAGTAAACCTCAAGGGATTGTTTGGAAATTGTTTACACTTACAGTATTACTAATAAGCTAACGTAAAAATAGTGTGAGACCGATGGTAATTTGGCGGAACAACCTTTAGTATTCTTCGATGTATTGACGATGAAACTTAATAAATAATCGCTATTTTCAGTTATTTAGCGCGTAGGGGTAGTAAACCTCAAGGGATTGTTTTGATATTTTTTACAGTTACAGTATTACTAATAAGCTAACGTAGAAATAGTGTGAGACCGATGGTAATTTGGCGGAACTACCTTAAGTATTCTTCAATGTATTGACGATTAAGCTTAATAAATAATCGCTATGTTCAGTTATTTAGAGCGTAGGGGTAGTAAACCTCAAGGGATTGTTTTGATATTTTTTACAGTTACAGTATTACTAATAAGCTAACGTAGAAATAGTGTGAGACCGATGGTAATTTGGCGGAACTACCTTAAGTATTCTTTAATGTATTGACGATTAAGCTTAATAAATAATCGCTATTTTCAGTTATTTATAGCGTAGGGGTAGTAAACCTCAAGGGATTGTCTTGAAATAGTTTACAGTTACAGTATTACTAATAGGCTAACGTAAAAATATTGTGAGACCGATGGTAATTTGGCGGAACTACCTTTAGTATTCTTCAATGTATTGACGATGAAACTTAATAAATAATCGCTATTTTCAGTTATTTAGAGCGTAGGGGTAGTAAACCTCAAGGGATTGTTTGGAAATAGTTTACACTTACAGTATTACTAATAAGCTAACGTAAAAATAGTGTGAGACCGATGGTAATTTGGCGGAACTACCTTAAGTATTCTTCAATGTATTGACGATTAAGCTTAATAAATAATCGCTATTTTCAGTTATTTATAGCGTAGGGGTAGTAAACCTCAAGGGATTGTCTTGAAATTATTTACAGTTACAGTATTACTAATTTGCTAACATACTGTGTGGCAGATGGTAATTTAGCCTAGCTGTTTGTTCATTTAACACAACTATATGTTTGGTAATAAATAAATTGCGGTCGAACGGTTTTAAATCTAAACTTAAACATTAATATATTATTTTAAATAACTAAATTCTTTACAATAATTAACTACTTATTTAATACATTTGTACATCAAAATAATAAATTAAAATATATTTGATACTATAAAAGATGTAAAATATTTGCCCCTGAATATATGCAATTGAATAGCATGTGACACTTAGTAAAATTTAGTAAAAAGTTCATTCGCGTTTTAATCAATTGTATTATTATTTTATTTTCCGCTTCACTTGGAACATCAACTAGATGCATACTGTGATTTCGACAATACCGCATTGCACTGTGCCAGGTCATCTACAAGGCAAGTAGATAAATCAAAAATTGTAAAATGAATATATTTAATTGTCTCACCTTTTCAGGAGTGCTAAACAAGTACGCATTGCCATTACGAATCTCTAATTTTGCACTGAAGCTTATCGACCCTGTTAGGGTTAATGCAACTATGACATAAATGAGTTTTGAAATCATTTCACTCGAACGAATAATAACAAACTAAACATTTCATTATGAAATATTAAATTCTTATAGCATACAACTGCAACAGATTATCATTACTTTATAAAAGAATAAATTTGGCGACCAGTAACAATTCCATCTGCACACAATCTGTGTTTTGATAAAAATGCTGATCGCCGCTGTATTAAACTACATCAGTTTAAACCGGAAATTCAAATTTTTTAAGATTTTTCTTACTGTGTACTCTCTGTAATCGATGATAAGCACCAAACACATGTGTCGTAAATGATAAGTCGTACAGAGGCATAAAAATAATAAAAATATTTTAAATCTCGCCGTCACCGAATCATTTCCAGTTCCAGCTTAACATGTTTACAAAAATAATTTGTATATTTGCGCTTTGTGCGGTTCCGCTGATGATTTGTTCTAAATTAGAGATGCGTTATGGTGCATACTATTTGTTTAGTAATCCAGAAAAGGTAAGTGGGTTGCGATCTAATAAAATGTTTACGATTTTGGCAGACTACATTTTATTTCATTTTAGATGAGTTGGTTCTCTGCAATTCGGTACTGTTTGAATAATAGCATGTTTCTGATAGACATTCCAACATTCAATGAAAACGAGCAACTTTTGTACATGATGTTTGACATTGAGGATTACTTCGATTTAATCGGTAATGATCATAGTTATTGGACTAGTGGAACAGATTTAGCGGAAATCGGTTACTTTTATTGGGAAACAACCGGAAAGGCATTTAATCATACTGATTGGTTAATAAATGAACCTCTCGTTCCACGAATATTCGATGAGCACTGTGTTAAAATGTTCGATGAGAAACACTACAAGTGGAGGGTTGAAAAATGTGAAGCACTTAATTATGCAATTTGCCGGAACATGACGTTATACATTTAACAGTGAAAAGTTACAAGCACCCGGGAATAATTACTTGTATTATAAATTACAATGATTTTTATATTTATCATTATTAAGTATTTTTGTAAACTTTGAAACCAGTCTGGTCGAGTAAACATGTCAGAAAATATAAATTATCATTTTATGAAGTGATTTGCATTGCGATGTTAGATTAAAAAATTTTACTTTTCCCACAACGAGAGGATTAAGTGTTGTGATTGTGTAAAAATTTATGTGTCGTGTTTTTCTACATTTTTCAAAGAGTTTTAAAACACCAATAAACGGATTTCGTGCATTTCCTTCAGAGCTTCATACTTTTATATGCAATATTGTATTTGTCTGAAAATTTAGTAATTACCTTCAAAAAGTCTATATCTTAGTACTGCTGGTTTACAAATACAGGCGTCCCTCGTATAACACGTTTAATTCGTACGGTTAAACAAGGTATCCGTGTAGAATCGAGCAGGTGGTGCCGAGTATAAATGAGACGCGTGACGTGCCAGCAGTGATGGAGTTGATTGTCGTTAAACATGAGGTTGCGATACAGTGGACTGTGGAGAGTAGCGGCAACGTTGGATAACGTAAGATAAGCTGAACGTTGGATAAGATGAATTGGTTCGCATTACACGCAACCTACGAAGATGGTAGTTTGGACCCTGTTCGGGGCGAACAGACTTCGGGGAAGGTAACGCCACAACCTCGCCTATTCGTTTGATTGGTCATTCATCATTCATTTGAAGTTTAGTAAATAAATGACTTTTTGTGGGATTTGTGAGATTAGTGATATTTAATTTCAAGTAGCAGCGTTGGACATAGTTTTATAAAAGTTTTGTTGTATATCAGATTATAGTACTCTAGTACGGAACCGAGAATTTGCTTCTTTATAAATCCAGGTGGGTCTAAAATATTCGATCGATATATAAATACGAGTCAGTCTTAGTGAGTTATTTGAGAAATCCTTCGACTCGATGAAAACAAATAAAAATATATTATTAATACAAACTTAGAAATATAAATGGAAAAGAACTATAGATCAGCATTAAATTATTTAAACAATTTATAAAATTCAAGTAACACAATCCCGAATCGCCCCCCCCTTTTAGCCGGCTAGTCACGCCCATCAGTCCACATTCTCAAGTGCGAAGCTTCAATCACCCCATCATACGGGAGCTGAGTCAGCTGACAGTTTTCAATATCGCGAATGACATACCGATTATTCGGGAGTACTTTAGGAACAACATACAGTCAGCGAAATTTTGGAATAAGTTTTTTATTAGAACCCATGATAGTATCAACATTTCTTATAACCACAAAATCACCCTCACCAAAACACTTAGCGGGTCTGTTTTTTTTACAAATGATATCGTAAGTTTGCTTGCTGGGAAACCTCAGTAGAAATTGATGCCTTATTGCGTGATAATTCCAAATCGCGATCCAGATGACTATCGTTTTTATCGGCCAAATGCTCTGAGAACAAATCAACTTCTTCACCACGTAATACAACGCCAAATAATAATGGAGATGGGGTCTGTTTAGTTGTTTGATGAATTGAGTTATTCATACTAAATTCAACACGAGTCAACATTTTAAACCAGTTCGACTGTTGTACCGGTTCGCTTAATTTGCTTAACATTGATTTCAAAACACGATTAACACGTTCAACTTGACCATTTGGTTGCGGTGATGCAACAGCAACTTTCACATGATCAATATTTCGGTCTAATAAAAAGGTATTGAAGTCCAAAGATGTCAAACAAGTACCCCGATCGCTTACGATGCGTCTAGGATGACTATAATATTCAAAATATTTACATAAAGCAGCACACACTTCTTTTGTACTAGTAGACTTTACTGGATACAATTTTACATATTTAGTGAATGCATCCACCCCAACTAAAATATGCTTTCGCTTCGATATTAATGACGGAAGCGGACCAAAATGGTCAATATGAATAGCATCGAACGGTATAGGTTTTTTAGGAATATTGTGCAAATTTCGCTCATTAATACGAGAAGGGGTGGAATACATAATACACTGAATACAATTACAAATGAACTTTTCGATTTTTTCCTTAATTTCGGGAAACCGATAATGCATTTTAAGATAATCAACACACTTTGCCACTCCCAAATTACCAATTTGTTCTTGAATCAGACGAATGACGTTGTCCTGCATCTCCTTGGGCACGTATAGCAATAATCTACCGGAAACGCCCTGTCGATAAACCAATCCGTCACTCAATTAAACCAATTTGGATGATTTATGTTCCGGTCACGAATACAAACAATATCCGAATCTCGAGTCTGCGTTGCTTGCAATTACATGTCGATATCATCAGCACCAAAGGCAGCAACTAAATAACAACGGCTAAGCGCATCGGCGTGGCCCATTCATTCGTCACTACGATGTTCGATTGTATCTCAAGCTCGAGGGCCCAACGAGTAATACTAGCATTAACATTCCTCTTACTTAACGTCATTGTAAGCGAATTGCAATCAGTAACAATTCGAAATGGGTTTCCTTCTAAATATACCCAGAAACGACGCAACGAATTAATGATAGCCAAGGTTTCTAGTTCGAAACTGTGGAATTGAGATTCAGGGACTGTCGTACGCTTTCAAAAATATACGTCCTGTTTTTGCAACAACACACTACCATATCCCAAAGCACTAGCATCGCAGTGCAACTCAGTCTCGCGTACTGGACTGTATAGAGCAAGCACTGGATCAGAAGACAACTGATCTCGCAATATGGTAAAAACTTGAACACACTCATCGGTGAATCGGAAGTTTTTATCTTGTTTAGCCAAATCAAGAAGTGGTTTAGCAATTTTGGAAAAAATGGAATGAAGCGGCGGAAGTATGAGAAAAGCCCTAAACAAGATTGAACCTGCTTAGTGTTTGTAGGCACTGGGTAATGACGGATTGCTTCAATATAGCTGTTACTTGGTTGTATGCCATCACGATTTACCAAATACCCTAAGTACTCAATCTCAGTAAAACAGAATTTGCATTTTGATAACTTCAATTCCATACGATATGCACTAATTCTCCGCAAAATTTTTTGTAACAAATCAAAAGGTTCCGGAATCGGCCTAGCTGCTATCTGAATATCATCCATATAAACAATGATGAGTTCGGATTCAATAAACTCTCTTAAAACACCGGAAATAAACCGTTGAAAGCTACTGGGACCATTTTTATGTCCAAACGGCATGTCAATATATTCAAACTGACCATAAGGCGTTACGAACGTTGTATAACAAATAGAATCTTCTGCCATTTTGATATGGTGAAAACCACTGCACAAATCAAGTACTGTGAAGTATTTTTTTCTTCCAAGTATTCTAAGGTGTCCTCAATAAGCGAAAGTAGGTAATTTTCGCGAATAGTTAATTTATTTAATGCCCGATAGTCGACACAAATCCGTGATTCACCACTTTTTTTACGAACACGATACGTGATGCGTTTGGCGGGTCACTTGGACGTATAGTGTTTCTTTTCAATAGATCGATCATTAATGATTTGGTTAACTTCATTTTTCTCGCGAAATTATAAACGTCTTGGTGAGCAATGAATTCATTGCTCACCACCTTCAACATCAGAGGTCATCTAATTTTCATTTTGTAGTCGTCAGTTAGACGGTATATGTTCATTTTTCATATAATTTTCATCAATTATCCTAAGCAAACTGTCCTGGTGTAAAGGCTCAATCTGGTATTAATATCAATAGCGGAAACACCCGATTCAACACTAATATTAAAAATATACGGTAATGCATCTACCTCAGGCTCAACTGTCAACTCCGTCAAACTAGCGGAGAACCGAGCAAACGGCACAGTGGTTGAGTTTTGGCGTTTGGATCGGGAGGTACCGGGTTCGAATCCCGATAGGGGCAGGATGAAAAAGGGAAATCAGAAGATTACGATCTGGGATGAAATGGAACATAACTACGACCCCCTGTCGGAGTGCAGAACTCATGGGCCGATCCGTCTTCCATGTCAGTATAGGCTGGCATGGAGCTATGCAATGTGCAGATGGTGACAAAACCGGACCTATATCCGTACGTCCTCGATTTGTTAGGCAACTGCGTAAGGTAAGGACGTAAATAAGCGAACTACAAAAGAGGTGGGAGTGCTTCGGCCCCAGAAAAAATTGCAAAGAATAAGATAAAAACGTGACGAGCAACTTTTAGTGGAGTAAGACTCATTTACAACAGTAGCATCAGAAACACAGAATAAAGTTCTATTCAAAATAACGGTTTTATTCAAGTTTATGTTTAATTCAATATTTTATGATACATTGTCCAGTTTTAATGACAAAAAATGCCAAATGCATGCATAAAATCCATCATCTGAAATAATCAAAAGAGACATCGTTTTCGCGATTCGATAGAATATGATAATAATCGGGACCTTCCCGTGAATAAACAATTTGGTGTTACCTGCGTACTCAACGATAGTTTGAGTAAGTTTGCTTTGATCTACACAAATCATCCGGAATAATAGAGCGATGGATAAAGCTAACCGAACTACCCGTATCAAGTAATGAATAAAACTTATTAAAACCTGTACTTCCTCCGCCACTGTGAGAGAAAGTGACACTTATTAATTGTACAGCAGCTAAAGCAGAATTCATCTCTTGTTGTTCTGGATCACTGTTGTCAGCATCAAATTCAGCAATAGCAGCAACTTTCTTTGTTTTGGTTGGGCAATCCTTAATGATGGGCCCGTTTAATCCACATTTAAAACAAGCTCCTGGTTCGCGTTTGACTTTGTTGCAGTCTTTAGTCACGTGTCCATATGCAGAACAACTGTAGCATCGCACCGATCTATGGTTATTTGACGAGACCCTTGCTGCGGAATTAGATGATGCGATAGTATTGTACGATGCTGTTGTTACCAATTTGGTTAGCGTTTGTGCTTTAAGGCTTTCATATCGTGGAAGAAGAGCTTTTATTTGTTCTATTGCAGTGGCGGTATACAACACAGAAACAGCATCACAACAAGTCCTCTGAGAACAAAATCAATCAATTGCTTTCAATTTACGGGCGCCGTTAATTTCTTGACGAATCTGAACACGATCGAATTCTTTCAACAACTCCTCTTTCAAAACCATCCAAGATTTAACTTTCACAGTTTGTAAAAATATTTTTGCAGTCCCACCCAATAATCGGCGTGCATTAAGAAATCGAAATTTCTCGTCGCAATTCAATGATGCCACAACGCACTCGAAATCATCAATCCACTTTTTAATACAATAAGTGTCATCACCTGTAAACTTAGCGATGGTATGCTCAATATCTGAAAATGCATACCGTTTTGGTTCAATTTCTAACTTCACACGCAACTCTCGTTGTAACATCATTATTTTATGCCGCTTCTCCACTCGCGCTAACTCTTTATCCAGTTCAGCGTCCTCATCAACTGTCACAGGTATTTGCTCAGAATGAACAGAAATTTCATCCTTACTGTCCTGACCACCTTTTACATCAGCGCGATGATCACCGTTCGAATCTTCGGTTGACACCATGTGCTCACCCAACAAATTTTACAATTGCGACAAAGTAGTCGTCGATGAAAAAACAATACTACGCTCCCTCAGAGCCTCAATCAATTGTTGTCGCGTAAATTGTTTAAAATCACCCATTTTATTGCTACAATAATCAATGAAATATTACACCACGAATGCAACTTTAATTGGATTATCCAAAACGGCGTGACGAACAAATTATTCAGTAAAACACTGTACAATAAAATTTATTGTTTATTACTCCACACCTGAAATTATAATACACTTTTTAATAAGTTTTACGTTCCTTGTTTTTCTAATAATGGTTCTTCACACATTTTTCGTTCTCTTTTCGTTATTCTTACAATACCCACCACCGACAAAGTGGTGGCAGCATGAATCAAGAGTGAAGATAGAAAGGATTATTTGAATTTAAAATGAACGTTAACTATTACACTTATAAAGTTTATCGTTCTACTATTTCATCAGAACTGATACAACTCCATTAAATGCACCTATCATTGTTTTTCCTTTTGATCCAAATCGAGTTGAAACGTGGTCATGTGCATGAGATACGCTTCCATTTCAACCAAACATGGGGCGATAAGATCTGCATTTACGACAGCGTGATCCAACCATCTGCATTATTACTTCCATCTCACACAATTGCAGAACGATCAAGGTTTATTTTTCAAATTTTCAACATCGTTAAGAGCCCATTCAGCTTCGTTCGAGTAAATCGAATGCAAAACAGATAAAAACAACCTAATGGTGTTCGTATTTATTTTTACACAAGTGACTTCTAAGTATATCAATCAATCCTGCGAACATGGAAACTCCCGTGCCAAATTTCATTTTGTAACGCAAATGTGATAAGTTCATGGCCGCAACTGTTAAGAAGAAACCGAGAATGGGGCTCACTTCATGCTAATGAGGTTTATCCTAAATTAATAATAAATTATAATAATAGCGGTTAGTACTATTTTAGGAAAAAATTCAAACTTCTACTGAGAAATATGAAATACAAAATAAAAGAAAATGTATATAATTGTATTAGTGATTTGCGAACATTTAGGCGATTTTACAACATTGCTAGGTTTACAAATAATTTCATTTCACAATGTTTATATAAGGATCAATTTGATTAAAATATATTATTCTATTAACCGCGAAGAAATTATGTTATGCCAAGACAATTTATATCTCAAAACTTTCACCGATCGGCAAACTTGCCACTATAATATTTTGGTAGACCCATATGTGCACTCTACTTGTGCCAAGCCGACTAAAATTCGAATGGAGCCCGCATACCTAAAATAACATTATTCTAAGAATCGGATTGGCACAAGTTGAATGCACATATGGGTCTACCAAAATATTATAGTGGCAAGTTTGCCGATCTTTGAAAATTTTGAAATATTAATTTTCTTAGAATCAAAATTTCTAAGAAATTCCGTTCTTCACAAGAATGTCATTTTAGGTATACGAGCTCCATTAGAATTTTAATCGGCTTGGCACAAGTAGAGTGCACATATGGGTCTACCAAAATATTATAGTGGCAAGTTAGCCGATCGGCGAAAATTTTGAAATATTAATTTTCTTAGAATCAAAATTTCTAAGAAATTCCGTTCTTCACAAGAAGGTCATTTTAGGTATGCGAGCTCCGTTAGACTTTTAATCGGCATGGTACAAGTAGAGTGCACATATGGGTCTACCAAAATATTATGGTGGCAAGTTTGCCGATTGGTGAAAATTTAGAAACATTAATTTTCTTAGATTCAAAATTTCTAAGAAATTCCGTTCGTCACAAGAATGTCATTTTAGGTATGCGAGCTCCATTAGAGTTTTAATCGGCTTGGTACAAGTAGAGTGCACATATGGGTCTACCAAAATATTATAGTGGCAAGTTTGCCGATTTTTTGAAAATTTTGAAATATTAATTTTCTTAGAATCAAAATTTCTAAGAAATTCCGTTCTTCACAAGAATGTCATTTTAGGTATGCGAGCTCCATTAGAGTTTTAATCGGCTTGGTACAAGTAGAGTGCACATATGGGTCTACCAAAATATTATGGTGGCAAGTTTGCCGATTGGTGAAAATTTAGAAATAATAATTTTCTTAGATTCAAAATTTCTAAGAAATTCCGTTCTTCACAAGAATGTCATTTTAGGTATGCGAGCTCCATTAGAGTTTTAATCGGCTTGGTACAAGTAGAGTGCACATATGGGTCTACCAAAATATTATAGTGGCAAGTTCCCTATCGGTGAAAATTTTGAAATATTAATTTTCTTAGATTCAAAATTTCTAAGAAATTCCGTTCTTCACAAGAATGTCATTTTAGGTATGCGAGCTCCATTAGAGTTTTAATCGGCTTGGTACAAGTAGAGTGCACATATGGGTCTACCAAAATATTATGGTGGCAAGTTTGCCGATTGGTGAAAATTTAGAAATATTAATTTTCTTAGATTCAAAATTTCTAAGAAATTCCGTTCTTCACAAGAATGTCATTTTAGGTATGCGAGCTCCATTAGAGTTTTAATCGGCTTGGTACAAGTAGAGTGCACATATGGGTCTACCAAAATATTATAGTGGCAAGTTCCCTATCGGTGAAAATTTTGAAATATTAATTTTCTTAGATTCAAAATTTCTAAGAAATTCCGTTCTTCACAAGAATGTCATTTTAGGTATGCGAGCTCCATTAGAGTTTTAATCGGCTTGGTACAAGTAGAGTGCACATATGGGTCTACCAAAATATTTTAGTGGCAAGTTTGCCACAAGTAGAGAGTTGGTATAAGTAGAGTGCACATATGAGTCTAATAAAATCTTATAGTTGTTATATTGTTAAGTTTTTATTGATTTTAGACTTTCATAAATGTCTATAATTATATGTAAATGATAATGTTTTTATATTAAAACTCTTAATTAAATAAATAAATAAATATTTATATAATTATTGTAATAGAAATATTTGTTGTGTTCCGACTTCGCCTAAATGACTGCTGTAAACCAACACACTCTTATTTATTTTTGTTTTTGTTGGTTTAGGATTAATTTAGGATAAACTTCAATTGGGTCTCACTTCAAATTTATGTTCATCATAATCTGTTTCGATATCATGCACAATTTTGCGTACGAATGTGTGGAATTCATTTATAATTTATTCCTCACATTCGTACAAACTGGAAAATACAGGGTGGCTGAGACCAAGTGTTACCAAATGAAAACGCTGTAATTTTTTTAATTTTGATTATTTTTTATTGAAATTTCATGGAATAAGTTGAAAACATATTACATTTTATGAAAAACATGTTACTGCTCGATATGACCTCCTTTGGCTCTGATTATTTGATTCAGTCTTCCATAGAAAGCATTGCATGCTGACCGAACGTGAGCTTGCGGAATTTTATTCCATTCTCGAACAAGAGCTGACTTCAATGCATCAACACTTTCGTATTTTTTAGTGGACACCTTACTCTCCAAAATGGACCATATGGAGAAATCCATGGGATTCAAGTCTGGTGAATATGGTGGCCATTCTTTCGACGAAATCAGCCGCAGAACGCAATTTTGTAAAAATTGCTGTGTCGCTCGAGCTTTGTGTGACGGTGCCGAGTCCTGTTAGAATGTCCAACGGTTCGTACCAAAGTGTTTACGTGCCCAAGGTAGGAAAGCATCGCTTAGGATCTTTTGGCCTCTAAACCTCTTGGTTTACCTTGACTCCATGTTCGATGAAAACCAGAGGAGTGCGTCCATCTGCAGTCACTGCAGCCCAAACCATATCATAAGCTGGTGATTGCTTGCGCAGGGCAACTCTTGTGTCCAAATTATCGTTGGACTTGTGCTCTAACCAAACACGATCATTTTGTTTATTCACATACTGTTGAATGGTGAAAATTTTCTCATCAGAAAAGACAATTTTTGGAATCTCATCACGGTCGGCCAAGGCCTTCAATGCTCGTGTTCTTTCAAGCCTAACTTTTTTTTGTGCCTCCGTAAGATCTTGAACTTTTTGTATCTTGTAGGGTTTCAAGTGTAGTTCATTTTTCAATATGATTTGAATGCTGTATCGTGAAACATGTAGACGTGCGGTTAATTGATTGGCACTTTGACGAGGATTTCGTTGGATTCGTTTCTTCACATTTCGTATCATTTCTTTTGATGTTGCTGTCTTTTTAGGACCGCCTCTGTAGCGTTTAGCGATGCTACCAGTTTCGTTGTATCGAGTTATGGTTCGATACACAAACATTTTATTCACATTCAAATGCTGGAGCTGACGAACTATTGCTGTTTGTGAATTTCTACCCAAATACAGTGCAATTACACTATAACGTTTGAATTCCATAACGATTTTTTTATGAAGATATTAATTTAGAAAAATTATTTGTTGACCACATGTAAACAACTAACCAAACTTCAATCTGTCAAAAAATTTGACGCGCGAAAATGACAACTACACAAATGACAGCAGAGTGAAGTCAGTAACATTTGGTCTCAGCCACCCTGTATTTATTAATAATTTAACAGTTGAATTTAAGTTAAACTAAATGTAATAAAATTATTGTTTGGTTAAATAATTGTTTCGCTTCGGTTGGCAATTGCTTTTGACGTAAAACGTCAGTAAGAAAGTTTCAGTAGACATTTATTTTATCATATTTGGAGCTTGTTCAAGACGAAAACAGATGACATTGTAAAAGTTATGATTATAGTCTTCTAAATGTAGTTAATTTAATTAAACGTTTTGATTGTAATTTGTGATGTTAATTATAATTATAAACACACTTTTGTATTAAACATTGTAAAATGTAAAAAACATGTCCAACTGTGATTATATGATAATAGGTGTTCAACCCAATTTCTGACCCTCTTAACTTATGCCACGTATGTAAGCTTGTACCACCCACAAAGAACTTGCAGATTTGTAACTAGCTAGGACAAATTCGCAGTAACTATTACATATTTTGATACCTACTTAAACTTTTATCGTAACTATGTACCAAATCAAAACATTTATCTCTCACAACAGAGGTGTGTTACCCCACATATTTTCATAGGAATTTTTCCACATATTTTTCCTAATAAAATTTTGTTTTTGCTTTATACACAATAATTGTTCCCTGTCAAAAGATAAATTACACAAGTATAACTGTAAACAAAGTTTGTTCTTTCACACAACAATACAAAAAAAAATTAAATTAAGATAAAAATATAATAAGAAAATAAATATTGTCTTAAGATTAAAATAAAATTGTATATACAGAACGCAAGAAAAACAAATGATTTAATTATGATGACAAAAAATATATAGGTAATAAAAAAAAATGTTGTAATTATTATAAATAAATAAGAATATAATTTATGATTTTAATTTTTTTAAGAAAATTATAAGAAAAAGTTTAATAATAATTCTTTTTTCCTGTAAATGTGATAAAAAAAAATATTACAAAACATTTTCGTATTTCTCCTGATAAATAATAATTTTTCTTTTGGGACATTTTTTTTTTTATTTTCCTATTATTTATGTTATGATTAATAATTAAGATAGTAATAAATCAATTGCTCTTGTGCTATAATCTTGAATTGAGATTATATTTTTTACGTCTATTTAAATGAAGAATATTTATTTTTTAATAAGCATATACACACAAGAACACAAGAAATAAATAATAATATTATTCAAGACATATCCTAACAATGGTGTGTAAAATTTTTTAGCACCCCTTTAATTAACCCTTATTTACGAAAATTAGAAATACAAATAAATCAAAAATATTTTATGAGATATGTGAAATTATTTTGTATGGTTAATTTTTTAAATATATTCATGTATGTTTATTGATGCTTCGTATGAATATGTAATATATTCGGTTTCAGAATAAATTTAATAAAAATAAAACAAGAACTCATGTAATATTTTATTGATCATTGTTTCCAGCAGTTATTATAGATTGTGCCAGATTGGAGGAAGGAAGGAAAATTTGGAGGCACTTCAATGGGATATCCTATACCCCCCCACCACCCACCGTATTCACCAGATCACCAGATATTTCTCCTTTTGACTACCACTTGTTCCGGTTGGTGACTCATGGTCTGGTCGAGCAGCACTTCACTTTAGGTTATTTGACCTACATACACATTAAGTTTTCATTGTATAAGGTAAGTAAACAATATAAATCGTATTTGCTTGCAGAGGTTCATCACGGCAGATACAAATTATTTCGCAGAATTGTTTAGCATGTCGCCAAAGAATTCTGTTCTCTAATCCATTACCATACAAAAAAAAAATTGGAAATTTTAGCGGAATTTGCGACTTCTCTCAAAGTTGCAGACTTTAATCCCTCCAATGATTGGATGGATCGGTCCAAAATTCGGCACGACGTACTGTTCAAAATAGCTATCGATGGAGGAAAATCCGATGCCCCTGTTGAAATTTGCGAAGGTTGGATCAAAAATCGGTTACCAATTATAACTAAGAACTACGAAAGTAAAAATATTTTTAATCTTGATAAAGAACGTAATAGTAAAACGTTGTCCTTTAAAAATGATGCCTATGCTGCTGGCAAACATAGCAAACAACGAATAACTATATTTGTTGGCGCAAACTCAGACCGATCCGATCAACTGCCATTGCTTGTGATCGGAAAGTCAAAATCATCAAGATGTTTTAAAAATATCACGACGTTACCCCTAAAATACATGGCAAATTCAAAATCATGGATGACCTCAACTATTTGGGAATATTATGTCCTATAGCAATGGACAGACAATTTTTAAATTTCAATTTTCGAAAAGAAAAGTCATTTTCATCGTTGATAATTGCTCTCAGCATTCAAATGTTGCTAATTTACGGACAATTAAATTAGTATTTAAGCCACCCAAAATAACCTCGATTTGCCAGTCAATGAACCAAGAGGTGATAAAAAATTTGAAACACTTTTACAGAGGATTTTTACTTCAAAAATTATAAATGACTTGGAAAAAACGCCTAAATAAATCATTTGGATGCTGCAAGATTTATTTCTAAAGCGTAGGAAGAGGTGACGGAAACTACAATAAATAATTGCTTCAAAAAGGCCGGGATTAATTTATCTACGTCAACGTTACCAGAAACTGAAACAATTAATGATTCAATGGTTAACAGCTTGTGGTAGAACTCGCGAATTCAGACTTCCTTAACGTTGATGAGCTAATTGCAACGGAAGCTGCTTCCATATTAGATGAGTTGTTGAGCATGCCAAATATTGAGGAAGGTGATTCGGATGAGGATAATTTTGAAGTTTCCAACGCTTTTATGTGTTAAGAAAAGTGTTTAAGCTATTCTGAAGGAAGCGGCGTTGAATTAAAAAAACTACATCAAATTGAAGTTAAAGTTGAAAGAGTTTTTCAATCATTTCGTAAACAACAAATTATTATTTAGTCCGTGCCCTTTTTCCCGGTAAATGGCTTTACATTCATATATCTCAGTAACCATTGATCGTATCGGGCAATTCTTATGTGTGTTTGAACGGTGACACCTTATCTTGTACTTTGACGTACAAAACGTTAAAATCAGTGAAGTGAATAAAAAGGTACAACATTTAAAACATGGAGATAAATAATGAAAAAATTCGATATATTTTACAATTTTATTACGACAAAGGTGGAAACGCGACTCAGGCTTGCGAAAAAATTTGTGGTGTTTACAGAGAACGTGCATCATCAAAATAAGCAGCAAAGAAATGGTTCAAGCACTTTCGTTCTAGAAATATGGATGTCAAAGAGTCACTTCGCTCTGGTCGACCAACCACTAGAAAAGTCGATGAAAACATGCAGAAAATTAAAGAAGACGGGCATAAAAGCAGCCATGCAATTGGTAAAAAACTAAATTTTGATCACAAAACCAAATGGTTTTGAACCATTTGAAAATGGCTGAACACAAAAAAACCTTGCCAAACGTCAACCACATGAATTAACCGTTAAAAATTTAATGGACCGGATTTCTATCTACGAAACGCTGCTAAAACGCAAAGAAATCGACCTATTTTTAAAGCGAACGATTACTGGTGATGAAAAGTGGATAAGATACGACAACGTTGTGCAAAAAACATCATGAACGAAACGAGGTGAAGCTTCCCAAACGGTATCAAGGCCAGGATTGACGAAATGGAAATGGCGTTGTGTTCCATCATGATAACGCTATACAATACACATTGCTGAGATGACCCGGCAGAAACTGAGAGAGCTCGGCTGGGAAGTTTTGATGTACCCATCATATAGTCCTGACCTTACACCATCGGACTACCATTTGTTCCGGTCCATGCAGAACCATCTTAATGGATTTACATTCAATTCAAAAAAGGCCTGCGAAAATGAGTTGTCTCTATTTTTCGCCTCTAAACTACAGCAGTTCTACAGTGATGGGATCATGGCTCTACCAGAAAAATAGCAAAAGGTCATCGATCAAAATGGTACATATTTGGATTAATAAGGTTCATTTGAAATAAGAAAAATCTTTGTTTCAATGTCACCAAAAAAGGCCATGCACTTTTTCCCTAACCCTTTATTCCCCATAAAGACACTGGAAGATAATTTTCCAAGTCAAACTATTTTATTTGTATCGTCCTTAGCAAATGATTTATCCAAGTCTTTCATTCTATACGATCTATCAGCATCATCGGGGTACTTCTATCGCCCGTTTATCAACTTTTCAAGTTCGGTGGCAGTGGCTACGTCATTCTTACATTTTAACGTTTCGCAGTTGCGAAAAAGTGATTAATTTCATTACCAAATGAGATTAATTTCTTTAATCACTTCTTCGGAACACGCACGATCAATGAAGAGTTTATTGGTAATATTTCTAGTAAATTTTGGTGAATCTCCCAATGTTGCAATTAAACAGGCCTTACAAATACTGATATCATGACCATTAATTTTGACGGAGTATTCCGGCGTAGTTTTGCTGATGTAGATAGAATCTAGTTTCGTTATTATTTTTGGATTATTTGAATAAAACCGGTAACAAATGCAAATCTTTTATTGTAGGCGCCCAGAGCCCAATATTTCGTGAACAGGTTTGTCTGCTGAAATATGTTTATTCTTCGCACTTGCTTCGGCAGCAAGTTAATCCAGTGAAGCGACTATATGGCACGAGCACTTCTTTCGAGGTTACATAAGCTTTCTCAATATTTTTTTGTATTTTTAAATTTTTCGAGAGTTAGATGGTTGATTGGATGTTACATTTTATAGATCTCTAGTTGTGTTTCATAAGACACAACTTTGGCACCAAGAACACTACAAATTGACTGCCATGCTTCAAAAGAATTTTTGTTTGTTGGAATAGAAGGCATGCTGAATGTCCTGTTTATCAGTTGCCATCACACACTCTACAAATTTGATGGGTTATGTAACTCACGTAAACTTGTCTTGTATGGTAACCCTTACCATACTCAAAATAACCTCTAGTTTAAAAAAATGGGGCCATTAGATGGCCCGCTCTATACATACTCGTACATTCAGTAATTATAGCTCCAGGATTTGTAGTAATTACATTTGCAAGTACATACTTAGAAAATATGATAACGGACGTGTAAAACTATTATAGAGAAACTCCTACTTAAAGCACATCCAACCAACTAGTAACAGATTTGATATGTGATGCAGGTGATTGCACAATTACTTAGTGAGATGACTACCCAAAATCCCAGATGCTTTAACTAAGAACACATAAGAAATGAAAAAAACAACAAAACAGAATTGAATCAATGCAACACAAATTTTCAAGACGTAAACTGTATGGAAAACTAAACAACTTCTGAAAGGGGAATTAATGCTTAGAGTTAGGAATTTCGCAAAACTGCGACTTTGCAATTTTAGAAATAAATCCTAATGTAATCTCATCAGAAACAGGTGTTTTCAAAAACTGTTTAATTGAAGGAAAGGACTGTATAGTTAGTTACACCTGCAATTCTAGCAGGTTTCGGAGGTTTGAGGGACTCACTAAACCCCAATAGAGAAATATAAAAGCGAATCGGGAAAGAGTTGGGGCTGCCTCAGCCCCAGAACAGATTGCATAAATTAAAACATCAAAAAAACGAACGGTCGAACGGTCATGGGTGCAAAATTTGGCAGTATTGGAGAAATACCTGATGACAAACGTGGCAAGCACAATAATCATTCCAAACTAGACCAAGAAGTTTCCGATTCAGTACGCGAGCATATAAATTTTATACCTCGAATGGAAAGTCATTATGTGCGATCTAGCACGAGCCGATAATTTATAGATGGTGGACTAACCATAGCAGGGATGCATCGAAATTATGAATCTATACGTTATCGAATGATAAATCAGCAGAGAATTATGATGCGTATTCGTACATGTTCAATAATGAATTCAACATTGAATTTCACGTTCCTAAAAAGGATCAGTGTGACCAATGTGAAGCTTTTATGAATGTATCTGGATATGAGAAATTAATATTAGAAAAAATCTATAAAAAACATCAAGAACAGAAAGAACTGAGTCGGCAAGAAAAGGCAAAAGATATTGAAAGATGTAAGGAACCTGGTACGAACCAAGTGGTTGCCATTTATGATTTACAGGCGGTAATGCCTGTACCAATAGGAAATTCTTCTGCATTTTTTATCATTCAAAATTGAACTGCTTTAACTTTACTTGGCACATAGAGGTGTAATCGAAATTGGTTCGTGTGTCTACAAATACTTAAAAGAAATAAAAAAAATAAAAAAAATTGTAACTAATCGTAGCTATGATCCTTCCTTCAGCTTCGTAATGGCCATGTATCTGCATGCAGTCGATAACTTAAATATAAAGAGCATAATCTACAAGTTTCTTGTAAGAGTACATACACAAAATGAGGGAGATGCGGCCCATTCTGTTATAGAGCAGAATATAAAAAGATCAAGAAAATCAGGGACGATATACGTTCCAGTTCAGTCCATTTCGCTTTCTCGTTCGGCAAAAAAGGGAGCGCCATTTCAAGTAACCGATTTAACATTTAGCGACTTCTGCTACTTAAAATCTTTATCAGAAGAGATACATTTCAACACTAGAAAAAATATAAACGGCGATCAAATAAAGATGTCCCTTATTAAGGTGGTGGAATTCAAAAAGAAGAGTAGTACTTACAGTTATAAACTTGGCCATGACGATGACTGGATTGTGGCTCCAATTAAACTTGGAAGTCGATCCAGTAACAATAATACTATTAATATTAGTAAAATTTGTCTTAGACCTATTTATAAATCGAAGATTATAATTTCGGGAAGAAAAAAGGAGGATTTATTAAAAATGTCAAACACCAACATAATTCCAAAGTATTGTGAAAATTTCTACAAACATTTGTTCATATATTTTTTTGAAATAAAATATTTGAACCAAAACAGGAGTAGAAAATGTGCTACCATTACAATAAATTGAATTCAACTAATTGTTTTAATTAAAAATTTCTTGCAATTCCCGAGAATAACAAAGGCACAATTGGGGAACCTCTATGCATTATACCCCTCTAAAAGAGCCATTCGCCAATTCTGTCAAAGAATTCAACTGAAGCGTTGAGACGGATAAATTAAGATAACTAATAAATATATAAATTTTCAAAATATTATAATGTAAGGTGGTCATTTTTAACTTTGAAATTTTGTAAAACTATAAACCCGTTTTCCCAACATTTTGCATATTTACAATTATGCCGTTGTTACTCTGGACAGACGATATGATGTTTTCTAAATGTGGTACCGTGCAACATATTTTACTGTCAAAATCCATAATATACTCGTACTTGTATAATGTACACAAGTCATGTTGCAACGATTTGTAACTTTTATTAAATAAATTGCAAAACTACTTTAATGACCGTTACAACTATTTACAAACTAACTATATACACGATAGCAAACAAACACCAATGATAAATATTCTTTGCAAGAAAAGAGAAAAATGATTACGAAAAGTGAAAAAAAAAATAAAAATAAAAAACCATAACGTGAAGCTAAAAAGTGACATTACACATTGAAATTTCCGTTTAGTAGAAAATGAATAGATTATTTAGTAAAATTAGCATTACAAAACTCAAATATATGAATGCTTATCACTTTACCATTTCAAATAATAATTCAATTCGGTAATAAAACCAGAATGTCTCAAGTCGAGAGAGATTTCTTTTATATGCTGTGCGGTCGCCTTATCAAGATCGATTTGTCACATACAAAAAAAAACGTAACATTATAATAATCATAAAGAATAAAAAAATAAATAAATTCGCGATAAAAACGCGTTATTTGTTTGTGAATCAATGTGGAAAACAAGTTATACAACAACCAAACCAAATATGAAATAAGAAAAATATTCCACCCATCCACCCGCGCCAAGTTTTGCTTTGTTATTAAACAAATACAGAACCCAACATAGTTGAGAGCGGAAATATAACGATTTTCGGCTGTGTCTTTTTCTTATCTGACAACATAAATGCGTTACATAACCATTCGGTATAAACGCAATAAAAACATTGTAATAATTTCATTATGGCACGATGATATGGGTTAGTAATGTGTTTTCAAGAAAATTTATTTTGTACTGTGATTTGGTTGTACGGTTCTTGTCTGGATAACTGAGCGGTGCTGCATTCGACGAGAAATAAAGCGGAAATCTCATTTGAATATTTTTCCAATTTAAAAATATGCTTTTGATAAGTAAAATAATGTGATACATGATTATGTGCATGATTTTTATGATCTGGTACATAAATAAATTCATGAATAAATCCCGCTTTTAAATTGTTTATATATGTACATTAATATGGTGATAGTCGATCTTTGATTGGTTGCGTTCTCAGGTATGAATACACGCAAATAAATAATACGCTGTTATTAACATAAAAGCTAAGCTAATTTATCAAGAAAAATGTTGCAAACTCAACTTACCGGTCATTTTGTGAATAATACAATTTTCATATTGTTAAGATAGCGTTGCATATAGTAAAATAAAATCATAACTTTTTTTCTAGTTCACATAAATGCAAAGATAGTGTTACTTAATTAAAAGCGTCAATAGGAAATCGCTAAGTTATCTTATAGATTACGCCATACTAAACAAACTGTAAAATTAGCAAATCTTTAAGGTGAAATTAACTTATGTTAGTTAAAATGTAAAAAGTGTATTGTGAAATTAACAAATACCATAATAGTAAAATGAACTATTTTTCGAAGTAAAATTACCACAGCTATAGTTAGATTAACGAATCTTTGAAATGTTGAATTATACATATTGTGAAGTAGAAATAATTCAGCAATAAGTGAAATTAACGTATCTTTCAAAAGTTAAATTTGTCAAATAGCAAAGACAATTATGCCTAGCACTATAGTAAAATATATAATATATATATATATATATATATATATATATATATATATATATATATATATATATATATATATACATATATATATATATATATATATATATATATATATATATATATATATATATATATATATATATATATATATATATATATATATATATATATATATATATATATATATATATATATAGAAACATTTGCTATTTAATTGAAACCTCGCATTAAATTTTAATCTAAGATCCTATTGGAAATGAAATCATACTAATCAAATAAAGCATTAAAACAAAACTAATTTTAGTTTGCACGAAATATTTCTTTATTTTGCTAAATATTTCCGCCAATTTATTAAAGGATTCAACATAACATACAATAGGTCAATTCAATTTAAAAACACTATATAATATTTATAATATATTACATTGGACAGGTAAGTCAGGATTAAAACGAAAATTCATTATGTATTTTCGTATTTTAAATAATTTATTCTCAAATTATTAAATTCATAATGTTTATTCTACATTGAAGAATATTTTCTTGTTGACTCTTTTCTTCTAAAATATAGGTCTTAATATATAGTTTTATCAATTTACAGTATAACATTTTCTATAAAAAATGTATTCAACTATTAAAAAATAAAAAATTTAATATTTAAAATTCACGCTCAATTTCGTTAACAATAAAATTTTTTAAATTCAACAGTATAAATATTATTTTAAAAAAATGTAGCAGTTCATTAAAAATGAAAATTAAAATAATATTTAAATATATAGTATATTAAAATGATAAGCCTCTAACAATATTTTCTAAATCGCTTATCAAAGTTGCAACTAACGGTACAACCCTATCATAAATAGTAATTATTTTGTAAAAATACATTTGGATAAATATCAAATATTGTAACACGGTTGTGGGTATTCTAATTTAAATATTTGATACAATCTAAAATAAATATATATCCAAGGTCTCTAAAAACGAACCGCAAATATATTTATGCTCATCAACTGATACGATAAATGGAAATACATCCGATTCTTTTCCAATTGCTTCAGCAGCGGTTGCATTTTTGTTTTCTCCTGGACGCAAGTAGTTTGAAGTTTGTCGATTTTCACGTTCATTTGAGTTAAATTTTCAACTTTCATTAAAAACGATCGTTGACTGTCATCAATAAACTTTTTATTGGATGTTTCACGTACTGCTGGTGGAATTAGCACACTAATTAAATTTAATATATCCATGTTGTAAGTATCTGAAAAATATTATAATAACATTTTAAAACATGATTAGTGTTGTTTACATAAATTAACAATTTGTATTTAAAAAACCAACATACAATACGAGTGAATGTTAAAAATCCATTTAGAATTTTATATAAAGCATTTATTCCGTATGTAAGATAAATATTTTGGAAATTAAAGTGGGACTTAATATACATACATAGGCTGCCGTTCAGGTTTTAGAAAATGGTAATACTTTCCGATGCAAATCACTAAGTCAGTCAAAAATAGTAACATTTTTGGAGTAACACCAGCGTACATACGAACTTACACGAACATTTAAAGGTGCGGAAGCTATGGGCATGTTGGATTCCACATTTGTTGACAGACGCACACATGCGTTGGGAAGCAAATGGTAGCGTGTTGCTTCACGAAAACCGATCATGAGGCTACTGTAGCTCATGAAAACCAAAAGACAGTCAATTCTTCTTGGTATACGACCATTTGTTTGCCCGAGGTTTTCAACAAATTGAAAGAAAACAACCTAAAACCGCGAATCATTTTGCATCACGATAATGCGAGCTCACACATATCATATCAAACAAGCGAGTATTTGAGAATTCAAACGATCCGAATTGATGGGTCATCCTCCTTACAACCCCGATTTGGCATCCAATGACTTCTTCTTGTTCCCAATAATCAAAGATAAGATGCTTGGACAACGATTTTTATCGCCTGAAGAAGCGATTGAAGCGTTCAAAAACCATGTTTTGCAGCTATCATATTCGGACTGGCAAAAGTGTTTCGATAAATGGTTTGAGCGTATGCAAAAATTGCATAGATTCTAAAGGCGAATATTTTGAAATGCAATAAAGCAATTTTTGATGAAATTTTTTAAATTTTTATTACTATTTCTAAAAACTTTTACGGCGGCCTATACCAATGGATAATAAATCGGAGTCACCGAACAAAACGATACTTGCCAATTAAGAATGATCTGCTTAAGCAAAAAGTGTGCGCCAATGAGAGACTAAAGGACCTCGTGAGTAAGTTAATAAGTTAATGATAGCGTCAGAATACAGACCGATCAAAAACAGATTCGGAACGATTATTGTTCCGTAGATATATATGAAAGGTATAGGTATATTAAATTAAAAATAATAGAAATATTAATATTAAATGAATAAATTGCCTTACCAGAATTAACTAGGTCTCTTCGTTGGTTGATTGAAGTATGTGTCTTATAGTCTTTCTGCTTTATATTCGTTCAAAGAATACTTTGATTATTATGTAAAAAAGGTGTCCCATATTGAATACATTTTTCGACAGTTTGGATAGACAGTTTCGAAGTCAATATTAATCTGAAATTTTTGATTGTATAAAAAGAAATAAAAATATAAGCATATATCTACAAATTTTATATAATATATAGATATATATTACTCGTATATAAAAGTTTTTAAATATTAAGAAATTGTAAAAAAAGGAATAAATGGCTGAGTAAAATATAATAAGTTTTATTACGATATAGAAACTCAATTTATCACCACAATATTATATTTTACAAAAACGCGAGGCATTTTGTAAACGTAAAATTTTAAACATTGCGCTAACCACGCGGTTTACAGTATATGCATATGCAGCCATTTTTATTTTATTTTAATTAAACTATCCTTACCTTTTATTTTATCATATAATTCTCCTTTAATTTAAAATTGTCATGTCGTATGTGATTTGTTCACTTAAGCAATATTATAATTTTGAAAAATAACACTTAGAAATTCAATAAATTATTCTTTTTAACACTTTATTTGATTATTTTGCATCTTGTTACATATTACAACTACACTGTTTCACATCTAAACGAACTATGATGAAATTTCACATCGGAACTAACGATCATTCCGTTACTTAATTTTTGTTATTGTAACTATTCTGCTAAGTTAATATAGCATAAGGTAATAATTGTAACTTATTTGCTAAGCTAAATTCACATAAAGATTTGCCAGCTATGTTAATGTGGCATATAGGGTGTTAACTTTAACAATAATATTTGTAAAAGTATCCTGATGCATTGTTTATTTAACTAAATGTAATTCTAAGTCAATGAAATATGGAGTTAGTCGACGATCCATAAATGCGATTGGCCTGAAATAATTTGTAAGGAAAGTTAAATTTACAACTTGACAGGATAAGTTTACAAATATTTAGTTTAATTTACATATCTATACTGCATTTTAACAAACATGACAAGTAAAATGACAAATTTAGATGTGAAATTAGCTTATCAAATAAATTAAAAAATCATGTTGCTGTTTGAATTACGTTTAATAATTAATGATTAAACTATTATGATTTATTTGAAATCCAACATTTAATTGAATGTAGAAAATTTCAGATATATTTATATGTGAACAAAAGATCTTGAATATAAAAATACTCAGATTCATATTACAAATTCAAGATGCAGCCAGTTGTTGTGAAAAAATTTGTATATCAGGAAGTTAAACAAATATTTCTAAATTGGTCTTCTTTGTTGTGCCTCTAATGGTATTTAACAGTGCATTGCGATTTGTTTCATCAATATTAGTAGCTCAATTATTATTATTTCAATCTTATTATTTTGCATAAACATATTTCCATTTTAAAGGATTATGCTATAGAATTAAAATGAAACGCTATTATTAACTTATTATTAATTATATTAAAATATCAATATATATATATATATATATATATATATATATATATATATATATATATATATATATATATATATATATATATATATATATATATATATATATATATATATATATATCACCCGATTACTTTTATGTTTCATAGTCTTTTCATATTTTTAACATTCTTAATTCGTATGTTCATGTAACTTAACCAAAATAGTTAACTCAAATTAATTTAAAAAAAAAATGTTATTTTTAATTTTTTGGTTTTCCTAAAATACTAAAATCTATACTGAAATTTTTAAGCTTATATATATACTAAATTAAATAATCATATTATCATATTGATAAGTAAATTCATAATTTTAAGCCTCCGTTATAATATCCTGTCCCGTAGTTAATTTTACAAATGCTTTTTTATTTGAATAAAACAAATGGTAATTTGATAATTATAATTTTACTTTTTCGGTTTTGTTTAATTGACTAAGCATATGCTAATATGACTTAGCATGGATTGGTTAACCTTACAACAAACTACGTTGAATTGACAATTTTAAGTTAGCTTAGCGCTTCGCGAGCAAAGTACAGTAGTTTTTTTTTGCGTGATATGTAGTGATTCTAATATTTTATTAAATTATAGGGGCTTCTTGTTTGCCAGATTTAATCCTATTAAGACAGATAATCGTGCTGCAACTCCAGACTTTTCCTCTTCTATAATTTTGGAGATACCAGTGATATTGGACCGAAATCGTTCCACCGGAAGTGGTAGTTTCCATAGGAGCAAAAAAATAATTGCAAATTATGACATTTACCGCACAATTGTATATTAAGTTTTACACCCAGAAAAAAACCCATTATCATTTCAATAAACATTGTTTATTGTAATTACTCTTTAGAAAAATAATAATTAAATGTTAAATCGAATTAAAAAGTCGCTGAAGTTGACCCGAAATATCAGCCCGAAATTGTTGGTTTGTTTTTTCGCTAAAGTGTAACGCTAAAGTGTAGTAATGTAATTTTATAATTGTTGTCAAATCTAAAAAAAAAACGGTAAAATATAAAAAATATTATAAATGTAAAAGCTTTAATTAGGAAAAATGTAAATAAATTTGTGATAAATCGGTATATGAGTGCATAAACAATACGGTAATGTATCGTTGCACGGTTGGTTTATACAATAAATACGAGTAGGGAATAGTTATCTACAATTCTTTTTGTAAGCGATTTTGTGATTTTAACAGGTAGACTTTAATTTTCCTGGTGCCAATCCTAGAGATTAATCCAAGTGGTGGCGTATATTGTCAGTTAGGCCTGGGTTATGCCGATCTACCCTGCGCAGCCCTGCCTGATCCATATCATGAACAGAAAATAGTTTTCTATAATTCTTTTTGTAAACGATTTTGTGATTTTACCATGTAGACTTTTATTTTCCTGGTGCCAATCCTAGAGATTAATCCAAGTAGTGGCGTATATTGTCAGTTAGGCCTTGGTTATGGCGAGCTACCCTGAGCAGCCCAGGTCCAAATCATGAACAGAAAATATTTTTGTATAATTTTTTTTGTAAGCGATTTTGCGATTTTACCAGGTAGACTGGTTCTGGAAAATTAAAGTCTACTTGGTAAAATCACAAAATCACTTTCAAAAAGAATTATAGAAAACTATTTTCTGTTCTTGATATGGATCAGGGCTGCTCAGGGCAGATCGGCATAACCAAGGCCTAACTGACAATATACGCCCCCACTTGGATTAATCTCTAGGATTGGCAGATGGCACCAGGAAAATTAAAGTCTACCTGGTAAATTACAAAATCGCTTACAAAAAGAATTATAGAAAACTATTTTCTATTCATGATAGGGACCTGGCCTGCTCAGGGTAGATCGGCATAACCAAGGCCTAACTGGCAATATACGCCACGTATAAATTATTTGGTGGAAAAAAAAATGTATGAGAACCTAAGTGGCCAACTATTTTAAAAATATGCTTGTTTAATGCAGATTCTAAAATGGTATACTACATGCTTTCATCTAATGTAAATACGAGGTTATTGCTGTTAATATTCAGAAGGAGTAAATTCGATTAAATAACAAAATTTAAAAAATTGTATTATTTCTTGTCTTAAACTGTTGTTGTGATATTCTCGACCCCATTAATCTCATTTCCCAGTCTCGCAAAGTAAAATCCCATAATCATAAATACAAGATCGTTACGACAACACAAACGATATCAATCCAATCAAAACAAATGTAGCATATACGCATATACAAAAGACGCATAGTAAGTGATCGACGCGATAGCTCACAAAATATAAAAGCAACAACAAAACAAAAATACGTCATATATACACTACATTTTTCATATGCTTAATATCAAAACGAAATAACAACAAAAAAACAAGTAGTATATCCAATATACATATACTACTCATAATTTTTGTCACATTCGATTATAAAAGGTTTTCCAATAAAAGAGTGATATGATTTCTTTAAAAAAACACACTAACTGTTAAGGAAATGAAATGTTTTTTATTTAATGTGAAGTACAATCGATACAATTAAGTTCTGAATAAAACGTCATTCAAATGGCCTCCACGACTTCTTCTGCAGGAACGAATTCGATGAACCCAATTTTCGAGCACTTTTTCCACTAAATCAAGTCGTATGTCATGAATAGCACGTTCAATATTGACGTGTATAGCTTTAAGAGAGTTTGGTTTATTGCTAAAGACCAATGACTTCAAATAACCCCACAAGAATAGTCTAATGATGTTAAATCACAACTTCTTGGAGGCCATTCAATATCACAATTTCTTGAAATAATCGAATTGGTCTTGTTAGGACCAAATGTTGCTAAGATCATTCTTCCAATTTCGGACATAAAAAGTTCGTTATCATCGATCTATACCGATCTCCATTGACAGTAACGGTTTTACCAGCTTCATTTCGAAAAAAATACGGACCGATGATTCCACCAGACCAAAAACCACACCAAACTATCAATTTCGGTAAATGTAATGGTTTTTCATGAATAATTTGTGGATTTTCTTTGCACCAGAATCGACAGTTTTGTTTATTTACCGCACCACTCAGATGAAAGTGAGCCTCATCGGAGAAGATGATTTTCTTTAAAAAATCGTCTTCTCAAGTTGTTCCAAGGCAAAATCAGCAAATTCACGACGTTTACGGTGGTCCAATGACTTCAGTTCTTGAGTGAGAACAATTTCATACGGATGCAAACCCAAACCCTTTCACAAAATCCGCCAGGTTGTGGTTTGAGGCACTCCCAATTCTTGAGAACGTCTTGGAATCGACCAATTGCGGTCTTCAGCAACACTTGCCTGAACGGCAGCAATATTTGCATTACTTCGAGCGAGTCTTTGTCTTCAACATTATATAAAAAAAATGTGCGCTCAAAATGTTCAACAATTCGACGAATAGCGAGCACACTTGGACGATTATTACGACTATAAAATGGCAAAAGCGCACGAAAAGTTGCAATTGGAGAACGATTATTTTGATAATAAAACTGAATACTTTGTAAACGTTGTTCTTGCATATATCTCACCATGATGAAATTGTAAACATTACTGAATACAATGAAACAAAAAATGACAGATCATGACATATTACAAATGGCCTAAATGTCACTTAAAAATCAACCCTATATTTCACTTTTTATAAATTAATTTTAAAAAAAATTATATTAAAGGTGAAGAAATTGGCGCTCGAATGGGTACACCCTATTTCAGATAACTCAGTTCAACATGATTGAAAGGCTGGACTCAAGGATTCTTGGTTAGATAATATTGATTGGATAAAAATAAAAAAAAATAAAGTAAAACCGAAAATTCATCAATGGACTCCATAGAAGCACTAACAAATTTGACCTAGTCAGTAAATACAAAGAAATCATTACTTCTATGCTTCCAGGCGAAACGGTTAAGAAAACCCTCCAGCACCTAGGGAAGAGTACACAGAAATTATTGTCAGATTATTGTTATTATTGTCGACGAAAAAAATTGAATTGTATTCATGAATTAATAAATTAGTAAAGCACTTTTATTATAATAGGTTATCCAATTCAAGCTTGATAAAGTAAACTTAAAAAAAACACACAAAATATTCGGAATGTATTGTAATTTTTATTTCATTTTACAGATTGATCCTTGCCATTTTTAGTTAAACAAGATATCATTCAAATGTTCTCCACGGGACTTCTTACAGGCCTTGATTCTTTTGCGGTAATTTTCAATGACTTTTCGGCACATTTCGGCCGGTATCTCGGCCATTACCTTACGAATATTAGTTTTCAATTCGTCAAGAGTTTGAGGATTGTTTGCGTAAACACGATCTTTCGCGTAGCCCCACAAAAAGAAATCCAAAGGCGTTAAATCACAGGATCTTGGAGGCCAATTGACATCAGCCAAGCGAAAAATGAGCTTCATCACTGAAGAAAATTTTGTTCGAAAAATCAGCATCGACGGCCTGTTTTTCTAACACCCAATTTGCGTATGTTAAATGCTCCATATTCTTAAATGGCAGAATGTCAACTAAATAAATGACAGCGTACTTGACGTTTATCTTTAACAGATGTCGGTATACAGATTTCTACTTTATCAACCTCGAATTGGATAACCCATATTTCTTAATAAATGATGATAAATGAACAAGTTGAACCAAGATTTTTTATTTGGCATTCCATTCTTCACGTTCTTCCTGTACCTTGAGACAACTTTGTACAAGTATTCGCTTGAGTACGTTTTACAACACAAATAAAATACAAAGTTTTAGGAAGAGCTTTTACAACACACAAATTGAGCAAAACAGTAAAATGATCTACAAAATATTTCTCAAAATTACAGGTTTGGTTTTTTTAAGTTGGTTATCTGCAGGATTTTTTGCTCAGAGTTGAGTTTTTGTCAACTTTTTGGAATAAACGGGGGCGTGTACTTTGTACTATTTCTCTCATTTGATTGGATAAAAAGGCGAGATGTGAAAATCCCAGATTTCCATCCAGCGGATGTACCAGTCTTTAGCAAAAGAAACTCAATAACTATTTGGATCAATAAAATAAAATAAAAAATAAAATCTCTTACAAAAAAAAATATAAGCGAATAAGATGGCTACCAGAAAAAGCTTTCCATATCGATGTAAAAAAGTATAATAATCAAAATTGCTTTTCATTTAAAATACATGTCGCCTAAGCCAGATAATTCGTCCTGCATCTAACACCACAAAAACAAAAGAATATATAAATTCCTTTTTTTTAGTTACTTGAAAGGATGAGAATCGTATTGGCTTACAATATCACCATAATTACTGCATTCAGATACAAGATATGAATAAGAACCGTAAAAGAAAAGCGATTCAGAATCAACGAATGTAATGAGAGGACACAAGCATTATGCATGGGAAGTGCTTGGGGAATGAATGTGATTCTTGCTATAGTGCATTAGTAGAGAAGAACTTCTAAGGTTTCTTATCGATCCATCGAAGAAGCTGTGCAAATACAAAGCTTCAAAAGTAATAAAATGCATGCCAAAACGGCAGTATTATGAATAACGTCATCAAGCAAGATTATGAGAATATACATGCATGAGGAATGTTTGCAATACGTTATTAAATATTTTACTTTTTACGTCACATGCATATCATTAAATCGACTTTAAACCGTATGCGTTATTTAAAGCTAATTGTCTAGTGTATAATATTTAATTATATACTGCCATCCATTTTTATTTACAAGTGCGCCTCTATTTCAAAATACAATACAATGTACATTGTATTGCTTTTTTACACCTACTCTTGTATTGGAGATAACGCTATTAATTTAGTGTACAACTGAACCTTATTTTAAGCTGTCAACATAATGTATTTAAAAATTATAGCACTGGTTTTGTGTTTTAATTGCTTAATGGTGCATCGAGTTTTAACCAAATCGATTTTGACCAATGAAACTTTTTTGAAAAAATTAAACCAAACCCATTTTAATAACATTATAATTTTTAATACTGCCCGCGATAATTATGAAATTAACCATTTTTTAAATCAGCTCCATAATAATTTTGGTAAATCGATAATTATTTTAAATAAATTGAACAAATATAAAAAAAATTCGTTTAATAAAAATAATTTAATAATAGTAAATGAACATAAAAATTTAAATGTTTGTAATGCGGTTGCTAGACAGTTTAATGTCCAGCGGGGCCAAAGTGAATTTTTAATTATTTCAAAGAAAAAATTTAATTTTTTTTATATAATTAATTTATTTAAAGTTTTGTTTGCAAATCATATTTTTAACGCATATGTTATAAGTGGATCCGATGTGTACACGTATACACCATACAAAGGTAGAGGCCCGTTTCAAATATTTAAAATAGAAATTGAAAATTTATTTTCGAAACGTAAACCCTTCATTAATTTTTATGGTAAACCACTTAAACTCGGAATTTATTATGATAAAGCGTTATTACTCCAACTAACTTCGAAAAATATAGAGAAATTTTTTGTTCCATCGAGGGTGCACATCTTTAAAAAGGTTTTTAATTTTGAAGTTGAATTTGTAACGTATCACCACCAAAATGATCGACTAAGCGGCTATCGTCGCAAAGAATTTGATGTCATATTCGAGTATATTCCAGTCGGATCAATTTACACAAATTTCTTGTATCCAGTGTACAGTGATCGTGTATGTTTTATGATACCATTGGCATTACAATCGGAAATAAATTTATACGATCAGTCAAAACGTAACTTCTATAATTTAGTACGAGTATGCATTTTATTAATTATTATGTTGATAAAATGTTTAAAATATTTGATGAACCAAAATGACGATTTTTCTACGTTATCAATTGAAGTACTTCGGATACTACTGTCAATTACGACCCGATTGAAATGTCGCAAGAAACTTGAGTTATTTTATATAATTCCGTTGGGTATCGTCGGTTTTACAATGATAAATTTGATAAACGCCCATTGGACTAGCATCATGGCAGTGCCTACGCGGATGAAAAATATTGACACTGTTGCAGAGTTATTTGCATCCAATCTATCGGTTTTTGGTGTGGAAATTGATTTTAAAGATAACACAGCAATTATGGAATATTTTGCTGACAAACCAATAAAATTACTATCTGAACATAAAATTTCCGAAGGAATTATAAACGTTTCATCGACACAAGCATTCTTTTTTCATGAATATACTGGATTTCAATCAATTGGCCTAGTTTTGAAAAAACATAAAAAAATTGAATTTTATGTTACAAAGGAGTGTCCAATTAGGCAGTTGATGTCATTTTTTATTGTTGAAGAGTCGCCATTTGAAGATATGTTCAACGATCTTATTGGAATAGCGCAATCAGCTGGTTTGCTTGAACAGATGATCTCGCGAAATTTTCGTCAACTACGGTTTAGAATAGCGCAACTGACAGCTATTTCACCAGAAGCTACAGTACTAACGTCAACACATTTTCATTCATTTTATTATGGTATTACTGCTGCATATGGAATTGCAGTTATTGTTTTTCTAATTGAAATAATATGGCACAAAATAGTACGCAATTGATTTGTTATTAAATTATTTGTAATGAAATAATTGTAAAATAAACATAAATAAAACAATCATAAATTCTTTCATTTCATTTAAATAAATTTTTGAAATGCTCTTATTCCGTATATTCGTATGCATGGTTTTTCAATAAGGACATACCAGTTATATACAGTAGATATATTTGGCTGACATTTATTTCAGGTGTGCACATGTTACATTTATCTATGGGATTCGATCTCGTATGCCCATCGCGAGCAAGTTTGCAGCGATCGATTCTTTGGAGCCAATTTTCCACCACTCTTTCACACATATCGGCCAGAACGTTGGCAATTTCGCGCTCGATATTGTCCCTGAGCTCCTCTAACGTTGTTGGCTTATTGGCATAAACCAACGAATTAATGTAACTCCATAACGAAATCCAACGGCGTTTAATCGCGTGAGCAAGGCCATTCGACCGGACCATTTCTCGAGATTATATGGTTACCGAACTTCCCTTCAATAGATAAAATGTTTGACCAGCTGTGTGGCATGTGACATCATCTAATTGGAGCCATATATCATTGATGTCAAGTCCATCTAATTCTGAGCAAAAGTACTTTTAAAAGCATGGCACGATTGCGAACTCCATTGACCGTAACATGGCGATCATTTTTATTGATGAAAAATATGGGCGAGTCACACCTCCGGCATGAAATCCACACCACATAATGCATATTTGGCTTATTAACAAAGCCATTAAACGAGAAATGAGCATATCGCTGAAGATGCTTTTTCGATGTAATTCAGGATTTTCTTCAAATTTTTGGAGAGCCCAATCGGAGAAGTTTCGGCATTTCAAATGATCAAGAGGCTGTTCTTGAGTTAACTTGAACTGGTAACGATAATGTGGTTTGAGAGAGTCCCAATTCCTGTAAACAGCGTGGAATCGACTGATTGCTCTTAAAGTTCCGACCACCGACTCAGAATTGCGATAGTAATTTTGAATAATTTACAAACGTTGCTCGTTCGTGAACTTCACCATGATAAAAATGTTAACCTTGATTGATAGCTTGATATTGGCAGATCATGAAAACGTTCAAGGGTGCATTCGTATTATAATACAAAATTGTTATGTCCTTATTGGAAACCCCTATATAACATGACATTTATAATATTCTTTTTTGGTAAAGTTATATCAAGTGTGTCTGCCGAACATTTTGCTAATTTTCCTGTTCACAAAATTGCAGATCCATTTTGACCTGATGAAACGATGAAAGTTTTTATTTACTGTCTTACTGCCCAAAAATTTTTTCTGTGTATTGCCAAAAAATATGAAAGATATTGTACCAATCGCCGCTTTTACCAAGAGCATGCAACGTTCCAGGGTTGATTTTCCCAAATTTTATGTTATTTTGTCGCGTGTGTGCATTATTGTTACACAAATTCCATCAGCTCTTTGTCATTTTCATATAGCCAACGAATTATAAGCATCTACTCATAAGAGAACCGTCATTGAAGAATTTTTGAAAGAAGTAACTTCTTCATTGTGAATGCAGTTGGACAACCAAGTCATAGCCATCCTCTCTCCATAGTAATAATGGGGAGTCGAATATTGATTTTACAATAGTAATAAGCGAACTGGTAAGACGAGTAATTAACTGGTCAGTGAAAGGAAACTGGACCACAAGTGGCCACGGAACAATCATCTTCACTGTTGAGGTGGCTTCCTCATCATACACAAGTGAGATAAGCGATAACATTCCGAGGTACTCACTTAAGCACGCTAACAGGGATAGGTTCTCCAGTCTACTAGGAACAACACGGCAAGGGATAGTCAAACAATTAAATGTATCATCTGCTGTCTATAGAATGCGATAATAATCAGCCGTGATGGTCGAACGATCTTACCATCAAACGAACTATAGAGTTCATAAGTTTCGAAAGTTTTATCAAAACAAAACAAACATTCTGAGCAATTCAATACGGAATTTGGTAATGCAGAACCGTTTGGTATCGTGTTCGAATGCAGCACAGGAAAACTTAAAAACATTGATATAATTAGCACATTGATAGGTGGTTGCCAGACCAAAACATGTTGGGAGGACACTACTAAATGTCTACTGAACACTCTCATGGCCTGATGATTAGTGTGGAAACAGACACAAATCAACAAGCAATTTGCCTTGCTCAACAACAGGACAAAGACACGATTGCCATCATGTCCATGAAAAAAGGTAACGCGCCACGCCTATACAACATCGAGGTCGAGGTAATACAAAGATCTTGGCCAATTATTGGGCCAAGTAATTCGAGCTTGGTGCATGCTTCTTTGGATAAAGGTTTTTTTTCCAAAATGATGGTAAAAAGGCAAGAAACAATCATCAAAAAGGGTGATGATAGAGACCACACCCATCCCGAAGTATACAGACTATTCATGTTGATGTCGATCTTAGGTAAATTGTTTGAGAAATTAATTACCGATAGATTGTTGGACGTATTCCAGTGTAGCAGAAGATCCAGCGAAAAACAATTCGCGCTCAGAGAAAATAGGTCTACAAATGACTGTGAAAATGGTCAACATAGTAAAAGAGTCAGAGCAAAAGTTAAGACATTTGGTCTGACCCTTTTAGTATTATTTTAATCATGTGGTGGCCTATACCATAATGAAAGAGTTAAGAAGCGCCTGCGAAAAGCATGTCATAGCAACTTGGCTAGATAGGTGGAACCAATCGAGTAACAGCAGAACCACTTAAGCCTACTAGTAACTACTCAAGCCTAATATAGCAGAAAGTCTTGCGAATAAAATTTTTAAAGTACCCCGTTTACGCAAATACTTTCGATTTGATACAAGCGTGGTAATAGCTCGGAAACGGCTGACCATATACTATTCGATTTCGACAGCGCTAGAGATCATTTATGTAGGGGGAAAAATAGTCTAGGCAGGTAGCATGCTAATAGTTGTATTGTCTATTCATGTCAGTGCGTTCAAGAAATTCTGTGACAATATTTTAAGAGCGAGGCGGACGAACACGACACAGTTTTTAAGGTAAACTCAGGCTTTAATCTCGAATAATCTAAGAATTTTTATAAGTTTTTAATTTCTCACGCCAAATTTATAATCAATAAAACTTTTAATTTATTTTAAACAATTTAAATTTTGTTACAAGTAGTTTACCATACAGTATTTTTAATAGGCTGGGGGAGTGAGATGTGCCCAGCGTGAGAGTGATAAAAAAAATTAGTTCTACATTTTCCCTTGACTGAGACAGCCTTATATGGGGATTTGCCTCAGCATTATAGCATTTTTCAAACCCCGTTTGATTTCAATTTCATTAATATAATTCATTGTTTTAATTTAATAAAAACTAATAATAATACATAAATAAAATATTTGTTGTCTAAATTAAGAACACGAAAGTAAAAGTATGATAGTGTGATGTAGTGATAACCATGAAAGTCGAAGACAACATAGGAGTGTGAGCGCCAAGAGCAGTGCAATTGCAAACAGATCCGTACCACCAGCGCCCTGGGAACAGTGGTAGCCGGAGTACAGCAGATGCAATACAAAATTTAACGAACTGATTCAATTTCACTACAATACACTACAGCAAGAGCGGGTCAAATGTCTAAAGAATCATAAGGTTACTATCTAAAGAGAAATACAAGAATATATGGTTCAGACGGACATTACTAATATAATAAACAATCACAGTTGCGACAATTATACACATCATAATTGTGAAATGACTTATTTGAATATCAAGATGTGTTCGAAAGCAACAAGTTCTTAAACTCCCGTATAAGATCGAATAAAATCTCTACGGGTAGCTATTTAAAAAAATCAATATTCCTCAGGGGATCCAAAACAAACATTACCTGAACTGTGCCAGACATAAAACTCAGAAGATTACGCACAACTATTTGGTTTCGAGAGGATAGTCTACAACCCTAAATTTAATTAGGTTATATTACATTCGACTTATATAATTTTCTTTTAATGTCGAAATAATACGTTTTGTCACTGGATTGGAAATATGATGACTATGTTCCATAGTCTTAAGTAATGAGAAAGGATTAAACCGGGCACATTTCAACGCCCGTAATTCCAAAGCAAATACCATACGTGATTTGCTTTTTCACGCACAGCAACTCTTGAAGCTCTTTTCATTATGCAATTTTACCTCCCCATGCAATATTGGTTTCATTCCACAATTCATACACTAAATATTTCAGTATCTCAGCAAGGCCTGGCCTTGAGACTGTGGGGCGGCCTAACGGGTGGCCTCACATTGGTTTTGCCATCACACACTGAAGGTGTTCCCCATTTTTCTAGTAATACAGTGCTGACCGATGAGAGCTCCTTGTATCCCAGGGTTTGGCGTTTTTCCACGACTGTGACATTCGCCACTTTTACTAAAAGCATTCAACGTTACATAGGTTTGGTTCGTTCCCAAATTTTACATTATAATTCTTTGGCATTTTCATATAGGAAACGAATTTGTTTGTTATTTTTGTTGATAATACGCTAGACCGCCCGGAGCACTACCCCTACGGATTATTAGTGAAAAAAATGCAAAAATATTTACTGTGTAAGACTTAGATTGTTAAATGTGAAATTTTAATTACGAAAGAAGGCACTAAAATATATTTGTATGCATCATAAAACAAACATTTTGAGTGTTTCCTTTTATTCGTGTGGGCGGTATTTCGTTACGTGATGTCACCAGTGATATTTTTTGTTCGTATGCTTGGTGGTCAATAAATCAAATAATAAATAATCTTGATATACTTAATGTGGTCTTAAAAATACATTTCGTTGAAAAGAAAACTAAATTCACTGCAGCATTATATAGAACAGAAACAGCAAATTCAATTGCAAGGTGTAGTTAAGTGTAGTACGTTAACGGTGTAATGCATTAAGAGAAAATTCACAAGAGGTAAATATATTTTTTGATACAAGTTGCATAAATGGGGGTAGATTTGTCCAGTGTGAGAGTGATAAAACAAATAGATCTAATTTATTCCTTGATTGGGGCAGCCCGATACGGAGATATAAATTCATTATTTCAGCGTTTCCCCAACTTCCTTCTTGCTTTCAATTTTTTTCTAATCCGTGGTAAACTAGATCACCCATTCACCACAATCCACGACCAATCCCTTACCAACTTAAGCTGCGGCAATCAATGTCGCGGTGGCAATGAGCAATCAACACACAACTTCTATAACGAAAGAGGTATGATGGTGAAAAGCGTCAGAACCGTGAACACGGTCAACATAAGTAAGCCTCACATAAAATCGGAAATATCGAAAGAGAAACGTTCAACAAAATTTACTCCAAAAAAATGATCGAAATACTCCTTTTTCATTTACGATCGAATTTCATTTACGATCGAGTTTGTAGGGATATAAAGAAGAAGTTAACCCTGACAAAATAAACAAATTATTGAGTGGTCACTATACTGACCACACAAAAGCAGATCCAACAATTCCTTGGGTTATCGAGATATTATAGACGATTAAAAATTATTATTCAAACTTCTCCTAAAAGTTAGACCCAGAATATGTAAACTATTTTGAAACGTTAAAAAGAATAAAAGCAGCGAATAGTACAGTCTATCCGGTTTCCAGTGAAACCTTCATCCCGATTTTAAAGATCCATAGCATTCGCATCTACAACGTTAAGTGACACTGAAATCAGTTGTGCGACCAACGAAAAAGGGCCGCTTGCGGTAATTTAGGCAGTAAACAAATTTTATCAACCTATATCTTTGTGGTAACAACTTTACCTAGGTAACTCACCACAAGCCCCTTACTTTTATTAAAAGGTTCATTAACCCTTAGGTGCCCTTAGTACTTCCAGTACATGCAATTAAACTAAATCAATAAAAGGAAATCAAATTTTGAAGATCTAGTTATACCACGTGTACAAGTATAATACGAATTTCAGACAACAGATGGTGCACCAATGCAGTTTGTGCTAAAAAACTTTGACACTGCGCTACTTTGTTGGGTCATCAACAAGTGTCAGACGCGCATGAGTATTAAATTGGAAAAGTGTATATATAGTGTTGTATTATTGTGGGCAATATGTTAAAATTTATACCGAACAAAGAGCATTCGCGGACAGCATTATTTTTTTGTTTCCATTTGAAGAAAACTGCTGCTGAATCATACCGATTTCTTCGAGAAGCTTATGGGGAACATGCTCCATCGCAAGAAACCTCCCAAAACATACGAAGATATGGAATTGCAAACAATGTGGGAGGTGAGCAATTGGGCGTTAGTCAAGAAGCTGTTTATAATCGGCTACGAGAGATGGAAAAGATTTAGAAACCGGTAGATAGGAGTTCATCGACGGGCAAATGGAAAAGCGCAAAAACGCATGTGACATCTTGCTCTCTCGGTACACAAGGAAATCGGTTTTACATCGTATAGTTACAGGGGATGAAAAGGGGATTTATTATGAGAATCCCAAGCACAAAATATCATGAGTAGATCCAGGGGCACCATCCACATCGGCCGACGCTCTGTGTTTGGTGGGACCAGAGATGCGTAGTCTATTATGAGATGTTAAAACCTGGGGAAACGATTAATACTAAACGTTACAATTGACCGATTTGAACCGTTCGCTGCTTAAAAAAAGACCTGATTACCGAAAGAGGCATAACACAAAGTCATTTTTCTTCATGACAATGTTCCATCACATACGGCAAAAGCGGTTCGCGGCACGTTGGAATCACCCAGTTGTGCAGTTCTATCACATGTGGCATCGATTGATCACGAACTTGCTGAGCAGCGCTTTGGTTCGTACAAAGATGCCAAATAATAAACTCGATGAACGGTTCGCAGCAAAAGAGAAATAATTTTTACTGGCGTGGTATTCACAAATTGCCAGAAAGATGGAAAAAATGTATAACAAGCGATGGAGCATATTTTGAACAAAGCACTTTTTATCATTCTTCCGAATTTAACATGTTTTTTGGTGAAAAATAAAATCCGCATTTCATACTTGGTAGAAGCATCAAACACAGGAAATCTTTCTATGCAGAATATTACACCAAATAGTGATTCAAACTCAGACACGGTACATTCAGGTAACACCTCGAATGTTTACTATATTCATTTTGCAGAACAACCAATTAATTACTATAACAGCCAAATAATTTTCAAACTGCCCGAATTAGACACCATAATTACTGACGAAGTATTTCCGTAAGCAAATAGAATAATAATAATAAAAAACGAATTCGGAATGGAACATCTCATTAGATACTTGAAAAAATTCCAAACCAGAAGGCAATCGGCAATCTTAGCTCCGGAAAGCATGTGCAGAATTTTTTTTTATGAAAACCTCATTTTTTATTCGTGTCCAAAATGGTCGAGGACGTGACTGACGATGATCGTCAAAATTGGCGTATAGTAAAAGAGCACTGAAAAGCTCACAAAACAGGGTTACATATTGACATATTCAGTATTAACAAAGTAAGTTTCCCATTTATAATTGACCCCATTTCAAAACCATTACAGTTGTTTTTTATAAACACAAAAAATCTCACAGATATGTAACGCAACCATGACAAAATAGTTTACTTTCTCTGGAATACCACATTCTGTTGCCTCAGACTGCGAAACCACCTTTCAATTCACTCAATTCAAAGACTTTTAAGTAAACTAAAGATTAAATTGGAATACACCTCCTCATCAGAGTCCAATTGGCAAAGAAAGCAAACACCAATGCAATAGTGGCCATAGAATTGTATGTTCCATCGTTTAAAAACACTGTACATCCTTTTCAAGGCTTCACGCCAAATGGGGCGATCTTTAATCAAAATAATTTCACAAAGAGATTATTATAATAAAGATCTACTTATCCATCAAGGTGTTAACATAACACTCGCACACACAGGTTTACATTACGTAAGAATAAAGATATAGCTACAAAAAGCAATACACATACGAGACATACTATAGAGGTGCCGAAACTATGAGAGGAAAAATCAGCTGCATTAACGAGGACGACTGTATCGTTAATAATGGGAACCTGGAGCCATTACAGCGTCTCGTCAAATAGAGATATAAATTATTAATACATAACACCAAAATCGAAAATGAATCTTCGAACTGTGAACCAAACAACCGCACGTTTCCGCACGCTAACAGACAATTTGAAGGACAATCAGAAACTCTAATTATATGAAATTAAAAGGGAAACTCAAGAAATCCAAGGAGTTCTACATAACATACAGATAAGCCAACAACTAGAGTACGAACCGAATAAGAGAGATAAGCATTCTTTTGATTAGAAATAATTAAATCAAAATTACTTTTAGTTAGCAAAGATTTTAAACTTACGAATGTAAGAGCGAAAAGTATTAAAAAATATAAATTCTCTTTTCACGTTCTACAAAACTTCCAAACAATAATTGTATATACCTACAGGGTGTCTGTAAAGTGGCTAACACGAATGATGTGTACTCATTGAAGTAAGCGCGTGAATGCGAGTGAATAAGTCAACAATAAGAACTATAAAGCGAACAGAAGAGTATATTGGAAAAGTGAGGACAGTGGAACTGCGGTTTGTTGCAAAATTCTCTACTTATAAATGAGAACATCTAATCAAGATAGTAGAAAAGGCTTTTATTATTTGGATTGACGATAATGGCAAAAAGCGAGTACCAATAGATATACCAATAGATATACAAATAAAATACAAGGCATTTCAAATTTTTAATCAGCTAAAGAAACGGAGCCAGCTCAATTTTCAACGACGTTCAGTGCGAGTAAAGGATGGTTCGGGAAATTTCAAAAACGACACAATCTACATAACCTACAGCTTAGGGGTGAAATTGCATCAGGTGATGAAAAATCATCAAAGGAATATTTACAAAAAATAGCAAAAACCAAAGACAACGCATACGATCCCGACCAAGTATTTAATGCAAATGAGAAGGGTCTATTCTGGAAGAAAATGTCAAAAAGAACTTACTTGTCGATATCTGAAAAGTTTGCGACATTACTTTTTTGTAGCAACTCATCATGTCATTTTATGTTCAAAGCCGCATTGTTTATTAACAGAGTCCATACCCGTTTTCCCAGTGCAATGACGAGCAGCAAAACGGCTTGGATGACTTGTGCCATATACGAAAACTGGTTCCATAATTGTTTTCTACCTGAAGCCAAAAGTTACTCAAAATTAGTTAGTTCAAAATTATTTTACTGCTTGACAATTTCCCAAGCCTGGATGGCTAAATTTGCAATACTCAAATGTACAAATTGAGTTTCTACCGCCAAATACAACCTCGTTGATTCAACCTCAAGATCAATGCATAATTTTTGCATTTAAAGCCTATGTTTTTTAAAAAAATGGATAAAAATTCTCAACTTACGTTGCCTGAAGTGTGGAAAATTTTTACAATTCTTAAATGTGTAAAACATGTTGCAGCAGTCGTCGCTGAAATAAAAAGCAGCACTTTAGAAAATTCATGCTGGAAAATCATTTGGCTGGAATCTCCTTAAAGTTCGATTTCGTAGGGGAGGATTTCGATGATCTTAATACACATGATATTCAAGAGTTGTTCGAGCAAAGCGAAATTTCGAATACTGATCTGATAGATATGGTAAATCAAGCGCCCATTGAAATTGTCAAAAGCAGTTCCGAAAGTGATAATGCATCAGAACCATTCATCACAAATATAGTACGTGAAGGGCTTCGAATAGGTAGGGAATTGCAAACTTATTTTTAAACAGAGATCCTGAAAATGAATGGGCTTTGAAATTTTAAAGATCTGTAAAAATTACTTTTTGCCAATATGAAATGTTCAAATATCTAATCTAAGGCAAACAAATGTTGACGACTGATTTCGTAAAGTTAACCAAAACAAGTGCTAATATCACTACTGAAGTAGAAAATTTCGCCGCATCAAATCGTGAATTGACAACCATAGTAAATCAAGAAATTTCCAGTGATAGTATAAAAGTGCAAAAGAAAAACCAAAAACGGATCGTAAATTTTGGAAGCTCTAATGAAGAGTGTTGTAATAACGTGAATGGTTTTTTTATTATTATATTTACTTGTTGTTGGAGCAAACCCCCAGTTTTTCATAAAACTTCTGCTTTGACTCGGTTTACATGGTCTAAACTGTACGTGAACCTATCTTAAAATTTTGTATGAACGCTATGTTCATACATAAGGTTTCGATTTACACCATTTTTCACGTAACGTATCTACAGTGTAAATCGAGGGATGAGTGTACATTCTCGTATGTCAGTACAGTATTATGCGTACAATACGGTACAACACCGACAAGTTACGCATTTGTAAACGAATCAGAAGTTTATGATTGCACTAATAAATAAGGCGCTGCCATTAATTTATGGTTTTAGGTTATAATAAAAAAATTACTTACATTCAGTCTTCGTATGAAATCCTAGCTTCTACGAAATAAAATCTGGAACCGTTTTGCAGTTATACTGATTACAGCTTTAAGTTTTATCTGCAAAATGAATGTTAAAAAATTTAAAAATTAGAATAGTATGAAAAGTGTTTTAAAAAAAAAATAATAATTTAACAAACAAAAAATAATAAATTTCAATCATATTGTCTCTAATATAATTTTTCCCAATTTAAAAGAGCAAGCCATGATTTTAATTCGCCTAGTTTTATGTAATCTCCAAGTACATCATGAATAACTAAGTAGTGAGCTTTTAACGATCTTATTGATTAATTTAAAATTTTAAAGCTCTAATATTTACAATAGAGTGTATTGTTTCGAGTACATCCATCTTCCTCACACTCTCATTAAGTTAAATAAAAGCGCTAAAAATGGTATATATACTCAACAAGTTTTAATCAATTAATAAATATCCGTTTTAATCGCCATACTTCAGCATTTCATTAGTGAAATTTATTTACCGAAATACTATAGCAAGTCTGATTGTTTTTACCCAAAATGTAAATTGTTTAAACAACTCCAAAAATAGTTCACAAAAAACTGTAATCAAATGTGTACTCAATCCACCACAGCCATTAACATAACCAAACCCCCTTTATTACACGATTTATTATAAAAAAAATCATCCCGAATATATATGACTACATTATGGTGAACCGCTCAATTCATTTTTTTGTTGGTGAATACATAAAAAACCACCCTAATTTGATATATACATACTCGTACTCGTATAGTGTACAAGCCTAATTTTATTGATGTCATCATATCTGTATCATAAAAATTTTGTTGCTATATGATACTGAAGGGGTGTCTATAGCTATATGTGACTTATGTCAATATCAAATCATATTTGTATGTGTATATTAGAAATGTCTAAAGATGATTTTACATTTAATTTAGAGGATATAAAACTATTTAAGTAATTAAACATGAATTAATTTGCTTCATTTATTTTATGGACCCGAATCGAATGGTTATATATTTTGTATAAAAACAAATCTCGTATACCGATTTATCATCTAGTAATTAATAATAAAACCAAACTTCTTTGAAATATAATAAATAATTTTCAAAGTAAGCAGCAAATGTTTGATTTTATTTTCATTTCTTTGGTCCAGTCGAAATGATAATTGATAAATAAATATTTATGTTTCATATTTTTATTTAAAAGATTAAAAAGACATACGACGATGTCAAAAAACACAGTAATATCTAAGTCTTATTTATCGCCCTTTTGATTTTGAGGTTGAAAAGAATTGGAAATTTGGAAATAAGGAGAAATGGTTACCCTTAGAAGCTGTTGGGTTTTATAAATAAAAGTTTGGACTCATTAAATTGAATGGATTTCTTTTCATCATATTTATTTGTATATTATTTTGTTTTCTTATATTATTACAAGAAATGTGCATATATTTTTCTCGTAATTAATTAAGTAATTACTTATGATTCGTTAACTAGTAATAAATACGTATTTTCTTGTAATATATTTTTGAAGATTGTCTTTTTCATTGTATATACAAAGGAACAAATGAGTAATACTTGGGATGGCAGAATAATATTAAAAAAGGGATATTTTAATTGCTCGATTAATAGGATCAAAATATTTTATATTTTTTTTAAAGGAATATTTTTAATAATTTGTTAAGTTTTGGTCAATTAAAAGTTTTAAGGTTGTGATGGTGATTAGAGATATATACTTGGATATTTTTGTAAATTTTTATTCTTCTCTCTCTTCCTCATCCTTGGTGCGAACTAAGGTGCAACAGAGACGCGACAACAATGTAGCTGCATTTAATTTCCACCTGACCCATAATTAGACCTGAGGCCATTTGTGGTTCCAATTAATAATTATTTAAAAAAATTATTTTATAGAAAAAAAGCAAACAACTCAAACATGTCTGTTCGACGTGAAAGTCAAAGGCTTCATTAATGGAATTTCTGAAACTCGTCACCCAAGATAACACTGTTCAATTTTCTACCACCTTACCCTTTACTCCGTTGCATAAATGAGTATACAATTTTTTGAAAAACTTGCATGTCAACATTTTTAACAAATTCATTGAACTATCTGGATAAAGATGACCAAAATCCATGTCAATCTTTAAATATAAAAATGTATAGATTACAGAATATGAATTACAGAAACAGCTCAGTCTTACAGAAGTTGAGGTCTTCCAGTTGTGCTCGAAGGTTGCCCATGGTTCGGTATGGTATTTGAACAACTCTTTAGCTTCTTCGGCATCCTTATCTACTTTTTCGATAAATTATTTTTTGTAATGTAATGCCCAATACCATCGGATAGTTGATCTTCTTCGATGGACAGCTTTGCTCGGTTCGTGGAAATCCTATTCTAAAATTCCAATTTGTCGCAAATTAGTTTTGTGATTTTTGTTTCGCTTTTTTATTTTTCCATCTTGGAAAGTTCTCGTTTTTCAAGGGGACAATATTTCACTATCGAATCTGTGAAATGCTTAGAGGCAATTAGATAATCTAAATTTAATCACACCTTCCATCATAACATCGTGCATCTACCGAAAATATTTCAGTAATGTGGAAGGTTTTAATGCTTTTTAATTGTCTTTAATACCAGTAAGTTTAAATGTTTCTGAATCGATATTTAAAACTTTTTGATCGTAACAAGACCTTTGACGGGCAAAGTCTAAATTTTCTACACAACAAGTTTGGGTTTACTCCATTTTCATCATACAAAGTGTACAAAACAAATTGTCACCAAGATTGCGAAAACACAAGAATCGAATTTAATACCAAGTTATCGCCAATCACTATACCGAACACAAAGTTAACCATTTTTATACCTGCCGTTGTAAGTATTTTAATGCCCCGCGTTTCGAGTAATTTTCCACTAGAGGAGCCAACGCCTTATCGCGAACATCGCAACGAAAATGTTAGATAATTTGGAAAATCTTTTGGGTATTGTTGGAAAAATTTAATAAAATGTGGCGATGGCTTGGTTACCAGATCGACTCCCCAGTGGGTTGTTCGTCTCAAAAAATTCATAATACAAAAGCAACGGAATGACGTTTTCTTTATTATCTAGTGTCATTTTTGCTACCAAAGTTCACTCTGCACAAAATTAGTTAGCACGCTTCTGTTTTCAATTAGTTTGGCTCCATTGTTTTTCTAATAGATCTTTTATCTCAAAAAAATTTTTATTTGAATAGAAATAGGCATTAAAACACCTTCACTTTTAACTTCTTTAATCACTAGTTTCTAGTGATCATTCCATTTTCTAGTCCTTCAATTCTTTGATCAGTAAAAATTCTGATTTTAATTTTTGTAAACGGTATTTCACAAAAGTTTAGCAAGTAATACTTTAGAGTGGTTTCCATGCGATTTTTTTGCACTGTTTGATTCTGCTAATAATAACACTGACGATAGACGTTGGTAATTCTTGGATACTGTATAGTTTTAATACAAATTTTTCCACATCTGCTTTAAACCGAATAAGATCATCCTGACAAGACAAAGTTGAACCGATAGATGTGTCTAACATATAATAAAATGTTAGATGATATAAATGCGATATTTAAAATGTTTACCAATTGCTATATATTTTTAAATGTTTCATTTGAGGTCGATTGTTGATCAGTCGGAAGCTTTGAAGATAAGTTAATTCTTTATTAAAAGTTTGGCATTAGTGTACGTGTTTCAAGTGGCATTTAAAACGGTCTAAATGAGCGAATTTTTGAAAACAATCACCTTGATTGTATACTAATACCTCGCCGGAAAGCCATCCATGAAAATATTAGTTGTACTTGCAAAGAAGTGAGATTGATGAAAATGTTTGATCGCATTTAAAACTATAATTTATATGTTTTCAGTGCATGTAATAATGTGATGGATTAATATTTTGACAATTTTTTTCATTGACAAGTTCAATTAAGGAAATTTTGATTTCAATTAGGAAAATGTTTCGTAGTTAAAATCAAATTTTAATTTTTTTTCTAAACTTTACGAAATTTTAATGAAACCCCAAAATCTGTTTAATATTAAAACATTTAAAGGTATGCCTCAAATTTATTAAATTAGTTTCAAATAAAATTTGTTGTGCATTAAACCAAACGAGCAAATTTACATTCAAAAGGAATTGGTTTAGCTACCAGAAGACAATATTTTTCAAAACCACCAAACCACCAAGATTTTTGAAAAATTTTTTACCAAATTTTATCATGTTTTATAATTTTAAAAAAAATATATTTTTCTGTGAGTGAGGTCACGCAATCCGGGACCACATCATCCGGACCCAACCAAAAAGCATAAATGGCAATATCTGATTTTTTAACCGGAAGCTGGCGCCATATAAAGACAGCCGGAACCAAACCATCTATGACACAAGCAGCACGATTCATTTGCATCTGATTTTTCAGCCGGAAGTAATATTAGGCCAGCCGAAACCATTTCAAGCCAGCCGGAGATTAAAAAGAATTTGAAAATAAAGTATGTAAATCTATTTAAAAAATCTATTTCGAATCCGTATCGAACAATTATCCGGATCAGCAATTAAGGGATAAGCTCCAGAGTCTCGGGCTTCAAGGGAATAAAAACAAGGGCGATGACCGTGACCATCATCACCGACGCCAACATCACTAGCGATAACGCCGATTACCTCAAACGACGACTTCAAAGTTCAGCCTGGCAAAGAAGAAGTAAAAAATGAGGAAACCAGTACTTGCCTTTACCTGAACAACAAATCCATCCTTGGATATGGGAGATGAAGGTACTTTTACTTTAAATGAAGAAAATGCAAGCAGCTCAGGTTACCAAGTTTTATCAACAAAGTGCCAAATTAAACCAGAAAGGTGCGGAAATAAACCAGCAACTCCTGAACAAGATGGTCAACGTGCCGAGCGGTCCAAACAGCAAAACATGAAGAACGAAAAACTCTATCAAATTCAGCATACCCAAGAGCTTGAAACGCAAGGGCTTAAGCGAGAAATAAAGAACCTTCAAGAAGAAGCAAACAATCGTTTTAACAAGATTAAAAATAAGTTTAGGGAAGTTAAGGCATGTTTTCAAGTTCATACCTCACAAACAATTGAAGAAAGACTGCTGAAAAAAACGTATTCGACAGAAATAGTCGCCGATAGTTCAAATGGAATTTTAAAGCCTCCAGCATTCGATGGTGAGCGGCAGTAAAGCAAAATGGTTGGACCGCAGAGGAGCAACTCTAATCAATCATTTTGGCCTTCGAGGGAAACCTGCACAGGTTTGGAAACTACATTGACAACGGAACACAATTATGAGCGAGTTATGACTGTAATGGTTGAACAGGCTAAAACTGGGTGCATTTATCAGTGCCGTTAAAGATGATCATCTGAAACTTAATTTTCAAAACAATAAAAGGAGTAAAAACATAAGTGAAGTATTGGTGTGGGTATTAGAATATGAGGTGCAACTGAATCAATAAAGTTACGTAAGCTTGATTCGTAGGATATCACACTAATAAAGGCACTAATAAAAGACGAGATAAGGATACCAAGATAAACTTTCCGATCGTTATATCTAAGGTAAACGAACGCATTTCCCATTTTGATGTTGGCGATACCAACAACCTAGATATTACAAGAGATTGTAAATCATTCATTGACTTACTAAACAGCGGTAGATCCACCTTAAGAAAATACGCAACGAACAAACCCTTTGGAATCCATACCGGCACATCTAAGAAATTAAAATCGATTGGAATTTAACGGGACGATGCCATTAAAACACTTGGACTTCACTGGAATCTTAGACTACACTCCAGCCGCAGATACTATCGGTTTCAATGTCGTCCAATCTACGTGTAATATCTTTAAATCTAACGAGCAAAGCCTGCTTTCGGACAGTGCAAAACTTTTTGACCCATTAGGTTGACTGGCACCAATAAAAGTTTTAGCCAAGCTTATGATGCAATAGATCGAACTTGACGAAGAACTTTTTCCCACATATCAACAAAAAGGCAGAATTTTAGAAAGTCACTGCTGGCAGGAATATCTATATCCCACGTAGGATCCATTTTGAGAAGAATAATAAAAAAAGAGTGCCATGGATTCTGCGACGCCTCAGAAAAGGCCTATGCTGCTGCCATCTACTATCATATCCACAAACTCAGAAGGTATCATCAATTTAATGCTTCTTACGTCCAAAACAAATAGTGCTTCTATTAAAAACTGACTTTTACTACCTCGTCTTGAGCTTTGTTGCTGCTCACTAAACTAATGCACAAAGTTAAAGAAGCAATGCAAATCCTGGAAATAACTTCGTTCGTTTGAAACGTTTAGATGGTCATATTATGTTGGATTCGAGGGCCTCCATATATATATATACAAAATTTTGGTGAGCAATTGGATATCAGAAATTCAAACCGAGCTTACCGGTAATTGAGCTAAACAGCAATTCATGGTGGACGGGTCAAAATTGGTAAAAATTGGTTACAATTTCGAACGTTGGTCACAACAAACCACAGCTCCAAGTCAAACTAACTTCGCTAAACAAATAGTGACATTTCCAATGTAGAGTGTAGAATGATTTTCAAACGTGAGCAAAAATAATTCGCATTGTGAGAGCGACGATTTATAAATAAATGCATACAAAAATATATGATGGAATTTAAATTTTACTATCTGCTAACGTACATCCGAAGTTCCAGAATGAAATCACACAAATCAATGAAGAAGGCTTAGTATCAACAAAAAGTACCCTACTTTCGCTCAATCCATATATCGATGAACATAAAATGCTGAGTGTAGGATACCAGACATCAAAAATACTGCCACCAAAACTACATACACAAAGCAATTAATCAATGATGCGCATTTAAAAACATTTCATGGGGGAATTCAATTAACTCTACCACATCTTAGACACAGATAACGGATCATGAACGGCAGAAGTAACCTACACTTAGAGATAGCAGAATAGATCACGTGTTATTGATTCAATGATCCAAGAAAACACTACTTCGATTAAAGAAAAACACCAGGCTCTGTACCAAGCAACCGCTGAATTTAAACGTGTACTAGCCAACAGTTATATCAATAAAATATCACCTTTAAATGGTTATTAGAAACACAACTCTTCTCTATGAAGCGCAGATTGAAGCACGTTAATTTTATCCGATTCAAATGAATTAATAATACTAACCCCAGGACACTTTTAATTGGTAGTTTGCTAATTACAACTCAAGAATTAAATTTGCTAACCGAAAATATTTCTGCCAACCATTGGTGGAGGCTACTCCAAAGATGGATCAAGATTCCTGGAAGCAATGGTCAAATGAGTACATAACTGAATTACAACAAAAATATAAGTGGCCATAAACAAACATTGTTTTAATATAGGAAAATAACCTGTCAACCACAAACTGGCCTTTAGGAAGAATTATTGAATTACATCCTGGTAGAGATAACCTAACTAGGTGCTATACCACTAAAGTCTAACAACTCAGGACAATAGGGATCTGAAATCGTTTTCTAGCAAACATCTGATATGCGCAACCAACAAATTAAAAATACTACTAATTCTACCACCAAGCTTATTTGTATTATTAATAAGTTTCACAATCTATAGCACCAAGTTTATTCACCCACTAAGTTGTTATTTGGAGGACACATTGAGTCGCAGATTTACCAATCAGTAGTTGTATACATCAATCTCACAACGTGTTGCTATAATTTATTACAATACAGAACTTTGGTGAGAAACATTGATCAACTTTGCATGGAGACAACTGTAGGCACACGTCAAATGTGCTCTATGATCAATATTCAACTTACCTACCCTTCAAACGCTGTATTCTTAATATTGTAAGCAATTTGGCTAGAGACTTGTTTGGCGTTCTAGATGAATGTGATGCAAAACAAAATGAAGGAGAAAAAAAACCAAGCTAAATCAAGTGCATCTGTTAATTCTAGTTAAAAATCAAACATAGATTGCTGATTTTACTCTGAATATTTCAGAAAGAACTGAAGCAGAAAAAAACTTCATTTGTAAGTTCTAAAGCAACAAATAATTTCCCAAACAAAATACATTAATATTAATCAAAAATTAATATCTTCCACATTTCACGCGCTTCTACTTTTACTGGATTTAAAGATACACAACAAAATATGAAAACACAATATCATATCATCCAGCGGAAGATTGTCTGAACAACATTTGATATTATAATAGAAACTTTCAATGAGAAACAATGCGGGATACTAAGTTTCGAACCTTTGCAGTAACCGCCATACATCGTGATGAATACTATTCATGTCTATTCATTCCGCATACAACAACAAAATTTATTAGCATCACAATAAACCATTCAACCGCTAAAAGGAGTATCGGAATACTCACAAGAAACATCAACATCAAGTTGAAAAACAATAGTATGATTTTGTCAATTGAACAAGAACAGCAGTTAGTGAAGTTTGTGATGGGAACTTCGCAGTGGTACAGCTACCATGTAACGGAATAATTTCCCTTAAAACACATGTACCTTAAAAGAAGGATAAATTCTTATAAAAACTCAAAAATCTTCAAAGAAATCAATTGACTCAACATAGCTACGAACAGTCGACTACTTTGGATAAAAAAACAAACAAAAATAATTCAATAGATTTTGAAAAGTTATCTGAAGAAAATGACACCAGAGACCTACATAAGCAAATAATACACCCACCCACAAGGCGAACAATGGCCAATGACAATGATTGTATACGAAAGGGGGTTGTGTGGATTTTTGGATTTACCTAATTTCATTATAACCATTAATTATTAATTTTTGTAGTTTTTGAATTGTGCCTTCACTAAATGCGAATACAGCACTTCGGATGCACCCAATATCTGATCATGATATTCAACAATACACTCTATTATATTGAATTCTTGCAATAATCGGTTTTGTTTATTCCCCCTCAAAGGACTAAGCGACCAGATACTCGCAAATAGTTCCCGCGAGCCCATAATATGTTTTGTAAAGCCGTTAACCCTAACTATTCCAAATGGCGTTACATTAATACCGTACATAATAGTTCGTTGGGTGAAGCATGATTTATTTCCGGAATATAGGACTCCCATTTCATACATTTCGAAGCAATAAAATAGTGTTTTCAATTTTTATTCAGACATTTAGCGATTTTTTACTTTCACCGTAATATATAAAAATGAATGTTTCTATGTGTGTCCCGTATGCGAAGGTTTCTGAGTTGGTACATCTAAGGCTGGACCTTGAGGTCTAGCGGCTACGGTACACATTTTTTTCGAAAATATAAATGTTTTTTTATTTTTCCCAAAGAATGAGTTTACGAACGGGGTTATATAAATTAACTGACATGCTCGTATCTGAGGGGTCCAATCCTGATTCTAATTTTGCATAGATATTTTACATTAAAATGAGCAGGTTTTCGTAATATTTTTAAAGAGGTCGGCCCCCTGGATCTAGGTGCTCCTGTATGATTTTTCCTCAAATAAGCCTGTTTTTCCCGAAAGGGCGTTTCAGCCGTTCAACCGATCGTCATGAAATTTTCACCATGTATAAGTTACATGCCCAAAACACACTTTAAAATATTTTTAAGGGGTTTGCCCCGGAGTCTAAAGATCCCGATACAAATTTTTTCTAAAATTTCGTTTTTTTAAATATTTTCACGCAAGTGAAGGGGCCACTAAATTAGTGATATTCTCGTGGGTCCGTCCATTGGATCAAGAGGGCTCTTCTTATAAGCTTTCACACTTTTCATGCAAACGGATTCTAATTTTGGGTCTAGGTGGTCCCATAAAATTGTTTCCCAAAAATATTTACAATTGGGAATGGAATCGCTTCAGCGAACATAAGAGAATACAGCTGACTCTTAAATATTGTAGGAAACGAATTGCGTTATCAATTAATCGAATCGAAAATAACGTATCCTACTAGGCCTTCTAAAACAAATGAACAGCGTGAGTAGAACGTTCTTTTCTAGAGCAAAATAATCGCTTACGATAGTCGATCAATAGAAAAGTCAGTGCTGATTTAAAGTTAGAAGCATTTAACTTCTAATTTCTCCCGTGCAACTCCAGGGTAATTCAGCTAGTACTTAATAAATTAGTATTGGTTATTAAGAACTATTATTGTTATTAAGAACTAGTATATCACTATTGTGAGCGAACACCAGCGGTAAGCTATGATAATGTATTCAAACGAATACACAATTAAACAAACACTCTTGCGGCGTATATCGAAAGAAAAAAATTCTTGCACTTTATAAAATTAGAAATGGGCTAGTACCAAAGATAAGTTAAGCCAAAATTTAAACTGATTGAAGTCGTCAATATAAGTACTGGTTGCGGCATGGAGTATACTGCCTGAAAGAGAGAACGAGGAGAATGTATGGACACTAGTCCAGCACAAATTGAATGGGAAATAATTTTGTCACTAAAGACCAAAAGCCCCTGGAGTGAATGGAGTCTTACCATGTTGAATAATTAAACAAACTTTTCACATATAAGAAATGTTAGTAAAAAAACAGCATTCTATCTTATGCGAAAGCTTGGTTCAAGTAGTGACAGTTAGAATGCTACCCGTACAAAGAAAGGTTGGATTTAAAATGGTCGTCAAAAATGAAATATAAATAGTTTTTTGATATGAAATAAACTTAATTAAAAATGTTGTTTATCTAAAACATTCTGTAATTTAAAAATCGAAATAAACGGAAAATTTTATTTCCGCTTTTAACACATTTTTAAGCTAGTTTCAAATGAATTAAGAAACATCCCTTTAAAATTGTTTTTTATTTCATTTCATTGACCAAATTATTTGCAATAATTCTTAACAAGCTCTATGATTGCAATCCTTATCTATCTATGAATTTAAAAGGAAAGCGGGAGACTGGATATAACCGGGTATAAAAATTATCAAAATAATTTTTTGCAACTGCCTATATTTTTTCAAAATTAATTAATATAAAACAAAAAAACCTTTCTCCAAATTAAAATATTAGGCGAGAATGGATTAAAACGGATGTGGTGAAAAATCTATGCATCACGAACCTTTGGTTAATTATTATGTAATATTTATCTATTCCAATAACATAATTCATCACCAAGCATATGTTATTTTGACATAAAAGTGTAAATAATTTCTTCATTCTACATGAATAATCATTATAAGATTGTTTTCTCTTTAATTGATAAAAATCAAACTCAACGTTAAATATATTTTTTAAAAATGAAGATGAAGAAATTATCATTACCGAATAGCAAAAACGAAGACGAATAATAATATTAATAAAAAAGAAAAAATATTCCCAGAAGTTAATTTCCTGTTTATGGTTTGCCTCAAAATTTGAAAAGCCAAAAAAAAACAATTTGAAGAATTGAAAATCAACGATTTTCATCTCATTCCGTTCTGGGATGATGATTTCATTTCTGTTTTGCGCTTTTTATTTTCTATTAACTATCCAGCCATCTGAAAAAGAACAACAAAATGTATTCTTCATTATCTAGATTTTTTCCCAAAAATGGTGTGACAATACAATAAAATAAAAAAAAAATTAAGAGAGGAATAAGATGAAAATGATTTTGATAAGTTCATATTTTTGGTTGACGATACGATATAGGTATTTGCGACACAAATCAAATAAGGATATTATGCTTTTATCATACTGTCTTAAAATAAGTTGGGTTTATCTGTCATAAGTTTAATTGAATTTGTATTGTTCGACTATCGCCTACTGAAATACTTGTAAGTACCACGGGCGGTAAAAATTTCCGATCGATATTTTTTAGTATTTCTGTATTGTACTGCTAATTTATTGTATACAATCTCCAATATTATAATTTATATAAAGCCGCGTTAATACCTTCAACTCATAAATTTTTTATAAACATAAATTCAACTCAATCCATTGAATCCATTAAAATTCCAGCTAAAATAAAATGAATAAAAAATTATTTAATTAAAATTACCCTGTATATTATGCGTAGTTATGATGAGCCCCATTAACCCAACTCGTATTTCTCCCGCGCACCACCATTCCACCACCCCTTCAAGTTTAAGTTAAGCAAACGAAAAAATTTAAGTTGCTAATCTTTTGATCTTCAAATGTCTTATGAAAATGATAATAGCAAGAAAAAATTTATTTAAATTTTTATTTTAATTTTTCGATTTTTTTATGAAATAAATCAAAATAATTTTTTTTAAATCACCAAAAGAGAAACTTAAAAATTTTCTTTTTGCCTTAAATACAGTATTTAAATCAATAACGATTAAAAGAGATAAACCCCAAGGTAACATTCATTGTGTTTTTTTCTTTTTGGAACATTTTTAAGAAATTCTATCGTGTTGTAAAATGGTATGAGCGGATAAAATGGAAAAACCATCACCATGATAAAAAATGTTTTGTATACTGGGATACGGGAGATATAAAGATATAAAGAGACGTGGGTGGTCGTAATTTATCGGAAAAGACAATCCATGAAAGATATTATTATTAATATTACTATCATTACTCTTATTAATATTATTACTACAGTGTTCTTACCTTGTTGTATATTATAAATTTAGTAATACCGAAACGATAATATAAAAATGGGTACACAAAATTTTCGTATATCCTTTTGCACAGTGTTAGTCTTTATATATCTTCCTGAGAATAGAAAATAATTTTAATATTTTGCTGGTGTTTTATTATAGATGTTAAAGATTTATAGAATGGGGTATATAAAGATTTTCATGTATGTTGATGATGATAAACCGCCTACCATCCAATAATACAATTAAAATATAAATTATTGGTATAATAGAAAAAATTAACAGAAATACCTACTTCATATTATCTTATTAATTTCTTCGAAGAGATTAAGAAATTTCATTCAAAATTTTTGTGAAAATAATAAATATATAATAACTATAAATTAAATTGTCAATCGTAAAATTTTATGAACCATTTCAAATAGAATTTAATAAATTTTAAAAAATGTAAAAGTTAGCAACATTATCAACGCTTGTCACTAACATCTCATGTAACCAACATATCAGTTAGAATATGAAAACTTTTTCATGTAAAAAATAAAAGAGAAGTAGAGAAGTCGTATAGTTCGTATTAGTCTACGAGCCAAATTTATTAACTGGCGCCAAAACAGATTTAAAAATAAAATTAGTGAACATTGTGCATTGTGCATGATACCATCCCACAGAATATTTCAGGCGACCCTGTCTCCACGAGAACAGCAGCTGTCTAAATCACTCCATACCCACGAAAATATAGGTAGTGATCAACGAAAATTCCAGATTGTTCATAAAGATATTTTAATCAAATATCTAACGTGATGATCTACAATTGTAAACGAAGATCACTCAAAGGGAAACACTACGGTTTATTAAAAAACTACGCAGAATGCGAGCGACGATTTACAAATGTATTTCACTGGCCGTGCACTATAAAAGCCTTTAAAGAAACTTCCAACCTTCTAATAAATAAATAAAAAACCCGGGACATGATCCTTACGATAGTAACGTAAACAAAACGAACAAATATAAAAATATAATAAATTTAAAAATTTTAATTTACAAAATACTAATTAATTAATAAAAAAACAATGTAACAATAAATATATAATTAATTCTCGAAATAACCGACGTGACTAATTCCTAAAAAAAATTATAAATAAAAATTATGTATGTGTTTAGCGGTTATTCACCAAAAATTCAAAACATTTAAGCCGACTGCACAAGAGCGAGCGAAAATTTATAATTTTTGATCCGCACGCTAAACCAATAAATAAGTAAATATTTTTCCATCATTTTTTTCTATATAAAAATTCTCCTGCGAGTTTTTATTTTAAATCCATGCAATATTTTCTGGGGCCGAAGCACTCCCTTCTCTTTCGCGGTTGATTTTCCCGTCTTACTTTACGCAATTCCTGCCAAATCGAAGACGTACGACTACAGGATCGATTTAAGTTACTATCTGCGCATTGCATAGCTCCATGCCAGCATATAGTACTGGGCATGGACCCATGAGTTTTGCACGCCGATAGAGAGTCGTAGTTGTGTTCCTTTTAATCACAGATCGTAATCTGTTGACAAAAATTTCCTTTTGCATCCTGCCCCTATCGGGATTCGAACCCGGTACCCCGATTCAGATGCCAAAGCTTTAACCACTGTGCCATTTGGTCGGTTTCCCCTGCGAGTTAAAATATTTTTATCATTGCGCTACTTGGTTCGCAGACGACCAACCTATAGATATACAACAATTTTGCTTAAAAAACAAACTGAGCAAGCGTTTTGCTATTTTATGACAAATATTTGTCATTCAATTTTTTTTTTAATAAATAATAAAAATATTGTATCGTCTAGACCGACTTCGGTACTACACAAATTTTTAACGCAGTTGAAATTTTCAGAATCCCATTCGAGCGGCGTCTGCATTGGTAATAATAATTTATTGGGTGGTATTTGGTGGTTATTTGGTGGTTATAAGGGCCCACTTTGGAATCTTCATGTTTCTGCAGTTGGAATAATACAGGGATCTCAATCGTAAGGCAGAATAAGCAAAAAAAAATCGATGTTAATAAAAACACAATGACAACAATGTCAATCGATTGAAGGAAACGTCAATAATGTAGACGAATTTTATTAAGCAAAAACTATTAGTTAATAACTTAAGACTGTGAGTGCGGGTAAAATCTCACAGTCGTGCAGCAGTCTTTAGACGTAAATAAATTGTTAAAGGAATTTCAAAAATACCACCCAAAAGAAAACATATTGTATAATTTTAAAATGTTTCAGTAGTCCATAAACTTAAAGTTAAATTAAAGTTCAGTGTTGAGTGAAAGTTGAGTGAATGTCACCATGCTTTTATGTAACATCTATCAAATGCCAATCTTCATAATGATGTTCAGAATGTTGTCGTAATCCTGGCATGAGCAAATTATCCCCGAAACGTGTGAGTTGTGATTTACAATATTTTTGCAATTCAAATGGTTATTAATCGAAATTTTGGACGGTTCTCATTAATCCCGTTATGTTTTTCAAGAAGATTTATAAAATCTCAATGTTCATGATGATTTATCAGAATTTTGTCATAATTCTGGGATACGCAGATATGGCCCCGAAACGTGTAATTTGTGAGTTAGCAAATTTTGGAATTCAACTGATTACTAATCTAGATGTTGCATAAATATTGTAAATCACAAGTCACTTCGGGGCTGTCGTTGGCCATGCCAGAACTATATCAAAACTCTGAAAATCATCATAAACATTGAGATTTGATAGACCTTACTGTGTTAGGAAACTTGAAAACTTTTGATTAGTAATGATTTGAATTACATAAATTTAGTAAATCACAACTCACGCATTGAGGCTTGATATACCTAAATGATGAATTTGATATACCTTAGTGGAAAACATAACGGAATTGATGAGTACCGGGCAAAATCTCGATTAGTAATCATTTAAATTGCAAAAATGTAAATCAGTTCAAACGAAACTGCAATTCAATTGTTCGTCAAAATATTTGCTACACTATGGTCGATTTCAGAAATCTTGGAGGTAGCAAAAGCTTTCGTATTCACAAGCCAATAAGAGTACGTGCAATTATCAAACTAACATTATAAGTGAGACTTCGGCAATATCTCTGTGATTTGCCAAATCCACAATGTAATGAACGTCTAAATTTCGAAATTCTAAAAGATTTTGTTGTAACACACAAAATGTGTATTAGTTGTATGTATTTGGTATGTATATCTACAGATAAACAACATCTTATTTTAGTTTGTGGGCTACAATTGATACCTTTAGTTAGGTGGTTTTTGAATTTTAAAATTAAGTATTAAAATTGCATTTACTATTTTCTGTTACTTTACAAATTATACATATTGTTACGAATTTCGGGCGTTCGATATACGGATTCGTAACGGATTTTTCAAATAAAACAAACAGTTTTCTGCAGATAGGTCCATCAAGTGCCATTCCTGGCAGTTCTCGAGCCGGTGACGGTGGTGTGATTCTTCTCCGAATGAATCCCTTTATACTCGGACTTCCTGTTTACTTCGGTCGAAACCCCACGACTCAGCTCATCTCCCCTGTGACTTTAAGTTTAATGCCTACTAAGCACTGTTCGTTCTCTCACGACCTTTTGGCTGATAATATTTGGTAGTGTACACGTTATTCACATGACCACCAAATGATATATGTTGGTAGAGAAGAATTCGTAACACTACTTCCACCTTAAATCTGTTCGTCCTGAACAGACTATCATGTGTATCGCTTTAGTCTACCGCTTTTGACGATTTTCCGTGAACCTCCAAAGTTTTCTTGTACTCGATACAAATCGTCGTTGCTCATAGTATGTCTCTCCATCGCAGCCTTCTGGAACGCTTCTTCTTCAGCAAGCAACTGAGCTGTCGGACTTATTCTCATTAAACGTATTATAATCTTCGGCTGGACTCTCCAATGATCTTTCCTCTTCTTAGTAAGCCAACACGTCCCTCGTTTTCAGTATTCCACATTTCGGTATTGGTCTGGGCCTTAAACTTTTGTATTGGTTGTTTCTTGAACTTTCTGTTATTATCCGTAATCCCGGTCACAGTTCCTCCCGCTAGATATCAAGTTCTCTTGTTCAAGGATTAGGCTGTCTGGTAAAAATGTCATATCATCTAGTTAAATTTTGTTATCGCGCCGCTTCGCATATATGGCCGCTGTAATTCCCTTGTCTCTGAACGATGTTTGCCTGCGACTGTTCGCTTTACAAATGCCTCTACCACTGTAACGTTATCCGAATTAAATCTTCGCACCGGTATTGATTTAGTGAATAGACTTCCAGTTATCGCGTTGTGTTTCAACTCTAACTCTGTCACGATCCGGTCATCACCTTCCTCTGTTTTTGGTGTGGTTTATAATACATCTTCTGCTTTGTCTCTGGAATCAAAGTGCAGTACTCCATGTTGAATGTTGAAACGCTCGAACCGAGATTAATCATCGAATGTCTGATGTTTAAAACTTCACTCGAGCACTCGGCAACAACGTACAGTGCAATCTGTGAACCTCCTTCATTAGTTTGTGAGATATGCCACTCACAGATGTCATCAACTTTTTTAATTTAACTTGCAAATTCCTGCTGGTTTTTAAACTTGAACTCTTCAACTCGGTCGCTCCACTGGTTGTGAACTTCTTGATTGTTCTTCACAAGATAACTAATCACTTCCTGCAGTTGTACGTTATGTTGTTTATCCGGCTCAGCAAACTGCTCCTATTTGGCATAAAGCTTGTCCAGTTTAGCATTATTTATCATCAGTTGAAGCGAGAGGGCTTTTATCATATCGCCCATAGGTACCGAGCGCTGGATTGGTTTGCTCGGGAGTAAGCGACTGCACAAACATTTTGTTTCATGCCTCAATCCGATTCATCGTAAAGTTTTAAATGATTTTCGGTAGGTTGAAAATCTTGACCTTTTGATGACCCAAAGCACCATTCCTTAACGTATCTCTATATGCTCGAACTTCCTCCCATCTAACTTTTTACGGCCTCGAAATTAGCTCTTTCTTGTTTCCTCTTTCTTTTTTAAATAAACAAACAGCGTTTAAAGTACTTATTTTATTTACACTAACACCTTTAACTTTTGAACTATTCACTTTTTCACTGTTTACCACTGTTCACAAATTTCACTTTTACTTTTCTCAATGTTCACTTTTTTTCTTAACTTGCACTGTTCACAGGTTAAATTACAACTGCCTCTGCATGGCAATTTTGCCACACTTATCTACTTATTCTGTATTGCTGTTCTATATTACATCTAGGTGAGGTTACCAAGACGTTGGAATGGAAGCTTGGTTTCGAACTAATGAAACTTAAAAATTCGGTAGTCTCATCAGACTGCAGTGACCAAACTACAAAAATATTGAAAATACTTTGCACTTACGTATAAAGTATAATCTCAATGCCTTAGCCAGTTATAATGTTTCACTACGCAATTGTCAACCCCTTCGTAACCTCGAATTTTATTGCATTTAACGCTTACATGCGATTTCTATATGAAATTTAGTTCGAAACCAAGCTTCAATTCCAACGTCTTGGTAACCTCACCTAGATGTAAAAGCAATATCTGGCTATCTCAACCAGAACAACCCAAATTTCATATGTTCTATATTATTCCATTTATAAAATCTGGCGATGTCTGCATATTGCACACAATAGTAAATCACATGTAGTTGTATTCGCAAACATTCCACGTCATCACAATTCCCCTGTTTTGACGATTAACGCCGTTATTAATTCCAGTACTTTCCATGATGATTATCGCCACAGTTTATAATTGCTTTCGTTAATTTCACATGCCCCTCCACATTTAATGCCATGGTAAAATTTAATTTCCAATAACCAGTATTGGAGCAATACTTGTTGCGGTAACTTCGATGCATGTTCGCGACCTTTGGATTGATAACACAGTGCTGTACACCTTAACCTTTCGATCACCAAGTGTTTTACGCGTGGAGAGAAGAATTCGTAACAATATTATAGTTATAAAGGGTAATCTAATAGGAGGTACTTTTTCTAATTGGGATTCTCATTGGGATTCATGCGTCACAACTGTTATGTCCATATGACATTTGTGTTCAGTATTCATTGATATTTCACCATGAATAGACTTACGCGAGAACAACGTTTACAAATTGTGGAAATTTATTGCAAAAATCAGTGTACAATGAAAAATTGTTTTCGTGCTCTTCGACCATTTTATGGTGTTCATAATCGTCCAACTGAACGCACTATTCGCTAAATAATCAATAAATTTCGAACCACTTTTTCATTATTGGATATTCACCAACCGACTAAAGTGCGTACAAGTCGATCTTTTGTGAATATTGGTACTGTAGCTGAAAGTGTACGTGAAGCCCGCAATCTATCAATTCGTCGCCGTTCTCAAGCTCTGGGTTTCTCGTATGACACATTGTGGCGTATTTTGAAGATGAATCCTGATTTTAAGACATACAAAATACAGTTTGTTCAAGAATTGAAGCCGGTTGACCTTCCTTTGCGTCATCGATTTGGTTTATGGGCGTTGGAATAGCTCCAAATTGAAACGGACCCGTGAATTGGTCTCCAAGATCTTGTGATCTAACGCCGTTAGACTACTTTTTATGGGGGAACTGAAATCACTGGTTTATATCGATAAACCTCAATCGATTCTGATTCTGAGCACGCATAATTAACGAAATTTCGGCCGAAATGCTCAAAAGAGTGCTCGAAAATTGGACCCATAGAATGGATCATTTTATTTCAAAAAAACTTCCGGAAGCTCTTATTGGATCGCCCTTTATGTTTACATACATAACTCGTCGATCAATAAGTCTCGAGGCCAACTAGTACAAACATTGAGTTGCCAAATTCCACTTTATTCATAAACATATATAAAGTGTTCTTCAAGAGAGATACACTCATTCCAATGGTTCTCTAACATTTCGATGCCTTTTTTATAAAACGATTTATCGTTGACCCCAAAATATTCGTTTACATCGGCAAAATCTCCTTGGCCATTTTTTGAGGTCTGCGAACAAGGAGTAGTTGCTAGGAGACTGATCTGGAGAATACAGTGGTTTACTATGCATTGTCTGTCTTGTTGACATAATGAAAAAAACACATTTTTATTTTACATTTGGAGTCTGTTTTCGCAACTTCTTAGATCACACGATCTTCGCTGTTATAAAATACATTGCGCTTCCCAAAATACGGAGGCTAAAATCTTACCTGCCGACATTTGCGTTTTTGGTCGCCTTAGACATCTTTCACCGGCCACTCATCTGTTTGACGATTTGATTCCGGATTGTAGTGGTGGATTCATGTTTCATCCATTGTCACATACAAATGCAATCCTGTTTATTACGTTGCTTTCGATGGTGCGGAGTCCCTATAACTCTTACAAAACCATTGCTTGGCTTGAACAGTATTCATTTTGTCCATTGTTTTGAAAATCACGAAAGTTTCGTTACTAAAACACCTTTAACTTGTAAAGTGATGGTAGGATTGTTATAAAATTTTCACACATACTCGTATATCGTTTAAAGATTGGTACTTTCTAAAAATTATATTAAGATTTTATTAAATGCGCTATCTATGTGACAGCCTCGGGACATATTGACCGACAGATTATTTTTTAATGTTTAATTTTGTTAAAATCTAGAAGTGGCATAAATTAGATAACCGTTGTTCCGTTTAGAAAACTAAATTTGTAAATCTATTTATTTTTATTTCTATAAATTTTCAAAACGCCCTTGAAAGGTACACCAAACACTGAACTTGCAAATTCACCAATAGCCCATCTTAAGGATTTCTCGAGTGAAGTGCAAACAGTGCTGCACATATTGCCCGCATACGACCAATCGCATGCATTAGTTGCATTAACCGCACGATAAAAAATATTTAACGTCACCAAAATTTTATCGAATGCCTTTTAAAATATAAATAATATTTGCAATAAATCACTTTCAATTTAACGTGAAAATATTATGAATTTTTACTTTCATATCATGCTCGTCCTTTTGATGTCTATAAACCTGGTATTCGATTAGATATATTTACAGGGGATTTTTAAATTGATTGAGCACCAACATTTTGTATTTAAATTATGGGAGTGAGACATGACGTACATTTATCGTAAAATATTTAATAAAATATATACCTTTTTGTCCAATAATCCTGATCATGGTATACTTAACTGCATCTGTAGGTTTGATTTAGACCAAAGTTAAACATTTTAAAATTCTCTTTTACGAGTATATCGTACATCTCAACTAAATACATACGAGTATAAGATGACTTTTGTTAAAATTTTAAAAGCTTTTTAAAATATCGAACAAAACAATATAAATATAATATTTTCGGTAAAAGGGAATAGAATTTGTGGTAAACTATAAGATGAAATAAATTAGAATAATACTTTTTGTTAATGGAAAATTAATTAAAAATTTTTTTACAAAAGATTGACCAATAAATTGATACTTAATTTTGAATGATAAATGAAAGAAATTTAAAAATTTAAAGAATAAACTTTTCTTTGGATACTGGAGCAGACAGACAAAGCAATACCCACATTCTAAAATATACCACAAAGAAACAGAAAAATGATTATTTCGTCGGTTTTCCAAGTATCCAATAAGCAAAATGGCCAATTAAAATTATGAAAATATTCGTATAATAACATAAAATCATTCTCATCAATAATCGTAGAGGACGAGTATAACCTGACCTCGGGCAAATAAATAAGATTTCCAATCGAAATAACAAATCACTTTGCGTGTTTTGAATTGATGTATATTCATTTTCGAAACAATAGAATAAGTTTAAAAACAAGCACTTAACAAACTTATATTACTTTACAACAATAACAATCGACGTATTGAGGGAAATGTGGAAAAAATATTTGTTAACGATGTTTTTCTTTCAACCAAACACAAAAATGACAAATAAACTGAGTGTAACATGTATACGAGAACATTCTATACGAGTATACCGTATCCAAATCTACCCTTTTCTTTCGTTTTGATGTCATAATAGATCAACCTGTTGATTTCATTTGTTCGGTACTATATACAAAAACCCCTACAAAAAATATGTAATATGTAATTGGGGTGTAATCATTAGCAGTTTGAGGGAATATAATATTATCCCTTCTATATTTTATCGTCATCTCTTGGATATAGCAATATGTAACGAAGGACGAATGAATAAGTTGTGAAGTCATTTGTTATCTTCGGCCAGACCATCAAAAGTTAGCAACAACTTTTCCTATATAAATTCATATTATGTAAATATGTAGTACGTAAATTTTCGTTTAATTCGAAAAAAATTTGCTACCAAACTGGACTAGATAAATATCTCAGATTATATGGGTAAAAGAACTTATTTATTTTTTGTGGATGGTTGGTACAAAAAAAAATCTATTACGGCAAATTAAATTAAAAATTTTATTTTTATTATACAGCATAAACTTTTTTTCATCCACATTTTGGGATAAAAGCAACAGGAAATTTGAATATTTTAATTCAATTTTTATTTTTATAGCATGTTTATAGTAGAACGGACAACAAGATAATGTGGTTTTAACCTTTGACATGTATTCAGAAAGAGTTAAACTTATAAATATGTTTCGGGATAATTAAGTTCATAAAATTATCAGGTATTTTAAGTTGGAGCAAGTGGGTAGGTAGTATTTATCTTAAGACAAATCTCATTTTATAGAGAGTTATGTCATGTGAATTAAGGATTTGTTTTATGAAACAACTAGAAACAGTTTGAAATAGATAAACTAAGTAGCAGGTGCGTGATTCATGACTACTTCTCAATAAAAGAACTGTAATTGTACAAAATTTGTACCGGGCCGCTTTAAACTGGAAACCGGGCCGATTTCAAGTGACATTGCGCGGTTTTCACCTATTAATATTAGTGAAATGTGGGTGCCTTGAAAGCGCCCATTGTGCCTTGAGTTCAATTCAGTTGAAGTTTTCCAAAACCCCTCATTAACCTCGTGTTTTCACATTGTCTATAAGATATCGGAATTTCATTATCAATAATCTATTTGGTGAAGTCTTGCTTGCTGCAATATCGACGTTGCAGTACTTAAAATTTAAGCTTAATTGACCATGTTAAAATTACGTAAATACACGGTACGATTAAATTTGCCGAATTTCATCTGGACCTTTAACAAGTACTTAATCAGTTTAACACTTGTTATCAGATTAACAGCAAATGATTAAAATCTTTATTAAATCATTAATAATAAAACTAATTAAAAATCACAAGAAATAATCAAAGTTGTGTAAAATAAATTTCGTATGTGAAGAACGCTTTCTATAAACGAAATTAGCGTTCAAGTTTCTAATTGCTTTCTATTTACTAGAAATACTTTCACTTTCGCTATATTAAATTCGAACACAGCTTAAAACTGATTGTTTGGAATATATATCAAAGCCTAAACTTTTGTTTCGATTGACTCCGGCTCCGTCTATACACCCTCTTTACACATAACATAAAAAGGATATAGGAAATCGACCCGATTACGGATACCTGACTGATCAAATAGTTAGTAAAATTTATAGTCAAAAATATAATAAATCAATTTTAAGATTAAATAAAAAAATCACAGGTTAATCAGGATTCTGAAAAGGTAAAAATTCTAATCTAATGTAATGAAACTCTATAATAGAAACTCTATGGAACCTACAATGTTAATATAGGTATAAAAATTAATTGTAGTGAATTTTTTCACAAATTGGCAAAATACCTCTAGAGCAGAACCACGCATATCTTGAAAAACGGAAAAAATTACAGAATGAATGAACTAAACTATACTAAATGTCGAATAAACAACTTCAACAACGCAGTGTGTACCTGTAAAACCGCTTCAAGAAGCAGGAAAAGGTCCACAAGAAAATATCAACGGTGTATCAACAACCAGAATCATTTCAACCAACATCAAAGAAGAAAACATTCAAGCAGCCGGAAGTCTGGCGCCAGCTTTATCAAAAATTGGCGACAATCAATTATTCATTCGAGTAGAAGAAACAGAAGACGATCAAACGTCTGACTATTTCAAAAAATATTATTTAGGCCAGCTACAATAAAAAGTGGAAACCACGGTGATTTAATTGCAGTAATTTAATGATGAAAAACCAACCGCCCCAGAAGCAGTGCAAATGAAATTACAAAAAGTATAACTACCAGTCTTTCGTGGTGAATATGAACGTTGAGGAACATTTAACTACATGTATTGACTGAGATGATTCATCAATGCAATAAAATATGCGACATAGTGACAAATTTAAAACCACACTTACAGAAAGAAGTAGCAGTAACAATAGGTCACAAATACCAAACAGCTTGGGGCATAATACAAAACACATACAATAATACGCGGTTACTCGTCATCAATTCAATGCACTACTGCCACTAACGACAATTTAAGAAACGGTATGGAACTTGAACGGTACGGCAAAAGAAATTATGCATAACATACATCGGTTCAACATATGTGTATTCCTTCTTTTGTAGCGTTCATAAGCTTGATATTTATGAAAAAATTAGATCCAGAATTCAAGGACTCTGTGAATCATCTACACTGAAAAAAATAATCGGTGATTTTCACAAAAAAGCGGAGTAATATTTACTGAAAACTGATTAAAAATTGAACCATACAAGCGCTTTGTGTATACCGCGATCTTAGCAGATCAGTTTGTAAAATAATTTAGAAATCATTACAGAGCGCATGGTAAATAATGACAGCAAGGTGGTTAATGGTTTTCAATGCATTTTAAGATTTGCGGATTAAATAATTTGCAGCGCATTAATATATATTTACTCTGCACTAAAGCAAACATTGATCGTAACTTCTAGATGGAAAAAGAGAGAAACATATCAAAAACCAATTGTAATGAAACACATTTTTTATTCACTTTCCACAAAAGGCCATAGAAGTTTCTTAAAATAAACATGATAATTAATTACATATCCAGATTGATAATAAACTTACAGTTTGAATTTTAATCAAAAATAATTTCCCTTGCAGCCTTGAAAGATACTGAATTGTTGTAATGTTGCTAATACGTAAATTCCTCTAACTTCTGTAAGCAACCATTTAAAATTCAGGGAACTTAGTTTGCCCGGTCCTCCAAAATTGCTTTAATTATGATTGCTGAAATTAAAATAAGAAAGCAACAAATCTAAGTTTATAAAGGCACATAAAGGCTTGTAAGTTTAATTTGCCTTTACCATGTATCGTTTCAGTACTTTTATGGTTTAATCCTCAAGTTTAGCGACCATTTGTTGCGACGCGACCAAGTAAGGTTACGAAAAAAACTACAAATGAAAGATAAAAATAAATATAATTTATATTTTATTTTATTTTGAAATAATTACCACTTTTGCCCACCAAATCCGGAAACTACACGAACTAGCATTTTTAAGACTAATTTTTATTTGAAATTTTATATAACATTTGGAGAACAAAATGCAAAATCGGATTGAATAAACGATTTGTTTGGTTATAATCTCCCCGCAAAAATGATTTTTCAAAGTGCAAAGTAAATTTTGAAAAGTATTTGTACATTTTAAAAACAGTTTGTAATTTATTCTCAACGAAAAAAACAAAAAAAATTATGTTTACATTGAAAATGATATATTCAAATTGCGCAGCTCAAATTTACCTAGCAGCATTACAATATGATTAACCTAATTTGTCATCAAACGCTGCTCAGCAATAATTGTTTCGTACTTTATTAAAACATTATTGGTAAAAATTACAAATTTGGGTTTACACAGCCAAATTGGTTAAATATCGCCGTGCGCTTAGAATATGATTTCAAATTCCTGAGAAAGAAATTTAAATCGCTGGAAGCCATGGGCAGTCACAAACTAAGGACCATAAGTGACATTGATTTCATCAATAGCGCTAATTTACTCAATCTTACAAAGAAGAAAGTTAACATCTCTATTCCCGGAATAGAAGGAGAAAAAGCAGGCATTTGCATACACACAATCAATATAAAACTTTTGCCAAATTTTGATACAGAATTCCATGTAAATATCGAAGCCTTGATATGTGATAAACATACCCAACAATTACCGGAGATAGATTTTGACACAAGCTGCTAGACCCATCTCAATCAAATACAACTTGCCGACCCATGCTATAATAATTCATAACCAATTGATCTCTTGGTGCGATTATACAGCATACATAATCCAGGAAAAAATCCGCTGCCAGATTAATCCAAATTGAAAATTTGTTCAAGAGAAATCCAACATTCAAACAATTATATCAACACATTATATTAGTAATTTCCGTTCCACTTGGCTATCTTCCAGAACTTCCTCCGAAAATCATTTTAGAATCCCATTTTCAACTGGTATACAATACTTCATCACAATCTGTTCGAAAATGTCCTTGTTCTGTCTCAGGTGGTTATATTTCAGAAGTTCTACTAAAAATCATGTTAGAATCCCATTTGCATCAAGAACAAATAGTTCCGCCCCAGCTCGCCATACTCCAATATTCCTTCAAAAAATCATTTTAATATCCCATTTCCATCCACCATGCCCAATTTCATGATCAATTGTTTAGAAATGGCTTAGTACCGCTCCAGTTAGAAAAACCGCATACTAAATTTCATTTTCATCATTTTAGAATACCATTTCCATCCTGAAAACCTGAAGCCCATTTTATTCACAAAACCTATAAATATTGGGGTACAAATAAGTTTTGAGTTTTTTTTTATAACTTCGAAACTTTATTCAGCGAAATTGGTATAATATATTTTATTCCAAGTATTGTCCAACGTTAGCTACGACTTTCTCGCATCTTTGAAGCATTGACGACTCTTGCAACATGTGGCCTGTTGAAGTTGATACATGGCCGGGCTTACCCACTTATCGATTTCCGTCACGATTCGATGCAAAAACCTCTTCCGATTTTTTCTTTGGAGTAGTTGTTCGCACGAAAAAACAGCGATCGGCGTCTCTTGGCTTGAGTTCATGCGGAACCCAATTTCCTTGTTTTTGCTCCATATTATTATCCATGGTCTTGAGACAGTTGTGAATCGCTTGTTGAGTTACTGCCCCAGTTTCAGCGAGTTTGGCATGAATCTTGGTCCAATAATGTCTCCTCTCTTCGCGTTCTCCCCATATGCTTCACTCAGCAATCGATGTCCATCAGCTGAAATTTTCTTCAAATTAAAACAAGACAACAACGCTTTCCTCAAATTGTGTTTTGTTGGCATAAAGGTTAGAGCACCAAAAATATGTTGTTTACACTTCAGGGAAATGGCACATACTGAATTTTAGAGGAAAATGATGACAATTTAACATGAATATAGTTACAAGATAGCCCGATGCGATTTAATACTAGTTACGCCATCTTTGAGTTATTGGTAAAATTATATAACAATCAAATTAGCATTCCAAAACAAAATAAAATTGAATATTCGGAGATTCATATTAATAGCCTAAATGTAAAACGCTCAAACTAGTTTAAATGGCATCGAAAAACAAATTGAAAAATCGAATATTCGGGAGATCGTTAAGAAATGGTACAATGGCAATTGCCTTGAATGAATGACCAAACTGAAGTACTATATCCTCATGATGTCATTTTAGATTAATCGCTGTGATATTTATGTTATTGGTCTAAATGTAAACAATCAAACGAGTTAAATTGGTGTCCCAAAAAATTTTTTAGTTGGGTTATTGTATTTCATGTTTCTAAAAATGTAAATTAAAGAAAGCTTCATTGCTGATTTAGGAATTTCTATAGACCTAAATTTGTTTTATATGTTTTTGGTTGCCCTATTGTTCACGGAAAAAAAACAAATACTACAATCTGGAGCAGGGTTACGAAATCATAGCGGAAAAGCTATTTGTTCCAAAATATTTATATAAATTAATTACAAAATTTTCGAAAAATGGTCACAGTTGTCTTGATTATTATAAAAGAAAACAAAAATAAACAATAGATTAACGGAAAAATTTTACCCGACGACTTTTCATTTTGGAGTATTTTTGTATGGAAATCTGCTACCAATTTTCTATTGGATAATTATTTTACTATGAAAAATCAATCTAAGTATATTAAATCGAGTAAGTGTGAAAATATTATTTGATGATACAAATCGTGTTCCGTTCATATACAATTTTACTAATTCTACAGCTTAATATCCTTAAATGCCGTCAGGAAGAGATTATTGGTCATGGAGTTTATTGCAAATATATCATAGCAAAAGAAAAGGTAAAATAACATTTAAGTTAATTTTCAATTAGTTATTGCAAATATTCTAAAAATTAAATTTATTAATGCTAAGTTTAGCCGAGAAGAGGATAGGCAAATCGGTTTCGATCTAATGAAACAAAGAATGGAATTAATTGCAATTTATTTGTTTAAATTAAAAAATTTGGTTATCTCATAATCTATACACATAAGTAAATAAAGTTGGTGTGTCTGTTTGTAATTTTGAAATAAATGACTGTTTTTGAGTTTTTTGCATCTCTTGAAGTCTGTTAGTATGTCAGTCCGCACAAGTTGTTCGGCTTTCACGCCAAAGCTACTAGACCAATTTTATTGTGGTTAAATAGTGTTTAAATTTGAATCTGTCAATCACAAGAGCAATCTGCACTTTATATCTCGATATCTAAATCTACTTTAAAGTTATAAGATAATAGTTAAAAATAGGTCTGTAATGGGCAACCAAAGCGTTTTCTCGGGTTTCTCGTTTTCGCCTTCTTAGTTTTTTCCGAGATCTGTGTAGAATAATACAAATCCAATTGGAATTTTCATAGCCTTCTTAGATTAAATGTATTTATTAATGTCAATACTAAATGAAACATTAGCTGTGTTTTGGGATGCTTCATCTGATCTGGCCCTGTTTCATGAAACAACACAACGGCGCTTACTAGATATCAAATCAAAATTTGTAATTTAAAACAAAATATGGATCGTTTTCCTTATATAATTTGAACTAATCCGGATCAATGTGTGTCATGCAACACAATTATTATTATGTGGCTTGAAATAACGGTTGACGTTGGCTTTATCAATTTTAGTCATGGAGGTTAGAGATAATTGGTGGGCTTCATATTTACCAGTTTGTTTTTAAACAACAAGCAGTTGATAACGATTTAAATAAATATCAATATGAAAATTTCCATAATGATAACGCAAATTTCCATCTAGGCGTATATATCCAGATATACACGACGAGGTACTGTTTAGTGTGGATGTTCGCACGGTGAACGTTATCGCGACAAAAGACAAATTTCTTTATAGCCTTTAAGAAGAAGTATACTCTAAATATGTTATTTCAGCCGAAACACATTATCTCTCGAAATGATAAGGTCAATTGACCGCCGAAATCTTGCGATCAATGGCAATGTGTAAATTATGATCTATGCCAGAAAGTACCAGACGACTGTAGAACTGATGACGAATTCAAACAGGCTTACATAATATTCAGCCTGAAAGTCATGGAAAAAATCGATAAACACATCTTGTGACATGAATTTGGCAGATATTGTCTAACAAACACACTTAAATGGTTTACATAAAATAACACAATGAAATAAAAAATAAATGATTTCGATAAATGTTGGTGTTTTAGTTTAAAATACAATTTGCAATCTTATTGAATTACACTTTGCATTACACAAGCATAATCCGGATTGAAGATTGCTTGATGATTTTTCCATTAATTGAAGCGAGATTTGTGGTTTAGATTTTAGCATTTTAATTAAAATATCATGCTTAGTTCTTGTCGCAGTCTTTCTAACACCGTTTAATTGGTCGCCAACAATTTAAAGGTGACGAAGCTTTCAGGAAAACAGCCATTTGGAACAACCCTTTAACAAATTACCACTTAATTCTCAAAAATATTTTCCGTTATTTTTGACGGGTAACTGCTAGTAATATAATAATTCGCATAGTCATTGTGATTGTATTTTGTACATAAGTTACAAATATTTATCATATTTTGTAGTTTATCACTGCAGTCGGATGAGACGACCGCATTTTTTGTTTCATTTCGAGGTTAACCGCGTTAAAAATAATTTTAACCACGAATGTGACTTGATTTAAAAGATAATTTTATACCATTACTATTTGAATATGATTATGAACATTTGGCAGCCGCGGCTGGCGCGAACATGGTGTAATCTGAAGGTCTAAATTTCGATCACTCTTCGCAGCATTTCTGTTCATGTTTCGGCAATAACTGGTAAATAAGTGATTTCACATACCCCCAAAGAAAAGAGTCCAGTATTAAATCACACAAACGCGGTGGCCAGTTGACAGTTCCATTTCTCGATATTAATCGTTCATCAAATGTTTCTTGCAGTAAATTAATTGTATCGCGTGCTGTGTGGCATGTCTTGTTGGAACCACATGTCTCTGATGCCAATACCATTCAATTGAGGCACAAACAAATTAGTAGTCATGTCTCTACACCGGTCTCCGCTGACTGTAACGTTTACTCCAGCCTCATTTTTGGATACATATGGACCAATAAATTCTCCGGTTCATAAATCACACCAAACAATATTTGTTTGTAGATGCAATGGTACTTGAACAATGGCTCGTGGATTATCTTCACTTCAAATGCAATAATTCTCCCTGTTGACATAGCCATTCAACCAAAAGAAAATTTTGTATTGAAAATGTTCATCGATGCCAATATTGACTTCGGCCCATTCACCAAATTGGCGGCACGGACGACGATCATGTGGTTTTAATTCATATACAAGTTGAGTTTTGTAAGCATGTAAACCAAGATCCTTACGCAAAATCCTCCATAAAGACGTTGGATGTCTTGCACGATGACGAATCGATTCTTTTGAATTATTTTCAATACTACGCACTACAGCTGCCATCGCCTGCTCGGTGCGGACCAAATGGTATCTTACGGGATACATATTATCATTTAGATAAAACGTGGTGCGAAAGAGATCCATAGTTAATCGAATAACCATCTCTCATGGATGATTATGTCGACCATAAAATGGACGTAGTACACTAGGAATTTCACTAACTGAACCATTATTTTCAAAGTAAGTTAGAACAATTTGCAAACGTTGTTCTGGCATGAGTCTATTCATTATGAAATGGCAAACCAAATTAACCAAAAATGAAGTGTCAGGTGCCAAATCGGCTGTTCCTGAGAAAACTGTTGCCAACTTATAGAAAAGTTCGATTTTGTTTTAAATTAATATATTTATTTATTTATTCAATATTACAACTGATTCAGAGACGCTCTAGTATTTTATCTATCTTTAATTAGTTTCTCGATTTAAGATGAGTAACTTCTTAGTTACTCATGTTACAATAATTTCTTATTCTAATTAGAAATGCTCAGCTCTAGAGGTTCTACCTTTGGATGTCCTAGCTCCATTGGTGGTGTCCAACATACGACGGATATCTGCATTTTCATGTCGAGATAATCGCTTTACGTGTTTCCCTGCATGTTTCTTTATTTGATCGGTGACATCTTTCATCTTCAAGTCTCTATGAAGGTTGTCGTTTCTAATGTACCATGGAGCATTCACAATCCCTCGCAGCACTTTATTTTGGAAGTATTGTATGGAAGAAGTGCCTGTATAGAAGCAATTTGTTGTGTATTGAGAGCTCAAAACTTCTGCCAGTACCTTTTCCTATATTTGATGTTTAACCCTTCTTTCTTCTTCTTGATGTGTTCTATTCATCATAGCTTAGCACCGAGGGTCATGCCAAGGTATTTAGTTGTATTTGCATATGGAATTTGGATTTAGTTGAGAACCACGCGGATACAATTCACATTCTGGTTTGTAAAGTTGATGTGTATTGATTTGTGTTCATTTAATACGATGCGCCATTTTTTAGCCCAGTTGCTCACAATGTTAACGTCATTTTGAACTTTACGTGTTGCTTCCTAAATGTATTTTCCAATTGCTAGGATAGCTAGATCATCTGCAGATGTTGCTACTGTAGTACTATGAATATTCGGAAATAGGTCCAAGTACGCTACTCTGTGGTATACCTGCTGATATTCTTTTTACTTCAGAGTACTCGTTTGAAATTTTGGCTGATAAAATTGCTTAGGGAGATCTCGATGCAGTTTGAATTCAAGCCCTTGGTGCCAAATTTTGTCTAAAGCTTGAGCTACATCTAAGAAAATACTGGAGCATATCTTCTTATTCTCAATTGTATTCTTAATCACATCCGTTATTCTGCGAACTTGTTTAACTGTAGTGTGATTTTCTTTAAATACAAATTTGTGTGGTGGAATTAAACATATCTCTTCTATTATATGGTTGACTCTTTTCAGCAATTGTTTTTCAAATATTTTTGATATGACCGGAAGTAGTGATATCGGTCTATATGATTTATAATCGTTTGCTGGTTTATCTGGTTTAGGGATCATAATTATTTTAGCCACCTTCCATTGACGTGGAACATAATTCAATCTGATGGCTGTATTAATTATTTGAACTAATTTACGCGAACCTTTCTCGGGAATATCTTTCTAAATTTGCCCATTAATTAAGTCATAACGTGGAGCTTTTTTGATACTTATGTTATTATTGATTTCAGTTTTAAGTTCCAAAAAGTTTACATGTTCTTTGTTAAGATCATTTACTTTATTTTCAAAGTCTCTTCCAAATAAGCAGCAAATAAAGAGACTTTCTGTTTATCCCTTTTAGCCCAGGATCCGTCTTCACTTTTGATAGGTGCCACATGCATTTTCGTTCTTTTTAGCCCTATCGTTGCTTTCCAAAGCAAGTGATTGGCATCCTTTAGCTCAGAAAAATAAAGAAGTCTCTTATTTATGCTTTCGTTCTTTATTTCCTTTATTAGTTGATTTAGTTTGTTGCACAGAAAATCGAGGATATTTTTATGTTACAGAGCACGAATCTGCTGCCAGATTTTAAGAGCTTTCCGTTTCATTTTAACTAGTTCTCTGACCTCAAGGGGATAGTTGTGTTTCCTAGTGGTCTTGGGATGAGAAATCGGTGAACTTTCCCCCTGCTGTTTGTTGGATATTATTATTGAATGCTTCAGGTTCATCTTTCAACCGCATCTCCTTTCTAATTGGTTCGCCGAGATTTGTTTGCTCTTCCACTAAATTCTTGAATAAACTCCAAGGTTTTATGTTTTTTAATTTAGACCAGTTATCTGTTTTTATTATCATTGCACTCAAAGTCATGAACACAGGTGAGTAGTCCTTCACTATTATCGAATTTCTTTTGTTACAAAAAAGTCAAAACGATCAGGTATTTTATGTATGTCGTAGGCCAATATGTTGGTTTATCGTCAAAGTGAAATTTATAGTTGTTCTCGCGAGCTGCATTAAATAACTCGTTTCCTTTCGAGTTTGTAAGTCTAGATCCCCAATAGGTATTATTTACATTAAAATCACCGCCTATGAAAAAATTTGGTTCTAGTGATTTAAAAAGTCGACTGTAGTCTTCTTTCTTTAGCTGAGATTGATCCAATTTTTATGGTTTTAACGTGTTTAATTTCTGCTTCAATACCTGGCACTTCATAATGTTTAATATTATTTTTAATAATAACGGTAGATTCATCTTTAGCGTTTCCTCCTGGATGAATAGCATAGTAGCATTCATATAGTCACGTATTTTAATAAATGAAGTTTCTGTTAAATGAGTTTCCGATACAAGCCATACGTATATTTATTTTTGTAAGTTTAGAAAAACTTCTAGGTCTGGAACATGCTGTGGTAATTTCCATTCGCGTTCCAAATAACAATTCTAAGTGTTCTATTCACTTGATTACCGTGGATTTTCTTTAGTATAGCATTAGTTAACTGCTGCGTTATCTGCGAGTAGGATCTCCTCTCTGGTCCTATGGACTTTGGTTATGCTGGCATTCTAGTTGTTGTTGGAATCCTTTCTTTTATAACGTTAGTGTTTTAAGTCGATCGAACACGCCATGTTTTATTTCTTAATCTTTGCAGATGTACCGCTACTTCGCATCCTCTACAGTTGACTGGTTGTTGTACTTTACAGTACAACTTGCAGGTTCGTTTCGGCTAACAGAACAGTATTTCACGTTGTGTCTGCCGGCACATTTTACGCACCTAACATCTCGCCCCCAATATCTTTGGGTGTCGTTATAACCTTGGTGTATCTTGCATTGAGGTATTAATCTCGTGTTCTATTTAAACCTTCATATTGAACAATGCTTTGATATTAAATATATTTTCAATTTGATCACTTTTGTTGAATGTGAGCATATCGGGAGCCCCCTTTTAATGATCTTGGTTCCTTGACTATGGTCAATTTCTTCCAACGATATTTATTGCGTCTTCAATTTGCAGTTCTTTCATTAGGTCTTCTATTATATCCGCTTTCTTGCAGGTGGGATGAAGGCCTCTGGCCGCAGTGAGCTTTGTGGCTAAAGCTCTGTAAGTATCGGGATCTCTTGAGTTTATCTTGCAAACATTATTGCTTAATGCCATCACTACTCTATAGTCGTCTGTGGACACCGATTTCATTAGAGTCCAATATTCGCAAACGCTGTAATGCCTATCAAATTAATTGTCGGTGGTTCCTTAGTCTTCATTGCAACCTTGCGTTGTTCTTGTTGCTGGTGATGTTGAGGTACAGGCGAAGGTTAGACAGTTTCATTAGCTTTTGCTTGCGAGTACCCCAACTGCTGGCGAGATTTATGCTCTTCGTTTTTTCCTTGGTCATTTCTTTTGTTTGTGTGTCCAATTAGTTTCTCTTGCAAGTTCCTCATTACCTGTATGACACAGTTGCTGATTTAGGCATTATTACAGGCAAATGTGCTGATTTTGTTATAGCTAGTAACAGGAGTTTCCAGAACTTCTATCAGTCTGATGCTCTTCAGCTCCCCATTTTTCTTCTTTAACTTAGCAATTTCATTTCTAAGTTGTGATGCCACTTTTTCTATTTCACCTTCTGCGTAGTACAACATTTTCGATTTCTTGCTGAGTCGCGAACTGGTTTTGTCTAGGTGGTGATCTAGAAATTTTTGAACTTCGGTCGAATGGACATTGCAATGGTTGGCTCACGCCAGAATCCTTTGAGCCGGCCTCGTTAGAGGGTCGATTAACCAAGTGAGCAGTTGGAGTACCACCAGAGGTAAAAATTCCTTTTTGTTGCAAACTCATTGCTTTAAGGACTGGTTATTGAAACAGCTACTAATCTAACCAGTGAAATTGGCATTGGGTCGGTGGAAAGAACATCATTTACTAGGTTCTCAGCACGTGCAGGTAAGATTGGTATTTAGGCTGGTATATTGACCTTCTAGACCTACGACCTTATTCTACCTGTTCACCTACGCCTACGGGGTAAGCCCTCATACCTCGAAATGATGCACTCTTTATAAAGAATGTTTTATTTGTTCGAAACGTAACTGCCAAACATTTTGGTAACCCCACCTCGATGAATAATAGAGTAGTCTGGCTATCACCAAGAATAACCAAAAATTTACTAAGTATACACTTTCCCGAAATCATAACAATACTAAACCACTATTAGAGAACCATAAAGTAAAAATGCAATTGAAAACTAGTATTAGGTACCATAATCACAAAGTATCTGATAAGAAAAAAAAATTAACAGATAACAAAATTGCCCATAACATATACTCGTATAATAATTATTGAAGCTAGTGACTTCAACAAGTTAACACCTTAAAATCGTACACTTAGGTGCAGTTTCGAGCATAAAAAATTCTAAAAGTTATTTGAGTCAATTTAATGATTCAATTTTCAGTGAGTGATTTTATGTTGATCGTGAATTACTGTGTTTTGGTAGAAAATTATAAGCTTCTTTGTTGAAACTAAGAAAATTTCCTTATAACTACATATGATAGTGATATGGTAATAGTGTGTTAGTAAAATATTTATAAGTACGTGTAAATTTATTTATAAATTATATCAAAAATTATCAGCAAAATTGATAACAAAATATTGTGTGTTCGATTACAGTGTGTTAAAGTGTAAAAAATTATCGATATCTTATACTATTTCATGTATGTGTAGGTACGAGTAAGTGTGAGGATTAAAATATTCGGTTTGGCGAAACAAGTAGAATTCTGATTTTTTCCATATATGTGGTAACCTAAAAGTTATGGATTAAGTTTGGGCGTGATATTATTTAATGTGGATTTAACAATTACCCAACAGTTAATTTTCTATTTAAATCAAAAGTATACGCTGGATAAATCATTGGATATTAAATAAATAAAGGTAAAACATTCGTTATTGCAATACAGGGTGTAACTTACTTATAAAATTGTTTATTATGAGTCAGGAAAGTTATCATACGTACAGGTATTGACGTTTTATTATTTGAAGTGCTGCGAAATGAACTTGTGTGCAAAATTATAATTAATTTTAAATATTTTATTGTGACGTAAATAACGTTGATTCTCTTCTTTAATCATGATAGCGCTGTGTTTGTTCAATAAATCTGACAACTATACCTATAGCTCTATTCTGGCTCTCCGCGGGAATACGGAATGGAGAAAAATATTTTCATAGTATTTTTGTCTGAATTGTGATTTTTTGCCTACTGATAGAAACAGTTTGGTGTAAATATTTTCGAAACAAAGTTTAATGGGGAAATAGTTTTCCCTATAAAAATTTTGTGAAACCAAGTTTCCCAATTAGCTGTGTTTCTGAAATATTTACACCCAACTACTTCCCTCAGTAATATGTACATTACCCAATATTATCAATAGCTTTATTAATTATCATGATTTACTAAACTTAATATAATACACCATCTAGCGAAATTCACCTGTGTTATCTTTTATCTGATTTGATGACACATAGCACAATGTCAACAATACTCGCATTTAAAGTTCATGTAGAATTTGGGCTGACTCCCTTATCAAATTAAAAATGTAATTTTTTCATTACTATCACTACTGATAAGATACATAAAAAATTTTATCGCACGACTATCCAAATACGAGTATGTGTAATATTTAACGTTAGTGGAAGAAAATAATATTCTAATTTAATGTTAAGAGTAGGGTGTATATACAAACGGCTACTGTTACTTGGAATGTCACCATTTAATATATAGTTGCGAAGGATAAATGTGCGTGAAATATTTGCTAAACCTAACCTTTGCTAATCCTATGTATGTTATAGTGTTAGTGAAATCAATGTAAAAGTAAACACAAAAATCGAATCTCCACCTAACTTCAGCTTGAGATTTTCCCAGGTTCTCAACAATTCCACTGTATTTCTCGATTAGCCCTGCCAAATACCAATTACATTTAGATATTTCAGGGTGTTGTCTTAGTACATTGGCATATCTAGTCGTATATGACGCATGCTATCCGTTGCTATATCTCTTTTGTATTTCAGTATAGAATTCAATGTGGGCCATTGGTAACTACACAAAAAATCACTTTTCGGTTAAATAAACAAATAAAAAAACGGTTATTTTCACCTGATATAGACATAAGGTAATTTCCACATCTTAGTTAGTGCATTGGTATATCTGGCCGTATATGCCGCTTTGTGTGCTACATATCTATAGAGATAATGTTTAATGGTTTTAATATTATGGATTTTAATCCATGTTTTTATTTTCCTGCTTGCCGTGCTTTCGAAAACTTAGATTTTTACACAATAATATTTCTTTCTTGAAAATTGCTTTCATTTTTCATTTCCCAATTTTCTTTCGGGATGGGCTACATTTTTTTTACTACTTACACTTTTTCTGGATGACTACTTACTAGTTTTGACCCCAGGGTACTTCTGTGAAGATACACAACCCTTACAAAAATGATGACTGCCTTAAGTTTCTTCTTGGCAGCTTGGTTTCGAAGTGATAAAAAATTGGTCTACTCATTAGGTTGCAACGATCAAACTGCAAAAATTCAACTCTTCCTTCCTGCCTATGGTACAAAACGAGAACTTTTTGAGTTATCGAGAACTTCTTAAGAATTAAGATGGTTCGGTTCAGTGTGGTATCAATTTGTTTTGCTGCATCGGAGGCCCGTAACAAAATGTATTCTCTGCGACACGGGGTCTTATTTACCAGCTCTAGTTTTAATTGTAAATCGATCTGCATGTTGTGAACAGAGTTATGATGGTTTTGGTCAGCAGCTATCGAGTTTTTTATAATAGTGTGTCAGAGGTTAGTAACGGAAGTTGTGGTTTCTATACGAAAGGTGATCGTATTCACCAGCTCAAGTTTTAATTTCAAACCGATTTGCATGTTGTGAATGGTCTGGGTTAGTATGGAATCGCGTACAACGCGATACAAAGGGATTCGGCCTGGCATGGCTTGGATTACCAGAGGCCAGTAATTGAATGTATTATATTCGACACGGGATAATATTAACTACCTGAAGTTATACTTTCAAACCGATTTGCGTGTTATGGACAGAGCTATGATGGTTTGGATCAGTGTGGTATCAATTTTCCATAATATCCATAGAAATTTCGCTTGCCTCTCACGAGTGCTTGTTTAATGTGAGTATCCTTGCGTCTCATGATGGGTGCTTGTTTAACGTGAGTCGTCTTGTCTATTTCAGCAAGTGTTTACTTGACATGAGTCCCCTTGTCTTTCACGATTGATTACTACTTTTTACGATAGTAAATATATTATTGATTTTTTCTTGAATCTAAAAAAGAACTTGAGGAATAACTTGATGCATTTTCGGAAATTTAATATTCCTGGGTCTTTCTAACAGATTATCAGATATTTTCCAATGCTCGTTTGGAAAGCAATAGCAACATAATGTTGTGTCTTTGGTATAGACGAATGTGTGCAAATTTTAATAAACATGGGAATGTTCGAAAGCGCGACCAGTTTATTCGGGTTAACTTACGTCTCGACATTAAGAAAAATTAACTTTCTTTGTGACTTTTTCAAAACAATTGTGTCAGAAAAAACTATTTACATGGATAAATTGAAAAAAAGTAAACTCTTTTAGAGGGCTAACGAAATTCAAAGCAGAAAAAACATCAAAATTATATTGAAAATATGAAAATGTAAAATGAACTAACTTACTTATGCGACTCGTACAAAACCGCTTTTCAAATTGGACCTACGTTATTTTTATCCTATCCTAAAAAAGCTACAAAAATTTGTTTTATTAAAAAAACCTGAGTCTAATTTCTATACAGTCCAAATATTTAAATCAATTGCTAGTCAATGCAAGCTCGGATCGAATAAAAGACACTGTGTTACAGGCCTTACCAAGCATACCAGCCCGCGTCAATTTGGATATTATTGAAACTCGATACCACACTGAACTAAACCGCCATAACTCTATGTTCACAATACACAAATCGGTTTGAAATTGAAAATTGAGCTAGTTATAATGATCCCTTGTCGAATAGAATACATTCGGTTACCGAATTTCTTCGTATATTATATGAAAGCGATATGATACTGACCCAAACCATCATAGCATACTGGCCTCCGATGCAGCAAAACATACCAGACCTACTACAACATGTAAATCGATTTGAAATTAGAACTTGATCTGGTGAATATAGCGTATACGTTTTGTATAGCATATATTCCATTACTGGTACACTAAGGCATAGTAGGCCATAGGCCTAAGGATATTATATAAACCCGATACCATACTGACTTAAATCATCATCATCCCTCTCTCCACAATATGCAAATCAGATTGAAATTAAAACTTCAGCTAACTCATACTTGCCCGTGTCAAATATAATATATACATTCAATTAATAAACTTCGGTAAACCAAGCCATGTCAGGCCGAACCCCTTTGTATATTAGGTGAATGCGATACCATACTGACCCAAATCATTATATCGCTTTGTTCATATCATGCAAATCGGTTTGCAATTAGAACTTGAGCTTGTGAATACAACCACGTTTCATATAGAACACATATTCCAGTACAGTCCTCTAATATACTAAGACATACCAGGCCGAACCCCTTTGGCTATTATATAAACTCGATAGCATACCGATCAAAACCATCATAACTCTGTTCACAACATGCAAATCGATTTAAAATTAAAACTAGAGCTAGTAGATAGTAGACCCCGTGTTGTTTAGAATACATTTTGTTACTGGCCTCAGATGCAGCAAAACATACCAGGCCAAATCCCTATGTATATTACAGAAAATTGATACCACACTGACTCAAACCTTCTTAGTTCTTAAGAAGTTCGCGATAAGTCGATCGATAACTCGAAAAGTTCTCATGTTGCACCATAGGTACAAAACAAGATTTGAATTTTTGCAGTTTGATCATTGCAACCTGATGAGTACACCAACTTTTTATCATTACGAAACCAAGCTGCCAAGAAGAAACTTAAGGAATATCTTAATTTCGTCAGGGTTGTCTATCTTTAGACAAGTACCCTGGGGTTAAAAATGGGGGGAGCAATTATTTCTACTTTTTGTGGTAAACATATTGTGAGCAAATGGCCTCTTTGTTTTCTATGACGATAATAGTCGTAAACATTATGCAAACACACTTGAAATTAAATTTAGAGCTAGTTAATGTGATTTTTTGTTGATTAAATTACACTCCATTACTGGCCTCCGAAGCAGCAAGACATACCAGGCCGAATCCCATTGGATAATATAGAATGTGTATGTATACTATACATAACGACCCAATCCAAAACGAAAGCTCTGTTCACAACATACACACCAGTTTGAAATTGAAATTAGAATTAAGTACTAACTGTGCAACTTTGTTTAGAATATAATACTTTCCGTTACTAGCCACCAATATATCTGGACAGGTTAGCCCAAATATTTTTGATGCCCTTACTAAACTGGAGCTATCAGTACGAGTCAGTGTCGCATAGAAAACATTCCGTCAATTGCCTTTTATTGAGCATGTTTTTAGAGCACGACAAATAGCTCTTCGTTTTTTATAAAATCGATACAGCAATAGAATTTTTTTAGATATTACCGAGAATCAACAAGCTGACCCACTTTGCTACACAGTGCTAAATCAATTAAGTTTATTTTAAACTTCTATTTTTTTTAATTTTGATTTTAATATTTAAAATTTGAAATCAATTTCCGGGCTATAATAAAATTCCGAGATTGAACAAAATTGCTATAGTAAATTCTAGACTGGAATATCATTGAAGTTTTAATGTTAGCCGATGATATTTTTTTATTGTTCTGGGGTGAAATTCTGAGCTAACTTCACAGAGATGGCATTTTTAGGTTATCGTAATTGTGACTTTTTGTTGGTATTGTCTACATTTTGTTTTCATTGAAAATTTGTCAAAACTAAATTGAGTCGAAAGTCGTATAGTCAGACTCGTAATGCTTACATAATCAGCCTCTGTATTACTCTCTCATGTGTACATACTATAACAGTTAATTTGATCCACCAACAACTGATACAGAATATTTCAGCTGAATCAAAAAGTTCTGTGTGTGCCGCTGTTTGTGTATGGTGTATGAAACCGTGCTTACTAAATGTCAGGGATTGTCTGATTAGGATGAAACTTCATACTCATTTCATAAATTGGAAGATCCCAGTTGCTCAAAATCCGTCCACCGGAAATGAAAGGCAAGATATAAAGGAAAATATTTTTAAAAGTACAGCGTTTACAAAAAAACGATTAAAATCTAAAAAGTTGTAAACGAAATTTCAAAAAAAAATTCTAATCATTCTTTAAATTTTACCGGTGATGACGAATTTTGATAAAAAAAAAAGCTTTTTTTCACGAAAATTCGGCATCTCTGCAGCCAAGGCGGATTGACTATTCGGAATGGAAATTTGGTGGAAATTTCTGTATTGCTAGTGGCAGCATTTCGGATTGTTACAGTTTTTAGCAAAACTCCGGTAAGTTTGATTTTTCGCCATAGAAATTAAGTGTGTTGTATTCGATAACTATGTATACATTCATGGTATTGTATGTTTTAAAAACCACAACTCACATTTAGGCAAAACCTAGATTAGTAATTATTTGGACTGCATAAATAGTAAATCACAACACACACGCTTCGAGCCATATTTGCCATATTCTGAAAATCATCATAGAAATTCGCATTTCTTAAACCTTACCGAAAAACATAACGGGTTGAATGAGAACCGGGAGAAATTATGACTAGTAATCACTTGAATTGCAAAAATTTTGTAAATCACAATCTAGGGGCCATATTTGGATACTTTTGGGTGAAATTTTTAAATTCTTTTAAAAATTTGTTTACGTCTAAATGTTTCCATTTTTTGGTGTAAAATTAATAATACAGGGTTTTTCAATAAGAGCACTTCAACTTTTTTTTGAATAAAACACAAACTGTTCGACTTTTGAACTAACTTTTTTTTTATTAACGAATTTGAACATATACATTTAAGTATGAAACTCGATTTCTTTTGCATGACCACCGCGTGCACGTTTTACGAAGTCCAATCTTTGAACCCAATTTTCGACCACTCTTTCGCATAAATCGGCCGAAATTCCAGCAATTTCACGATCTATATTGGCTCTGAGCTCTTGCAACGTCGCCGGCTTATTGGCATAGACCAATGACTTCACATAACCCCAAAGAAAATAATCTAGAGGTGTCAAATCACACGAGCGCGGCGGCCACTGGACTGGCCCATTTCGCGAAATAACACGCTCATCGAACTTAGTCGTATTAGTATCGTGTGCTGTGTGGCAAGTGGCCCGTCCTGTGGAAACCACATGTCGTCCAAGTCCATTCCATTCAATTGCGGCCAAAAAAAATCGTTTATCATATCGCGGTATCGATTTCCATTAACAGTAACGTGGCGATCGCTATCGTCGATGAAAAAATATGGCCCAATGACGCCGCCGGCATGTAATCCGCAAAAAACAGTGACTTTTTCGGGATGCGACGGTGCCTCATGAATCACGTGTGGGTTGCTTCCTGCCCAGTAACGCATATTTTGCTTGTTGACAAATTCATTTAGCCAAAAGTGAGCCTCATCGCTGAAGATGATTTTTCGGTGAAAATCTGCATCATTTTCGATTTGCTCTTGAGCCCAATTCACGAATCGGCGTCACTTCAAATGGTCAAACGGCTTTAGTTGTTGTGTCAGCTTGATCTTATACGGATGTAGGCCAAGATCTTTACGTAAAATTCGCCACAATGATGTCACAGAAAGGCCTAATTGTTGCGAACGTCGTGTGAGCGACACATTCGCGTCTTCTTGAACTGAAGCCCTGGCGTCTGCGATGTTTTCAGCACTTCGAGCACTTCTTGCTCTCGAGGGCACCGGAACATTATGTAGCAAAAACGTAGACTCAAATTTTGCCACTATACGGTCGATTGTCGAACGGGCTGGCTTGTTAACTGGACCGTAAAATGGCCGTAATGCTCTTAAAGTAGCAGCAACAGAACGATTATTTTGATAAAAAATTTGCACGATTTGCAATCGCTGTTCACGTGTGTAGCGTTCCATGATGAAATGTATACTAATGAAGTTTCCAAATGACAAAAGATTAATAAAAAATATGGCGTCGTTCGCCGTCCCTATCGGAAAAAAGTTGAAGCGCACCTGTTGAAACACCCTTTACTTAGGAATTTTAAAGGAGTTGTTTCAGCTCGGTAGGGATAATTTTAGTTCCTTTAATATTCGCCTTCCAGTTTTTTGATACGACTCACTGAAGATTAGAAACAATTGATTCAAAGAGAAGAGGTGGCCTCTTATTTATCCGACGATTTACGTTAAGGAAATCCAGATAAAAAACAACAGATCTGTTTTACCTAAAATAACAGGTTTCAATTTTCAAAATAATTTCTCTCAGTCTTTTGAGCTGTTTGGTTGAGTAGACTAAGAACGAACAGACATATCATATATAGTAAATACACTTTCATAAGCTGAAGCCAAGGAATTTGCAAACGCATTTAAAGCAACCACTAAAAATTTATACATTTTTAGCATTTTGTTAGTTAAAATCAACAATTTTCAACATTTTTGATCATTTTACTGAATCTGATACAAAATTGCCGTGTTAAGCCAAACAAGGTCTAATTTGTTAAACTTAAAATTTGATACAAAACAGCATATTTTTTTGGTTTTTTTCGTGCTTCATGCCATATAGGGATTTGGTCGCCTCGTCGAGCTTTCCATGAACCATGTGATTTTTGTGATGTGATCCCGCAGATCTGCTAAATTCAGCATACTGGCTCGAGGCAAGGATTCACTATTTTGTGATGTTCCCAGGCAGTCAGGCAAATCTGTATTAATCCAAGCAATGGTTGCATGACTTTCGGTTATATTTCAAAGAAAGAATGTGTTATTGCAAGTTAATACCAAATTTATCAATCAGATTTGATGATTTTCAGAAACAGTTCTCTGTAGCAGTCTCGGCCTAATTTCAAATCGTTCAAAATGAAAAATTGATCTTTCTTTAAATATTTCGTTGGCCCAGATGGTTTAAGATTTGTATCACACTTATTTTGATGTAGGTTACTACGAATGATAACCAAATATATTAGGTATTTCGAAACATAGTTCATTAATTTATTACTCTGATGTTGCTGCGATTATAAATCGTTACCAAGCATGTAAAATGGCTTAAATTTAAAAAGGTATAATGCTCAATTAGAGATCGTTCTCCTCACATGTTACAGCGGGTCATCTAGAACTACAACAAGCAGTTACTACGTCAAACTGTTATGCCCCAACCAACTTGTGATCACTACAACTACTACCAAACTCTCAAATAACGGATTCCACGTGAACAGTCGCATATATTTATAATATTGTTATATTATACTTTGTCAAAGCCCGAAACCTTTCAACATCTACCTCTATCTGGCAGTCTAAAGCGACGAAAAGAGTTTGAAGTATTTCGGCAACAAATATGTCTTGATTCTAACAACTTTTAAAAATATTAACAGTTGTTTTAATGGGCCAGGCTTTGCAAGCTAGTCATTTATCATAAAAATAAATAACCCGATCGGGACAAACTATTTTCTGAGGTTCTGGTCGGACTAATAATTCCAACAAGTTTTTATTTTGGAAATAATACATTTTGGAATATTTTAGCGTTATTATTAATCCCCAATATATGAATGTGAATGGTTAGCTGTTATGGAATTCCTCAAACCAATCTGTACGAGTTCCTATGTCACAAGAACGATATTTCCTAAAAAAATTCGCAATGCACATTTAAGGTGCTTTCCATCAGACGTCCTTTCGTTACGTTCTAGGCCAGAATTTTACTAAGATCAGCAAGTGCAAAACATAGGCATTATAGATTGAGATCTCAATTTTATTTGTAAACATTGTACGAATACTTTTGAATGTGCTACTCCAATTTGTCGACTCCGCCCATATACAGGGTGTTTTTATAGAGGGCGTTTGTTTTTCAAATTGGCACTGTGCGCAAATTGTACACTACTGTACGCTACGTTCATTTTTCGCAGAAATGTCGTACAGTTCACTCCAAAAATTCATTACTACTGTAATTGATAGTATTGAGAAGGGTCCGAAGGAGTCAATTCACCATCATGCATATGAATTTTAGTTGTGTCCATCCACTTTATGGAAGTTTTTACTGAAATATCTTGGTTTACGAGCTTAAAAAAACGTTTTCTTACAAGAACTGAAGCCGCATGACCATCGTGTGCATAGTACGTCCTGTGAAAGGAACCCCTTTCCTTTTTTTAGTTATATGACTTCGTCAACAAGTAAAATTATCATATTTAAATAAAATCCACAAACCATTATTATCATGCCACTGCTAAACAAAACTTCACCGTTTAGCGTGTTTGTGGGCTGGTAGAATCAGTGGTCCATACTAACTATTTTTTCCGAGATGTAATATCAACAATACGGCACACAATATAACAGCGTGCGCCTCGATCGATTTATTGACGGAAACATTTGATGAGCAGATAGTTTAACGTATTGAGTCTATGAACTGGATTATTTTATTACGTGTGCAAGTATAAACTTATCTCTGAAGTTGGTTGCATTAAAATATACTTGAATGCATCCAAATCGCCCGCCATTTTGGATATATATATAGCTTAAACATTGCCGTTTTTATGACATAAGTTTCAATCATTTATAAGCTGTAGTTCCGTGTGCATCAATTTTAAGAGATGGATGTCGATAAACATTTACGTCATTGTATTCTATTCTGATTCCAAGGAGGAGGACGATCCACGTCCAGGTGCACTAAAACAATTTGAAGACGAATAACTTAAAGTTTTACTGGAAGAAAACCCATATCAAACTCAAAAGATATTGCAGAACAGTTAGAAGTTACTCACCAAGCAATATGAAGGAAGGATAGAAAATGTATTCCATATAAACTGACCGAAGAAAACAAAAACCAAAGAGTTCACATCTGCATGAATTTGCTTTCTCGGTATCAAAGAAAGAATTGTTTGCACAAAATCCTTACGGGTGATGAAAAGTGGACTTTGTACGATAATCCTAAACGCAGAAAACTATGGGTTGATCCAGTCCAACCATCAACATCAATTACAAAAAGGAATATTCAGGCAAAGGAAGTGTTACTGAGTGTCTGGTGGGATTGACAAGGAGTCATTTACTACGAGCGTCTGGAACCTGGTCAAACTATTATAGCTGAACGTTACCAGACTCAATTGCTCAAAATAAATGATGCAATAGAGAAAAAAGGACCATTTACGGGCCAAGAAAGGCGCAAGTTGGTATTCCTGCACATACAGCGAAATCAACTCAGGAACTCATCATCTTCTTAGGCTGGGAAGTTTTACGAAATTTTAGTTTACGAAATTTTAAGATATCTAAAATGGCTATTTTGCTTCGAAACCACTAAGTTCTTGGAAATACCATAGATCGTAATGGCGAATATTTCGATAATTATCTTTGTAACAATTATATTTTCAATAAAGGTGAATTTGACCAAAAAAAGACGCGTTCCTACTTGCATACCTCTAATATGTCGATAATATGTGATGTGGCAAGTCCACGCCGATTAATAATAAAAAATTAACTACTTTGAAGCCAACATTCGTCCCATTACTGCCGATATTCGACCCCTGCATTAAAACGTGATTGAAAATTGTGCTTTCCGATTGCACTTTATTCGAGTCAGCCGCGCCGCCTATATACACCAAACAATGACGCTCCAAACATTATCCATTGAGTTACAATTGGTTTAGCGGCGCTACTTTAATATTTACCTATAATGATAAGAAAAAGAAGTTCATGTGATGAAGCAACGTTGATTTTGATGAGAAAAGGTACCGTTAAAACAAAGAATTGTCATGACAAAGGTTTTGGAGACTTCCAAAAAACGATAAAAGACAGATATTGTGGCTGTAAGAAACACCGTGGCGTTAAATGCTTTGAGCGGCCCAGGTAGGTTATAACTTCAGAGAACCTCATAAAATCCACAAAATATATTGTAAAGCGACGTTGCAGTGTTTTTTTTATTTACTATCCGGAGCGAGCTACTAAGGGCTATCTATTCGAAATGCTGCTACCCCGTATTGCCATAGTAACATTCACATTATAAATTGAACTGCATATAGCTTCACTCGATTGCGTGGCATTATGAGCTGTCATCCTGTTCAATAAATAATTTCGAAATGTCAAGCGGATATTTGTGGTAATACCCCAAAGGGCCACTACAAATAAAAATGTCAGCAAAGGAAACCCCAAATAGTTTCTTTGGCCGATTTATGTCCCTCCTTTTTTTGATGTAGCCAGCTAATAACAGACAAGGCCCAAGCCAAGGCCATAATTAATTTGTAAGCTCTTGGGTCCGCAAAAAATATTTTGCCATGACGCTCAACATCACGGCAATTACTTGACGAAATTTCTTCGAAACTGAATTAACGAAAATCTGGATGTAAATAAACGAAACATAGAAAAGTTCAAACCATGCTTAATTAACAAAAACTCTTGGGGCTGTACATAAGGCAAAGACTAGTTATCTCCCACATACTAAAAATTAATAAACGAAAATTTATAAACGTCAACAATTCATTATTAAATTAATTTTAGAGATGTTGTTTAAGCAGTTCCTTGAGTTCCGAGCGCCTCCGTCGAGCGGTGAAAATTGATTGAACTGGAAATTTTGTGGCATTAAGTATAAATATATTTTATCGGTAACCGGTAATCTAAATCTAAATCGGTAATCTAAACCTAAATATTATAATGCCGTGTAAAATTTAAGAACATCGAAAGAAGTACCAGTTGATGTTGAATTTCTTTAAAAACAAAATAATATTTTGAAAAATACCGTCAAACAGTTAAACACATTCCTGTTATGTTCGCACATAGGTGTATTACCAATCCAGTTCTCTTGTCGGTAGCTAATAAATTATTACGCACTTGGTAAATTAACAGCTTAGTACCATGTAATTTATTTTTTCCAGAATAACATCGGGAGCTCATTTTCGAGTTACGTTTAAAACATGAAAACGGAGTTTTATGCCAATCGGTTAATAAATAGGTTAGTTTCATTCAATTTGTAAATTTTTCAAAGGCATGTCCAGAATTTAAATTCATTCTCATTTTCATTATATGATGTGAGATCCATCCGAATCGATTAAGCTTAGTTATCGAATCGCTTAGTTATATTGTGGAACATGATAGCCATACCTGAGAACCCCTAAACGAATTTCCAAAAATCATGGTCCATTTCAGTTTCTTTCTGACACTAGAGAACCACTTTTTTAATGAACCCAAGCTTCACCGGAATGGTTCTGTAAACGAATCATCTCAAAATTAGGTCGCATCGCCATTGATTCCTGGAACTCGGAAACTCTCTGTAACCAAAATCGTTATTTTATAAAAAAATTGTTCGAGTTTAAAACATATAAAAAGGGAGCCAAGACCAACCCAATGATTTTTCCCCGATTTTTTTCACTAATTGCAACCGATTCTTTTCCGAAACCCTTAGCAAAATCATACAATATTATGGAGTTTAAATATAATATTTCGACAAATTATGCATATATATATATATATATACATTTTCGAAAATATTCGATTAACACAACCAGAAATACAAAACGTAGCCTTAAGCCAACAAATGCAACATAATGCAATATGAGTCAACATTTCGAAGAATGAAGCAACATAACGCCAGATATCTAATTATCACAGAATACGTGATGAAACAAAATGAAACATGGCATAATATGTTGCAACATTCCACAAGATACTGCAACGTTTCACCACATAGTGCAAGGTTTTGCAACATATACTGTACATGAAGACGTAACAAGGCGGTCGAACCAGAATACTCATAACGAATTTTAGGGATACCTTAATCTTTTATTTGTTACGTAGTAAAATGAAGTATAGTAATCATGAAAAATGTTGACCTCGAGATTTTTTCAGATTTACCATTCTCTATACCGCCGAAATCAAACAAGTAGTTTGAAAAAATCCCTGTGCGTGTGCTTCCAAGTTTATGTATGTGGTGCCGTGCAAACTAAATGTCTCTGCCCTCTCTGTAGACTGATCGTGGCGAAACATTATACTTAAATTTTTCAATAAATTGGGAGATCTCAGTTATTTTTGGCAGAAATCGTTCCGTCGGAAGTGGTAAATTCATACGAGATTTTTGTTTTGTGCGAATATTTTGTATATCATTTACGAGAAAAATGAATAAAAACTAAAACTTTTTAAATTAATCTTGTAACAACATCGGCCAAGGTCAGTTTTCCAAAATTTAAGAGGAAATGACGATCTTTTGATCGAAAACTGTTCGTTTTTTAACCATTTTGAATAGCATTTGAAAAAACAATTAAAAACATCATATATGAACTGACGAGTGGCAGTTTGATAAGAAAAACTTTATTTCACCAAAATTCGGCATCTCTACAGTCAGGATTATTGACTATTCGGAATGAAAATTCATACTTAAGTTTTTTCCTAAATAGGAGATCCTGACGAAATTTGGTGGACTTTTATGTACCAAAAGTGGCTGCATTTTTGATTATATGGCTGTTTTTACCAAAAATCCGATAAGTTTAACTTCAAGTTTCGTAACAACATGTCCAATCCATTTTTTTGGCCCGTTAAACCCGAGTTTAGTTAAAGTCATTTAAACGGAAAATGTACTTAAGCCTCATCTCTAAACAAATTCCTCGAAATCAGGAGCTATTGCAATTACTTCTCGACACTGAAAAAAGATGGGAGGGATAGGGTGGCCTGGGATCCCACCCTAACTTTTATCAAAATCGTTCGAGTTGAAAAAAATTTAAAAAACGATCCATGAATTTCGGTTCAATGACTAATGAGAATGGCTAATGACTTTGTATTTTTGTCGATAATTATTTTAAAACTAAGGCAGAAATTATCAATAAATTATGAAATTATTACTCAACGTCATTTATCATTAAACCTGAATTTGCACCCTGAGCTACGTTCGCTAGAAAACCGTTAAACAATCTGGACGATTTTATGGAAAAAATTTAAAAAGGGATCTGCGACCACAGAAACGTCCCAATTTTTTCTAAGCGAATATCTAGAACAACTAATACTATGTTGCTTAAACAATTTAGCGACTGCGTGACATACACATTTTATTTTAAATGTTATTTTCAGCTGTGAATGTATAATCTGTATCGACTAATTAAAACAGCGTCCATCACAAACGATCACAAGTAGACAATGCCAAAACTCTACTATAATGACAATGCACCACCGCACTTGGCTGTAATTGCAATTGTTGAACATTGTTGAATTGCATTACGAACCGTGTCCTCATCCAACCTAACTTAATCATCGAATTTTAGAACTTACAACTTATCTCACTTTAAAAATATAAAAAATTGGTTCAATGAAAAAATATTCGCCTCCGACGAGAAGAACATTGCTGAAACAAATTAAAATTTAGCACAACTAGAAAACTCATGTTCCTTAGAAGGCTCGAAGTATGTAGTTGGAAAAGCATTGAGCAAAATTAATCAATCAACTCTACTCCTCAGTTATGAATGTTTAAAATAAATAAAATGCTCCCGAAAATGGAATTTTGAGGTAAAAACTATTTCAAAAATCCAAGGCCACAGGAAAAATAACTTTAACTCGAAAAATAAAGTTAAATTTGAAAACTTCCAAAGAAAACTAAAATTGTCCTCCAGAAATTTTGGAATTTAAAAAATGGGTAATATTTGTCTGATCTGTCTCCGATTACGCCAATATTTATTTGACTTATGGAATGAAGTAAGTTCTATACAAGCAAGATAATAAGTCGAGAATTCATTACCATTCAGTTAGCCAATAGAGCTTTTCAAATTTTAATTACATGAAAAATTTAATATTTTCATTGTTACGTGGATAAATAGTTAGTTAATCAATTGTGGTTGCCGCTGTATATGGTATGTTGTATATGAATCCAATTGCTCAATTTCATCGATTCCGCTGTGTTATCTGTAATACGATTCAACGACCAACTTACCATTGTAGATGGTTTTAATTTGTCGTACAAGTAAATCGTACTAGTATCAGCCGAGGTAAATTCCTAGATCGGATATCTGGTAATGATGCTTTGTATTCCGAGGTTTCTTCACGTATGGATTTCGCCGGCTGCTTTTGCATTTATGTTCAAATATAATTCTTATTTTAATTTCAGACACGCTAACTATGCATGTCTGAACAAATTTCTCAGAAATAGTCATTGAAACTTTATTCAGCGTGACCGGAAATTGAACGAAATAGTTTTAATGTTTAACGGCATATTCAGAAATATTCATTCATTAAAAAGAAAGTTGGCTGTCCTGAACTTTGGTATGATAAAGGGTTAGTGAATCTGGAGAAACGTCGAGAACAAGGAACATAGATTGTTTAAACTATACACGGCATAGATTTTGCTTCCAAAATTTTTTATTTAGCCCGGAAATACTTTAAAAGCCTAAATTGGCTTTTGTAGAGCAATTATATAGTGCGAATTAACTTCTGGGATTTCATGAATAGTTGGAAAAAAGTAGCTAGTTTCTCATCTCCTCCAGACATTTGTAAATTGTTTGCGAGATTTTTCGCTTTTGTATACGAACCAGTGTCGATGCCATCTAATCTACTGTACCGCAGCATTCTGAAGTCTTTGAAGAATTTTACTTTATTAGGTTCACGGAACAGAGCATCGGTCACGACGGTTTTCCTCCAATTCTTATTAATTATTGCGCGGGAACTTTATGAATTCCAATTATCTGCATATCCAATGTAAGTCTACGTTACTATTTCCTAAGCCTTGGAAAGTTTCCTGTATTCGACCAATTTTTAAAGCAGGTAGAAGGAATGAGGTAAATAATTATCGAGGAATACCCATTATTTCTGTCATACCAACACTTTTTGAATCAATCGTTAATAAAGTATTAAGTTTCCAGTCTACACCAACTATATCTTTGGCATAGCATGGTTTTTATCCAGGAAGGTCTGCAGTTATGAACGTTATTAACTTATGTTGTAACTTATTTGATAGTTTAAAATCGAGACAATAACTTGACAAGACTGATTATTCTCATTGAACGGTTCAACCTTTCAGACCGCCGGCAAACTATAAGACATCTGGGTCAATCTTCCTAAGTATTTTGCGTGACATCAAATTACACGGTAGTCACTTAGACCCTTTGCTATTTTCATTATTTATCAACGATGTCGTTGACAGCTCTAAACTCGCAAGTTGCCTTCTTTCCACCGATGTCATTAACATTTTCGCTTGGGTTCACATCGAGCCTGTCGGCTGTAACAAGCTTCAAGATGGTTAAGATAGATTTTGAAAATGGTGAACTGACAGTCAACTAAGCCGGCAGTAGTTTTTTCAACCGATGCGACTTTTAACAGGCAGATTAACACATTTGGTACAAAGGCTTACAATACGCTAGACTTCATCAAACGAAATTATAAAGATTTTCATTAGAACCACCCACTGCCATTAGAACTCCATATCTTCATTGTACGTTTCTTTTCTGAGATCAATTTTAGAATATGCCTCCATCATACCAGTGTCATTCGAAGAGAATAGAGAGTGTTCAAAAACAATTTATTTTGTACACACTTCGATGTCTGCCATCCGGACAACCAATTTTATACTTCCCCTTATCAAGGTCACTGTAATTTAATAAAAATACAACGTTTGGACTATCGGAGGGATGTTGCAGCTGCAGTCCTAGTTAGAGATATTTTCGACTCTCGTGTCGAATGCACGAAACACAACGATGTCGTTGTTAGTGAATAACTTATCACCTCTTTCGAGAACCTTAAACGGTTATGAATAAGGTGGTTTCAAAGATTTCCTCACAAAATCTGACGTCGTTCTTACTCGTCTGAATCCGATTAACGCTGACAGTTCATTCAAAAGACAAGACTCAAACTGCGAACCTTGGTCGGTAACTATGACGTTTGGTACCCCGAAGCGTGAAATCCATGTGCAGTATACCGCAGAAGCGACAGTAGCTGCAGTAATATCAGGAATTGGAACTGCCTCAGCCCACCTCGTATACCTGTCGATTAATGTAACGCAATACCGCTGATTGTCAGAAATAGGCAAAGGGCCAATGATGTCTAAGTGGATTTCTGCGAAGCGTTGCGAAGTTAATTGATAAGATCCAAGAGGTGAAATGGTGTGTCTTGAAATTTTCGATTTTTCTGACAAACTAAAAAGGATTGTGCCATAGTTTTTGAATCTTTCGTGATGGACGGCCAGATGGCGTTTTTCGTCAATATTTTAACTGTTGCTTTAATTCCAGGGTGTGAAAGATTATGAAAGGCTGCAAAAATATTTTTCCGAAATTCAATTGGAATAAAAGGTCTTTGGTTATTAGCTGTCGAAATATCGCAATAAATAGTTTTGCCCGAGTTAAAACTCAACGGAACTTGGACGAACTTTAAAGTTAAATTATCGCGCATTAGATCTTTTAGCTCGACATCATCGACTTGGGAATCCGCAATTTGCGCATAATCTATACTTTCAGGAATAAAAATTAGATTAATGCGGGAAAGTGTATCTGCGACGACATTATATATGCCTGAAATGTGTTGAATGTCGGTTGTGAACTGTCCCATGAAATCCAAATGTCCGAATTGACACGGTGATGCATTTTCCGGATTCTGACAAAAAGCATATACAAGTGGTTTATGGTCCGTAAACAACATAAACTGTCGTCCTTCCAAAATATGTCTGAAATGCTTAATGCCAGAGTACACTGCTCTGCCATAAGCACTACATCTTTGTTGCGTTTCATTAAGACGAACCGGGAAAAAACTGAGTGGTTGCCAAATATCACCAACATACTGTTGAACTACTGCACCGATAGCTGTGTCCGAAGCGTCTACCATGATAGCGAGTTTAGCCGTAGATGAAAGGTGTGCATGAAGAGTAGCTTTACACAACTTATCCTTACAATTGTCGAAGGCAGCAATGAACTCTGCAGACCAATTAATTGGAATTTTACTATTTTTCTTATAGTCTTTAAGAAAATCATTTAGTAAAATTTGATCAGCCGCGGCGTTTGGAATGAAACGTATGTAAAAATTAATCATCCCCAAAAATCTTTTGAGTTGATTAATCGTTAACGAACGTTCAAAATTGTTGATGACTTCAACACGTTCTGGAATAGGTAAAATGCCATTTGCATTAACAAAATGTCCTAAGAGTTTAACTTCAGGCGAAGCGAAGACACATTTTCCAGGGTTAATTATTAAACCGTTGTCTGATAATTTTTGGAAAACTAATTCGAGATGCGCGCGATGTTCCTCGAAAGTTTTAGACGCTATCAGAATATCATCAAAGTAGATGAATGAAAAAATGAACAATACAGATGAACAATACGGAATGCATGAATCTTTGAAAAGTCTGCGCTGCATTCCTGAGACCAAAAGTCATTTTAGTGAATTCAAATAAACCAAAGGGAGTGGCAATAGCGGTTCTGGAATAGTAATAATCTCCACATGTTCTCCAATCTCCATTTTTCTTCAAGACCAGATGCAAAGGACTAGACCATGCACTATTATTTGGACGACAAACTCCTAGTGCCATCAGATTCTCGAATTCCTGTTTTGCAATCGTTAATTTATCAGGTGCCAAACGTCTAGCTTTACACAAAACCGGGAATCCAAAAGTTTCCAGCCGATGAGTGATCGTATGCTTAACTGGTTTGACGTTAAGAGAGTTTGTCATAATTTCTGAGAATTTAGAAAGAAGTTGATGGATTTGATTATTAACCTGAGATTTTTCTAGTTTAGACAGTGTTGACTCGGCTGTGAGAGTAATAGAACCAATCGTAAACAAAGATGTCGTTGGATCTAGAAGACGATGTTTGCCAAGATCAACTATCAAACCAGTACTTTTAAGGAAATCAGCTCCGCTAATGGGTAGCTGCCACTATAAATGCCCCTCTTTAAATTACGCCGTAACCCAAATCTAAATTTATAATTTTTGTTCCATATGCTTTAATTGGCGTTCCATTGGCAGCGAATAATTTGGAAGTGGTTAAGGCCTGCGGAATGTGACAAATATTAAGTAGAACAACCGAAACGTCAGCACCAGTGTCTATTAGACATACAACTCTTGAATTGGCATCATGTATTAATAGACGACTGGTAGTACACATGAACATTTAAAAATCCTTCTTGATCGACTGACCTCCGCAGGTTTTATCGTAAAATTTACATCCAACCTGACATTTCTGAGCCTTGTCACCGAACCTAAAATGATAATAACACAATTCGAATTTTGGGTTAACCCAACCTCTAGATCTCGAACGAGAATTTATGCGATTTCTATTGTTTGAACGAGAACGAGATCTAGGGTTAACTATAGTTTTAATCTCAGCCAAAATTGTTAAACTAAAATCCTCTAATTTAGTGTCTAAATTAGATGCTTCAGAAATTCCAGTTGGATTGAAGCACCCATTAGATGTTGCAGAAGAGGATGGACCGAAAGGATTGCACGATTTAACGGCATTTAACCCTAACGGTGGCATCACCTCCATCATAATATCTGCACGTGCTGCCAAAACATCTAACGTCACATCGTTTTCGAAAGTAGTAAGGATAACCTGAATCTGCGAAGGCAACCTCTTCATCCAACGTTGTCTAAGCAAATTGTCGTTAAAATTACTGCCAGCGTTCAAACGTATCTCACTTAGTAACTGCGACGGTTTTTTATCACCCAAAGTCAGGTTTGTCCAAATCTCCATGTTTTAATTTTGGACAGCAGTCCGACCAGGTCTTGAACCCATTTAAATTTGGATACTTAACAATTAAATTTGACGATCAAGTTTGTAAACATCGCCACATGTCTTTGTTATCCGTAGAAGCCGAGTTAAAATACTGTAAAAGATTAAACAATTTTATTTTACACTAAACGATATTTTCTCGAACTACAAATTATCAGATTCAAATAAGATCTTATGGGTGTGTGGCGATATTTGTCGTCGATAAGCAAAAATTCGTTTGGCACATGATATGCTTGCTTAAATGTGGTGTTTGAACCGAACTATAATTTAATTACTTTTTTGATTAATAGTTTATCAAATTTAAAATTAGCTCTTTCTTTCTATTTTCTTCAATTTCAGTTATGCATAAACATGAAATCTCTTGGGACCAACAAGCGTATTCTAGTCATTAAACTCACAATTTTATTATTGCTCCAGCGAATAGCACCATGTGTTTCGTGTCCACCCGAATGTCAATGCATCCACAGTGGAAATTCACTATCAATAAATTGTTCAAACTCAAACCTGACGGAATTACCAGAAGATCTATTGGAATTGGATTTCAACAATTTGGATTTATCAAATAATTTGTTTAACCACATCCCACCGGAACTTGCACAAATCGAAACACTTGAACATTTGTATATGAATGAGAATGCAATAACGGCTCTCGCCCCAGGTGCTCTCGCTGGATTTAAAAATTTAGTAGGACTGCATTTAAAGAGCAATAACATTTCAAATTTAGAGCACATCCATTCCCGCACTATTTTTATGTCGACACCACGGCTGCAGTTTTTATACCTAAATGACAACCCAATCACATTACTTTCCGGAGTCGATGTGAACGGTATGATATTTAGTGAATCAATACAAAAAATATCATTTGCAAAATGTCGGATAAATCGGATTGTTGGCAGTGGTATTTTATCAGGACTACCAAATTTAGAAGTATTGATACTAGAAAATAATCCAATACAAAATATTCCCGATTTAGTATCAAACAAAATTGTAACTCTGGATTTAAGTAATACACGACTTGGGACCCTGCAGCCGACGATATTCGATGGCTTACCAGAATTAACTGCACTCGATCTATCAAGAAACCACCGCATATCACTCGAATCGCAGCAAAATACTTTGGTTGTAACATCCGGTTCAGTAAAACGAATCAATATGGCGTATTGCAATATGAACGAAATAGAACTAGATGGTTTTGGAAATTTAATAACGATCAATTTAAAAGGAAATATGATTCGCAGTTTGACACGACATAGCTTCGAGCATAATACACTCCTGGAAAATATCGATTTATCATTTAACGCAATTCAAACACTCGATCTTGAGACATTTATTGGTTTGAAGCATTTGAAAGTGGTTGATTTATCATACAACATGATTATAAAAGTTGAACGGGATCTCTTCAAACGGAACCATGCTCTAACGAATATTAACTTGAGCCGAAATTACATTTCACGATTTAATAAATTTCATGTTAAGTCGCTGGCCCATTTAAATATGAGTGGATGCGAAATAACCGCAATCGATCCTGATGCATTAAATGGATTTCCTGAAATAAGTGAAATTGATTTGTCGAATAATTTAATTTCTGTATTCCCAGAGACGATTTATTCGAACACTCTTGAAACATTGGATTTAAGGATGTGTCGGTAAGTAGCTTAGTTGTTATATACTATTAGATTTCATTTAAATTTGAATGCTAATAGTGTTCCCTCTTTACAGGATAACTGCAATCCGCAATACAACATTTCAAAATTTCCCAGAGCTCTCGAAGATTGCAATTTCCGGAAATCGATTAACAGTGCCACCACATCGAGATTTTTTCTTAACAAACAGTTATCTACGTGAATTGTATTTAGGTGATAACCCATGGAGATGTGATTGTACAGATCGTGAATTCTTAGAATTTTATACGGACATAATGCATCCGTATCGGCGACTAATGGACCGTGATAGTGCTCGCTGTGTCTCACCCGACGAGCTATATGGCCAAACTTGGGAATCGGCATGCTGGTTGCAATGGTATCCAGATGTAAGAGAATTATCAACTACAGAAAAAGTTTGGACATTTTTAATGGTGAGCATTATTGTGTTCAGCGGCACATTATGTGTAATTATGAGTATTAAACGATGTATTGAAGGAAGAAAATTTACCGCACGGGAAGCCGAACGAGAGCGAAACTTGGAGGAGCAGCGTGATATGTACGTTAAGACAGTCGTAACTTAATTAGAAAAACTATAAATATTTTTTTCTTGTAGAACTCGGCAAAATCGGATGCGTTTAGAACAAGAAGCGGCTCTGAATGCGCCTGATCCACGAGAATCAAGACCACCGTGCTATGAGGATGCTATATTACTGCCCAAACTGGATGGTTCCTTTGCCTCACTTGACGAATTAACTGTCCGTCAAAAATATGAAAAAACGGAGGTTGATGATCTTTCTCCATTACGTCATTGCCATCGGTGTCGAAGTGAAGAGGTTTTATCAATGCGAGATACCCTCCATCCAGATCCAAATCGACGAAGAACATCTCGCCTGACAAGAAATTCAACATTACAAAGTACATCGCCTCCGTCAAATTTACAAGGTAACAATACCACAACAACTATTACTAGTCAACCACCACGAACAGAAACATCACCAAACGATGAAGAGCGTCGAATTTCGGAAGCCAACTCAACGCACTACCATTCCACAGATATACTTCGGATAAATAAAAACTTAGTAATACCTGACTCTCGGCCACCATCATATCAATTAGAGTCACCAACCACAAATTCTAGCACAACTACCAATAACATTTCCACCAGTCCAAACGTCCCTACCGTGCCGAAACACAGTCCATATTCGCAACGTCGACCCCGAACACAACAATACGAAAATCCTGATTTAATAATAAGCTACACGGAAGAGCCGATTACTTTGGCACGTTCTCCAAGATCACGAACGGGCGTACGGTTCAATGAAACCGACGGTAATAATTCCAACCAAAACAGTACAAATTCCGTTTTGGTACATCATCCAAGACACACAGTAGAAAGTAATTTTTAGTGAATTCTAGTGACATCTAACGAAAATGTTAAGCTTTAATTTAATTTGTATTTATCTAAATTTGTAATGTTTTTTGTCATAAAAAATATTATAAATAGTATTAAAATAAAAACATTAGTTATAATTACTTTATTTCTGATTTTTTATTTTCATTTAATAAAATCTTAGTAAACATTTCGATTTAAAAATTTTAGTACATGAGTGGGCACAGCAGAGACACAATCCCCATATTTTTTATTTTATTCAATTCCAGGAAATGCACATTTTTCTCGTAATTCTTCCCAATGCTCTATCCACATGTTAGGGCATAATGATTTATAATTCTTTTTGAAAAATTGACACGATTCATGCCCCTCACCTCGTATATTTGAGCAACGGTAGAAATCAATATACATTTGGTAGCAATACCGTGTCTGATTTGTATTTGGGAAACGCGGATCAAACGGCGCTGTTGCGCTTTTGTTCACCATTAGGGTCTTGCACAACAATTCCTGGTTTGCCTTATTTGCCTGATCTGATTCTGATGGCGGTGGTGGAGGAGCTGGACATTTGGGCTGTTTGGTGGTTGCGTTATGTGCCATTATTTTATATTCGTTACTAACTAAATTTATAAACCCATACAGCTTCAGGCAGGAAGAAAAAGCTGGATTTTATTATTTTGAAGTGAAATGTAAACGGCGTTTGTTTAATTTTTAATCGATAAATGTATTATGAAAGTCATGGCCTATTATAATAAATCGAATATCTTGACACAGATTGAATAAAACAAATAACATATGAAATAAAGTAGCAGGGTTTGATTTACTAGGTGTGTTTAATTAACAGGCATAAAGAATCAATTCATAAACACCAAATAGTCTCAGTGATTAACAAAGATACTAATGAGGTAACCATCAATATGATAACTAAGTAACTTATTACTAAAGTCATTAGTACACGATCTTTCGAGTCATAAAAAGTGGGGGCCTTATTAAAGAACAACAGTCCACAACAGACCATCATGCGAGTGAATGCCAGGTCAACATCTAAGAAATTTCACAACTAAGCCAAAATGAACATCGAGACCGTTAAACCAAATGTCGCCTTTCAATAATCAGCATTTCAGCTCATCGGAAGCTGGTTAAGTTCAATAACGAAAATTGTTCAGCAGTAATGCAAAAATGGCAGCCAGCTATTAGTTGGAAGAGTATCTTAAACTAAAAATCAATTAAACGAAATTGGAAAGAAAACCGCTTACATAAAAGCATTCTCAAGAAAGGCGAGAAGCAAGATCAATACAAACATTTATTCTAAGGTTATTACGGAACCGTATATAAGCCATAGTCAACTCCGTAGTAATAAAACTTCAGGTGGTTAAGATTCAAGTGGACAGTATCAACTCAACAATCACATCGCCCTTAAAATAACTGAAGGTGAGCAATTTCGTGTTTTACCGCGATTTGTTCAAACCCTCCTTTTAAAGCATATAACATACATCAGCCTCTAGTGGTCATTGTATATTTGATGATGCCAAAACTAGGCTTTAGCAGTACCTATATAAGGCAAAACGGCCGAGAATTCTTGACGATAAAATTTCAATGCGATGCAACTTCGATGCGTATGAAGTCCATCAATCATATCAACACCCATCCATTGATTCGGTGAGTGAGGTGCTTCTTCCACAGTCGTCGTCCAAAAATCATTAACAATATAAACAGGATACATGCTGTATGCTGCATGCTCTTCACAAAATGACACTATCACTTGTTACGTGGACCAGATCCAAGATGTGAAAATAGTACATATATCGAAACTGAACAAACTTATTGGTAACGATCATAAAGATTGATTGCATTTGTGTTATTCCAACAAATGTAGCAGCTTAAATATAAATGAGGAATCCCAATAAATATTACGGAAATTTGGGCCAACAATATAAATATCGCAAACTCCGCATCGTAAAAATTGGTCTTAAACCTCGAAGAACGTATCTGGCCCACTTCACGGAGCGTTGATATAATATGGAGGCCAACGGAGAACCAAGTGAAAGAACACCTAACTTTGACTGACCTTAAAATTGGTCATCTAAATGTGTGGAGAACTAGAAGCATCTTTAGACAAATAGGTAAAATTCTGTAGAAACTAAGGCAACGGAATTAATTAAATGATCCATCATTCCCTAAATCATATTAATATAAATCTTGAAGGACGAGAGCATGAGAAGGGGAGACCCGACATAGGTTGATAAATATCAATTAAAATCTTTTATTCGCCATATAATCCCTTCTGTATAACATTATATCTTAATCGTATATTTACCACCCAATAACAATAAACTCACCAAACGGCACTAATTGTGGGAAATATTTAAAATCTTATCTAAGGATGGCGACACCGTTACCCACCAAATACAAAATGATTTATCAAACTTTATGGATAACCGGATGAAATTCCCGTCATTATTAAAGAATTTGTTTTGTGAGGTGTTCGTATGGCACCGAATAGCAAAAATTCAAATTATTGATAGAACTGTGCAGGTGAAACCATCCTTTCAAATTTCTACTGAGCGTAAAGCGTTATGTGGAGGTATGTCTCCGAGATCCTGATGGAAGACTAGTATAGGAATAGTATTCTAGTTGGTTCTATTTCCTTGGTCAAGCTATTCTAGGCTTGTATTGCCTTTGGGACTGCTCCACAGTCTTCGAATAAATGTAGAATAATTGTTATGTCTTTACGCTGGATGGTCCGATTATGCTGACCATAAAGCATTCCGCCCTATTATAGTCTTTTCTACCTTTTCTAAAGTGTTGAATCTCGTACAGATTTATAAGAGATAAGTGTTTATACAGTTCTCTACTCAGTAAAATGCAGCATGCTTGCAAAATTAGTAAATCCATAAAAGCTGCTATACAAAACCTTACCTTGTTGATTTAAACATCATTTAATAATAACGATTATCTTGAGGGCACTTTCCTCGACATCGCTATAACTATTGACAGTACCTCGATTTTTACATGATTGCACTTGGAAACACCTGCGCTAAGTTTCACATTGATCAAATCATCGTAACTTGGATCGTGTCCATGCTCAGATCTCGTGTTGTCCTAAGGTCAAGCTGAAGGGTCTAACATTTTCCGTTAAAATTTTAGAAGCATCTTCGCATAGGGTGTCCTTTCTCCCTACTAGAACTCCTGGTTATTGATGAGGTTTTTGTTAACACTACATGTATGTCTTATCAGACTTATACAACGCGCCCTGCTTATTGTGAAGCTTAAGGTGAATCGAGAAAGGTTTGCACGTTAATCGATCAAAGAGCAGTTTTTTCAGAGAGTTCTAGGTGAACTATCAATCTCTTCTCTTTTTGGAAACACAATTATTATATAAAACCGAGTTAAACATCTTGGTGGTATTTAAACAGTAAACTTTCTTTAACCCCAAAAACACTGATTGTTTTTTACTAATTCCTGGTTAAATTGGATTCCTCTGTTAGAAACCAAATAGCCTTTAGAGAACTGTTTGCCGCGCTATTCCGCACACTATATAATCGATTCCTGGTCATGTGTTACAGACAATTTTGTTCGTACTACCCCCGCAATATTTCATTCTAGTTTTAGTTTCATTCTAATCTTTATTCAAATATAGGGCATAGTCAAATTCTTTCTCATACATAGTAAATATCAACATGATTAGCGACAAGATGTTGTCTGAATTTGATGACTTTTCGGTAGTTGATCCATCTAGCGAACTTAGTTTTTCCGAAGGCTTTTCTTACCTAGGCATCAGAGTCCTTAGTGTTCATCACGGATGGCTTAGCGGTTTCGAGTTCTGGTGTGATACATGGAATCTAAAATCGTTCGAATATTTATTCTACTCACAGATAGTAAGCTGATTTTATTAAATTTAAAATCCTCAACGTACTTCCAATTTTGTAAAGAAGTTGTGGTGTAAGAGGTTTGCTTCAGGAAACCGTATAGTTTTTAAAGTTACGACAGCCATATGCCAATTGCTCATTATTTCGCTGATCAATCCAAAATTTAATTAACAAACTGTTTATAATTCCAGTATTAGCCCCACCAGCAAATAAACTAGTTCTACTTCATTATCATTATCGATATCCTGTTTGGAATCCAGCAACATCATCGGCATCATTGTTTCCACTAATCACTGTAGGGATCAAATTGTAAGTAGCCAGAATTATATTTGCATAAAAAAATATGGAGTCATTTACACAAAGTTCTCCAATTTAGACTCCATGAGACATTCGTCATTTTGTTTATGCCTCAACAAGGATGTTGTTGAGACAATGTCTCAATTATAAATAAATTCAATATAGAACGAACTAAATTCCATAAACGCTAAATTAGCTTCTTGGAAATCACAGATCATATCAGAGATTATACTCGTAGGTGTTAAACGATAACGACAAACGAAATCAATTCCGGCAAGCTTCGTAATTCAAATAATGTTATCAACCTGCTTGCTGCAAATGGTACCAGCATTACGGCTTATGGTACTAAGATCATAAATGTTGATATCGAATTATTGCGGACCACACCAGACTCATCATCAATATTCAAAAATAAAAAATTATTGAATGGTTAACGTCTTTTTCATCATAGGATCATTATCCAAAATTCATAATTCATCATTGTCTCCCATCGACAAATCGTCTTACTATCCAAAAATGTCGGAGTAAGTTATGCTATTAATTGATCTCACAAAATAAGAATTAAGTAATCAAGAGACTAAACTCAATTCAACAACATCCAGAAACTATTGGACCACCTAAAAGTCGTCGTCTAGATCCTGATAAACTAGCGATATAGCCAAATAAGAATTCAAAAGTAAGAAGCAAGGAATTTGCCGACCGACTAGAAGTTGCCCGGCCACTTCAACCCATTTGACGATTTAGATTGAAAAACGCGACTCAATCATTCAAAAGTTGTATGCACGCGCGAATATTCGAATTGTAATTTTGTTGAGAGACAGAGATGAGATCTGCCACCGATTTGCAGATAATGGTTTAATAGTTAACGCCAGTAAATGTGTATTTGCCGTATAGTTTCATTACTGGGCGAATCTAAGCTATAGCCAGTTTAAAACATCCTCATCGTTTTAGCTATGGTTAATTTTAATAGAAGGTTTATTTCTCATATGACTACTATTTTGGCACATGGACAGTAAAATTTTTCATAGCTGTGAGTGCTTCAGACAGTACAATCGGAGCAGCGTTGTAACAATAGCTAGATGACACTTTTCAATCTGTACATTTTTTCTCGATTAGGGTAAACGGCGCAGAGAAACGTTACAGAGCTTACGTTATCGAGCTTTTGGCAGCCTACTCATGGATTAAACATTTTTTGGGCGGTAATTAGCCAGTTTACTACTGACATTTAAATCCATTTATTGGGATGTTTCATTCAACGCACTTCTTTACTTTACTAAATTATTAATCATCGGACATCTACCATTATCAAACAATTTTCGGTACTGTAAATATATTATATTATCTTGATAGATCAGATAGATCAGAAGCAATTCCCGTTAGAGACACTTCGGCTGATTTTGCAGTGTATTAAAATTGAATTGCTCGTGGAGTTTAATTTGCATCATAACTATTTAAAGAATAATCAAACTATTTGGATTCATTCATCAACGAACCACTATACCTTAAACAGGATCCTTAAAGCCGTAGTATTATTACGTCACAAAAGAGTAAATTGGTGAAAAATTTTACCAACCGTATTACTAGGATTAACGTTCTATAAACACAGAGAAGATTTACTTTCGAATCGGCTGATCTTTAGTTTGCCTTTGCTTTTCGTGTCAACAAGATGTCTTGATTTTTCGTATTTTTAAGTTTTAATCTATTTTAAGAACTTTAACTATTTCCAAAAAAGGGTCATTTCAGCGAGGTGGGTCAGCTAATGTGATGTATGAGACCGCATGTAATGAAGAAACACATATACAGCAACTATTGTGTTTTTTGGTGTAAGACTGGGAAGCAATGATTACTTATATGGCACTCATGTTGTTTCTATGTGGTCTCTGATTTAGCTACATCTTTAAACACCTATCAAAGGACCATATATTTATTTGAAACCAATTTAACTGCACTCGTCATTATAAATGAGTTCGAACGCTCAAAATGAAAAAGGGGGACATGAAGCCACAACGAGTTCTGATCACAAGAGGATAAACCATTCATTAAATTGTTCAATACCAAAAAGAGCATATTGCAAGTAATTAGCGCGCGTTATCTTGTGCTGCTGCATGTACAACTAAGCACGTATCAAAATTACCCATTTTGACTGTGTGGGATTGGACAATCAAAATAAAAACCAATTAATAACGGCCGAGACCCGGATAACACAGCTAAATACCATAATCGTTATATCCAACTTTCATTAGTTCAGGCGTTGAATTACATAATTTATATGAAGTTATTCCTGCCACTATCTGCGATTAGAGGAAGCAAAAACAAATTATGTTTTTGAATAAAACTAATTGATCCCTTCCTTAAACTAATGGATCCCTTCCAATTACGCTTGCTCCACTGTTCTGGGTCCAAAATCTGGGCTTATAGGAGAGGCGACATATTTGAATTATCTTGATTTGAAAGTATAGCATTATGTGACCCAGTGCATGATTTGTGTGAACAAGGAAATGTATGTATGTTAAAGTAAGTTTTAGATTGGCAATAACAAAGATATGCTCTGGTTGAGTCTAGCGGAGGAACCAACCAGTTTAAAAGTCCATATATTCCCTTTCCCGGCTTTGGTTGCAACGATCTATTTACTGTTGAATATCACTTCTTCTCTCTTAGAAGCGATCTAAAAATATGTTTCGAATTTCATTCCAGGTACATTGAGGGTTTCTCTCCAAAGAGATAAATCTATGCTCCTAAGCAGTGCCATATAGCAAAAAACGAGCATCATTAATTACTGGTAATTGTTGATAATATTGTAAGGCTCTAAGAATTTCAAAGGAAACCCCGAGGGTAGCATATGCCTAAGCCTATATAAATAAAATTCAAGGCAACAGTCTTTTACATGACGTAACCGCGAAATCAAAATGTAAAATTTTGTACTTTCTTCTTTTCTTTTGAAGTAACTGAAATATTCAAAGTTTGCGTTTAATGCGCGTGCGGTGGGAAACTAAAACATAACTAAAAAAATGATTTTTGCAATTCCGTCAACTTTTTTTACATTTTATTGGTGTTTATTATGACGCCGCTTCTGACAGACAGTCTTTATATACTAAAATATGGCGGAAATAAATATGTTTAAAAAGCAACACGGAAAGCATATTGTGGTTCGATCGAGGTTGCATTTTCGTATGCTAAAAATTCCGTTGACATTATAAAAAATTTTGATGAAGGTCAGTTAACATTGCGGAAAAACAAATACATAAATGAAGTACTTTGCTCCCGCATCGTATTTCACAACAATGTGGACGAAGCAAAAAAAAGAAACCTATATAAGGGTTACACAGTAAATGTATCTTAGAAGAGAACCTGTGACTGTTCTACACAACAAAAAATAAATAATGACGAATTTTATTTGATATGTGTTGTTGTTAGCAATTTTGACACTTTGTCAAATAAATATTTTTATAATTAACAGTTTAAATTGTTTCAGTAAGAATAGTACTATAAACCAATATGTTGGTATATTTAGAACCCAAATTCTATACCTCGTATAGAGCTTGTTGTATGATCTACTACTGTTATCGGAAATATTCATTGCACCGGATTAAACTGCAATTCAGTAGTTGCTCAAATTGTAACCCGATTCTTTATAAACGCGACAAGCAAAAATCAGGCGAAATAAACGAAATGAAAATCCTACCATGTAAATTCAACACTATTGTACAAAATTGTATCTACTGAAGATTATTTCACCGATGAAATGATAAAATTATCGATTTAACGGTCTTTGTTTATCACACTTCCATCTTATGAGTGGGAAGTAGGATCGTCAATAAACTATTTCACACTATGTTTACTCTATTTGTAAAACTCAAAATTATTTAATTAATTTTGTGGGTTTTACACAATATTCAATTATTTGTTGTTAACTCTCTTATATCCCAGATCTGTTTTACATGCCGAAAAATTAGTTGAACACAATGTTGCACATACATTACCTATCGTGCTTTAGAACCACCGGCCTGCCACGAAATCCAAACATTACAAAATTTTCAAGTATAGCTGATTGTCTGAGTTGATCATGGATCTTATCAAAAAAAATTAGTTGGTTGTTGAGCAAAAAGTTTCTAGTGATTTAGTAAATTTCAATTGGTTTAAATCCAAAGAAACTCATTACTATTCAAAACCACTCCACTGGCATGAAATTCAAACATTACAAAAATTCCCAGGAGAGGCTGATTGTCTGAATTGGTTACCGTTACTATCACAATTCATTAGTTGGTGAATCAGCAAACAGTTTCTAGTCGCTTAGAAAACGTTCAATTGACTCAAATCTAACGATACATTACAAAATTCTCAAGTAGGGCTGATTGTCTGAGTTAATCAATGCTCTTAGCTAAATTCAATAGTTGGTGATTGTGCAAATAGTTTTTAGAGGTTTAGAAAACCTTCACTTGGTTAAAATCCAAAGAAATTCTTTACTATTCAAAACCACGCCAATTTCACGCAATCCAAACAGCATAAAATTCCCACGAAGGGCTGATTGTCTGAATTGATCATCGTTTCTTATCAAAATCTATTAGTTGCTGATTTGGCAAACAGTTTCTAGTGTTTTAGAAAACGTCCTAATGGTTCAATTCTAAAGAAATTCGTTGATATTCAAAACCATTCCACGTACGCAATGAAAACATTTAAACATTCCGAAGTAGGGCTGATTGTCTGAGTTGAATACCGTTGTTATAAAAATTTATCAGTGAGTGATTTGGCAAACAGTTTCCAGTAGTTTGGTAAACGTCCTAATGGTTCAATTATAAAGAAACTCGTTGCTATTAGCGGCTACTGCCACGCAATGCAAACGTGAAAAATTCTCAAATAAGATGTAATTATATTGTACAAAATGGGAAAATATCAATATTAGCTAGAGTAAGTGGAATTATTAGGTCATGTAATTGGAAATTCGAGAGGCACACACCTTAGAATATGCGAGCGGTTAAGTTCGAAGCGGCCTAGATCTGATAAGCTATATGTTGATGAAGAGATCATACATAACACGAAGCGAGAACTGATACTCCTTTGGCAATGTATCACATTGACCCGATGTGATCTCTCTGTAAGCTTTACATATCTGCTTACGATGGTGCACAGCTTTATAAGATTTACGTGGGTTTGTATTTATATCGAAATAAGTCCTTTTGATGGCGGGAATCAAATGAGGCATACCCTTATTTAAATATGATGGAGTTATGATTAAATTAGCTGGTAGAGGTTTATTGTGGTATTCTCGGTGAAATGCGTTAGCAAACAAAAATCACAATTATTACTTCAAAAGAACGGCAACAACAACAATACAACAGAGAGTGGGCGCGGCGATAATAGAATATAGATGATGTAGCATGGCCATTACAAAAACGCAATTCGAGACAGCAGCAAAATAAAACCAAAACTTTGTTGGGCCCTACATACTCGTTCGACTTGGTTGTAACGATTGTTAAGATTTAGAAAACCACATGAGATCTGGTTATCCGGAGATGCGAACAAAAATTAAAAGGTTTAATGCGAAATTACTCAATTTGAACATCAGCGTAAGACTTTTTCTTTCCACCACAAAGTGGAACGCACCCTATTACACAAGAAAGATGAGCTTTACAAAATGTTTGGATTGCCAGATAGATAAAGCCAACTCGATGCTGGGCTTTAGTAATCCCTGGAGACCTATACAATTAAGATCCTGAGTTAATCATTTGTGAGATCCCAACTTGAGTATGCGGTAACTGTATGTTGACATTTTGCTAGTGGCAACATTGACAGACTTGAAAGACGAAGTTGGAAAAACGGTTGTAACTATGATATCAATTTTATACATTTATAATGTATTACAGTAACAACAATGTTCCCTACAAAAATATGCTTCAATTAAGGGAATAATATGCTCCATCGTGACTGTCCGAACTCTCCATATTGTTTTATAATTTTTTAAATAAATGAATAAAGGATATCTGAATCGATTAACTATAACTCCCATACGTCTATCAGCTACTGGCGACATGAACTTAAATAATTTCCTTGTTTCCTTTTATGCTAAGTGTTCCTCAATCTTGTTTTTAAATTGCATCCACTGTCAAAAAAATTACTCTTATCTAAGCCCTCTGCACCTTTGTGAAGATAGCCCAAAATTCCAGCCCCGAAAATAAAAAGGTACGTACGGCAATACTATTTAATTCTATTTATACTATTACGACATTTCATTAGAATTATAGCTCTCTCCTTATACTATTTATATGTCAAAAATTTAATAAATAAAAATTTTAAGAACCCTTTTAAAAAATGTAAAACATGTGATAAAAGTTTGCATACGAGATTCTATAAATAAAACTGGACTCGTCATTCGAAACATGTACAACGTTTTGAGCTCCAAAATAAATTACATTAAATAAAACAATTACTGTCAACTAGGTATACTAACAATATAAAAGTGTCGAGGATTACTTGACCATAATTTCTATGCTTATTTGAATTTAAAATTAGTTCAAATGCCCATAGAAGTCAGGAACTATTCGTAGGCCCAACTAGCGGTGCATATCGTTTGATAGGTGAATGTTAAAGAAGCACGTGCGATTTTTTTTTACAAATTTTCTATGTGTAGGAGCTGAGATATAGTCCATAGAAGTCAGGAACTATTCGTTGGCCCAACTAGCAGTGCACATCGTTTGATAGGTGCGGAAATAGAAAAATTCTAAAAAAATTCGCACATGCTCCTTAAACAATCACCAATAATCACCTATAAACGGTATGCACCGCTAGTTGGGCCAACGAATAGTTCCTGACGTCTATGGACTATATCTTCACTCCTAGACATAGAAAATGTGTAAACTAAATCGCACGTGCTCCTTTAATGTTCACCTATCAGACGACTATCAGACGGGCCAACGAATAGTTTCTGACTTCTATGGACTATATCTCAACTCCTGGACATAGAAAAATTCTAATAAACATCATAAATGTTGATTAAACTTTCACCTATCAAACGATGTGCACCACAAACAAAATATCCCTACATTTTTACTCTCAACCCCGAAAATTGCGATTGTTATGACAGTTTTTAACTATCCTGATGGTCAAAATTTTCGGAGCTGAGAATAAAAATGTAATGATTATTTGGGCTGTGTAGTAAATGTCGTGGTAGCAATACTTTTGTTGCCATCGCGTTCGTTTCAGACTGACTTTAGCCTATCTTCACACACATAAGGAAACTGGTCTTACTTGTCATGACAGTTTTCTACTATCGTGATAGAAAGTATTGTCGAGGCTGAGAGTAAAAATGTGGAGATTTTTTGGGCTGAGAGTAAAAATGTGGAGATTTTTTGGGCTGAGAGTAAAAAGTGTCATGATAGCAACAATTAGTATTGCTATCGCATTTTTCGGGGATGGAATTTGGACTATCTTCACATACATGTGCACGGCTGTGGCTTCTATACTTGTCCGGAAAAAATATATAAAACTATTATTTTTATAAAAAATACATTTTTATTTCGTACAAATTAAAAATTATAAAAAATAACACAAATGTTGTATAACATTTATCACTCGTGCATTAGACTTAAAAAATGCTGATATATACTCCATACACTCAATTTACAACCCGTATTTTGCGCGGCTCTTTCCACTGGGATCGTATTTGGTCACAAGATCTTTCCATTCCTTTGATTTACGTTCCCGTAAATATTTAACAACCTTTTCGGTATTTTGACGTTGTGTGCCTGAACATTTAGCGCAATCGGTTAAAATAGCATCGGGAAGCGTTCCTAGAAATATCAATAAAATTATGTTAAACTTGAGATATTGACCATGATATCGTGTTTTATGATTTGTTTTTAACTTTCACAATTTAGTGCACATGCCCACAGCGATTATCTACTTTCATTGACCTTCATTGATAAACCAAACTAGAAATGTGCTTAATGCACATCGATTTATTTTAAATTGTTAAGTTTCATTTACTATTTTAAATCGACTATGGTTAAATATAGACACTAATGAGGTGCGCAAACTTTCAATTTCATTACGAAAATAAAAATTATAAATTCACTTTTATTTAGTTTATGTTTGATACAGTGGATTAACTATATGTATGAGCCTGGCAAATATATTACTCGCTAAAAGCATTTATAATCCACTGTTCATACAAAAAAAAATTAAATTATTTAATTTATTATACAGTCTGTGGTTATAATAAAATTTATATAATTTATTTTTTTTGCAATATCTAAGTTATTTCGATTACGTTGCCAATATTATAAATTCAGGTCACCAACTTACGTTTTAATTCACGTCCCTCTTGGGTGCACGGCCCTTTATCCAAAAGGCATTTAATGTAATTGTTAACGACACGATCATTTTTTAAAATGGTCTCCACATTAACATTATCAAATTTGCTTGTGTACTGTTGTGGTAAGGCGGCAACAAAGCAGCATAAAACTACAACACCGAGCGCAGCTTGGAATACGAATTTCATTTTACTGAAAATTTTAAAATAAGATGCTATCACAACAATGTCGAAAATATTTATGTTAATTAATTTTTAAACACTTTAAACCACACTTTTAAATCACTTAATCCACTTTTAACCAAAAAAAAACACATCAAATTTACCTTGATAATTTAAAAATATTCTAAGTATCTTTCTAATCGATCACAGTTTATATCTTTATCGCACAAAAGTTCGAGCTCAACTGAAAAATTGTGGTGAAACTTTTCTTTTATAATCTAGACACAAGAAGAGGTACAAAGACAAGAAAATAAGTTAACCGCGATTAAATTTAAAGAGAGGAACGACACGAAGAAATAGACAAACACAACAACCGTATGTGACTCGTCGCGTTATTATTATAAAATTTTTAACAAGTTGATCGACCAGATATTTTAGTTATTTATGTTAAGTTAATTGTCAATTAACATGTTAAATAATAAAGATTTTATGCTGTTCTAAGAAATTCTATATGCGTGTGCTTGAGCCAATCGATATATACGATATAACATGCTGCAGTTGACGTCAATTAATATAAGACGATTAAAAATCCTCCTAGGTGTGTACCAATCTATATATTATTCCTACTACATCACTTTTACTTTTCATTGCAAAGATGTACGTATAAATAACAAGATATATTGTTGTTGTTTTGGAAAATACAGCCTTTATCTCGCCTAAAGATAAACAATACAACACAAGTTGTTTATTTATTTGTATATGTTTAAGATGGGAATCTTAAACATGATGTTAAGTCTTATGAAATTTAATGTCAGAAGTCCGCTTTACACTCTACGGATTACATAGATTATCGAATATGTAGGATTTAAAAGATATTGAGCCGGATTCGAATACGTAATACTGTTGTAAACTATGCATTTATTAATTTTTAATTAATTTGTTAAATAAGTTGGTACAGGATTTCCTGTGAAAGCTTTACTAAGTCGCATCGATTTATTGGATTTTAAAGTTATTAAATAACTTTGAGACTAAAAATAGTTTTAAATATTTACACGGTTATTAGAGGTTATTTATATGTTGTGTGGTGAGGTAACAGAAAATGAAGATATTTCCTTAACACGTTCACGACCACAGGACGCATATATGCGTCCTATGGTTTTCTCCATAAACCATATATGCGTCGTTGTACTGTTATATGTAAGTAATAAATTATAGTTTCTATATTGGTTTACAGATTCTCTTGAATTTTTTTTTCGGTTAAGGGGAAGTACCGAATTGTTAGTTTTGTATGTGGTTTTTCTGTATGTGATACGTAACAAGAAATAGATTAGGTCATAAATATATGAATAACCATCACAAAGCAAAACTTTTTTGCTAGAATAGCTTCAAAACAACATCATTTTTTTCTAAAAGACAAAGAAAGTATTGATTATCCAACGGATTTAATCTCCTTTTAAGATCAATTAATACCCCCCTTTTCCATTCATGCACACATCACCCTTTCACCTACCCACACAATTGCAGAAGACCACCTGCACATTGCAAGCTCCTTGTCAACCAGTAAACTGACATGGACGGTGGGTCGGCGCTGAATTCTGCACTCCAACAGAAGGTCATAGTTGTGTTTATTAATATCACTCATCGTAATCAATGTTGAAAATTCGCTTTGCATCCTGCCTCTGATGGGATTCGAACCCAACACCTCCCGGTCCGAGTGCCGAAGCTTGGTGCCGGTTTACTGGTATCGATACGTTATTGACATCATCACACATGCATCACAGTGGAATTTAACAGTGGTATATCAAAACCAATTTACATATATATTTCTAAATTGCTGTCATATCCTGTGTACCTGTGCTCAGTGCTGTTAGTGATTCAGATGTTCTGTGTATTTCGCCCGTGTTATGGTTTTCCCACATCTTTTACGTGTTCTTTAAAGCGTGTAATAAAACTCCGACCTGTTTGTCCGATACAGAACGGCTCGCACTCGTTACATTTTAGTTGGTATATGCCTGAATCCATTATATTGTTTCCTATCTGGTACTAGTGATGAATCAATATCAATTGAGGTAGGAGGCTCAGAAAAAATTGAAGATGATAATGGAGAACCAATAAATACCGATGACTCTGAAAATGATGAAGTGTTTAGTTCAGCCTCAGCTTGAACTAATGTAACACCTTTAATCTATATTCCGAGCTTTCCACTGGTGAGGGCTAATACCGGAATATTGAAATAAAGGCATAGATTGGAGTTTAATTAGAACTGAACGTTCATTTATTTTCTTGCTGTTTATATACAAATTTGATATTTGCTTGTTGTTGGGTTTTACATTATATTTGATATGTTCAAAGTATTATTTCATAAATTCAAAAGTGCAGAATTGTACAAAATTAATTATTCTATTTATAACTAAATTAAAATTATGCAAAACTGCATATAATGTTGTAAGTAAATGACTCTATTCATATTGAACGTTTATTTTATTGATGTTGTTGTTATAACATTCTCCCCGGCCAAATTGTGAAGATTAACGTGCTTTACACCAGCGCCTCTAGAGGAGTGACTCTGGCTGGTTTATTTTTGTTTGCATCAATTTTCCTTCTGATCATCACAAAGATGATGCCTATGAGTGCGAGTGCCAGGAGTCCATACTTGAGTGCATAGTGGTGCACGTGGTGGTGAGATAAGGTGGTTTCTCCTATATTCATCGTTACTGCTCTTATTCTGGTCTGTAGTTCTTCCATTCCTTGTATTTTTGACAAGCCTTGAAAGTGATAGGAGTAATCTTGTGGTTGCTTGGCCATTTCTGTTGAGAGATTAAATGTTGGTACTATTGAGGAGTATACCTTGTGATAATACGACTGCTTCGCTGGTATGGTTATGGCTCTTCCCTTCAGTGTACAACCAGAACCTAAGCTTATTATCCCGCTTCTTGATATCTTTGTGAAAAATGGCTCTTGTTGACAAACGATACTGATCGTACGTTCAGTTGGTACTGAATAAATCCATCTGTAATCTCTTAGTTGGGTCCACGTATCGGGCATGTTGGTCGTCTTTCTTTCAACCACCTCGCATTTGTTATTGACTCTTTCTTGTCGTAATAGGAGCAGTTCACATAAAACGTCATCTTCTTGATTCTGATGCATAGCCTGGGTTAATTGGCATATGCTAAAATCGTTGGTGATAATACAGTTTTGCCATTCCGAAGTTGTCATTGAGGAATATGTGTGCCGATGCAAATCTGTCACCTGAAGTTCCATTTGTGGCTGTATAAATATAGATGGAATGCTGGGAGTAGGCAGCGGTATGGGCTTATATATCTGATATATTTCCTTATATACTAATGGCAGCTTCACTTCAAATATCAAATATTTTGATAGCAGCCTTGTCTTGGCTGTCATGAGCTGGTATAGCGCCAATATGTCATCAGTGTGATCGATATTGAGAAGCATGAGCTCAGATGGTAGATTTCTGGCCATGAAATCTATTTCCTTTTTAAGTTGTTGTGTCGTCAAAAGCCTCATGGTAATTACTCTACTGTGCGTATCCAATACCGCTTCTATCAGTGTATCTTGAATTTCCTTGAATGCAATCATGCGTAACAGTGTATGTAGTGATAGAGCTAGAAAATCGTTTTTTTTATCGTTGTTCTCCAAAGTCTCCTCTAACTGATTCTTAAATACCAGCCAATGCTTGTTAATGTCTTCTTCTCTAGTTTTGAAAACGTTTATAGTCGCGTCTATGATTGACGTTTGATTCCTTAATAGCTCTGTGAAATGGTTGTTGTTCAGCTTGAGGTTTTCTATTTCCTGCTCGTAACGCGCCGCGGCTCTGTCGTCTAACACTCCGAATAGCACGTTGGCTATGTTTCCTCCTAAGTTAAAAAGTCCTCGTTTGCAACTTCCAAAACTCACCTTATGGTGGTGAAGCAATTCATCATTGTGCTCCATTTCTTGTAAGGATTGTTCAAACGCTGGTTCTATTAGTTCACATGTATTTGCTCTTGATCTTTTAGTGATACTGGAGTTTGTGAATTTGATAGGATATGAACAATATCTAGCCTAGCCTATCTATGGAGCGCTTATAGGCAGTTAGTTCTGCATAATAGTTGGTTAGATTATAATACACTATTATGTTCCAGTCGTTGTTTGTAAGTTTGAGCTCTCCAATGGATTCAAAATAGATACCTGGTTGATTTTCGAACGTTGTGATATTGTATGGTAGTGAGCTCGAATTACAAAAACTGAACGTAATTAGTTGTATGAGCAGTGGTGCATAGATCATCTTTGTGAGCGTGGCAACTCGAGGCCTGCAGACCTTAAGTTTTTCTACTTTGTTGTCGTCTGTTGTTACAACTTCATTTGATTCGCTTGTTGCATCTTGATTATCCTTAATTGGAAGGGGACTTATCTTTGTAATAGGTCTCTTGAAGGTAATATTTGTTGGACCTTTTACTGATACTACTCTGGTTAGACCATCTGACCCTGGATGTGTATCTGTTATCCTTCCCATTGCCCATCTTGTAGGTGGTAGTTGTTCATCCTTAGTTAGAACTAGCTGACCAATCCTGTAGTTTGCCTTGGGCTCTTTCTATTTGTATCTTTGCTGTAGATTATTTAAGTATTCCTTTGACCATACTTTCCAAAATCCACCTCTGTTTTGCACTTATTTTGGTTTTGTCTGACTCAGGGGGTGAAATCAGTGGTCTCCCGATCAAAAATGCCCAGGTGTCAAAGTGCTGAATTCCTCGTAGGTTAGTGTTGCTTCACCGATAACTTTCTTTAGGTGGCCTTTCGTTGATTTGACTCCAGATTCCCAAATGCCCCCGAAGTTGGGACTACCGAGCGGGATGAAATGCCAGTTTGTTCCATGGTTAGCTGCTTCCTGAGCTGCGTTGTTGTTTGCTTCTTGTATAGCCACCTGTAGCTCCTTACTCAGCGCGTTACGAGTTCCAACGAAGTTGGTACCGTTGTCACTGTATATGTTTAAAGGTGTTCCCCTTCTTGAGGTAAATCGTCTAAAATAAAGCGATATATCAAAGGACTCAAAGGACTAATGTGTCACCAGAAAAAAACTGTTCTCTATTTTTTGATGAAAGTTTGTTTTTAAAATAACAGAATGGGTCAACTTACGGGCTGCAACCAATTAACAATCTGAAAAATTAAAGCCCAAATCAAATTTATTGAAATGCAAACATTTATGTATTCCAGAATTCAAGCGATTTCTTGGATTGTGTATTATAATGGGAAATGTGCGTATGCCATATTTACGACACTATTGGAGCAAAAACGAAATGTATCATCATCCAGTTTTTGGAAAAATTATGAGCAGAAATCGGTTTGAAAATATTCTGCGGTGTTTGTGTTTTTACAATAGCGAGACAAATGACATAAGCCATAGACTTCAGAAAATATCGAACGTTTCCGATCACTTGCCAACATAAAAAAAGTGTACTATCCTGCACAACACCTAGCACTGGTTGAAGCAATGATGCTGTAGCGTGGACGGCTATCTTTTCGGCAATACATTCCCAATAATAGACATAAATATGGGATTAAGTTTAACGAACTTTGTACGCACGATGGGTTCCTCCTGAATATGTTGATTTATAGTGGTCAGAATACCGTGGAACCTCGAGTCGAAGGTCATGCTTTCAGTGTTGTTAAAGAGCTAATGAAAGATTACGTTGGTAAAGGTCACATATTGTGCATGGATAACTATTACAGTAGTGTTATTTTGGCAAAACATCTCTTTGAGCAACGTACACATTTATGCGGAACTTTGAGAGTCAACCGAAAACAAAATCCGCCAGATGTAATTACCAAAAACCTTAAAAAAAATGAAAATATTTGGAGACGAAGAAATAACATAACTGTGCAGAAATGGAAAGATAAACGGTATGTCTTGATGATATCTTCTTTGCATAAAGCTGAAATGGCGGAATATATAAATAAAAGGGGAATTACATCACAAAAACCCGTAATGGTTGCAGATTACATTAAACACATATACTTGATATTTCAGTATGGAACAGCAATTGGTTATTGAACAAACATAAAGGAAGTATGATGTTTTAAGTTTTCGTGAAATGCTTGCAATATCTTTATTGAATACACAAGGTCGTTCTGATGTATCGTGTTCATCAACACCGAATCCTTCTAGCTCACAATCGAAAAAAACTACACACGAAACATATTTACAACACTTTGCAATCCGTGATACATGTGTAGATAGCATGTGTCAGCCTATTGTATTATGTGTAGATCCATGTTTTAAATTGTGGCACAATTCAACAATTCAATAATTTGCATTATTTTTAATTTTATGTTTGTTTCATTTTGCAATTATTTAATTATCCGGTGTTTTTTTATCTATTTTTATATTTTTTGTTAAGGAACTGTTATTAGGTTTTTACTTTATATTGAAAAATAATATATGTAAGAATAAAATAATTACAAAAATAACGCTTTCAACTTTATTTTATAACGACGCATATGTGCGTCCTGCGGTTTATACAACGAAATTTTGTTCCATAAACCGACGACTCGTATATGCGTCATACTATTAATAGCGTTACAAACCCCACAAAACACTCCATTAGGCTCGAGGCACCTCGGTCGTGAACGTGTTAAATTCAATATTGCAAAATTCGATTCCGGTTATTAGTTATGAGTGAGTTCAGCCTTAATTGAAGATAAGTTAAACCGATAGATAGATTGTGTCCGGAGCATCAAATTTTCTATGTCAAAACTTGTATTTAGCGCGCTATTGTTGCCTATATTTAATTAATTTAACTCCAAACTAGGATTTTTCTTTCAACTTTTTGGTTAAAAAATGATATAAAAATTTTGACACATTTTATTGACCTTGGTTCGCAAAAAGGTAGGAGGAATTCGTTATTTTTGTAAGTTTTCAAAAGTTTTGACAATCGATTTTGGCAGAAAAAAATAATGAAAACTTATTCGGCGTCCCCAGTCCGACCAAAATGATAAAAATTATCATGTATTTTTTGTGACCCTAACTTCACTCCGTATGATTTTATGTCAAAACCGAGTGAACAACCAAATTAAAATAAAATTGTAAATTAGTTTCGTACGTCAAAATACACTTTTTTTTTTTTTTTTATATATTTATTTATTACAACTGATTTATAAATCATCTAGTAATTTATCTTTCATAATTTATATTCTTGTTTGGAGGGTTGTAGCCCTTTGGCTAGTCCCCTTCACAATTTTATTATATTTTTAGTCGATCCTGATTGGATCTAGTAGATCATGCGGTTTCTTCCTTCGCAGCCGTCTTACTAGGTTTGAATCATCCAACATACGACGTATCTCAGCATTTTGGTGTAGACTAATACGTTGCACGTGTTTTCTCGCGTGTTTGCTTATTTCTTCACTAACGAAATCCATCTTCAGATCTCTATGGAGGTTGTCATTTCTTATGTACCACGGTGCATTAACTATTCCACGAAGGACTTTGCTTTGGAATGACTGGATGATATTGACATTGGTTTTCTTTGTACAGCCCCAGAGCTGAATACCGTAAGTCCCCACAGGTTTTAGGATTTGCCGGTATAGTAGCAATTTATTATGTAGAGTTAGCTCAGAATTTCTTCCTAAGAGCCAATCCATCTTTCTGTATTTGATGTTTAACTCTTCTTTTTTCTTTTTCACATGCTCTTTCCATTTTAGTTTCGCGTCTAGAGTCATGCCTAGATATTTTGCCGTATTTGCATAGGGAATTTGCTGGGAGTTCAGTTCTACTGGTATCCAGTTGACCTTCTTGTTGGTAAAGTTTACGTGAACAGATTTTGTTTCATTAAGTTTTATTCGCCATCTCTTGGTGCAGGTACTGACAATATTAGTAGCTCTTTGCAATTTGCTTGTAGATTCTTCTATGCAATTAGCAACTGCTAAGATGGCCGTATCATACGCAAACGTCGCTATGTTAGTATCCTCTATCGTTGGCAGGTCCGAGGTGTATAGAACATATAAAGTTGGTCCCAGAACGCTACCTTGTGGTACCCCTGCTGATATTTTCTTTATTTCTGAGTATTCGCCATCTAATTTAACTCGAAAGTGTCGGTTAGATATGTAAGATTTTAGAATTTCATAAAACTGCTTTGGTAAGTCTCTTTGTAATTTATATTCCAAACCTTTATGCCATACTCTGTCAAAGGCCTGTGCTACATCCAAGAAGACGCTTGAACATACTTTCTTTTTTTCAAGTACGTCTTCAATTATGTTTGTAATTCGGTGTACTTGTTCTATTGTTGAATGATTTTCTCTGAAGCCAAATTGATGTGGAGGAACAAGATTTCTTTCTGCTATTATTGGTTTTAGCCTCTTGAGGAGTAGTTTCTCGAATAATTTTGAAATTATTGGGAGTAAGGAAATCGGCCTATACGAATTTTTGTCATTAAGTGGTTTGTTTGGTTTAGGTATCATAATTACTTCTGCTACTTTCCATTGACTTGGAACGTGTTTAAGTCTGAACACTGCAAAATACGCTTGTCGTAACAAATAATTTAATTACAATATCAGAGGCGATGTTACGTCATGTGCATGATATGATATTTGCTGTTCATTTAAATATTAATTTATGTTGAATTGATAACAATTTAATGTGCAAACATCACACACATGATAGCAAAATCGTACCCTCTCATCTCAATAAAAAAATTTAAACAAAATAGGTTTATATACAAAAATTTTGACAGGTAGAATTTAAAAATTTCGTGTTTTTTTTGTGATAAATGAGTGCGTTTTATGGCAAAGCGTAATAAAAAATATCATGATATTTTCTCTCATTTTTGTCCGACTGAACACTATTATAACAATTTAGGGAGCCGTCGAGTTAAAAAATCACGAAATTATAGGTAAATTTACCCGGAAAAATAATTTAAAGGCTTTGGATGTTATATTCAACTTTGAATTATCGAAAGAAGTTGGAACTGGTGGGTTTTTATTTGCCGGCAAAAAATTTATTTCTCTGTTAAGAGAAAGAAAATTTCCAATGGTCCAGTAATGCTATGTAATATTACTAATAAAAAATTTCAAAATGATATGTTAAATTATTTTAAACGTACTAATCTCGCCTGATTGGTTAAAATCCATTCGGACCATGAAACTTAATAGTAACCTCGTTGATCGTTAGGATCGTTACACCGTCTGTTATGATCACCAGGCGTCGTTTTGTCGATTCGAATGACTACTCTGTGATCATCCTTTGGCATTTGCTCCAATGTAGTTTTGAATAAATTCCGGGACTAATAGCACAACGTCGATTAGTCTTCGTCTCCTCGTTGTTCATAAAAGAAATTTAAAAATAATTGGAGTCGTTGCGTTTATGGTAAACTTGTCCTTGTACTTTAAACGTTTAAGCCCACGTCTCCATCGTTAACAATTTCTTTTGCTCCAAGAGATGTCATTTCAAAGCATGAGTTGTACTTTCGAATATTTTGTAGAAATTGTCTGGATAACTCAGTAGCTCCGCAGACGTAAGCTAGAAGAGCTTCAGGTGGCTCATCTAGAGGTGACTGGATTTTAAGGCTTAGTTCACACTGTTCACTTGCTTCAGCCACCCTTGTGGCTCTAATATTCTTCGATTTTGCTGTAATCTGCATAATTGATCTTTTCTTCGGGGGCATTTTTAAACAAAAATGAACCGTTAACTACAAACAAAAAGTAATTATAGATTAACACATTTAACACATTAACACATAAACATAAATAAAATAAGAATGTACATTCACTTGAAACAATATTTAATACCTGAAAAAAAGGTACCAGCAATAATTATGTACTTAAGTAATTGGGAATAACTGGCATTCAAATGTATACTAATTACTATCGATTTAGACATTTTTCAAACTAAGTCAGTTTTACACGTACAATATTCTTAGGAAATAGCATTTGTTGTAGAATAAGACTAACAAATTAGATTGGTCTGTCATTTCGGTACATACGTAAGAACCAGCAATCTTGAAACACCACTTTATAGAATTACTACCAGGTCCAATGTCATGTCATGATAAGACAGACTTATTTTCCGTTACATTTTTGTTTTCTTTATAAAAGTACAAGGTTATCCAATTCAAGCTTGATAAAGTAAACTTAAAAAAAACACACAAAATATTCGGAATGTATTGTAATTTTTATTTCATTTTACAGATTGATCCTTGCCATTTTTAGTTAAACAAGATATCATTCAAATGTCTTCCACGGGACTTCTTACAGGCCTTGATTCTTTTGCGGTAATTTTCAATGAGTTTTCGGCACATTTCGGGCGGTATCTCGGCCATTACCTTACGAATATTAGTTTTCAATTCGTCAAGAGTTTGAGGATTGTTTGCGTAAACACGATCTTTCGCGTAGCCCCACAAAAAGAAATCCAAAGGCGTTAAATCACAGGATCTTGGAGGCCAATTGACATCAGCCAATCGCGAAATCAAACGTCCAGGAAATTTCTCTTGCAAAAGATCTCGATTTGCTCGTGTTACGTGACTTGTTGCTCCATCCTGCTGGAACCACATATCGTCAAGATCATAATCTTCGATTTTCGTAAAAAAATAATCGGTTAACATGCGGCCATAGCGCTCAGAATTGACGGTAACGGTTCGTCCATGGTTGTTCTCAAAAAAATACGGCCCAATCACACCACCAGACCACAATGCGCACCAAACAGTGACTTTTTCCGGGAGTAATGGCTTCTCTACAATCAATTGTGGATTTTCTGAGCCCCAAATTCTACAGTTTTGCTTATTAACGTATCCACCAAGCGAAAAATGAGCTTCATCACTGAAGAAAATTTTGTTCGAAAAATCAGCATCGACGGCCTGTTTTTCCAACACCCAATTTGCGTATGTTCTTCGTTGTCCATGGTCAGCAGGCTTTAGCTCTTGTGTCAAATGGACTTTATACGGCTGAAGATGCAAATCCAGATGCAAAATGCGCCATAATGAGCCATAAGTTAGGCCTAAATGTTGAGCTCGACGAGGAATTGACAAATTTGGATCTTCTTCCACACTTTCAGCTACAGAAGCGATATTTTCAGCATTGCGAATGTTTCGATGATGCACAGACCTTACAATATCAGTAACAGATCCAGTTTGTTCAAATTTATTCACTGTATTCAATATGGTTTGCTTTGTAGGACGATTATGACGACCATAATCTGCTCGTAAAGCGCGAAATGTGGATACGGCAGAATCACTATTTTTATAATAAGATTTAATAATTTTAACGCGTTGGTCGATTGTTAAATGCTCCATATTCTTAAATGGCAGAATGTCAACTAAATAAATGACAGCGTACTTGACGTTTATCTTTGACAGATGTCGGTATACAGATTTCTGCTTTATCAACCTCGAATTGGATAACCCGTTATTATCTTGCCCCACCAATTGTTGGGCACCTCCGATGGTACCCCCAAGTTTTCCGACTCGGTTGCATGAACAACTCGTTAAACAATATATATGTTAAGGAAAACATAAAGATGCCGGATCTTACAAATATTCAGGGTGTACCTGGATCAGGTAAATCAACCTGGATTATAAACAACCATAAACTTGGTATAGTGATCTTATTTTATGTGCTACAAAAGAAGGACTTGCTGATATTAAATTATCAAATTAAACTACAAAACGATTGCCTCGTATGTAATATATGGAAATCGGACCTACGATACAGTTTTTATTGATGAGTATATGATGGTGCATGCAGGATAGGACTCGTGGTTATTCTTTGTATATGTTCTAAAATATATCTCCTGGGTGATAAAACCAAGTACCATATATTGACAGATTACAACCTACCAACATGCAATTTTCTGATGCAAGCGCATTCGTAACAAAGACGGAATACTTGAATGTGACGTATAGATGCCCAGCTGAGATTACATCTGCTCCAACGGAATACCACCTTAACATCAGTAGTATGAATGCCGTTCAAATTTCAACAAAATGTATAAACCTACCGTCAACATTGTCGTCGATATCTCTCGTTCGTCGTTTGATAACACATTCTATCTAACATTTGCAAAAGCTGATAAACAATTAATCTCCCAGCTTAAGATACCAGAATCTAGTAAAATCATGACAGTCCGTTCGATGTTATACCGTATGCCATTAGTGGTTTATGATAGACTACACTCACTTTAAATGAAAGCTCGAATCCGTAACTATCAAAACGTAAACAAAATGGCATTAAAGGCCTTTGCTGGGAAAAATAGTGCCACAAATTCTGAATGTAATCATGGCACTCCAACCTTGTCACCTTCAAATAAATAAGTTTATGGCCATGTATTTGTGGCGACTGTTGATTTATAATAATTGGAGCACAAATCAAATATATTTGTATTATTCAAATTTCTTTGGGCTTATCATAATCGACAACTGTGGCGATTGAACAAAACTTGGGTTGATTTGTTGTTACAAATTGTTTGGTCGCTCCTTTTTTGATTGTGTAATATTTACTAGTATTTATTGTCCTTTCACGAGACAACGCCGCATTTTTCATCGTAAATATTTGTTGCGTCGGTTGCACAATCTGTTGAGCTGTTGTCGATATTACAGTTTGCTTGGGAACGGTTGGTTTGATTGTTATGAGTTTTTGGTATATTCTGTGGAGCCGACTGTGGCCTTACTTGAATAAATTGATTTGACGAAAACACTTTATCTTTTTGATTGCCAGTTCGATGAACAATTGGTAGAGTCATGATGTTTACTGTTCCAGCAGACATAATTGAACAATTTGAATGATTCAGCTGTGTTAAATCAATTTTAGATTTTAAAGTAGCCGATACAATTTCGTAGGATGTCACCATTTTATGTGAAGAAACTAACGATAATTTGGCGCCAAATGTACATCTGTATCGGAAAGAATACTTTGAATGGCTATGTCTAATGCCTCATTGGACAGATTTACTAATGGCATTAGATGTGGCAGTTCCTTGTCCTTATTCGACATAGGCGGTGGACCTTGTTCTTCTGATGCCGGATTTCCAGTTGATTTCATTTTAGAAAACGGCTGTTCTTGTAAAAAAGGCTGTTTTGGTAACTCCCAAAATTAGAAGATTGTTCTGATCCAACTACAACAAACGTTGTATGCGCGTGCGTTTTTGCCCGAAGAGAATCCCTTCTTGACTGACACGCGACAAATTTTGTCCCATGACAAATTGTATTGGTGCTACAATATCCAACATGTTATCATCGCGTGCACCTCGAACACCGTGCACCGTAATGAAACCATTGTACAGGGTGTCCGCCAGGAAGGTATACTACTTTGTTTATGATTTTTGATTAAATGAAAGAGAATGGATCTTATATTGATAAATGTTTTATTTAATGTCGGCAATTATGTATGGAATACAATATCAGATAAATGTCCGCCTCTGTTAGCCTCACAAATGCGAGCCCTTTTGAGCACATTTTTCATTACATTCTCACACATTTCACGCGGTATTTCATTAATTTCATCACGAATATTTTGTTTGAGTTGCTCAAGCGTTTCTGGTTTGTTTGCATAAGCCTTGCTTTTTAGATATCCCCACAAAAAGAAGTCCGGAGCAGTCAAATCAGGCGACCGTGGAGGCCAATCAACATCACCATTTTTTGAAATAACTTGTTGTGGAAAAAGTTCTCGCAGTAATTCCATTGTAATCCTGGTTGTATGCGATGTGGCATCGTCTTGTTGATATCACATGTTAATCAAGCCTAAAGTATGCAGTTGTGGCGTTAAAAAGTTTTCAATCATATCACGATATCGCTCCCCATTCACAGTTACCGTTACGCCGTTTTCATTTTCAAAGAAGTAAGGTCCAACGATTCCTCCTGACCAAATTGCACACCAGACTGTCACTTTTAATGGATGTAAAGGTGACTGATGAATAATGTGAGGGTTTTCCATTGCCCAGAACCGACTATTCTGTTTATTCACATATCCATTTAAATGAAAATGTGCCTCGTCACTCATTTTGATTTTTTCATGAAAATCGGGGTTGTCATGGGCGAGCTGTAACATCCTATTGGCATATGTACGGCGGCGTAAATGGTCTTGTGGAAGAATTTGCCACGTGTCTACTTCACGACTGTCAAGTATGAACTGTCAATACTAATATTCGCCTAAATGGCGGCAAAACAAAGTAGTATACCTTCCCGGCGGACACCCTGTACAATTAACATTTTCAATGAGTTGAAAGAATACCATTTGTAGTGATAGTGCAGCTCCTGCATAATTACAGTTCAGAGTTGTAAAAATTTAGGTAGGAAAAAATTTCTTGGTCTACACAATGACGGTTCTGGCTATATATCTATTATGTGATCAATGTGTGAAAATAGAAAACGCAACAAGATAAATTCTTGTTTATAACGTTATGTCAAAATGAATATCAATTGGTATATTTCAGGTCGTTAGAAGTTTGTTTTATGGATGAATTTATTTTTAATTTGAATGATACAGCGATAATACGGGTACTAGCGGGATTTCGAATAAATAATTTCCCATACAGCATTCAATAGCCCGCCCGGATAGCGAATACAAAAACACGAGTCGGAAAACTTGGAGATACCATCAGAAGTGCCCAACGAAAAGAAAGAAAGGAAAATGTAACGAAAAATAAGTCTGTCTTATCCTGACGTGACATTGGACCTGGTAGTAATTTTATAAGGTGGTGTTTTAAGATTGCTGGTTCTTACGTATGTACCGAAATAACAGATCAATCTAATTTGTTAGTCTTATTCTACAAGAAATGCTATTTCCTAAGTGTAAAACTGACTTAGTTTGAAAAATGTCGAAATCAATACTAATTAGTGTACATTTGAATGCCAGTTATTCCCAATTACTTAAGTACATAATTATTGCTGGTACCTTTTTTCAGGTATTAAATATTGTTTCAAGTGAATGTGCATTCTTATTTTATTTATGTTTATAGTTTATAAATGTGTTAATCTATAATTACTTTTTGTTTGTAGTTAACGGTTCATTTTTGTTTAAAAATGCCCCCGAAGAAAAGATCAATTATGCAGATTACATCAAAATCGAAGAATATTACAGCCACAAGGATGGTTAAACAAGTGAACAGTGTGTAACAAGGCTTAAAAATCTGCCACCTCTGGATGAGCCACCTGAAGCTCTGCCAGCTCACGTCTTCGGAACTACTGAGTTATCCAGACAATTTCTACAAAACATTCGAAAGTACAACTCATGCTTTGAAATGACATCTCTTGGAGCAAAAGAAATTGTTAACGATGGAGACGTGGGCTTAAACGTTTAAAGTACAAGGACAAGTTTACCATAAACGCAACGACTCCAATTATTTTTAAATTTCTTTTATGAACAACGAGGAGACGAAGACTAATCGACGTTGTGCTATTAGTCCCGGAATTTATTCAAAACTACATTGGAGCAAATGCCAAAGGATGATCACAGAGTAGTCATTCGAATCGACAAAACGACGCCTGGTGATCATAACAGACGGTGTAACGATCCTAACGATCAACGAGGTTACTATTAAGTTTCATGGTCCGAATGGATTTTAACCAATCAGGCGAGATTAGTACGTTTAAAATAATTTAACATATCATTTTGAAATTTTTTATTAGTAATATTACATAGCATTACTGGACCATTGGAAATTTTCTTTCTCTTAACAGAGAAATAAATTTTTTGCCGGCAAATAAAAACCCACCAGTTCCAACTTCTTTCGATAATTCAAAATAGAAAGAATATAACAACCAAAGCCTTTAATTTATTCTTCCGGGTAAATTTACCTATAATTTCATAATTTTTTAACTCGACGTCTCCCTAAATAGTTATAATATGTAGTATGGCGCTGTACTTCCAACAATCGTTTATAATCGATATCGAACACTGTAAGACCGTACGAAATTTTCATAGCACTGCTGTGTACAAAAATTTGTTTCTGCCCATTGATTGAGCACTCGCATCAAACTAATATGAGTATCGTTGATATCGTTAAAGCGTTATTCGGGTACTGGAAGGCATTCACCTTACAATTTTCAACATTACCAACTACAAAAGCTATTGTCTACGCTATTTTCAGCACTGTTGACAACACTTTATACTTTACAGCGCAAACTATAGCTACGCCTGGGTGACGAAGTACTTTAATACTAAAAGTAGCGAAGAAAACCCCCGGGAACATCAGGTTAAACAAACCTATTAACCTTACGTCATTTATTCTCAAAATCATGAATAACATCTCGCAACAGAGATCTGCACATATGAATGTATTAAAGAAACTAGAAGATGCTAGAAGGAAAATAGATAATCGAGGCTATATCTTTCATTTTGCATGAGTGCAGTTGGACCGTTGTCAAAACTTTTAATTTAAATAAGTTAACACAAAATTTTAAATTAAGGAGTTTGGTAATATTCGTATTCGAATGAAAGGTTTAGTTTGGTTAAGGTATAGTTAAACACGTTTAGTCCAGTAATTTCTATTTAAATATTGCATGAGCTGAGCTGCTGAGTCTTACAAATAGTTAATTTGAAAAGTCTTCTGAGGCACTCAGCGTTAGTTAAAACATCGGACATCTAGATTCTAGACAAGTACTCAAGCACTAAACCATTATGTTCCCTGAAATAATGATTATATGTCATTATAAGGAACTAAATCCTAGTAGAACCTTCTGTTAGATACCTAATTCCAAGAAAGTAGTTCAGTCCAAGAGCAGAAAAAGATATTCTGCCCATCGATCAGAAACCATGTTTAGAGACACTCAAATGAAAGACACCGGAATCTAATTTAGCAAATTTATGCATATCTTCACAGCACATGATGAGTAATAACTGAAAGTATAACTCCCTTCATCCTAGACAACATGCAAATCAAAAGAGTAGCACTGTTGGTAAGGCAATTAACAGTCATTGAAATAATTTTTAACTCACTAGACACAAAATAATACGTCCTACAAGAATTTCTAAGGACATTACAAGGAATCTGTTATTGCAATTTGGTAGCTTAAATGGTATGCTTAAATCTAACCTAGGCACCGCTAATTAGGTTAACACTAAACAAAACAATACTAGATATCTTGGGATTCGTTTACATCAAAGGCTTATTAAATTCACCATTGGGCTTGAAACCAAAATACATAAACTTATTAAACGTATCGATACTAACACTTAAACTCTTGTTTATCACCTTTTTATATTGGTCAATAGGAAATATATGATCCAGATGAATATGAACCAGCATATTCCTTGATCTATAGAAAGAGCAATGTTACTCTTAAGAACTGCCAAGTAAGCATTTTCACTACTAAATATATACTCGTATCAACTAAGGATTCTGGTACCGGTTCTCACCGGTTAAACACCGACGGCGATGAAAAAATACAGTCTTGAAGAAGAGGCCAGCTGTTTGTTTGTTTTTGTGGTTTCAACCGCATACGATACGAGGTACCAGAAATATTCGGCTTCAGATCTTTTACTGCAGGCCAATCATAGCCTCTTTCTTGGTTCAAATTAACTTAGTTTACTAAGGGAGTAGATCCATCTGTGCTTTGTAATTAAATCCGCGGTTTGGCCCATGGATACAAGCAAAGGATCAAAATATAAAACGAAAATTTAATGCTAAATTTGGAAACTGAAAATGTGCTATATAACGTACAGTTTGACAAAATTGTTTACAGGTTTATCGCGTAGTTTTGTTTTGAACCATGTTGAAAGTGAATAAGCTTTTGTTTGTTACAACCGTTTTGCAACCGTGGAGCAAAATCAAAGTGAACTTGCTGATTATAAGAATGCGCCAGAAATGTAACAATAGACATAACCGTGAATATTACCCAGCGAATGTGCTTCAAAGAAGTCGAACACGGTTCCATTCGCAGAAAATGTCATTTATTAAGCCCAACCGATTCTGTATTGATGAGAAAAAAGTAACTTTCGAAGGTAAATGTGTTCTTTCCACATCAGCTCACTAGCCCGTTTTCGAGATTTGGTGCACGGTGATTTTTTTTTTTGATTCCAAACATGAACAATTATCTCGGCAGAAAGTGGCCATGTCAAAAGATACGGTCATTGCTAACACCGATTTTGCACAGGCCAACTAAATATGCTACATATTTGGATAGCATAAAGTACACCGGCAAAACTTCTAGCATATAGTCTTTGGACTTTTTATTAAAATTTATGAAATATATTAGCAGAAATAAACTAAAAAATGTTTGAATCATTAATTAGGGAGGACCATTTGTCGCAGGAGGTGTAAGTATCAAAGAGAGAAACGACGTAAACAACTTTAACGCCGCGTCTAATAACCATTGCTATAGGTAATATAAACTTAGGTGCCGCATGTGAACGCAAAGTAGGATACGCTAAAATGGAATGAAATGGAAATACCAAACCCCCGCCAAGCTGGGATGCCTCATCCAGCAATTCGGCGACCTGGCTTGGATTCAAATGATCAATCATTAATCCGAAGTAAAAATTGATCATTCAAACAATCATCATCGATCATTCAATTTTTCATTCAAACACGTATAAGATATATTACGGATTATTATAGTGTTAAACATGCTTGCTCTATAGTTTCAACACTTTTGTATCCATTATAGTAAAGTAGTTTCATTGCTTTAAAATGATTTATACAAACTAAGAGGAAACCCGGATCATATTATCATTCGACGAACCTTCAATATTACGATTGGGATAACAAAAACTGTAATTCGTGCGCATTTCTTCAAAAGTTATTACGGAGAATAATGTTAAAAAGATTTTAAAAAAATACAACAAGTAGTTGGAATATGCAATTATATTGACTTGCTTAATCTTATTACGTTATATTAAGATGCTAACAATGACAAACAAATGGATATATAACCAATAATTTCCATCTCAAGTTTTCCATGACAGGGCACATATTTATGCTCTGAATATATTTCCAAATCAATAAACCTACTGGAAAATTAATTCCCCACGAATGACTTAATTCTAGTAGGGCACGAAGTCAAATCCTACAAAAATCAAAATACTAATTAATGTACGTAACGTTTTCGAACGGTGAGTACGGTATTTCGATTTGTTGTATGCCCTAAAAACAATTTAAACAAAAATGTTACAAAAATATCCCTGCCCGGGGAAACCCGAAATAGTGCGACTAGGGTACTATTCTGGTATATCCCTAGATTCAATGGTGGTTACTCTTAGGACTTGCAATACCTCTATGAGGAAAGCTTGCCCGTTAACAAAGCTGAGGGGAAAGCGAAACCCTGTTTGGTGGACCTCGGCACTTGCGGAGTGCCGAAAAGTTTGTAGGCCTGCTTTCAATAGGGCGAAAAGATCAAGAGAAAGTCAAGACTGGGACTTCTATAACGAATGCCTCAGAGTATACAAAAAGGAATCAAGAAAGGCGCAAAGGAATTCGTGGAGGCTCTTCTGTGATAGAATGGAAGCGGTCTCGGATACCTGTTCCAAACTATCTGATAAAACCGGATGGCGAATGGACGGTTTCTAGTGAAGAAACCCGTGATCTTCTGATGGAAACTGACTTTCCGGGTAGTGAGGATGCCTCGATTGCGGGGCCTTTGGTTGATTGCGGATCTAAGGATGACTACGGCGTTGAATTGTTGTGTATAGAGGATATTCTGTATACACGGAAGATAAAATGGGCTATTAAAAGTTTTAAGCCCTTTAAGTGAGCTGGTCCGGATGGGATTGTACCAGCAGAAATTCAGATGAACTTGCAGGTCTTACTTCCTTGGCTGGAGGTTTTCTTCAAAGAGGCTAGGGTGATTTTCATCCCGAAAGCGGGTAGAACCTCCCACAGCAACCCTATGGACTTACGATCAATATCTTTGTCATATTTTCTGCTGAAAACCATGTACTCAGCAACTGGACACAGCCAACATGCGTACTATAAGAGTACGTCCGTGGACACTGGATTTTCAAGAGACTCGTTGGTGGCCGAGGCACTTTCCACAACGTGAAGGTGAAGGTAATTAGGAAGGATTGTTGTCACTTGAGATAGAATACTCTGTAACCAGGCTAATTAATCATCGGCTAGGTAGAAGAAGGGTTATAGCGGAGATGAGAAAAGTATCCGATAGCAAACGGGTTGTTCGGGGAACACCCCAGGGAGATGTCCTCTCTCCCATTCTTTGGAATGGAGTAATCAATGGACTACTATTGGAACTGGAGGGGGAAAGAATAGGTGTCGTTGCTTATGCTGATGACGTAGCGATACCTGTCTCTCTGTCAGAGCTGCTTCTTTTCACTAGGAGATATAAAATTCCGGTTATGGTTCCACCAAGTTTAAATGGTAATATGATGATCATTACTGATAGCGAGCCTTATTCTTCCCTTATTCGTGTTTGGCGAGATTCCTAGGGATGATTCTCGACAGTAAGCTCAGTTGGAAACCAAACACGATAGAACGAGTGAAGAAGGCCACTGTGGCACTCTTGTAAAAATGCCTTTTTACTCTTGTAAAAATGCCATCGGAAGGAAATGGGCCTTGAAACCGAAGTTGGTGCACTGGCTTTACATGGCAGTTGTAAAGCCCGTACTAATGTATGGTGTAAGTGTATGGTGGCCAGCTCTGGAGAAATTATCATACAGGAACATGATGGGGAAGGTGTGGAGAGTTGCCTGCTGGCTTATTAGTGAGGCGTTGAAAACGACACCCACTAGTGCTTTAGAGGTCATGCTGTACCTTCTCCCGTTGGATATTATCGATAAGCAAATGGCGGCAATACGGCCGCCCGGCTATCAGCGATTTCGGAGTGGAAGTGCCTACAAAAAGGGCACTCAACTATAGCCAATTCTATGACCTGGTGAATTTGGATTATATTACACCCCTTTTGTGCTTTTGCAAGCGTTTTAGGGGGATTCTCCCTTCTAGGGAGGATTGGAAGAATGGTCTCATTATGGAGACCGGGGTAGTTAAATTCTTCACCGATGGCTCCAAGTTCGATGGTAGAGTGGAAGCTGGTGTGTTCTAGGGGGAATTAAATGTAAGTCTATCTTTTCTGTAAGAGATCATGAACTGGATTAAGCACTGTGTAATATCATTGACTGATATCACTATCTGTGTGGAGAGTCCAGCGGTCATTATTTTACTGGTATCAGTTCCTCTGGCGTCAAGGGTGGCGTTGGATTGTCATACATATCTTAACGAGATGCGTGAATACTTCAATATCCAGATAGTCTGGGTTCCGAGCCATTCTGACGCTGAGGGAGATTACAGGGCAGCAACTTCCTCCAACTGGAATCAGGACGAGAATGTGTAGGAAGGCCTATGTCTGTGCTGAAAACAGCGAAGCATAGGAAAGCAGTTGTCTTGGCAAATGCTATGTGGCTCAACAGTCCGACTAGCAGAGTAGCGAAGCAAGTATGGCCTCAGCTGAGCTTGGAGTGATCCAAGATCTTGATCACACTAAGGAAGAGTGACTTAGGTAGAATTTTAAGGGTACTTACCGGACACTGCCTTGTCGGAGATCATGCGAGAAGGCTGGTTCACTTGGGCAACTACATTATGCACAGCCTCTCTGATATCGAAACCTTTAATGTGTGAGATCTTTTACGATATGCGAATAGCACTAGATCTAGGTTTAAAGGGAGTTTAATGATGTCGAATCCTGTGATATCACAATGGGCCAAAACTGGCATAAGTGTGCGATAGCAATCACTGAAACCTAACCTAATCTTATCTTATTGTCTACTACGAAAAAAATTAGCAATAACTTTTGACCTTAGTATGTCAGAAATTTTTTCCTCAGGGAATTACCAGGGTGGGACTACACTGATAAGGAAAACATTTTATTTTATTTATATAGAGTGCGTTAGATTAAAATTTCATATAAGAATTAATTAATAATCTTTTCACAAAAAATACAAAAGGTACTCACTGAGGCTATATCTTAAAGAGGGATTAAAGAATGACAGTATAAGAACAATTATTTTAGTGAAATTAAGTCGCTTCTAGCTGAGAAAAGAGCGATATATTAGATAATTAGCGAGCAATCGTGAGTTCACTAATTACATCTACAAAAGACTGCCTAATTATTCTTTGAAATATTTAAATAGATTTCTAGACCAAGTGTTTTTGTTCACGTGCATGAGTAATTTTTAAAAATGGAATAACAACAGGGCTACAAAATGGACAAGTAATAAGGTCCTCTTTTTTCAGTAAGTTTAGAAGAATTTCTAAGTTTTCAGTTAAAATTGAACGATTAATTAATCAGGTACTATTAACTAAAATTAACGAGCTATAATCATAGTTATATTGGTTTTTCTCTCTGTGATGAGCAATCAAAATAACGAGGATGCGCAATAACTCGACAAAAACATTCCCTTCTAAAGGGGAACCAACGTTAGAAACCAAGATGATAACTGATAAGTTGAAACATAAAGAAAAATCAAATTTAACTACATATTTTCAATCCCATTGGTCTCACACGTAGTCATACACCACAAAAATCAATCTACCAACTAATTATGGTAGATATCCGTATTTATAAAACAAAAGTATTCAAGTTCGAACACCATACGAGTATATAGCCAAGAATAAACCCCATAATGTGACTTACCAATTATTTCTCGAAAACTGCCCATAATTCTTGCACGAATTGGATTGTATTTTTACAGGAACCACAAAACTAATTTTAAAGAATTTAAATAAAATAACACAAAATAAAAATAGAATTTTACCAATTATCAAAAAGAAAATTAAATTAAATTTACGTTAATACTGATAGCAAGATAATTATTTACTCTAACGCACACACACACACACTTCTCACTGGTAAAATGGACAATTTTACACAACAAACAAAAAAGTTTTCTTAATTTTCAATTTAAGTCTCTTATTGATTCACTAATTGTATTAATCGATTATTATTTAAAATGCTAAAACTTTTATGATTGAATTGTATTTGTAAAATAAAATTGAAAATTTGAATCTACGATGAGCATGATCGTCATTCGTAGCAATGAGCCAAAATTCAACCAACTACTGACGACCAATCGATTTTTTCCCCCGAGATAGAAATTTTTGATCTACTTATGGTATGTAAAAAGAAACGGGACTATTTGCAATGAAACAAAAATCAGGTTTAATCCGAAGAGAAAACAACAATGATAAGGTGACATCATCAGATAACTGTAATTAAATTTTATGTTGAATACAGTAGAACCCAAGTAAAAAAGCTTAAAATTATTGGCGTGTTACTCTGTACATCTTGTGTTTCAATACAATGGCGACCTTTGTTGTTAACATGCAAATCGTTCATACGAGTAGTACATATTTAATATCTATAGGTTCTAGAATTTTAACGTGCATTTTGGAGACGGTTCTGAATTTTGGTCGCGTTTAATGAAACTTGGTACGTTCTTAACCGATTGTACAGAAATCCGGTTTGAAGTACAATTACGGAATTTGGTGGTTTTGTTGAAAGAAGCTGGCCTATATCCATCTCCATTCGATTCAAATGAACAAATTGTAAAGTTAAATTTTGATTGCAAAAGGTACGTGTTGTATTAATTAGAATGCGCTGCTATTGAATTGTTCAACCCTATAAAATGACAGATATTGTTCTTAAAACGCGTACAAAACGATTGTCTCTATTCGGCTTGATACTTTATTGTTTCCCTTGGACGGTGTTTAGTTAGCGAATATAAGAATTTCGCCATCATTCCTGTGTCTCGTACGAACAGAAGGTTGTATTTAGAAACCTAAATACAGTACAGCCAAGCTGCTAAAAAAAGATAATTGTGAAACACACACCAAAAATAATACCAACAATTTACACTGTAAAATTTAAAAATAATCTATAACATTTAGGTAGAAAATAAAAATGTAACCGAAATGTGCGAACAAAAGTTTGGAGATACACTTTCATTCTATATAGGAATATTAATCCGGACTGAGGGTTTAATTAAGCAAGGGCCATTTTTGGCAGTTGTTAGAGTAGTTTCGCCTAAGACCTTTAAAGGTAACTTATAAGTATACCTCAGTCTAATTTTCGAAGTAGAATTGATTGTTCATAAACAAGGTTTGCCGTTGATGCAAAAGGCGGAAAATTTAATGAACGGCGCTTATGGAAATATTGCAACTCGAGCAACATGATATTCACTTAACTGTACGAACCTAGTTATGTCACGTGTTAACTCTTCCCCTCTTAAAACCAAATGTCCCATTTGACTTCTTAAAAGAATGGTGTTTCGTAGAATTTTTTCCTGGGTTGAATTGGTTGTCTGGGTAGTTCGAACATCTGTGATACATTTGTTTGAATGTCGTTGCTGACTTTGTTCTCTTCTATATCTTGAGATTCCAATTTATCGAGAAGTTCGTTTTTTGTTGTATTAATGATCTTTAATGTTGTCCCCTTTCTATACTTTATTACGATGATGAATATAACGATGAAGATGCATACCGCCCCAAATCCTATGTCTGTGTATTTTTTGGATATCGGATTCAAATTTCAGTAGTTCTATTGTTTTGGTATTATTTATATTGATATCTTTCATCATTTGTATTGACAGGATCTCTTTGTATTCATTCTCTATCGGATTCATTCTCAATTGTTGATCTTTCTTTTGCAACGAATTTCTTGTCTCCAATAGACAAGCTCACGTTGGTAAACTTCAGCAAGTAAGTACCGTTTAGTCTTTGTGCTTCGTTATTAACACCTATATCGGCGACATACTGATTAAGAAGTACGATGCCCTCTGCTATCTCGTTGACTACAGCGTGTTGACTGTTGGTTTGGCGACATTTTGATGGTAGGCTATTGAGCAAGTTTGGGAGGCACTCTGAGCTACTTATATCTACTACATTATTCTGGTTACATATTGATAGTGAATTAATTGTTCTGCAATCTTTACTAATACCAAATATTTTATTATGATTTTTCAAAATTTGTTCATAGTCAATTTCAATGATCTTGTTATTTCTTTTAACTGCTTTTAACAATAATTTATCATAGATTTCAACTGTTGTGAGTGGAATGTAAATGATATAAAGTAGGGACAGGTTGTTACTAATGATTTTAATGTTGCAAAGTTCAAAGCTTCTTCTGGAGTTGCATAAGGACGGTTCTCGTTTTGAATTGTCCTTATAGCTAGTTTGATCTCTGAGTCAGATAGGATGAGAGAATTTATTACTCCTACTTTAGCCCGCAATGTATAGCATATTTAATGTTAATTATCTCCTCCTTCATTAGTCTCAATTTATACTGTATATTTAGGGCTAGTTGGTCAGTTAATTTATTCTCCTTGTGGATGGCGTTAGTGATTTCGTTGGCCATTCTAGTAATGTTTTTAATCCTCGCATTATAAAGTTGATTAATAATGACTTGTCTGTTATTGTTTTCAAGTACATTATTCATCTTATTCTTTATAATCTCGAAGTCTTCATGGTCAGGGGTCCCAGCGATCCATTTCCATGAAGTACCAATGAAATCAAGAGAATATTTGTTTTTATGGATTTTTAGTCCGTGCAGAAGAGTCTGTAGTAGAGTAAGTTCGTGGTGTAGGTAAGGGTACAGGGGATGTACTGTAGTAGTCTCGTCCTTCAGTATGGTGTGCATTCTAGTCATGAAATTTTGGTGATTCTCTAATTCTATGACGTGAATTAGTTTGAATTCCCTTCCTGCAATTTGGCTCTACCCGTGTTAATGGAAATGATTTGAGAGTTCGAGCAGTCCAGTATTTCAACCTCACCAACTGCAATATGTAATGTCAATCTGAAATTTGTTGGAAATTAGGATTTGATGTTAATTTGTGAACAACTTTCCCGGACTCGGTCAACACAGTCGTATTTCTATCTTCTTTTACAATTTCTTGTCTAAACCTAACTGTTAGTTTAGAACCTATTCTCGCGTTGTGTCGTACATGGATAGTCTGTCCCGCTTGATACGATTTAATGGCCTTACGTTTTTTATTATGATAGTTTATATCTTGTGCCTGCTTTTGTTTTATTTTTTCTATATTTGACAGCCTAGCCTCTTCCAGTTCTTCAGGAGGGGTATTTAGGCCCCATCCAAAAAATAGATCTATGGGCTTTTTCTTGGTGCTAGAATGTATCGAATGGTTATATTCGTGTACAGATCTCTCGAGCAGTTCCGTGAAGGATCGTTCCACCCTATCTGCTTTTAGGCACCTCATGATCTCTGATAAGGTAGAATGGAATCTATCTATCTGACCGTTCACTTCACTCTTGTACGGGGGAACTCGAAATACTTTAATATTTAGAGAATCTTCCATCATAGACGTTATGGTACTTGAGCTCAGCGATGGTTCATTATCTATTACCACGATTTCTGGGACACCATAGGAAAATAGAATGTCTCTAAGAGGCTGTTTGATATCCTCTATAGCCCTAGACTTGATTGTTCTGCATGTAGCATATTTTGTCAGCTTATCTATGGCTGTGAGGGCTAATTGACCTTCTGTGGACTAAATGTCCATTTGCACAGTACCGGGGCAGGTAATTAGACATGAGCTACTTCTTTTAACAAGGAATCTGATTTTCTTGCTCATCCTTGGAAAATAACAGTCTTCGATAATTTGTGCTCTATTCTCCTCAGCGTTACGATGAGCTCGTTTGTGTGTCAGCAATATTCTTTCGCCTTGCTCGTCCTATGGTTTGTGATGGCTGTTACCATTTTAAGAGCGTAACGTAACTTATAATTCCTAAAGTGTTCTGGGTATATTTCTTGAATGATACCCATCACTTCTTCCGTAGTGTTCAAACCGTTTACCGTACTGGGATTTAAATATCTTTTAAATATATTGATGATATCGGTGTTGTTTAAATGTGGTTTTGTTATGATATGACGTACATAATTATGGAAGGGCTTTTTTATTTGGTATGAGTCTTCATTACCTACTTTCAGAATGATCTGATTTCTAAAAGCATTGACCGGAGTTTCGACTAAGGGTATTAAGACATGCGCCGAGCTTTCATCACTATGTTGCGTGGCGGTCATGGCATTTGTTTCCGTCGGAATTGATACTCGCGAGAGAGCATCTGCTACAACATTAGTTTCTCCAGGTTTATATTTCAATTCATAGTCATACTCTTCAAGTATGGCTTTCCATCGCTTCATTTTTGCGTTATTATTTTTGTTCTAGAGGGCAAATGTTAAAGGTTGATGGTCGGTGAATATTTGAACTTTTCTACTTCCGTATAGAAAATTTCTTAGGGATGTCAGAGCCCCAATTATTGCTAACATTTCTTTTTCATTAGCGGCGTAATTTTCCTCTGTTTTGTCTAGTGTTCTGGATAAGAATGTGATTGGCCTTCCATTCTGTGAAAGGACGGCACCTATTGCAAAATTAGACGCATCTGTGGTAAGTTGAAACTCTTTACAAAAATCGGGGAATGATAATAATACTTCGTTGGAAGTTAGGGAAGATCTTATCTTGTTGAAGGCGGTTACTTCATTTTCAGTGAAGTATACCTGTTTTGTCTTCGAGAGGGTTTTGGACATGTGTCCATCTTCCCCTCTTAAAAGTGAGGTCAAGGGTTTCGCGAGTTTCGCGGTAGAATCCCGCCATGCCTAGAAAGGATCTGAGTTCCTTTATCGTTCTTGGTATGGGAAAATTCGAAATAGCCTTAACTTTTCTTTATTTGTCTTAATTCGGTTTCTTGTTATTACAAAACCGAGAAATTCCACTTCGCCTCGTAGAAATTCACACTTATCAAGTTGAATTTTTAAATTTGCATTTTCCAGGATTTCGAATATGGTCTTAATATTCTCGAAGTGTTCCTTCTCGCTCTTTCCAAATATTACTATATCATCGATGTAAACGTAGCACCGTTTACCGATGTGTTCTCGGAGTATGTCATCGAGAGCGCGTTGGAAAATCGAAGTGGGATTTTTCCATTCAAATGGTAGACGAGTAAACTCGTACTTCCCATGATTTACGGAGAAGGCTGTCTTTTCTACATCGGCATCTTTCAGTGGGATTTGGTGGAACCCGCTTTTTAGGTCTATGATAGTGAAGAATTTATTTTCTCCTAGAATGGCCAAGATGTCGTTTATCTCTGGTATGGGTTATCTGTCCGAGATCGTTATCAAATTTAATTTGCGGTAATCTATGACCATTCTATATTTTTTTTTCTTTAGAAGCGTCTTCCTTTTGTGGAACGATCCATACTGGTGAATTGTATGGGGATTTAGATGGTCTAATTTTTCCATCTCGCAACAATTGGTTGATCTGTTTTTCTACCTCTTCCTTTAGACAGATAGGGTATGGGTATGGTCTCGAGTATACGGGGTCCGAGCTGGAGGTTTGGATTTCTCCCTTTACGGATGTTACGAAAGTTAACGTCTCATCCGAATCCGAAAACAAATTTGGATAATTTCTGACAATTTTATCCAGCTTCTGTTTTTGCTCAGGATCTACTAAGTGCGTTACTCGTAGACATATGGTACTTACATGATCGGAGATGTGTTGTTTGAGAGGAATTTTCCAATCTGGGGTGATGGTCATAAATTCATCATTTGTGTGAATCGTGGCACCCAGATCTTTTAAACTATCGTTCCCAATTATTCCGAAGGATTTCAAACTGGGAAGTATAAAGAATTTTAATTTTCTTTGGGGGCCAAACAGGTCTTCCATGGCATGGTGTGTAATCTTGACACTGCCTGCCACAGAGTTGGCGATGAGTGGTTTCTGGTAGGGAATAGGATTTCATATGTACTTGGGTTGGACGTAGTTCTTATTCGAACCGGTATCTATTAAAAAATTTAATTTTTTTCCGCCCATCACCACATGCTCTAAGTATGGGAGTGAAGAGCACCTCAATCTAAAAAATTAATATCATCTAATTCTACGGTTTCTGAGGCGTCCTGTTCGTCGAGTTGTTCGGGCAAGTCTTCTTCGCTGGTCAGTTTTGGGAAGTTTTGGGAATTTATATATTCGAGTAAAGTTTGTCCGTAATTTTCGTCATATTCTGTAATTGGTTTGTTCGAAATCTGGTGTCCCGTACGTTTGTTCGTTATAGAATACCCTTTGGTATTTATTTGGTCTAGGATACTCATGACTTTGATTGGGTGAATTGAAATAAGGTATTTTTTTCATGAACTGGGCATTTTGAGGTCGGTTCATATAATTAGCCTGCTTTGAATGGATGCTTCCATCTACCGACATAGGGGTTGATTTAGGGTGCGGTTTCGGTGGAAGGAAAGGATGCCCTTGCGGATTTTGGTGTGGACGTGGTGTCACTGGGTATTGCCAAGTTGGGAAAACAAATTGGGGTCGATTAGGTTGGTGGGTTGGAAACCCGAATGGAGATCGATTGAATGATTGCACTGGTTTGTGATTAGCATAGCTCTGGGGATGGTGTAATAACTGTGGGTAGAAAGAATGAGTATTTCTTTTCGGAATCAAAGGTGGAGGAATTGGTGGTCTTCGGTGACCATTCTGTGAGCTACTATTGGCATATTGTGTCCTTAATTTTAAACATAATTGTAGAGCTTGTGGTAAATCTGAAGGTTCCCGGATACTTAAAAGGCGCGGTAAATCTCCTTTTAGGCCCCTAATGAATGTGTCCAGTGCCTTGTCGCGATAGCTTTGGATTAAATTATCTAGGGATTCTGGTCCCATGCCCATGCAGGACAATTTATTTAGAATTAGTGATAAATGTTGATATACTCGCTAATAAAATTCGGAGGTCGTTTGGTTGCCCTATATTAACGTCAGATTAAAAAGTGTCCCAGCAACAATCTGCCGGTGTACGTCGTAGAGGAAGACCCTGACTGCGCTGGATGTCGACTCACAAATATATGTGTAACATCTTATTTTGTCCAAAAAATTAGTTTTGGACATTTGTAAAAATGTCTATCTAAAATTTTAAACGTGTTCAAAAACTTCACACCGGTCGTCTTTTGGGCATTTCCTTATATTAGTATGAGGACTAGAAATAATTATTGGATCACGATAGGTTAATTACGCATAAAACCTCAATTTTTTCAGGTCGATCTGTCGATCATTTTTTCGATATTTTATCTTTCTTTATTATTGTTTCGATGTTTTCGGAATCGTGCATTTAACTCAGACCCAAGAATATTCCAGAATCGTAAGGTTTTGTTGTTTTTAATTCCTGTACTAAAAAAAGGAACTTCCCAAAGTCGCGAGGCATTGGATGGATGGATTACTAGCATTCCATTAAGTGTATTGTGTAAGTGTTTAAGTGTATTAAGTGTTTTGTGCAACGAAAACGATCACAGCACACGGCATTCAACAAAAACTACGAAACGTCTTGGAATAGAGACAATGAAAATAATTTTGGGCACTGTTATCGAATATGATCCTGTGCTAAAGAGAACATGGCAATTTGTCACCCAAAATCAAAACCAGAATAGATAAAAGCTCTATCCATACATTCCCAATTTTAACAAAAGTAAGGAACGAAGATTAAGCGATATTTTAACTGCGGCAAAATGTTGAGAAATTTAAAAATTTTAATGAATAAAACTTTAATGAGAAAAACTTTCGTCCCTACCCTTGTGTATCTCCTGAAATGAACTATTCTTGAGTTTGCGTTTCGTTCATATAAATTGTATGCACTTCTATCAGCGAAACAATGTTTCGGTTCAGACAGCCGATGTCATCTGTCAATGACTTCTAGTATATGATTTGAAAGTGAAAGCAGGTCTACCAAACAAGACCGCCTTCAACAGATTTCTCATTGATATTTATGTTTACGGTAATCTGAGGTCGGCTAAGAGGTCTATGTCATATAACATGCTATTACAATAAAGAAGAGGTGTGACCTGTCGTTAATCTACTTGAACGAGTTCCACAGTGGTAATCGCTCACTATATACTAAAGGTTGGTTAAATTTTAAGGGCCGACGTTGAAATTGAACCATACCTAAACGTCAAATTTTTTTCTGCATTTAATTTGACATTTCTCAATTTCAAACTAACTCAATTTGAACCATGGAAAGCTACATAATCGAGCAACGCGTTAAAGTTATTCAACAGTGGATGATCAATTTTCGAAGAAAATCATCTTCAGTGATGAGGCACATTTTCACCTCAGTGGATTCGTCAATAAGCAGAATTGCCGCATTTGGGCGTTCGCTATCGTGAGATGATAACGAACTTTTTATGGCCCGAATTGGAAGATATGGATGTGGGCGATATGTGGTTTCAACAGGACGGGGCCACTTGCCACACAGCTAACGAAACAATGGCTCTTTTGCGCGACAAATTCAATGGCCGTGTTATCTCACGTGGTGGCGATGTCAATTGGCCGCCAAGATCATGTGATTTGACACCGTTGGACTTCTTTATTTGGGGTTATTTGAAAGAAAAGGTATACGTCGATAAGCCAGCAACAATTCAAGAGCTAAACGATGAGATAATTCGGCACATTAACTGCATAGAACCTCAATTATGCCTAAGCGTTATCGAAAATTTGGACCATCGGGTGGAGGTGTGCTGCCGAGGTCGCGGCGGCCATTTGGCCGATATTTTGTTCCATACATAATTGAACCATACCATATTATCATAATAAAAAGACACTTGATAAACACATTAAAACACTTGTTTATTATTTCGCAAAAAATTGCGAAATTATAAACAAGTGTTTTAATGTGTTTATTAAGTGCTAATGTGTTTCGCCAAGTACCAACCGCGCATAGTGTTAAAAGTATAATAAAAAGAATTGACAATAATTTCCTAAACAATTTGTGTTTTATTCAAAATCAACATCGGCCCTTAAAATTTAACCACCCTTTATATCACGGTAATGTAATCAAACTTTATACGAAATGTACTTTAAGATGGATGAAAAAAAAATCGTTCGTCATTTTTCCATCTTCCAGAACATAAACAATCTTCATAAGGCATTTTGTCAATATTCTCTGGAATACGAATTAGAGGCGTTAGAGTGGAAAGCAGGAGAAACCTAGCATAGGTATGCCGCCCACATAATAATTTTGAGGTTTCTCGAACAAACCTAAGTCTCTCTTATCTAGATGGTTACAATTTACATGAAGAAGCAACATAAATGTGTCACCGATTAGAAAAGAGATTGTCCATACTTATTGCTCACTTGGAAGAGACCTTTCAAACTTTTACTTAGAAGAACAGAAAATGAAAACAACAACTGTAAATAAACTCGATGACACATAACAAACTACGCAAACTAGCTGAAAAATCAATCTGGCATTTATACCGAAATATGTAAGACGGGAATGAAAAATGGCTAAAGTAATTATGATTTCTAAGCCATAAACCAGGAAAGGATAAAAGTCTCCCAGACCAATATCCCTTATTCTTGTAACGGGTGTTTTTTTAGGAGGTTTGTTTTTCCGATAGATGTCGTTTTCTTTTATGACAGTTGTTTTGACAGCTCAAAGTGGCATTTCTACTCAGTATTGTTTGGCAAATCATTATGAATAGGTTAACTCCAGAACAACGTTTTCAAATCGTGGAAATTTATTTTCAAAATCAGTGTTCAATTAAAAATGTTTATAGAGCACTTCGTGAATTTTATGGTGCACATAATCGTCCGTCAGAGACCACCATAAAGAACGTAATTACCAAATTTCGGTCTACATTCACTCTTTTGGATGCCAAGCCACCGACAAGAATGAGAAGAGTTCGTACAGAAGAAAATATTGCTGTCGTTGAGGCCAGTGTCGAAGAAAACGACAATTTATCGATTCGTCGTCGTGCTCAGCAAATTGGACTTTGTCCATCGACTTTATGGAAAATTTTACGTAAAGATTTGGGTTTGGTGCCATACAAAATTCAATTGGTGCAAGAATTAAAGCCACACGACCATCGTTTGCGCCGTGAATTCAGTGATTGGTCGTTAAATCAATTGAACGAAGATCCATTTTTTTACCGTAAAATTCTCTTCAGTGATGAGGCGCATTTTTGGTTAAATGGATACGTCAACAAACAAAATTGTCGCATTTGGAGCAAAGATAATCCACACGCCGTTCTAGAATTACCAATGCATCCTGATAAATGTACTGTTTGGTGCGGTCTATGGGCTGGTGGGATCATCGGTCCATATTTCTTTAAAAATGAGGAAGGACGACGCGTTACCGTGAATGGAAATCGATACAGAACCATGTTAAATGAGTTTTTGTTGTCAAATCTTGAAGATATGGATATGAATGAAATGTGGTTTCAACAAGATGGTGCCACTTGCCATACAGCACGTGAAACAATCGACTTATTGAAAGAAACTTTCAACGACAACATTATTTCGAGAAATGGTCCGGTGAATTGGCCTCCGCGTTCGTGCGATTTGACGCCACTCGATTACTTTTTGTGGGGATACGTGAAGTCATTGGTTTATGTGGATAAACCTCAATCGATTGACGCTTTGGAAACCAATATTCAACGTGTCATTGCTGACATACGCCCTCAAATGCTTGAAAAAGTGCTGGAAAATTGGACCTCCAGAATGACATTTGTGAAAAATAGTCGTGGTAGCCATATGCCAGAAATTGTGTTTAAATGTTAAATGCCAAAAAATTATCTACCAAATAAAAAAAAATTTTGGTCATTTCATAATTTTATATGTGTTTTATTCAAAAAAAAAATCGGCAACCTCTTAAAAAAACACCCTTAGTTCCGTAGCCCTGTTTAAAAGCGTTTGTATGTAAATAAAAATTACTACGGAGATTAACCCAAACTAAATGCTACGCCCAAACACAACTCAATATCTCGGCATGGCTCTCGCTATGCCCAGTTAAGATGAAAACAGGGTTGTTGAGTACCAGAAACCAATCGCACCGTAAAACAAATAATCAAGTTGGATAAAAATTAGTGATAAACGTGTTCTAGCACACCGAATCGATTAACGGATTTCGAGAAAATTCGTTTAGGGGGTTCTTCGATGGCCTCGGGGTTGCCGATGGGGGTGCTTTTTAAAATAATTGCAGATTAAACTATTTTAAAAAAGGTTATAGCGAATAATTTCCGAATATTAGGCAATGTTGCTTTCGCTTCTGGCGTTATGTCTCAACATGTTTCGTGATCCTGCGCCCTGTTACTCCACATAGCTTTGGTTATCAATATTAATTTGCAACATTCGTTATCAGGTTATTTATCGATCTACATTTAAACGCCATAAAATTGTATGTGTTCGTTCGCAATAAATGCCAGACTCGCTGACTATTAAGTTGGTAGTCTTACACGAACACTTATTTTCGTTGGTGTAGACTCCAAGGTCTGTTTAGTGGTGCGGTTTTATGTTCGTTAAGATTTTAATTGTGGCTAAAAAAGAAGATTTTTCAACCGCCCCATACGCTCTACATAATCCAATAGCAAATTTTACTTAGATAGGAGCATTTGGATAACTTCAATTCGTAGAGTTGCTTCCAAATAAAGCAGTATTTTTGTTTGAGCCGGAAGTACTATCCTGGATTAAAGGTGCCTATCGCTATTAATTGCTGTAGCAATATACGACTGTATAATTGTTTACTAAAATCACTTATAAATAAATTTAACATTCAACTAGAAGAAAAATAAAATATGGCGATTCGAAGTGCAGTGAACTCATCGAAGTAGCGCGAAAGGTCACATCTTCACTTCATTTAAGAAAACTGCAGGCACTCTAGATTGCTCTTGACGTCTCTTTTAACTACGTCATTAAATGCCCCATTTAATGATGTAGTTAAATTCATACGAGCTTTATCATCAATAAGGATTGTTGATTTACCTCTATCAAATATAGACATTTCGAAAACCGCACGACACCTACGAAAAAACATCCAGAGACTTTACCAAATATATAGGCAGGCTACCGTACTCTGCGAGTTATCTATTATTAGCTAAAGTTTTTGTATTTGAAAGTCATAAAAGAGCTCCAATATGTCCAAAGCAGCCAATATGTGATTAACAGTTCGGATTCGACGAAGAAAAATTAGTTCAATTTGATCCTGATAAAAACTGTTTCATTATATCGAGAAACTACGTGTTTTGCCACAAAGCCACTGAAATATTGCTGGACAACATAATTTTTGAAAGAATAAATAACCTTCGTTACCGTTCGATAAACCGGAACCCTCGGATTCTAAATTCACAGGCTATCGGAAAGATCTGGTCCTCTGTGCTACGAAACACGACATTCATGACTTTAACATACCGAGTAGAATTTCGATCTAAAGACACCAACATTTCATATGAAAATATCAAAACCAATACCACACGAGTGCCTCTTATCTACTGAAATATAACACCATCGATATTAACGAGTGCATGACCTCATTGCTTTGATAAGTGATTGTCGAAATATGGTTATTCTGTAAGGTAATAAATACACCACATGTTCTAAACACCTAAATAAAACTTACAGATATCGTGCTGTTGTAGTACATGCGTTCCAGTCGTCATATTAACTATTCCGTACTACAAATACTATAACAGAAGGATCGTTAGTTTCAAGCAATGATATTCCGTTAATGACAATCCAGTAAAACCAGATACTCTATATTTACTCGTAGCATACACAAAATCGGACAAAAAACAATTAAGTAAACTTAACTTACCTGGCTCGGGTAAAATACTAACAGCACATGAAGCGCAAGGCTTAACACCATTTGTGTCCGACTGTCAACTGCTTGGAAAAAAAACCTCCGCCTTATGCTTGCAAAAGCTGCAAAAAAAGTTACAAATCCAGAATGTAATCATGGCATCCCAACCCTGTCACATCCATAATGGACTATAAAACAGACATTTGACTTTCTAAATATAAATAAAAAGTCTTATCAGGCACCTCAATATCATGTTTTAATGCGTGTTTTAATTTATGTTTCAACACTCTTTCAAACAAAATCTTTAGTTCGGAATTATTCCCTAGTCAAACAAGATTATGAAAAACCCGGTGGCAAAGTACTCATAGCTGTCGATATATCACTGCCAAATGAATTGGTTGATTTAACGAAAACATCGATTAAGCAATTCTGTGATTCATCTGCATCATCGTATATCACGTGCATGATACAATTAATAAAATTACCAACGCGGCCGATCAATCACGCATAATTTTAATAACAGGGGAGTTCAATCTCTCAAATATTAGTTGGACTTATGATGAAGAAACGAACGAGTTTATGTCTGTAAACGTTAACTCGGATAACTGGTGTTGACCGACACCAGTTTTATTAAAACAGAAGAATCATCAACACCTTTCGATGTTAATGGTATTAAGCATAAAGCAATCGAAATAATATTGGAAAATAATGTTAATAACAGGTTTCAAAATTACCAAAGCCGGAAGCCTTACTATAACTTCAAAAGAGCCAATTCAAATAACACAACAATATTTTGAACAAATTAATTGGAATGCCGAGTTTAACAGCAATTACATGGATATAAATGTGGAAAAATTTTACACATATTTATTTAAAGGCATTGAATGATTCATTGCCGTGCTAATGAGCAACCCGAATAAATATCCATGGTATGATTACCAACTTATCAGTCTTAAAAACAAAAACCTCAAATTATGTTGCCAGGTTAGTAAACTGAAATTTATTGTATGTAACCAAAATGTTTAATCCTATTTTAAAGTACAAAAGTTATATGCGCGATCTAAAGGATAAAGTTAAAGGATATTCCAAATAGCCTGGATGAAATTCAAATTGTGATCCTCAGATCAAAAGAAAGATCTGTTTATAAAGTAGACGACAATGATAATTTCATAGATCAAACCGCTAGTGAATATAGTACATTTGTATTTACTCCAGTCGAGTTCGTCTCCGCTCAAAGCAAGTCGAGCATCACTTGCGCTCACCATTACCATGCCGATGCTCACAATCCAACCACAATTACACATTGCGGAATAATAAAACAAAAACAAATCAAAAATTGTTAATTATTTAATAATAATTACAATTTTATAATTTATTAAATTCATAATAATTAAAAAATGTATGTTATATTGGTCGATGTCCGTTTTTACGGGACAAGTAATAAGAAAGCCAAATTAAAAATGTAATAAATTAAAAATTAATAAAATATTAAATTAATTAAAAAGTGCGAACAATAATAGTGTTGTGGTAGTGTGTGGTGAAAACATTTTTTTGTGCGGGCAACATAATCTGTCCCGCACGCAACAACAACATGATCCAACTTTGCCCCCACAATGGCGATAGTGCCCCACTAGGGAGACGGACAATGACAACAATAACAGCGCCTACAGCAGCAAAGGCGACAACAAAATCTGCCACAACAGCAGCAACGACAACAATGCGTCAACAATACAACACCTACAACTACAGTGAGGCAACAACACGGCTACGAGCAATTTTATTTTTAGGATTAGTATTTTTTTTTTTAATTGACATGGGACATTCAACTTCCATGACCCATTATCCAGCGGCACCGCACGCTCTGTGAACAACACCAACGTTTTCGGATTCGTTTTCATATAGCGCCGCTATTGATGAAGCAACTCCTTGATTCAGCGGCCCACATGGCGCTGTGAACACCACATCCATACCAACTGTCCCTTTCTCTGCCATGGATCATGCAACATACATGATCCATTTTTTCCCTCTATTAATTACAACTGAGACTGCGCTCATCTAGCAATTTATCTTTCAAATTTTTACAAATTTTACATTCCTTAAACAATTCTGATTTGTTGGGGTGAAACCCAATGGTTAGTCCCAAAATTAATTAAACCAATTTAAATTACTAATTTTAATTTGATATGTTTACTAGGTCAAGTGGCCTCGTTATTGAAGTATTCTTTCAACGACAAGGGATCACCTTATCATATTATCATATGGCGAATAAAGAAAATACCGTGTTCCTGGAGTCTTATTTCGTGTTTGGTGGCATGCCTTTTTATTTCATCTTTCATGTATTCCATCTGTAACTCCCTGTGAAGGTCTTCATTTCTTGTGTACCACGGAGCATTTACGATGCTACGGAGAACCTTATTTTGGAAGGTCTGCATCATTTTGGCGTTTATTTGCTTAATACACCCCCAGAGTTGAATACCGTAGGTACATATCGGCTTCAGTATTTGCCGATATAGCTGCAGCTTGTTGTGTATTGTAAGCTCAGAGCCTCTACCTATGAGCCAATACATCTGAATTTAATATTAAGTCCTTATTTTTCTTTTTGACATGCTCTCTCCACTTAAGCTTGGCATCGAGTGTCATGCCAAGATATTTAACTTTGTTTGCATATGGCACCGGTCGTGGGTTGATTTTTATCGGTAGATGGGAAGTCTTTTGATATGTAAAGTTAATATGTGTGGATTTCGTCTCAGTAAGCTTGATTCTCCAGCACTTAGTTACAAATCGCATCGATAATTTTCTGGAGTTTGCTCGTTGCATTAGCGACATTACTTCCAATCGCCATGATTGCTATGTCATCTGAAAAGGTGGCTATGGTTCGTTCATCTGTTCTTGGAATATCCCTTGTATATAATAAATACAGGATTGGTCCTAAGACACTCCCCTGTGGGACACCAGCAGAGATTTTCTTTAATTCGGAGTATTCATCCTCATATTTCACACGAAAATGTCTATTGGATAAATAAGATCTTAATATGGCACAGAATTGCCTCGGTAGATCTCTATGCAGCTTGAATTCAGAAATATGCTGGAGCATACTTTTTTACATTCTAGCGTTCTTTCAATATTGTTGGTGATTCTATGCACCTGTTCAATTGTGGAGTGCTTTTCTCTGAATCCAAATTGATGTGGAGGCATTAGTTGTCGGTCCTCAATTATTGGTTTAAGTAATTTTAGTAATAATTTTTCAAAGAGTTTTGACATAATTGGCAGCATTGAAATTGGCCTGCATGAATTTTTATCGTTTGGTGGTTTGGAGACTAGAGCATATGGAGCAATTATTTGCCAAGCTAAGCGAAGAAATTGAGTATCTAAAGCGAGAAAATAAAAAGCTAAAAATGAATCGAGATTCAAAAGAAGATTGCGATCTAGAAAGCATTGAACCAGACAAGCTCATCTATTCTACTGATGAAGATGAATTACAAAGAGAAACGGACTGGACCCTAAAGAAGAAAAAACAGTCCAGGAAGAGTAAGAAAATATAAAATGAATCGTCACCTGAGGCTGAGCAATTAAATGGTAGGCGACAATCTAGTCCAGATTCAAACGATGCTCTACCCAAAGCCAGTCAACCAGAAGGTAGTAAATCTACCAACCGAAAGAAAAATCACCCTCATCAATAAATATTGTGGGTATAACCAGTTACTCAGAAATTCAGTCACTGACGAAATCGGTTACTGACAAAGACTATAAAGTAACAGCGCTAAACAATGACGTTTGAAAAATTTATACTCTGGACTCAGATACTTATAGATATCTATGAAATTGAATGCTGAAAAGTATCAGTGGTTCACTTACGAGAACAAACAGGCCCGACCTATAAAAGTCATGGCAAGAGGTTTGGATCATACTTCCTCAAGCAAAGAAATAATGGAAGACTTACAAAATAAAGGTTTTAAAATACTAGATGCTGTGAATATTGTTAAAAAAGAGAGAACAGTAATTCAGGAAGGACACCAAATTATCAATAAGAGGGGACTCCCTCTTTTTATGCTAGTATTTGACAACAAAGAGAATGTTCAAAACATTTATGGAATAAAAGGAATTCTTCACATGAAGGTGATAATTGAACCAATGAGGAGAACCACAACACGCATACTCCAATGCAAGAAATGTCAAGCATTGAATCACGCCCAAAGATATTGCGGCCGGGATCCAAGATGTGCCAAATGCTCAGGTAATCATACTACCCAGGCATGTACAACAGGTAGAGATGTGCCAGCCAAGTGTATAAATTGTAAGTGCCAACATCCGGCTAATTATCGTGGCTGTGAGGTTGCTAAACAACTACAAAAATGAAGAGATAAAACAAGAAATCAACCGCAATATCACGAAAATCAACGAATTCAAATATCAAATCAGATGGATCAAAATCCACAACCAAGCAATACAGAGCAACGAAGTTCACTTCAGGTAGTGAATGGTTTGGGTTCAACGAAACACATGGGCTCTGAAAGTAACCAAATTATGGAAAACATTATGAACAGCATTGCAGCTATTACAAAGCGGCTAGATGACCAAAGTAATCTGAACAACATGATACTTCATCAACTGAAGAAAATTCAACTCCCTCAATGCAATCCCACAAAAAATGTTAAGTAAAAACACAACTTTCAAAATAGCAATCTGGAGTGCGAATGACATTATACAACATGTTCCAGAAATAGAAATATTTTTAAATTCAGAAAAAATCGATATTTTCTTAATATCTGAAAGCCATCTAGTTAAATCTTCGTTTGTTAAAATACGGGGTTATAACTTATATCAGAAGAAACAATGCAAGTCACTACTGTAAGGATCCAAATTAAACACAGGCAGCTTACTGTCTCTGCAATATTTTGTCCTCTTCGGCATAACTTAAACTATTTAAATCGCTTGGACGTGATTCTATTATTGGAGGTGACTTTAATGCGGAAAACACCTATTGGGAATCTAGACTTACGATGTCAAAAGGTATAGAATTGCTTCAAGCAGGGCAGACATCAAAATGTGATTTTCACTATAGTGGTTCCCCAACATACTGGCCCAGTGACGGAACGAAGATACCTGACCTAATAGACTTTTATGGAGCAAGAGGTATATCCCAAAACTACATTCACATTGAAGAAAGTAATTCTCTAGGATTATTCCCCGGTTATCATGACATTCAGTGAAATGGTAATTCAAAGGGAGAGTGCACCTAGATTAACAAATTCAAAAACAAACTGGGATCTCTTTCGTGAAGTAATGTAGGAAAAAATCAATCTTCAAGATGAAGATGAATTAGAAGATGAATTAGAAGAACTCAATAAAACTATTCACTATGCTGCTTTGGCAAGTACCCCCATTATACAAAATAAGAAGAAGCTCAACATATCCTACCCAATGGAAGGTAGAGAGCTGGTAAGAGAAAAACGACGGGCACATAAAACATGGCAAATAACCAGAACACCGAAGACCAAAACAATCCTTAACCATCTCAAATCGCTTCTTAAAGAAGTTAAAAATGCATCAATCAACAGATAGCTTGCTAGCCTAACCGATGAAAAAATTTTTGATTATTCACTGTGGAAGGCGACGATGAGATTCAAAATATCCAAAATGCAAGTGTCTCTTAGAGGTCCTAAAGAGAAGGCTGATCTGTTTGCGGAGTATCTCGAGCATACCTTCCAACCACTACCAAGACAAACGGCCAATGAAAATATAATGTCAATCCACAAGCCAGATGATTTTGATATACGCCCAGTAACTCTCAAAAAATTAAAAGAAGACGTAAAACTCAACATGAATGTTAAAAAAGCGCCAGGGTATGATTTGATTACTTGCCAAATAGTCAAGGCTCCAGGTAAAGCTATTACACGTAATATATGATCGATGAGCTAGAAAATAAAACCCACCAACACGCACAGTGACAAAAATTTCCATATCAAAAGCAGTACTCGCAATTTCAGGACCATCCGGTTCCATGAGTTTCACTATAGTTTCAACTCGAAACTAGGCTTTTCAAGCAAACTGTGCTTTACATAAACCAGTTTCCTGACTCGTGCAATCTTGTGGTTAATTTCGATCGACTGACTAAACAAACATTTAACCAATATCGAGAGATTAGATGTCGCAAGCGACGGGCAACCTTCGGTATCTCAAGAAATAGCCTAGATCGAAATTTTAAGAATTACACTGGCAAACATTTTAGACGCACATTTCGAAGCTATTCCTCAGCTTTGCGCTTCTTAAGCCACATTGAATACGAACGGATATCTTTTGGTATCTTAATCAATCTCATCTGGGGGAGGTCATGTAGCGATTAGAATATTGCAAACCAATATTATAATCGTACATATTGCAAACATAACATCTCGCAAACTGATCACTAACTCAGCATTCATCACTCTGTACCTTGCAAACAGAGTGAATGTATCAACAGATGCGTGAGTAGATATAATAATCACGAAATAATATTTTGTCTATAAAAAGCCAAAAAAACTTTAAATAAATATTGATACAAAGGGATTCCAAACTTCTTAAGTATGAACCTTCGTTTAGATAAATTTCTCTGATAAGTAATTCTTAAAGTGGTACTTGTTTCGTTAACCTTGCAGGCAAAGGATCTTACCACACTTATCGATGGGTATTGTACCAGAACACGGCATTTACGATTACCAAAAATTATTCCAGTCAACATGTTTAACATTCGAAGTTATAAGAATAAGAAACACGTTTAGAAAGTAATAAATTCAAATTTTAGTTCCCCCGGCTTTATCGGCTCACCGTAATCTACTAATTTAATTATTTATGTAAATATTAATCAAATAGATGATAGCTTTGTACGGGGGTCCAATTAGCTACCTTTACATTAACAATAAAAGTTTAAATTTAAAACCAGGTTTGTCTATAAAATTTAAAATAGTGTATCAAATTTAATTAGTGGTACATGTGCGGTAAACGTTAAGTATATCTAATTGGACTCAAAGGTTTACCAAATTACGGCAAAATCTAAAGTTGAATCTGGAATCTTCTTTCTAACCAGTTTGAAGATAATTAAACAAAAACATCAAATTGTTATTTTATACAAGTTGCAAAATATGTTTGGAGTATCGGTACCGCCTATCTTTATCAAAATATAACAAAATTATTCCACTGTTCGTAAATCACGTGCGATTTATGATTCATTTAAATTAAATATTTCAAAATTTTCAAGTTAGAATTACAAAATTTTCCAAAATATTGATTTTAATATCTGCGATATCGACATTTGAGTGATCGCGAAATTATTTTGTTTGTTTTGTTTAACGTTTTTTGTGTCATTGTCATATTTATTTGCTGGGCAAATTTGTATAACATTATACTGCTAACAAAGTGTAATGAATACGTAATGTTAACAAAAATATTTAATTCTATAAACATACAGACGTAGAATAAATTAAAACTTGCTAGACAAAACTACATATTTTCAGAAACAGATTTAGTCATATTACACGATACCGATTTGTTTGGTTTTGTAAAAATTATTCATGCTTTTTAAAATTTACCATCGTTTATCGTATTGTGTACAGGCGTATGCTTGAACAGAATACTGGATGTCATTGAAATTAGGTGTTGGTTTCTTTTATTTCGATTTCCTGGGAATGTGCTTGCAGATATGTGGCGACCGCATTTGTTTTCAATTGTAAATATGCAACAAAATCGTTTTCTCGTAGTGAAGGTTTCAATATTCTCGCTTATACATAATAATGCTCCAAGGTGACATACAAATACAAATTAATTTCCTGGATCAATATTTTACTAACACTTGGATCTAGTTCTAGTGCTAAAGAAAATCAAAATTATTTTATCTTAAACGACTAAAGTCTAATCTCTTTGCATAGTAAAGGTGATAAACAAAAATCTTGGCAAATTATAAATTAGCATGTCAAGTATAACGTAGACTGCAATATGTATAACAATGATTTTTTGGCGTATTTTGCACACGCCGTCTGGCTTTGAAAGTTAAAAATTCCCATTTTATTAACGAGTGGCTATATAAGTAGAGTCGGTGCTAAACACGCAATCGTTTCAATTTTAGTTTATCATTGACTAATTATCGTAGATCAAGGATTGCTTACTTATCATTGTATGAAATAATTTAGTAAAGCTACATTTATAGTGATAAATGATGAATACGATTTAGTTACGAAAACATAGTGGATTTAGAACATCATTGTTAGGTTTCTGCACCTTCGTGCACACTCTAACCACCGAGAGACTGATGTTTTTGATTTTTATTCTGTATATTTCTATATTTACACATGCTCGTGAAGTTTATCCAAACTAATCCAAAAAATACAACAACAACACACTTATTGTAATAGTATTGGTGAAGGTAAACATTCAGGCGAATTTATATTAGATAATTTAGAAGAGATGTGATTCTTTAATTGGCCTTAGGTACATTCCAAAGTCATTCTAAGTATTTTCCAAGCATTTAGCACGAACTTAAGTAATACTGGTGGACTACTGAAACAAAAAGAAGTGTCCCAAGCAAATTGGGACTGGAATTGGAATTGAATTATTTTAATGAGCCTAAGGTACATTCAAAAGTCATGTTTAATACTTAGAAAGACTTTGACATGTACCTAAGGCCCATTAAAATAATTTCATTTTTAAAATTAATGGGACACCCTGTCAGACCCATTAGAAAATCATATAATTTGCTTGGGACACTCCTTTTTGTTTCAGTAGTCCACCAGTATTACTGAAGTTTGTGCTAAATGCTTGGAAAATACTTAGAATGACTTTGGAATGTAACGGGTTATCCAATTCGAGGTTGATAAAGTAGAAATCTGTATACCGACATCTGTTAAAGATAAACGTCAAGTACGCTGTCATTTATTTAGTTGACATTCTGCCATTTAAGAATATGGAGCATTTAACAATCGACCAACGCGTTAAAATTATTAAATCTTATTATAAAAATACTGATTCTGCCGTATCCACATTTCGCGCTTTACGAGCAGATTATGGTCGTCATAATCGTCCTACAAAGCAAACCATATTGAATACAGTGAATAAATTTGAACAAACTGGATCTGTTACTGATATTGTAAGGTCTGTGCATCATCGAAACATTCGCATTGCTGAAAATATCGCTTCTGTAGCTGAAAGTGTGGAAGAAGATCCAAATTTGTCAATTCCTCGTCGAGCTCAACATTTAGGCCTATCTTATGGCTCATAATGGCGCATTTTGCATCTGGATTTGCATCTTCATCCGTATAAAGTCCATTTGACACAAGAGCTAAAGCCTGCTGACCATGGACAACGAAGAACATACGCAAATTGGGTGTTGTAAAAACAGGCCGTCGATGCTGATTTTTCGAACAAAATTTTCTTCAATGATGAAGCTCATTTTTCGCTTGGTGGATACGTTAATAAGCAAAACTGTAGAATTTGGGGCTCAGAAAATCCACAATTGATTGTAGAGAAGCCATTACACCCGGAAAAAGTCACTGTTTGGTGCGCATTGTGGTCTGGTGGTGTGATTGGGCCGTATTTTTTTTAGAACAACCATGGACGAACCGTTACCATCAATTCTGAGTGCTTTGGCCGCATGTTAACCGATTATTTTTTTACGAAAATCGAAGATTATGATCTTGACGATATGTGGTTCCAGCAGGATGGAGCAACCAGTCACGTAACACGAGCAAATCGAGATCTTTTGCAAGAGAAATTTCCTGGACGTTTGATTTCGCGATTGGCTGATGTCAATTGGCCTCCAAGATCCTGTGATTTAACGCCTTTGGATTTCTTTTAGTGGGGCTACGCGAAAGATCGTGTTTACGCAAACAATCCTCAAACTCTTGACGAATTGAAAACTAATATTCGTAAGGTAATGGCCGAGATACCGCCCGAAATGTGCCGAAAAGTCATTGAAAATTACCGCAAAAGAATCAAGGCCTGTAAGAAGTCCCGTGGAGGACATTTGAATGATATCTTGTTTAACTAAAAATGGCAAGGATCAATCTGTAAAATGAAATAAAAATTACAATACATTCCGAATATTTTGTGTGTTTTTTTTAAGTTTACTTTATCAAGCTTGAATTGGATAACCTGTACCTAAGGCCCATTAAAATAGTTTCATTTTTCAAATTAATGGGACACTCTGTCAGACCCATTAGTAAATCATATAATTTGCTCGGGACACTCCTTTTCGTTTCAGTAGTCCACCAGTATTACTGAAGTCTGTGCTAAATGCTTTTAAAATACTTAGAATGACTTTGGAATGTACCTAAGGCCCATTAAAATAATTTAATTTTTAAAATTAATGGGACACTCTGTCAGACCCATTAGAAAATCATATAATTTGCTTGGAACATTTATTTTTGTTTCAGTAGTCCACCAGGATTACTGAAGTTCGTGCTAAATGCTTGGAAAATACTTAGAATGGCTTTGGAATGTACCTAAGGCCAATTAAAATAATTTCATTTTTAAAATTAATGGACACCCTGTCAGACCCATTTGAAAATCATAAAATTTACTTGGGACACTTCATTTTGTTTCAGTAGTCTACCAGTATTACTAAAGTTCGTGCTAAATGCTTGGAAAATACTTAGAATGACTTTGGAATGTACCTAAGGCCCATTAAAATAATTACATTTTTAAAATTAATGGGACACTCTGTCAGACCCATTAGAAAATCATATAATTTGCTTGGAACATTTATTTTTGTTTCAGTAGTCCACCAGTATTACTGAAGTTCGTGCTAAATGCTTGGAAAATACTTAGAATGGCTTTGGAATGTACCTAAGGCCCATTAAAATAATTTAATTTTTAAAATTAATGGGACACCCTGTCAGACCCATTAGAAAATCATAAAATTTGCTTGGAACACTTCTTTTTGTTTCAGTAGTCCACCAGTATTACTGAAGTTTGTGCTAAATGCTTGGAAAATACTTAGAATGACTTTGGAATGTACCTAAGGCCCATTAAAATAATTTAATTTTTAAAACTAATAGGACACTCTGTCAGACCCATTAGAAAATCATAAAATTTGCTTGGGGTACTCGTTTTCGTTTCAGTAGTCCACCAGTATTACTGAAGTTTGTGCTTAATGCTTGGAAAATACTTAGAATGGCTTTGGAATGTACCTAAGACCAATTAAAAAATCAAATCTCTTCTAAATTATTTGATATAAATTCGCCTGAATGTTTACCTTCACCAGCCTATTACAATCAGTGTGTTGTTGTTGTATTTTTGGATTAGTGTGGATAAACTTCACTAGCATATTTACTCGATGTAATTTACGTGGTTATTTACATGTAATTTACATGTAAATTCCATGTCCAAGTCAAGAGTGAATCTTTACATTGGTCCTTCGAGCAAAACAAATACAGTCTACGAAACAATTAAGTGCACAAACAGCATCAAGTTGAGAACGTCCAGAATCTCTAAATTCATTTCGACAAAACAACATCCAGTCATCGAGTCGAGAGCGTAAAAATGGACACACTTCTACAAAATCAGTCGGGCCTTAGTGAAGAGCTGTTTCATCACATCGCGAAAATAAAGCGCGATGACGGCCGACCAATCACCAGAGGGTTCTACGAAACACTCAAGAAAAATATCAAAGCACAATATAAAAAATATTGCGACAACGACAAACAGATGGTCGATCTTGGGACGTTACCCAAAGCACATTCATATTTGCACGAGCGCCAGGAGATAAAACGGGCGTACACAACAGTGATGGACGACATCCGCGGTCTTGAAGAGGACATTCTCAAGCTTGAAAGGGAAATCCAAAAGCTTACCGTAGCCACAAGGTTCCCACTCAACATCCTTAGGACCGGATCGTCAATCACTAGGGAGGAAGAAGCATCACCTCCAAGATCCGATACGGCACAAAAAGAATTTAGTGAACCATTGCTGCAGCTCAAACATCATGATACAAGTGATTACAGATCAACAGAGGAAGGTCAAGCTACGGTACAAAAACTACTCCGGCAACAAGATATTGGAATGCGTTTAATGTATCGAAAAATGAACTTCTCAGACGAGTACCTCAAATTAAAAATTCATCAACTCAACTCCGAAATGAAGGAGATTGATCGGCTGCACCGTTGTATCCTCATGGAAATCAATGAGGAAGGTCAATACAAATACTTCACCGACGATTACTACGGGAGTATAACATCCGAAGTAGAGTCCCTAGTAATCAAAATGGAGCAACAGCTAACTAAACCATCTACATCAACATCGCCCGTAAAACTACCAAAAGCAGAAATACCCACGTTTCACGGTAAATACGAAAATTGGTACGCGTTTAACGACATCTTCACCGCTGATACATCAAAATACTCAACTTTCAAACACACTAAAGTTGACGTATTTAAAATGGCATCTCCGACAACAAGTGGCACAACTAATCGCTCATTTACCGACCATTGGAGAAAATTACGAGGCGGCATAGCAGATTCTACAAGCGAGGTATAATAACAAGCGATTGTTGGCCTCGCCGTACTTCAACGTGATTACATCCCTGCACAACATACAACATTCAGCAGCCGCTAGTATCAGAACCCTACCATGACACCATCGTTGAGATGCTGCACAACATTAAAAATCTTCAGTTAGAAAACCCATTTGACCCATTAGACTTCGACACTTTGGAACATTTTGAAAACAGCCTCAATTGCCCACGCGAAGTTCCACCATTAAAGAGCTGCTTAGAGTACTTATTGAGAAGGTTTCAAGCGTTGGAAGCCTCCGGATTGAACAAAGCATTAACCTCAAGGGCAGCCAAACCTGAGTACAAGGTCCAGCGAAAGGTACTCATAAATACGGAGAACAGCCATCAGAGGCCGATCTCACCAAAATCAACCGTCACATGTTCTTATTGCCAAGAATACGGGCATTCTATCACGCGGTGTCTGCACTTCCGAAATATTACCATAAAAAGACGAATTGATTTCATCAACAGAGCGAGATTCTGCACCAATTGCTTGTTGCATAATACGGATTCAGTATGTGACGAAAAATACGCATGTGTCACTTGCAACAACAGACACCATCAGCTGTTACACGAACCAGATCAACGACCTGAAAAAGGGTATCAATCGGCACGTTGCACGGTACTCAAACAACATTATTGGCAACAGCCGTTGTAACGATCAATTCCATCTGTTCCAACCAAATGTACGACCTTTAATAGATTGCAAGTCTCTTTGATCACGAAATCCGCGGTTCAACGTATTGGTATACCACTGCAACAAACCACCGTGAATATATCAGGAATTGGGGCTAATAATACAAACACGGCAAATTCCATGGTAACAATGTGCCTTAAACCGCATTCCCAATCAACATACAAATTAAAGGTAAAGGCATATGTGTTGCCAAAAATTACAAAGGATGTACCCGAACAACCATTACAACGAAGCCAGAACAATAAATGGAATAAATTGATTTTGGCTGATCCGGAATATCATCTTCCAGCCCCAATCTATCTACTGCTAGGAGCAGACATGTACAGCGATTTCGTTGGCACTCGAATCATAAAGGGTAAGCCTAGCGCAATAAAAACTAGCTTTCGGGCTAATTTCCAGCCCAACTCCAATCAGCGGAGCTCCACAAAACGCTGCAGTCCATATCGGTAACAGAAACGAGAGAGATATGGAGAGAATCTGGGAAATAGAGGAAATTCCGACCATCAGCGGCAAGCCGGAGACCGAACATGAATGTGAACAGATTTTCTCACAAACAACCAGCCGAGACTCGAATGGGAGATATATTGTTTAAATTCCATTTAAAGAACATCAAGTAGACCTATTGGGACACTCGAGGCATCGAGCACTACAACATTTCTTACAATTGGAGAAAAATTGAACCGGGACCCTAATCTGAGGGAGCTATACGTGAATTTCATGACCACGTACATCAGATTGTACCAAATGAAGCCGGTTAGACCCAATAAAGAGAAATATTGTCTACCTCACCATGCGGGATTGAAAAATACAGATATCGCAAAAATTAGGGTGGTATTCAATGCTTCAATGCCGACATCAACAGGCCTAAATCTAAATGACGTGATGCATATTGGACCTCCACTACAAAATGATTTGTGGTCCATTCTACTGTGATGGAGACTACACCGGATAGTGTTCACCGGAGATATCGAAAAGATGTATCGCCAAATACGAATGCAGAGAGAACATCAGAGTTATCAAACCATCATTTGGAGAGAAAATAAACATCAACCTTTGCAAGAATACAAACTCACTACCGTTACGTATGGAACATCGCCATTCGTACACTACATCAACTGGCTGAAGATGAATCCGCCCAAACATCCAGAGGCGAGTTGCATTCTCAAACGGGATTTCTATGTAGATGATATCCTAACCGACGCTGACACCGTTGAAAAAGCTCAACAACTACAATCCCAACTATAGTAAAACTACTTCACAAGGGGAAAATGGAATTAAGTAAATGGTCTAGTAACCTTCAGACCCTCTTGGTCGAGATTCCGGAAGATAAAATCATGATCGGTGATCTTACCTTCACCGACCAACAGGCGATTAAAACATTAGTAATTCGCTATACTCCAAAGGGAGAACACTTCATCTTCCACATTCAGTTACCACCTAATAACAGCAAACTCACTAAGCGGCAATATTTGTCGGAAATGTCAAAAATTGTCCACCCCCTGGGATGGCTAGCACCACTAACCATCAACTGCAAACTAATATATCAGACAATGTGAAGTTTGGACTTGGATTGGGATGACCTATTGCCACCCGAACTCTTTAGGAAATGGGATCACCTTAAGCGGGACTTAAATGAAAGTCAAACCATCCAGATACCGCGATACCTTAATTATGCCACAAACAAGTGCAGTGTTGAGCTACACGGATTTTGTGATGCGTCCGAGTCCGCCTACGGTGCCGTAATATACAGTAAAATTACCGTAAACGGCCAAATTACCAGCCGACTACTAACGGCAAAACTAAAATGGCCCCAATGAAGTTCAAACTCACCATCCCTTGCCTAGAGCTAAGTAGAGCATTGTTGTTAAGCCGACTAATACAACAAGTAACCAAAGCCCTAGACGTGAACATCAACAACATAACCTTATGGACCGATTCCATGATCACGCTGGCGTGGATTCAAAAACCGCCGTCCACGTGGAAAATGTTTGTCGCAAACCGGGTCGCAGAGATTCAAACCATCAGTGACATACAATCATGGAAACATATTCGGTCGGAAGATAATACCGCAGACTTCGCATCAAGAGGGGTGACGGCAAAAAAAATGAGATCACTAGACAGTTTGTGGAAGGGACCCAATTTCCTGCTAAACAAGGAACTACGAGTATATGAGGGGGAGCAGATTTCCGAGACATCAGAAGAGATCACATTCCGTTCACATCTCCAAATACTAACTAGTCAAGTAGCAGTTGATTGGTTAATCAATAAATATTCATGTATTACCAAACTCATCCGAGTAACAGTCTACATATTAAGATGGCAATGTGGAGATAACTACAAAGGAAAAGGTTTTCCAGTCCGTGGTAGCCAAATTTGTTGGGAAACTCAGATAGCGCTAATCGATCTCCCTAAAGTGATGGCGAGAAGGACGTGCAATGCAGATTAAACCCGTATTGGATAGGCGGGTTACCCAGTCCGGGAAAATAAGCAACAAGTACTACTAACAGTGAACCGGAGAGCTCTGCTGGTTGCACAAAAATAATGAGAGTACTTCACAGTAACTTTTAACTCAGTCTGTTCGAGAACTACAGGTGGATATTGCTATTATGCCAACAGCTGGACTACGGGTTCAATCGGCAAGGCTGAGATTTGGTCATGCTCAAACCGGCCATTCCAAAAGAGCCAAATAAATTACGAAGCTGGGGTTACTAGGGTGAAAATAAACGGCATATAATCTACAGTTGCTATGCACCTCCGAGCGCATCGACTGCTGTCTTTAAACATTTTTTGGAGCGTCTAGTCGGCGATGCCAGGAATTGGAGGCCATTGATCGTTGCTCGTAATTTTAATGGATGGATTATATAATGGGTCAGCAGGAATACCAACTGCCGGGGATATGTTCTTCTTGAGGCACTATCCTCAAGGGATTATTCGAATTAACGAAATTGGCAACCTTCGTAAGTAACAACCATCTGAGGGCCGGAATCAAATAGGAAATTAGCAGTAAATTTCGTATGAGGACTTAAAATTATGCAAGCGCCAAGCATGGCAAGACCCGTGTAATGAGGTACTTGGTTGTTGAAATGGTTCCACTAATTACGTCATCAATTCTAATGAAAGCTGATGGAATAGTTGGAAATTTGAAGATCCGTGCCTATAGATAATATCTCAAAAATAGAATTAAAAACGGCAGTTTGTACTAACCCTGGAGAATTCTTGGGCCTATTAAACATTTATCTAAATGAACGAACATTCCCTGAGTGATGGAAAAAGCAAAGGTTGGTTCTACTTCCCAAAGGAAAAAAACCGTCAGAAGAACCATCTTCGATCGACCGTACAAAGTAAAAGTTAACATAATTATGCGACCCGTCGAAGCATAAATTTTCCAATCAAAAATTCAGAATGAGTTTTGCTAACTTTACGGACATTGCACTGGTCGCACGTACTCATGTTTATTTTATATCGTCAACTAATTTGCGACCTAAGGCTATGAAATTCGAGAAGTGTTGCGTCGCTCATTCGACTCAGTTTAAAAGAAAAATGATAAACAGGTTTTTTTTGTAATTCCTTGGTTCGTAACTTTTGCTATAGATAGTTGATGCTATTACCATTGAAAATAGCAAGGCAATCAAGAAAATTAGGACCTGAGGGGCTATTACGAGTTCTGTCGAAATCGGATTTATTTGATCAGTCTGTTTTCATGGCATACTCAGTTTCAAAAGAATAATCTAGGCCCTCAGACTTATTAGAAGCTGTTTGTTGTCAGTAATGTTGTCAGTAATCCTAGATGTAAACCAAACTGAAAACTTTCATTACTTATTAGCTAATTCGTATGTCTTCACAATATACAATATTTAAAGGTCAAGCTCAAGGGTAACGAAAAAAAAACAAATAAATTAACAAAGTAATTTGCTACTTTATTTTTACAATATTGACACAACTAACTATTACAATATTATACAACTACTAATTAGCTTAGCCGAGAGCGTAGAATAGATGAATATTGGACATTTATTGTCATCTTTAGGATCATAATTAATAATGTACTAAGAATAAATGTATAAATTGTAAACCGCAATCGCACAATGAAAACCGCAAAAAGCGTGCTGAGAATACGTATTGCAGATTATTTTCATGGGATTTTAATTTCATGGCTAATAACAACTGAATTTCTTTATAAAAAATAAAATCCTTCTTTAACAGGTACACTACAAGTATATTTCAATGCAAGTAGTTGAATGACCCAAATATTGTTTAATACGACAAACGGAAATTCCCAACAAATTTACTTGAAGATCACTTCCAACTTACTACCGCCGAACTATATTAATATTCATCAACATTGTGTAAACTCTGAATGCACGACCTCAAAAATTTAAATAATTCTTAGAAAAACTATAAAACGTATTATGCAAATCGTGTAGATATCGAAGGCATTTTACTTGTATTGAGTTTCATAACTTTTGATTTCGTTACGAAATGCATAAAAATATTTAAAATCATAAATAAAAACAAATAATCATAAACCATTCTATTTATATCGGATTGCCCATAACAAAAACGGTTGGAAAATCCATTAAACTTGATTTACCAATAAACGTTCTGCTACGTGAAAAGCAATCTTTGTTTTCTTGTATCCGCGTTACATAAGCACACGTACACAAAATATACTTTAAAACGACATAATAATTACAACTACTGCAACCGGAACTACAGATGCAGCATAACGATGTAATAGGTAGCTAATCAAGTATTACGACCAATGTAATTTTTTGTAAGTTCTTGTTCCAATCGAAAAGTAACTCAATAAAAGATGGTAAGTGGAAAGAATAAAAAGAAAGTAAATTATAATGTTAATAACCCTTTCGCGGACGCACGATTATTTAAGAATGTTGGTTACAGGACACATACTATAATTTAGATTCTTGACCATATTAGTCAAACCGATTATAGTACTGATTATATCAAATAAAATTAACAATTTGGGGTTTCTGAAAACAGAAACTCTTCCTCTGGGATGCAGAAAACCACATTCAACCACATTCAACCTGTTTTTATTTATTATTTTGCTTGTGGCGGTATGTACGGACGTGTCCTACTGTAGGTCAATTGAAACGTCGGTATATACCGACGTGTCCGCGAACGAATTAACTTAATATAAAGCGTGGTTATTCCAAACAAACTAAAACTGGATTGTTCTTTTAATTATTATTATCTTAATACTTTTAAAACAACCAAATTAAAATTTTCATTTAAATATGTCTAGCGCTCTCTAAATGTAAATAAAGTAACTAATACACAGAAAATATTCCGACGACATCTACATATTACCATTGTTAGCATATCAAATCTCTACACAAAATGTGTATTAGATAAAAAAAAACTGGAAATACGAAATACAGAGTCATCTCTTTTCAAAATATGCAAAGTGAATCACAATTTCTTTGTGTATAACAAATGTCGTGACATCTATATACTGCTATCTAAAATCTAAACAATGTCTACCCAAAACGTGTATTGGATAATAAAACTATACAGAGGCACCTATTTGTCAAGATATGAACTGAAAATAGTTAAAATTATTTTAATCATAGATACTTACCTAAAAATTAGTGACATCTTAAGAAAAGTATTTATACCAAATTCAAAAAATTCGAATATTTATTTGATTTATTGATTCTCTCGAACGTCAATAGATGCCAGGTATTGGTTCAAAATTTAAATTTGTTAGTTCAAATTGATGAATTATAAATCAAAATTATTTCCCTGTTAAAATAATGTAATACAAAATGTTAGCGAAATATCGACAGCATAATATGAAATAACGTAGCCAAGATAATTCCACATACATTAACCATTTCAATAGATACGTGAATTAAATTTATTTTTGATATGTAAAGCGTGGTTAAATTTTAAGGGCCGACGTTGAATGTGAACCACACGTAAACGTCAAGTTTTTTTCTGCATTTAATTTGACATTTCTCAATTTCAGACTAATTCAATTTGAACCATGGAAAGATATACAATCGAGCAACGCGTTAAAGTTATTCAGGCATATTATGAAAATGGGCGTTCAAATCAAAATGCATATCGTGCACTTCGTGATTTTTTCGGTCAATTTAATCGTCCAAATGTGCGTACAATCGGAAAATTCGTGCAAAAATTTGAGCAAACCGGGTCTGTAGGAGAATTTAAAACACCAGTGCATGCTCGTACAGCTCGTACAGCAGAAAATATTGCTGCTGTTCGACTCAACTCGGATCAACTCGTCGTCGTGCCCAACAATTGCACCTCTCACTCTCGTCGTTGATGAACATTATGCATAAAGACTTGCATTTACACGCTTATAAGGTGCAATTGACTCAAGAACTAAAGCCTCTTGACCATTCCAGACGTCGTCAATGGTCAGAATGGTGGCAAGAAATGACAACAGTGGATGATCAATTTTCGAAGATCATCTTCAGTGATGAAGCACATTTTCACCTCAGTGGATTCGTCAATTAGCAGAATTGCCGCATTTGGGCGAATCATAATCCAAGAGTGATTGTCGAAAAACCAATGCACTCACAAAGAGTGACTGTTTGGTGCGGTTTATGGGCTGGCGGCATCATCGGGCCGTATTTTTTCCAAAATGAGGCCGGTCAGGCAGTTACTGTGAATGGTGTTCGGTATCGTGAGATGATAACGAACTTTCCATGGCCCGAATTGGAAGATATGGATGTGGACGAAATGTGGTTTCAACAGGACGGTGCCACTTGCCACACAGCTAACGAAACAATGGCTCTTTTGCGCGACAAATTCAATGGCCGTGTTATCTCACGTGGTGGCGATGTCAATTGGCCGCCAAGATCATGTGATTTGACACCGTTGGACTTCTTTCGTTGGGGTTATTTGAAAGAAAAGGTATACGTCGATAAGCCAGCAACAATTCAAGAGCTAAAGGATGAGATAATTCGGCACATTAACTGCATAGAACTTCAATTATGCCTAAGCGTTATCGAAAATTTGGACCATCGGGTGGAGGTGTGCCGCCGAGGTCGCGGCGGCCATTTGGCCGATATTTTGTTCCATATATAATTGAACCATACCATATTATCATAATAAAAAGAATTGCCAATAATTCCTAAATAACTTGTGTTTTATTCAAAATCAACATCGGCCCTTAAAATTTAACCACCCTTTATTTCCAATAACCAGTTATCGATACATCCGTAATATTAACAACTCATAGGATATAAATACTTTCAATTTAAATATAAATTTCTTTGGCAAAGAATGGGTAATCTATTATATTTAGTTACAACAGAAATATTTAGTGAGGATTACATTTTTTTAAATGGCCACCAATAGACTTCTTAACGTGATACACTGAATGCATATTCAGCTATAGAGGTACTGCTAGTTTCTCTGTCCTTTAAAATTAAATGACCCCTCTCAATGAGAGTCAAGCATAATATTTTTAACCAAGCCCAATAAGTGTTTATTTGTGTACTCAAAACTTTGCTCTATGTCAAATCACAAAATTATTATGTACTCGTAGTATCCCACTCCCTCGAATCCCATCGATCTATCGATTTAGCTATCGGTTATGTTTGTTTAGCATACCTGTCATGTGTTATATGTATGTGTTTCTAAATATCTCAAGCCATAGTTGTAGGCTTCTTCCATAAGCTTCTTCCAATATTTTAATATTTTATTTTAATCATTAGGGCAGTTTCGAGCGACAATAAGATACGAGTAATTTAATTTTTTGTGTCTAGATGACAATCGCACGGGCACGGACACATAAAAAGCTTCCACCCATTTGATATGATGCTCTATGTTTTAGATTTCTGGTCACCAACACTAACTCGTAACATTCGTCGAAATATTCGGATATCCCTGTGAAAAGTGCTACAGCAGAAAACGTAACAATGCAAATTTAATTTTTTGTGTCCCAATCGTTATGACCGGACTCAGGTACATATGAAACTTTTATTCAACTGATATGATATTGAGGCTTTATGTTAACTGGTAATCAACACTAACTCGTGGCATTTTAAGAGAAACCTCAAGATGTTCGAAAGATCCACGTCGCAGCCAACTAAAACAAACGCCAATTTCGATTTGGAAATTATATTTTCTCAGTGGCCCAAAAAACACTGATTTTGATACAAAGATATGTATATTCTTTCTCCAAGTCCCAGTTCATAAAATAGTGCCAGAATAGTATGAGGTAGCTGTCACTCTTAGGGTTAAAAAAGACGGCAATACAACGCTTATAACAAAAAGTTTGGGATAAGATGATGCATGAGCATCATAAGTGAATATTCTGGAGCTGCTCCACCTCGTCAGAAAACAGGACGACCAACGGTCATCTTATTTCTACGGAAAAACTGTGGTCTTTAGTTAAGATTTGGATTCATACTGTAGACTCAGAGCACGGGTTTATATACCAGATGGCCCAAGTGATCATAACAGGAATTGGAAATTTTTTAAATTAGCAAGTATGACCTTCCAACTTAAAACTGGAAATTTGCCAAGCTGAAAGAGCCAAAGGATGATCATTAATCAGGCACTATTATATTAAACAGAGAATCACTGGCCGTACAGAGGACCAATAATATATAAGCAGTATCCCATCCGCTGCCAACATCTGCTTTTCATATAGTAGAAATTTTATACAGGCAAAACCGGACGGTATGATACCCTACGACTGTCCAGCAAACGGTTGCGTAGTTTAGGCTTTTTTTAATGGTAGGCTTGAAGTTTATCACATTCCCAGTTAATGTACTGAAGTAAATGTAATATTCTTACCTAAAACGAGAAAAGGCTCTGCGACAATCCTTACAAAATTTAAAGTTACAGTTAAAGATAAAGGGATGTACCTTGAGTCTCATTTTAAACAGCAAACTACGCTGGAATGCTAAAGCGATAAAACTAGTTAAGAAAGCAACTCTAGTGCTTTACGTCTGTAAAACACTGCTTTGGAATGACAGGGTTTTCACAAATCTTTCATTGGGTCTTCAGATATATCAGGAAATAGGTTCCAAATTTAAGGTGAATCAAAAGTCATTGATGGAAATGCAGTTATCTGCTTCGGGAAGACGTTATAGTAATTAGAAGTTAAATTTCTCAAACATCGATTATATCAAAATCAAACACTGTATTGAAGCAATTTATTCTTTTATTTGGCCGAAATTATATATAACTTAACTACTCGATCACCAAGGGTTATATCTGTGTAAATTTGTATTCGTAACACTAATCTCATCTTAAATCTGTTCATCCCAAACAGCCGCGTTCACTTTCCTCGTGTTGTAACGTCGTAATCTATCAATGTGGACAAATCTTTCTTCTGAGCCCTAGTAGAATCCGATATACAATATCGTTAATTCGTTTCATGATTATATAAGATGGGGGGAGGAGAGCATACAAGGTAAGCGAGGCTTCTGCAAAACAGCACCATCTCAGTTGAATTGTATGTCATATTATGCACTGCACTGCGATACCTCAACACAAACGTGGCCGTATTCATCGATGTCAGTTATCCTGGCTGGTACTGACTTCTTTTCGCATATTTTCTTTCAGTGTTCGGCTAAACATCCCTATCATTCCATCTGTCTGTCGATGTAATGGTGTGATTTGGGTTTCATACATGTGTCGACTACTGTTCGGGTTTCTTGATTCACAATCGGAAGGCTTCCACCCACTTGCTGAAGTAGTCTATACACACGGTGCTCGAACAATGTATTGCTGCATACTTCCTTCCGCCCGAGTTTGCAGTCCCTTACTTGCAGCACAAACTGCACACTGTCTGAATCAATCTTCAACGTCCTTGCTGCAATTGACCCAATAAAACCGGTGTCTTAACTTACCCAAAGTTTTATTGATTTCTAAATGTGCGCCAGCTCTTCCATCGTGTGATTCTTGTAGAACTTATCGTATCAAACTGGATGGTAGCACAATTTGCAGATTACTGTTGTCGCCGTTAAAAGATTCCCAGAAGCTTACTGGCAATCCGTCATCTAACCTCAGTGAGCACCACTGCGCCCAATAACTTTCAACAGTGGCGCTTTGAGATGCAATTTACTGCATAATCCATCCATTGTTGTGCTACATACCTCGTTAGGTTCCTTAAACTGCATCAATCATTTGAGAGCTGCATGATTTGTTCGAAGACCCTTGCTGAGACCTTGCTGTCCGAATTCTTGCGCGTACAGATTAGAGTAGGATTAACTAAAATATGCCACAACCGACTCTTTACCCTCTTGCTTCGTTGCGGATACAGTTTTCAAGACGTTTAAAGCTTTCCCGCCAAGAATTAAAATAAACGCGTTAAACTACTCCTCTGCGGACCAAACATTGTGCTTTACCGCCACTTGTAGTTGAACTTTAATATTCTCAAATGTGATCTAGCCATCGAATGTCGAAGGTTTTAAACTATTTGGTCTTGAACTATTTGCAACTGGTTCTGTTGGAAAATTTTTATTCAGTTGAGGAATGAATTTCTACGCGTGCCTCAACATCCCTTATCTCATTTTCAAGCTCCTTGAATCGACCGTCAAGTTATTCTTTAAGATTCTTCATCTCACGCTTAAGCTCTTGCTTTTGAAGCTCCTATGGCCTTACTGATTTGTTACTTACTGAGTTGCTCAGCAAATTGTATATTGCAATTTGGAATCGTATTAAGCGTGGATTTCCTTCAGTTTAAAGCTATAGATGGCCTTCATCATAACTCCTGTCCAAAGATGGTTTTTGTTGTTCGTGTAGTCGGCTGAACTGATATGGTTGTTTCAGATTCATCAACCACTCTGGTTTCCTCATTTTTTTTTGTCCTTCGCAAGGCTAAACTTTCTACTGGTCGTTTGGGATACCCGAGACCATCACTGACGTCAGTGATTGTTGCGATCTACACAGTACGCCGTTCTGTATCACTAATTCAGACGCAGTCTCCTTTTCTAGCGCTTAGCAACCTTCAAAGGAGCTCGACTTTATTTATAAGTTATTTCGGTTGAAGGGAGTTTAGTGTTTATGGTTATATAGCTATCTGCAAAATCCCACTTCTCGTCACAAATGTTACGAGTTCCGGAATTCGATACGGATTCGTATTGGATTTTGCAAATAAAATACTCAGCTTTTAAAGTTAAACACTTTATTTACCAACGCCTTTAACTTCTTCCACAAATTCACTATTTCACTATCACTTTGTATCTTTGCTCACTATTTCACTTTTACTTCACACTGTTCACTTTTTACTGCTTGACTGGTACTGTTACCTGTGTAAATATAGCTGTGTCTGCATGAGATTTATTGTATTTTTCGATGCATTTATGTGGCCATATCGAACCTGGATGAGCTGCCTATAGACCTTTATTATTTTAAATTCAAAATATGACGAATTAGTATTTCGAACTTAGATTATAAGGAACTAAAGGCTAAATTTGCCAATGAAAAAACTTTTCTGCAATTCACGGAAATTGTGACTCATGGGTATCATTCGAAACCACCTTAAATTTGTTGCTGTTTGCAGGGCGAAAATATATTTTACTTTTACACTTAATCAGTTGATCCATGTGTGGATCAAGTTATGCTAGCTTCAAATTAAATCTGCCTGTTTCTAAGACTGAGTTCTATGGTTTCTGTGACGCCACCAATCAAGCATATGCTGCAATGGTGTATTCTACCAACAACTATATACCATCAACGTCTCGTGAAACAACCACCAACCTTTAGCTCTCGCTAACAATAATTTTTGGTGGAAGGGTCCAGATGTTATCCATAGTAATGAATTAGTTTTGGATCCCGATGCAACCATACAAGACAATACTGGCCTAATTCAACCATTACACTATGTTTGGTCAGAGGTTAGCAACACCAAATCAAAACGTTTGTGACCGATAAAATATCTACAACAAAGAGTATTCTACCAACAACTACATGACATCATGTAACGTGGAATAGCCCAATTAGTTCTCGCCAACAATAATTTATAGTGGGAGGGTGCAGATTTTATTCAAAATGAATTAGTGTTGAATTCTAATGCCAGACAACATTCTTAATGACGTACAGCCGGAGGAATTAGAAAAAACTAAACAGTGAATTTGATTTCACGTAAAAAGGTCACCCATTTTAACAACTATTTGACCGACATTCAAGTTTTAAGAAACTAAAACGCATCCACGCATATTTTAAACGATTTATCTATCACAAAACTCTTACAAGCAACGTCACAGGAGTACCGTCGAATAGAGAAGCCGAAATGATGCAGAAAATACAATCCTCAAAATCATCCAAGGACTAGATTTCTATAACGAAATTGTCTGCCTCAAATCCTCGACACACTTAGGCAGAAAAGTAGGCTCATATCTTTGAATCCGGTTTTACATAACAATGGAATACTTAGGGTGAATGGTCGACTATAAAATTAAAATCTTACGCTTACCAGCCAAAATCCAATAATCCAATAGTCCAATTAAAAAACAGAATTGGGAATACAAATTAATTCGGTCCGTTTTGAAACAGTGGTTCTGACTATAATAAATGTTTTATAGTGACAGCTGATTTCCGTTGTTTCAGACAGATTAGACATCTGCCGTTAACATTCAATTTGTATTGCTTTGAGTTTCATACAAAACGTGTTTTTTACTGTGTTGAATATGTCGGATTTTGTGATAAATAAACAGCATTTGCGGGAAGTGTTAATTTTTTGTTTTAATTGGAAAAAAAGTGCGCCGACGCAAATCGAATGCTTGTGGAAGTTTACGGTGACAATGCTCCAACCGATAACTCATGTAGAGAATGGTTTCAACGCTTCAAAAACGATGATTTCAGTGTTGAAGATAAGCCTCGCTTGGGTCAGCCAAAAAAACTCGTAGACGATGAATTTGAAGCATTGCTCGATGAAGATTCGACTCAAACGCAAGAGGAGTTTGTCGGTACATTGGGGATGACCCAACAAACAGTTTCCGTATGATTCAAATATATGAGCATAATTCAAAAGCAAGGCCTTATGAATTAAAACCAAAAGACGTGGAAAGGCGTTTTTTTTTCTTGCGAGCAGCTGCTTCAAAGGCAAACAAGAAAGAGTTTTTTACATCGGATAGTGCACCAGTCACTATCCGATGTGAGAATTGACCGACGAGAAGTGAATCTTCTACGATAACCCCAAAATAAAAAAATAGTACGCTTTGCCCGGCCAATCGTTGCCATCGACCTCAACATCAACACCAAAGACGAACATTCATGGTTCGAAGGTTATGCTGTGTATCTAGTGGGACCAAAGAGACGTTGTGTACTACGAGCTGCTACAACCTAGCGAGCTCATTATGGGCGAGCGATTCAAACTACAATTAGTTCGTTTGAATCGCTCGCCCATAATGAGCTCGCTAGGTTGTAGCAGCTCGTAGTACACAACGTCTCTTTGGTCCCACTAGATACACAGCATAACCTTCGAACCATGAATGTTCGTCTTTGGTGTTGATGTTGAGGTCGATGGCAACGATTGGCCGGGCAAAGCGTACTATTTTTTTATTTTGGGGTTATCGTAGAAGATTCACTTCTCGTCGGTCAATTCTCACATCGGATAGTGACTGGTGCACTATCCGATGTAAAAAACTCTTTCTTGTTTGCCTTTGAAGCAGCTGCTCGCAAGAAAAAAAAACGCCTTTCCACGTCTTTTGGTTTTAATTCATAAGGCCTTGCTTTTGAATTATGCTCATATATTTGAATCATACGGAAACTGTTTGTTGGGTCATCCCCAATGTACCGACAAACTCCTCTTGCGTTTGAGTCGAATCTTCATCGAGCAATGCTTCAAATTCATCGTCTACGAGTTTTTTTGGCTGACCCAAGCGAGGCTTATCTTCAACACTGAAATCATCGTTTTTGAAGCGTTGAAACCATTCTCTACATGAGTTATCGGTTGGAGCATTGTCACCGTAAACTTCCACAAGCATTCGATTTGCGTCGGCGCACTTTTTTTCCAATTAAAACAAAAAATTAACACTTCCCGCAAATGCTGTTTATTTATCACAAAATCCGACATATTCAACACAGTAAAAAACACGTTTTGTATGAAACTCAAAGCAATACAAACTGAATGTTAACGGCAGATGTCTAATCTGTCTGAAACAACGGAAATCAGCTGTCACTATAAAACATTTATTATAGTCAGAACCACTGTTTCAAAACGGACCGAATTAATTTGTATTCCCAATTCTGTTTTTTAATTGGACTATTGGATTATTGGATTTTGGCTGGTAAGCGTAAGATTTTAATTTTATAGTCGACCATTCACCCTAAGTATTCCATTGTTATGTAAAACCGGATTCAAAGATATGAGCCTACTTTTCTGCCTAAGTGTGTCGAGGATTTGAGGCAGACAATTTCGTTATAGAAATCTAGTCCTTGGATGATTTTGAGGATTGTATTTTCTGCATCATTTCGGCTTCTCTATTCGACGGTACTCCTGTGACGTTGCTTGTAAGAGTTTTGTGATAGATAAATCGTTTAAAATATGCGTGGATGCGTTTTAGTTTCTTAAAACTTGAATGTCGGTCAAATAGTTGTTAAAATGGGTGACCTTTTTACGTGAAATCAAATTCACTGTTTAGTTTTTTCTAATTCCTCCGGCTGTACGTCATTAAGAATGTTGTCTGGCATTAGAATTCAACACTAATTCATTTTGAATAAAATCTGCACCCTCCCACTATAAATTATTGTTGGCGAGAACTAATTGGGCTATTCCACGTTACATGATGTCATGTAGTTGTTGGTAGAATACTCTTTGTTGTAGATATTTTATCGGTCACAAACGTTTTGATTTGGTGTTGCTAACCTCTGACCAAACATAGTGTAATGGTTGAATTAGGCCAGTATTGTCTTGTATGGTTGCATCGGGATCCAAAACTAATTCATTACTATGGATAACATCTGGACCCTTCCACCAAAAATTATTGTTAGCGAGAGCTAAAGGTTGGTGGTTGTTTCACGAGACGTTGATGGTATATAGTTGTTGGTAGAATACACCATTGCAGCATATGCTTGATTGGTGGCGTCACAGAAACCATAGAACTCAGTCTTAGAAACAGGCAGATTTAATTTGAAGCTAGCATAACTTGATCCACACATGGATCAACTGATTAAGTGTAAAAGTAAAATATATTTTCGCCCTGCAAACAGCAACAAATTTAAGGTGGTTTCGAATGATACCCATGAGTCACAATTTCCGTGAATTGCAGAAAAGTTTTTTCATTGGCAAATTTAGCCTTTAGTTCCTTATAATCTAAGTTCGAAATACTAATTCGTCATATTTTGAATTTAAAATAATAAAGGTCTATAGGCAGCTCATCCAGGTTCGATATGGCCACATAAATGCATCGAAAAATACAATAAATCTCATGCAGACACAGCTATATTTACACAGGTAACAGTACCAGTCAAGCAGTAAAAAGTGAACAGTGTGAAGTAAAAGTGAAATAGTGAGCAAAGATACAAAGTGATAGTGAAATAGTGAATTTGTGGAAGAAGTTAAAGGCGTTGGTAAATAAAGTGTTTAACTTTAAAAGCTGAGTATTTTATTTGCAAAATCCAATACGAATCCGTATCGAATTCCGGAACTCGTAACATTTGTGACGAGAAGTGGGATTTTGCAGATAGCTATATAACCATAAACACTAAACTCCCTTCAACCGAAATAACTTATAAATAAAGTCGAGCTCCTTTGAAGGTTGCTAAGCGCTAGAAAAGGAGACTGCGTCTGAATTAGTGATACAGAACGGCGTACTGTGTAGATCGCAACAATCACTGACGTCAGTGATGGTCTCGGGTATCCCAAACGACCAGTAGAAAGTTTAGCCTTGCGAAGGACAAAAAAAAATGAGGAAACCAGAGTGGTTGATCAATCTGAAACAACCATATCAGTTCAGCCGACTACACGAACAACAAAAACCATCTTTGGACAGGAGTTATGATGAAGGCCATCTATAGCTTTAAACTGAAGGAAATCCACGCTTAATACGATTCCAAATTGCAATATACAATTTGCTGAGCAACTCAGTAAGTAACAAATCAGTAAGGCCATAGGAGCTTCAAAAGCAAGAGCTTAAGCGTGAGATGAAGAATCTTAAAGAATAACTTGACGGTCGATTCAAGGAGCTTGAAAATGAGATAAGGGATGTTGAGGCACGCGTAGAAATTCATTCCTCAACTGAATAAAAATTTTCCAACAGAACCAGTTGCAAATAGTTCAAGACCAAATAGTTTAAAACCTTCGACATTCGATGGCTAGATCACATTTGAGAATATTAAAGTTCAACTACAAGTGGCGGTAAAGCACAATGTTTGGTCCGCAGAGGAGTAGTTTAACGCGTTTATTTTAATTCTTGGCGGGAAAGCTTTAAACGTCTTGAAAACTGTATCCGCAACGAAGCAAGAGGGTAAAGAGTCGGTTGTGGCATATTTTAGTTAATCCTACTCTAATCTGTACGCGCAAGAATTCGGACAGCAAGGTCTCAGCAAGGGTCTTCGAACAAATCATGCAGCTCTCAAATGATTGATGCAGTTTAAGGAACCTAACGAGGTATGTAGCACAACAATGGATGGATTATGCAGTAAATTGCATCTCAAAGCGCCACTGTTGAAAGTTATTGGGCGCAGTGGTGCTCACTGAGGTTAGATGACGGATTGCCAGTAAGCTTCTGGGAATCTTTTAACGGCGACAACAGTAATCTGCAAATTGTGCTACCATCCAGTTTGATACGATAAGTTCTACAAGAATCACACGATGGAAGAGCTGGCGCACATTTAGAAATCAATAAAACTTTGGGTAAGTTAAGACACCGGTTTTATTGGGTCAATTGCAGCAAGGACGTTGAAGATTGATTCAGACAGTGTGCAGTTTGTGCTGCAAGTAAGGGACTGCAAACTCGGGCGGAAGGAAGTATGCAGCAATACATTGTTCGAGCACCGTGTGTATAGACTACTTCAGCAAGTGGGTGGAAGCCTTCCGATTGTGAATCAAGAAACCCGAACAGTAGTCGACACATGTATGAAACCCAAATCACACCATTACATCGACAGACAGATGGAATGATAGGGATGTTTAGCCGAACACTGAAAGAAAATATGCGAAAAGAAGTCAGTACCAGCCAGGATAACTGACATCGATGAATACGGCCACGTTTGTGTTGAGGTATCGCAGTGCAGTGCATAATATGACATACAATTCAACTGAGATGGTGCTGTTTTGCAGAAGCCTCGCTTACCTTGTATGCTCTCCTCCCCCCATCTTATATAATCATGAAACGAATTAACGATATTGTATATCGGATTCTACTAGGGCTCAGAAGAAAGATTTGTCCACATTGATAGATTACGACGTTACAACACGAGGAAAGTGAACGCGGCTGTTTGGGATGAACAGATTTAAGATGAGATTAGTGTTACGAATACAAATTTACACAGATATAACCCTTGGTGATCGAGTAGTTAAGTTATATATAATTTCGGCCAAATAAAAGAATAAATTGCTTCAATACAGTGTTTGATTTTGATATAATCGATGTTTGAGAAATTTAACTTCTAATTACTATAACGTCTTCCCGAAGCAGATAACTGCATTTCCATCAATGACTTTTGATTCACCTTAAATTTGGAACCTATTTCCTGATATATCTGAAGACCCAATGAAAGATTTGTGAAAACCCTGTCATTCCAAAGCAGTGTTTTACAGACGTAAAGCACTAGAGTTGCTTTCTTAACTAGTTTTATCGCTTTAGCATTCCAGCGTAGTTTGCTGTTTAAAATGAGACTCAAGGTACATCCCTTTATCTTTAACTGTAACTTTAAATTTTGTAAGGATTGTCGCAGAGCCTTTTCTCGTTTTAGGTAAGAATATTACATTTACTTCAGTACATTAACTGGGAATGTGATAAACTTCAAGCCTACCATTAAAAAAAGCCTAAACTACGCAACCGTTTGCTGGACAGTCGTAGGGTATCATACCGTCCGGTTTTGCCTGTATAAAATTTCTACTATATGAAAAGCAGATGTTGGCAGCGGATGGGATACTGCTTATATATTATTGGTCCTCTGTACGGCCAGTGATTCTCTGTTTAATATAATAGTGCCTGATTAATGATCATCCTTTGGCTCTTTCAGCTTGGCAAATTTCCAGTTTTAAGTTGGAAGGTCATACTTGCTAATTTAAAAAATTTCCAATTCCTGTTATGATCACTTGGGCCATCTGGTATATAAACCCGTGCTCTGAGTCTACAGTATGAATCCAAATCTTAACTAAAGACCACAGTTTTTCCGTAGAAATAAGATGACCGTTGGTCGTCCTGTTTTCTGACGAGGTGGAGCAGCTCCAGAATATTCACTTATGATGCTCATGCATCATCTTATCCCAAACTTTTTGTTATAAGCGTTGTATTGCCGTCTTTTTTAACCCTAAGAGTGACAGCTACCTCATACTATTCTGGCACTATTTTATGAACTGGGACTTGGAGAAAGAATATACATATCTTTGTATCAAAATCAGTGTTTTTTGGGCCACTGAGAAAATATAATTTCCAAATCGAAATTGGCGTTTGTTTTAGTTGGCTGCGACGTGGATCTTTCGAACATCTTGAGGTTTCTCTTAAAATGCCACGAGTTAGTGTTGATTACCAGTTAACATAAAGCCTCAATATCATATCAGTTGAATAAAAGTTTCATATGTACCTGAGTCCGGTCATAACGATTGGGACACAAAAAATTAAATTTGCATTGTTACGTTTTCTGCTGTAGCACTTTTCACAGGGATATCCGAATATTTCGACGAATGTTACGAGTTAGTGTTGGTGACCAGAAATCTAAAACATAGAGCATCATATCAAATGGGTGGAAGCTTTTTATGTGTCCGTGCCCGTGCGATTGTCATCTAGACACAAAAAATTAAATTACTCGTATCTTATTGTCGCTCGAAACTGCCCTAATGATTAAAATAAAATATTAAAATATTGGAAGAAGCTTATGGAAGAAGCCTACAACTATGGCTTGAGATATTTAGAAACACATACATATAACACATGACAGGTATGCTAAACAAACATAACCGATAGCTAAATCGATAGATCGATGGGATTCGAGGGAGTGGGATACTACGAGTACATAATAATTTTGTGATTTGACATAGAGCAAAGTTTTGAGTACACAAATAAACACTTATTGGGCTTGGTTAAAAATATTATGCTTGACTCTCATTGAGAGGGGTCATTTAATTTTAAAGGACAGAGAAACTAGCAGTACCTCTATAGCTGAATATGCATTCAGTGTATCACGTTAAGAAGTCTATTGGTGGCCATTTAAAAAAATGTAATCCTCACTAAATATTTCTGTTGTAACTAAATATAATAGATTACCCATTCTTTGCCAAAGAAATTTATATTTAAATTGAAAGTATTTATATCCTATGAGTTGTTAATATTACGGATGTATCGATAACTGGTTATTGGAAATAAAGGGTGGTTAAATTTTAAGGGCCGATGTTGATTTTGAATAAAACACAAGTTATTTAGGAATTATTGGCAATTCTTTTTATTATGATAATATGGTATGGTTCAATTATATATGGAACAAAATATCGGCCAAATGGCCGCCGCGACCTCGGCGGCACACCTCCACCCGATGGTCCAAATTTTCGATAACGCTTAGGCATAATTGAAGTTCTATGCAGTTAATGTGCCGAATTATCTCATCCTTTAGCTCTTGAATTGTTGCTGGCTTATCGACGTATACCTTTTCTTTCAAATAACCCCAACGAAAGAAGTCCAACGGTGTCAAATCACATGATCTTGGCGGCCAATTGACATCGCCACCACGTGAGATAACACGGCCATTGAATTTGTCGCGCAAAAGAGCCATTGTTTCGTTAGCTGTGTGGCAAGTGGCACCGTCCTGTTGAAACCACATTTCGTCCACATCCATATCTTCCAATTCGGGCCATGGAAAGTTCGTTATCATCTCACGATACCGAACACCATTCACAGTAACTGCCTGACCGGCCTCATTTTGGAAAAAATACGGCCCGATGATGCCGCCAGCCCATAAACCGCACCAAACAGTCACTCTTTGTGAGTGCATTGGTTTTTCGACAATCACTCTTGGATTATGATTCGCCCAAATGCGGCAATTCTGCTAATTGACGAATCCACTGAGGTGAAAATGTGCTTCATCACTGAAGATGATCTTCGAAAATTGATCATCCACTGTTGTCATTTCTTGCCACCATTCTGACCATTGACGACGTCTGGAATGGTCAAGAGGCTTTAGTTCTTGAGTCAATTGCACCTTATAAGCGTGTAAATGCAAGTCTTTATGCATAATGTTCATCAACGACGAGAGTGAGAGGTGCAATTGTTGGGCACGACGACGAGTTGATCCGAGTTGAGTCGAACAGCAGCAATATTTTCTGCTGTACGAGCTGTACGAGCATGCACTGGTGTTTTAAATTCTCCTACAGACCCGGTTTGCTCAAATTTTTGCACGAATTTTCCGATTGTACGCACATTTGGACGATTAAATTGACCGAAAAAATCACGAAGTGCACGATATGCATTTTGATTTGAACGCCCATTTTCATAATATGCCTGAATAACTTTAACGCGTTGCTCGATTGTATATCTTTCCATGGTTCAAATTGAATTAGTCTGAAATTGAGAAATGTCAAATTAAATGCAGAAAAAAACTTGACGTTTACGTGTGGTTCACATTCAACGTCGGCCCTTAAAATTTAACCACGCTTTACATATCAAAAATAAATTTAATTCACGTATCTATTGAAATGGTTAATGTATGTGGAATTATCTTGGCTACGTTATTTCATATTATGCTGTCGATATTTCGCTAACATTTTGTATTACATTATTTTAACAGGGAAATAATTTTGATTTATAATTCATCAATTTGAACTAACAAATTTAAATTTTGAACCAATACCTGGCATCTATTGACGTTCGAGAGAATCAATAAATCAAATAAATATTCGAATTTTTTGAATTTGGTATAAATACTTTTCTTAAGATGTCACTAATTTTTAGGTAAGTATCTATGATTAAAATAATTTTAACTATTTTCAGTTCATATCTTGACAAATAGGTGCCTCTGTATAGTTTTATTATCCAATACACGTTTTGGGTAGACATTGTTTAGATTTTAGATAGCAGTATATAGATGTCACGACATTTGTTATACACAAAGAAATTGTGATTCACTTTGCATATTTTGAAAAGAGATGACTCTGTATTTCGTATTTCCAGTTTTTTTTTATCTAATACACATTTTGTGTAGAGATTTGATATGCTAACAATGGTAATATGTAGATGTCGTCGGAATATTTTCTGTGTATTAGTTACTTTATTTACATTTAGAGAGCGCTAGACATATTTAAATGAAAATAGTACGCTTTGCCCGGCCAATCGTTGCCATCGACCTCAACATCAACACCAAAGACGAACATTCATGGTTCGAAGGTTATGCTGTGTATCTAGTGGGACCAAAGAGACGTTGTGTACTACGAGCTGCTACAACCTAGCGAGCTCATTATGGGCGAGCGATTCAAACTACAATTAGTTCGTTTGAGCCGTGCATTACGAGAAAAATTACCGGAATATGAGGAAAGGCATAATAAAATTATTCTTCTGCATGGCAACGCTCGGCCTTACGTTGCAAAAGTCGTAAAAACAATTTTGGAAACGCTCAAGTGAGATATTTTACCGCATCCGCCGTATTCTCCGGACATTGTTCCTTCTGATTACTGGTTGTTCCGACGGATGCTATACGATTTGGCAGGTCGCTGGTTCACTTCGTTCGAATAAACTTGAAATTGTCTTCCAAACTTGGATCGCCTCAAAAGACGAAAGATTTTGCCGAGATGGGATTCGAAAATTGCCTGAGAGGTGAGAAAAAGTCGTAAGCAGCGGTAGACAATATTTTAATTAATCTGTTTCATTTTATTTTAAAATAAATGCATTTTTAAAATTAAAAAAACGGACCGAATTAATTTGTACTCCTAATATTTTCTGAAAAGTCTAGGGTAATATTGGACGTAATGCTCAAAGTTGTATACCTCAAAATCGCGTTAAAAGTACTTTAGGGGTACACTGGGTGTAATATTCAGAAGTTCTACTCCTCCATTTTCCGGAATATTCGAGTTTTTTATTTGGATTGGGTCTAGTACAAAGTGAAAACGCCAATTCCAGCCATCGTAAGCTCTAAGAAATCTCTTGGGACAACACAACATTTGAATATTACACCCAGTGTTCCCCTATATTTTTAAGTAAATTTCATATTTTTTAATTGGAATGGGTCTAGTATAAAGTGAAAACACCCATTCCACCCGTAGTATGTTTTAGAAACTTCTTAGGACAATTCAATGCAATTTTGGGCTATACAACTTTTGAATATTACACCCGCTCGAATGGAGCGACTTCCCGGAAAATTATGTTTTTTAATTGGACTGAGGCCAGCGTAAAGCCAATGTGAAAACACCCATTCCATTCATAGTAACGTCTTAGAATTACAGTAAACCCTCGATTTAACGGACCCCGATTTAACGGACGCTCAATTTAACGAACAATTTTTTATTTTCCATTTTTCGGTTACCGATTACGATCGGATTGGGTATGCAGGATGGAAATGGGATTCTTAATTGATTTTGGGAAAAAGTTCTGGAATATGGTCATCTGGGAAAGAACTCAGTCATTTTTAACCAATTATGATCGGATTGGGTACGTTGGATGGAAATATGTTTCTTAAATGATTTTGGAAAGAAATTCTTGAATATGGCGACGAAACTCGTTAATAAGCAGCTTGAAGGTGCTTCTTGAAGCAAGCGGCTCGTAATGCTATAAAGTTTCTGGTAATGATGAACATCTATTACTAGTACTAGTACGTAACCACTCGAACACCCACCACTCATGGAATTGGTAGCTTGAGCGGCAGGCCAACTTCATACACTCACATAAAATTACGTTATGAACCCTACACAAAGGGCTGGGATAAATTTATAGTATTCTTATCAACAATGACCTCGAAAACTGTTCACGGGGACATGGAATATTATGCCTTCTAAGACCATGAAATCTTTAGAACCTTTCGAACCAAGCGGAAATTTACACTTTTGAGGTACTTGCAATACAAGAACTTGATCCATATGGCCATATTCCATAACTTTTTCCAAGAATTATTTAGTAATATCATTTCCCCCACAATGTCCAATTTCTGTTCTAGTTTGTCATATTCCAGAACATCTTCAAAAAACATTTAAAAATCTCATTTCCATCCAGTATACCCAATCATAATCGGTTAAGAAATGGCTGAGTTCCGTCCGAGGTGGCCATATTCCAGAACTTCCTCCAAAATCAATTAAACATCCCATTTCCATCCAGCATAGCCAATCCCAACATAATCGGTTAAGAAATGCCTGACTTCCGTCCTAGATTAAATTCGATCGAATCGATTAAATTAAAAAAAAAATCGAATTTAACTGATATTCGGATTTACCGGACACCTCCAATTAGTCAGTAAAAAAGAGGTTTTACTGTAATGGGCCGACCCATCGTCTACTACAGTACTACAGGCTGGCATGGAGCTATTTACAATATGCACAATGTGCAGATGGTTCTACGTTAACCGGACATACAGCCGTACGTCTTCGATTTGGCAGGCAATTGCGTAAGGTAGGACGTAAAAAGCGAAAAGCGAAAGAGTTGGGCGTGCTTCGGCCCCGTAAAGATTTAAAACAATACGTCTTAGAAATATTTTAGGACAAAACATTTGTAATGCGATTTTGAATATTATACCTAGATTTTCCGAAAATTTTATGTTTTTTAATTGGATTAGGCTCATAGTCACTTACCTTTCGATTTTCCGGAACACTTAACTTTTTTATTGGCTTTGGTTTTGTGCATAGCGAAAACACATATTCCAGACGTAATAACCTCTTAGAAATATCTTAGGACAAAGCAGTTTTAATGCAATTTTGAGGTATTCAAAATACACGGGAAACGTTGTTGTTCGTATTAGGACAAATTAGGATAAACTTTAAATCCGTGACTTTCAGGGAATCGCTGTAAATGAGTTGGTTTAGATGGTGAGTGTGGAGCTCAGGAATTGCAGCGGCAGCGTTTGTATAATTTGGTGAGCAAATTCAGTTAAACTCGGCAGCTTATTTTGTTTTTAGTGGGACAATTGTACGCAAAAGAGACACCTAAAAACTGATTGTCTTTAGGTTACACCGTTTTTGCTGTAGCAAAATTGCCGCTTTTTCTGGTTGGTCTGGTCTCTTTAAGATCCATTATATTGTATAGGGTTTTCCAATAAGAGTGATATGATTTCTTTAGAAAACATTGTTGCACTTGCTGTGTGGTACATAGCCCCATCTTGTTGGAACCATATGTTGTCAAGATCAACTTCTTCCAATTTCGGCCATAAAAAGTTGGTTATCATCGACCTATACCGATCTCCATTGACAGCAACGGTGTTACCAGCTTCATTTCGAAAAAAATACGGACCGATGATTCCACCAGACCAAAAACCACACCAAACTGTCAATTTAGGCGAATCTAATGATTTTTCATGAATAATTTGTGGATTAACTTCGCACCAGAATCGACAGTTTTGTTTATTTACCGCGCCACTCAGATGAAAGTGAGCCTCATCGGAGAAGATAATTTTCTTAAAAAATCGTTATCGTTTTCAAGTTGTTCCAAGTCAAAATCAGCAAATTCACGACGGTTACGGTGGTTCAATGGCTTCAGTTCTTGAGTGAGAACAATTTTATGCGGATGCAAACCCAAATCCTTTCTCAAAATCCGCCAGGTTGTGGTTTGAGACAGTCCCAATTCTTGAGAACGTCTTGGAATCGATAAATTGTGGTCTTCAGCAACACTTGCCTGAACGGCAGCAATATTTGCATTACTTCGTGCGAATCTTTGTCTTATTGGCACTTCAACATTATGTAAAGAAAATGTACGCTCAAAGTTTTCAACAATTCGACGAATAGCGAGCACACTTGGACGATTATTACGACTATAAAATGGCAAAAGCGCACGAAAAGTTACAATTAGAGAACGATTATTTTGATAATAAAACCGAATAATTTGTAAACGTTGTTCTTGCGTATATCTCACCATGATGAAATTGTAAACATTACTGAATACAATGAAACAAAAAATGACAGATCATGACATATTACAAATGGCCGAAACGTCACTTAAAAATCATATCATTCCTATTGGAAAACCCTATATTTGACTCAACTAATTTAATGGCGAGTTCGAAACACCTACAACCCATCAAATACAACTTCAAAAAAACAAACCGCGCGGGCTACAAAGTTACCTAGAATCCATCAACTGGCAAACAACTCTCAATTCCAATGATATAAACGAAAATGTTGATAAATTTAATGACATTATGCAGCAAGGCTTGGAACTTTATTTACCTATGTGCTGTAAACCACAAAATACTCACCCTCAGTGGCTTGATAATAGACTAGTTAACTTAAAAAATCGGAAGCCGAAAGCGTATGGCAAAATGTTGAAAAGCGAATTAGAAGCCGACAAAACAATGTTTCTACTATAAATCAAGCGTTACTAGTGGATTGTTCGAACAACCCAGCAATACCAACGTATCAATACCTCCTCCTGTTATATATGAGGATAACATTTTATCGGCTCTAAAGGGATTTGGAAACGGTTGTAGTCTTGACAATATACCCTCTTCTATTCTGAAGGAGTACGTTGACATTTTAGCACTTCCATTATGTTACCTATTCAACCACTTCTTAAGCACCGGCGTATTTCCCGAAAAATGGAAAATTTAAAAAATTACACCAATTTTTAAATCGGGCAAACGAGATGGCGTTACATGCTACAGAGGAATATCAACTACATCATCAATTCTAAAATTGTTTGAATTAGTTTTATGCAACAACTTTAAATCCACAATTGCACGTCATACTACTGTGGGCAAAAAGTAGTAAGACTTTGTATTTAAATTTCGCGCGGAAAACCATTCGTCGAAATATTTTTTTTGCTATGTTGGTATGACTGTCAGTGTCATCTTTGCCAAATGTTACATCAAAATAATCATTTGTGTTTAGTATACGCTTGTCTTTCTGAAGTACAAAAAGTGCATTCGGCGATTTTTACAATGAGTGAAATTATTCAACAAAGAAGTTCCATTAAATTATGTGTGCGGAATCAATTTTGTAGTGCCGAAACGTTCAGAATGTTGCAAAAGGCCTTCGGTGATAATTGTATGTCGCGAACAAGTGTTTTTGATCGGTACAAATTGTTCAAAGAGGGTCGAGAACGTGTTGACGACGAACCACGTCTAGGACGGCCATCAACATCAACTGATGATCAACACTTTAATAAAATCAAGGAATTGGTGCTCGAAAATCGACGATTAACAGTCAGAGACCTTACTGGCATCGTTGAAATATCGGAAGGATCGGTGAAAACCATTTTGAAAGATCATTTGGGCCTAAGAAAAGTGAAAGCACGACTGGTTCCAAAATCACTCAATTTTTTGGAAAGACATTGTCGCGTTGACGTCTGTGAAACAATGCTTTTCGACTACCAGGATATCATGAAACGTCTGGCGATGAGTCTTGGATGTATGTTTACGACCCGGAAACAGACGATCAATCGGCCGAATATCGTGCCAAAGGTGAGCCGAAGCCGAAAAACCTCGTCAAAGCAAGTCAAAAGTCAAGGTGATGTTGACAGTTTTCTTCGATTATCGAGGTGTGGTGCACTCCGAATTCCTTCCGACCGGTCAAACTGTCAACAAGGAGTACTATTTGAGTGTTATGTGTCATTTGCGTGAAGCTATTCGTAAAAAGAGGCCGGAAATATGGGCCGACAACTCTTGGTTTTTGCACCTTCTCATACTGCATTGGTTTTACGTGATTTTTTCGCCAAAAATTCCACCCATATCGTTCCGCAACCACCGTATTCACCTGAGTTAGCTTCGTGTGACTTCTGGCTGTTCAACAAACTCAAACGACCGCTCCGAGGAAACCGTTTTGAATCAATAGAAAACATTAAACGTGAATGGCTACGCGCTTTGGAGGCTATTCCGGAAATTGACTTTAACAACTGTTTCGAGAATGGGAAAAAACGTTGGTACAAGTATATTAAGACCGGGAGGAATTACTTTGGGAGGGGGGGGACGAAATAGATTTGGAGAAATAAATAAAGAATTTTAAAATTATGAACAAAGTTTTACTATTTTTTGCCCACAGTATTATATCAATAAACCAGCATGGGTTTATGCCTGGCCGATCCACATCAACTAATCTGGTTGAATTCATCAGTAAAATAATTAATGAGATATAAAACCATATTCAAGTTGATGTAGCGTACACGGATTTCAGTAAAGCATACGGGTGTGAAGTATGTCCTAACTTTGTCCTAACCTTAAGAAATGTGTATGTATGGGTTAAACTCTCGTTATAACGAATTTTAAATTTTAAAATTATTTTATATGTAAATTGGGTAGAAACGATTTCCGGGAACTATTTCCTAAACTATCCTAAAAATTAAAATTAGGAAAGTTTAGGATAAACTTCACACGTGTGTACACAATTGTGAATATTTTGTTAAATCCTAAATATCTTTATATGTATAGGTGAGTGTAATATACTTTATTCGTATAAAACGATAAAGATAAAATTTAACTTGGTTATGTGAATTTTCTGATACCTATACTTCATTTTTATATAATATTTTTGGAATTATACTTTTAAAAAAGACTTTTAATGCTAGTACAGTATTAATAATAATTAAGCAAATTAATTAATCAGTACATGAATTTGGTTTAATATAGAACCAAACTAAGATTAAAGCTGTTAAGTACCCACAATTTGCAACATGATAAATTTTCGTTGTACGCGGCTTTCGATTAAAAAATGACCGTGCATTAGAAAACCACAGCCAAATACTAAGTGTACATTCAAGATAATCAGGTTCTAATCTAACCGAAAATCATCATCCCTTGAAAAGTAATAGGGGCTAAGGGTGTTAGTACGTTCATTTCGCAATACGATAAACTACGTACGTTGTAAGCGATTTTCCATAAAATTTTTCCATGTCCTAGGAAAACCCCCACCAAATACTAAGTGTACATTCAAGATAATCAGGTTCTAATCTAACCGAAAATCATCATCCCTTGAAAAGTAATAGGGGCTAAGGGTTCTGGTACGTTCATTTCGCAATACGAGTAACTACGTACTAAATGAACGTACTAAACACCCTTAGCCCCTATAACTTTGCAAGGGATGATGATTTTCGGTTAGATTAGGTCCTTATTATCTCGAATATACACTTAGTATTTGGTGGGGGTGTTCTCGGACATCGAAAAGTTTTATGGAAAATCGCTTAAAACGTAAATTTATCGAATTGCGAAATGAACGTACTAAACACTCTTAGCCCCTATAACTTTTCAAGGGATGATGATTTTCGGTTAGATTAGGTCCTTATTATCTCGAATGTACACTTAGTATTTGGTGGGGGTTTTCCTAGGACATGGAAAATTTTTATGGAAAATCGCTTACAACGTACGTAGTTACTCGTATTGCGAAATGAACGTACTAACACCCTTAGCCCCTATAACTTTTCAAGGGATGATGATTTTCGGTTAGATTAGGTCCTTATTATCTCGAATGTACACTTAGTATTTGGTGGGGGTTTTCCTAGGACATGGAAAATTTTTATGGAAAATCGCTTACAACGTACGTATTAAGTCGCATTGCGAAATGAGAATACTAACACCCTTAGCCCCTATAACTTTTCAAGGGATGATAATTTTCGGTTAGATTAGGTCCTTATTATCTCGAATATACACTTAGTATTTGGTGGGGGTTTTCCTAGGACATGGAAATTTTTTATGGAAAATCGCTTACAACGTACGTAGTTACTCGTATTGCGAAATGAACGTACTAAACACCCTTAGCCCCTATAACTTTTCAAGGGATGATGATTTTCGGTTAGATTAGGTCTTTATTATCTCGAATGCACACTTAGTATTTGGTGGGGGTTTTCCTAGAACATGGAAAATTTTTATGGAAAATCGCTTACAACGTACGTAGTTACTCGTATTGCGAAATGAACGTACTAAACACCCTTAGCCCCTATAACTTTTCAAGGGATGATGATTTTTGGTTAGATTAGGTCCTTATTATCTCGAATGTACACTTAGTATTTGGTGGGGGTTTTCCTAGGACATGGAAAAATTTTATGGAAAATCGCTTACAACGTACGTAGTTTATCGTATTGCGAAATGAACGTACTAACACCCTTAGCCCCTATAACTTTTCAAGGGATGATGATTTTCGGTTAGATTAGATCCTTATTATCTCGAATGTACACTTAGTATTTGGTGGGGGTTTTCCTAGGACATGGAAATTTTTTATGGAAAATCGCTTACAACGTACGTAGTTACTCGTATTGCGAAATGAACGTACTAAACACCCTTAGCCCCTATAACTTTTCAAGGGATGATGATTTTCGGTTAGATTAGGTCTTTATTATCTCGAATGCACACTTAGTATTTGGTGGGGGTTTTTCTAGGACATGGAAAATTTTTATGGAAAATCGCTTACAACGTACGTAGTTACTCGTATTGCGAAATGAACGTACTAAACACCCTTAGCCCCTATAACTTTTCAAGGGATGATGATTTTCGGTTAGATTAGGTCTTTATTATCTCGAATGCACACTTAGTATTTGGTGGGGGTTTTTCTAGGACATGGAAAATTTTTATGGAAAATCGCTTACAACGTACGTAGTTACTCGTATTGCGAAATGAACGTACTAAACACCCTTAGCCCCTATAACTTTTCAAGGGATGATGATTTTCGGTTAGATTAGGTCCTTATAATCTCGAATGTACACTTAGTATTTGGTGGGGGTTTTCCTGGGACATGGAAAATTTTATGAAAAATCGCTTACAACGTAAATTTATCGTATTGCATATTGAACATACTAAACACTCTTAGCTTCGTTTATTAACCCGAAAGTACACTTAGTTGTGGTTTAAAGTGTTCCCTATATTTTTAAAATCGTGTATAGGATTTGTAAGCTTATTTGCATTATTTCATTTAAATTATAATTTACTCGTTTATCCGAAGTTTTACGCATATATTGAAATTAATATGGCGGATTTAAATTTTTAGGAAAGTTTAGGAAATACTTCACTATCATTAGAAACGAATAGTTGTAAAATCTGATATTACCTATTTAACTACCGAGAAATATTTAATGCACCAAGGGATGATATTGTAGAATACAAATAAATTTCTCATTTTTAGTAATACCTTACATGCGATTTACGAGTATAGATTGAACGGCTTGCACTTTCTGCTGATATTAATGTTAAAAGCCATTAATGGTACCGTGACGAATAAAGAAAGGTCATAGGATTTTTCTGTATGTTGGTCGAGTGATAGAAGACACTCCAACGGATCTAACGATATACGTGACGGTACCATTAATCGCTTTTACCATTAATATTAGCACCAAGTACAAGCCGTTCAATCTATACTCGTAAATCGCATACGGGTAGAAATATTTTTACTTTGGAATTTATCTACAAATCTTAAACTTTTGTTTAGCCTTCGTTAGTTTTTTCTTTGTCCCAGATGGCCATATTTCAGAGCTTCTTCAAAAACCTGTTTATGAATCTCAGTTCCATCCAACATACCCAATCCCATCATAATCTGTTAAGAATTGATCGAGTTCCGTCCAAAGTGGTCATATTTCAGAACTGCTTCCCAAAATAATTTAAGAATCCCATTTCCATCGAGTATATCCAATCCGATCATAATCGGTTAAGAAATGGCTGAGTTCCGTCCCAGGTGGCCATATTCCAGAATTTCTTCTCAAAATCAATTAAGAATCCCATTTATATCCAACATACCCAATCCGATCATAATCGGTTAAGAAATGGCTGAGTTCCGTCCCAGGTGGCCATATTCCAGAACTTTTTCCCAAAACCAATTAAGAATCCAATTTCCATCCAGCATATACCCAATCCGATCATAATCGGTTAAGAATTGATCGAGTTCCGTCCCAGGTGACCATATTCCAGAATTTCTTCCAAAAATAATTTAAGAATCCCATTTTTAACCAACATTCCCAATCCCATCAAAATCGGCTAAGAAATGGCTGAGCTCCGTCCCAGATTAAATTCGATCGAATCGATTAAATTAAAAAACATTCGGATTTAACGAACACCACCAATTAGTCCATTAAATCGAGCGTTTACTGTACGTATGTCAAATATTACAAATATTATAATTCATTATAACGAGAGATTATCTAATACATACTCATGATAAAATAGTAAGGACAATTTTAGGACAACCTTCACGCTCGTGGACACACGCGTGAAGTTTGTCCTAAATTTGTCCTAAATTTTGTTTTTGTAATTTTAGGACAAAGTTAGGACAAACTTCACGGGAATTAAAGCATTTGATCCATCTGTCATCAAAAAGCATTCCAGAGTTTATTCGCATTTGGGTTTTCACTCCAGTACATAAATTGGTTCAAGTCTTATGTATCAAACCTGCGACAATTTGTAATAATGGCAAATGAGAAATCAAACGTTATTAAAGTTACGTCTGCGGTGTTCCCCAAGGGTCCCACACGCCGTGGATATTTATTGTTTTCATAGATCAAATAACCGAGATAATCAAAATCTCAAACGTGCTCATATTTGCTGATGACGTGAACATTTTTCGAACTGTTAATGCAATGCTAGATACGAAGAAACTTAAAGATGACATCGATAGTTTAAGTGAGTGGTGTGATCGAAACTCGCTTTACTTAAATATTAAGAAATGCAAAATTGGAAATGATTTCGTTAAGAGAATTCCGTTAATTACTCCATACAAAGTGAATAACGAAGTATTGAAGAGAATCAATGAGATCATAAAGGGTGGTTAAATTTTAAGAGCCGACGTTGAAGGTAAACCACACCTAAACGTCAAGTTTTTTTCTGCATTTAATTTGACGTTTCTCAATTTCAGACTAACTCAATTTGAACCATGGAAAGATACACAATCGAGCAACGCGTTAAAGTTTCAGGCATATTATGAAAATGGGCGTTCAAATCAAAATGCATATCGTGCACTTCGTGATTTTTTCGGTCAATTTAATCGTCCAAATGTGCGTACAATCGGAAAAATTTGAGCAAACCGGGTCTGTACGACATTTTAAAACACCAGTGCATGCTCGTACAGCTCGTACAGCAGAAAATATTGCTGCTGTTCGCGATAGTGTGGCTGAAGAGTTCACCTAAACTCGTCGTCTTGCCCAACAATTGCACCTCTCACGCTCGTCGTTGATGAACATTATGCATAAAGACTTGCATTTACACGCTTATAAGCTATAAGGTGCAATTGACTCAAGAACTAAAGCCTCTTGACCATTCCAATCGTCGTCAATGGTCAGAATGGTGGCAAGAAATGGCAACAGTGGATGATTAATTTTCGAAGAAAATCATCTTCAGTGATGAGGCCCATTTTCACCTCAGTGGATTCATCAATAAGCCGAATTCCCGCATTTGGGCGAATCATAATCCAAGAGTGATTGTCGAAAAACCAATGCACTCACAAAGAGTGACTGTTTGGTGCGGTTAATGGGCTGGCGGCATCATCGGGCCGTATTTTTTCCAAAATGAGGCCGGTCAGGCAGTTACTGTGAATGGTGTTCGCTATCGTGAGATGAAAACGAACTTTTTATGGCCCGAATTGGGAGATATGGGTGTGGACGATATGTGGTTTCAACAGGACGATGCCACTTACAAACACAGCTAACGAAACAATGGCTCTTTTGCGCGACAAATTCAATGGCTGTGTTATCTCACGTGGTGGCGATGTCAATTGGCCGCCAAGATCATGTGATTTGACACCGTTGGACTTCTTTCTTTGGGGTTATTTGAAAGAAAAGGTGTACGTCGATAAGTCAGCAACAATTCAAGAGCTAAAGGATGAGATAATTCGGCACATTAACTGCATAGAACCTCAATTATGCCTAAGCGTCATCGAAAATTAGATCTATGTGTTCCATTTGTCGAAAATGCCAGTTTCAATAGGCTTATTGAAAATTGTATTGCGAAAGCGAGTGCCATGCTTGGATTTATTAAAAGATGGACAGATGAATTTAAAGATATTCAAACCTTATGTTCACTCTATTTCGCTTATGTTCGATCTCAATTTGAATACCGCTGTACCGGTCTGGAATCAATACTATGCTGTACACGTTAAAAGAATTGAAAGATATTCAAAAGAAGTTTCTGACTTTGTTGTTAAAGAAAAGTGACTGGAATTACGACCACAATTTACCATTGCATGAAAATGTGGCTCGATTACCTCCGTACTCAACGAGATGCACGAATTACAAAATATGCACGCTTGAAAATAGGCGACTTCTCTTAGATGCGGCTTTCAGTGGTAACGTTTTGCTTGGTCACATTGATTCAGCATACATTCTGGAAAACAAATCAATTCATGTGCCTTACAGAACATTTCGAAACCATGAGTTTTTAGCACTAGAACACCATTCCACAAACTGTGGAGAAAATAAACCCAATAATAGGTCGTCTAAATCTTTCAACATCGTCGACGGCCTATTTGACTTTAATTTATCAAAGGACAAGTTCAAAAATATCCTTAAGAATTATTTTTTAAATTTTTAATTGTTAAATCAAGATTTGATTTATATTTTTGTTTTAATTTAAATTTTGAAATTTAACAGATTAGATTTCTTTACATAAATGATGAAAAATTCCTGAAACCACAAATTCACTCTATGGAGCCATAAGTCATGTTTTAATTTTATTATTTTTATGTTTTGAATATGTAGCCTTGATTAAAACAAACATTTTGAGACACTTAATTTCTTTTGGTTCTTGTTGTTGTTAAAGATACAGGGTGTCAAAATTTGAGAAAAATGATAATCTTGGTATTGTATTTATCGCAATAACAAGAAAAACAATTGTCCGATAATTATGATTTTGGGCTCATGTTAAATGTAAGTTAATAAGGATTTCTAAAAAAATATAAAAATATTATATTGTTTAAATCCTTCTTCTCTAAATTTCCCGCCAAAATGTTCTTTTTAAATTTTCTCAAAAACCTATTTTTTTTTTTTTTTCTAAATTCGATAATTAATATTTTACAACATATCAAAAAACTAGAATACCGTTATTTTTTGTTTTCTTGCAAAAATGGTTTTAGTAAGAGAAGTATTTCATTTTTATATGGGAAGCTATATAGATATTTCTCAGTGTTTTGAAATTGTTTACAAAAGTGGCAGTTCACTTAGTTTGTGTGTTTTGTATTTTATTTATTGTACAATTTTGCGTCATATTTAAGTATGAGTCACAGAATTATGAGGTGCCACCACCTGGTTTATATCGTTTGGTTAGTCGTAGTACCATAAATTCCTTTTCTTTTTTTTGGGTTATATTATAAAAGACTAAATAAAATGTTGTTTCCCCCTTTTCTATTGAGGGTGGATTATTTTTACGACGCAGGCGTACCTGTTAAACGATGAGTAATTCTTTTGAAAACAAAAAAAGAACATTGTTGATATAAATAGGAGTAAAAATTAAAATTTTTGATTTGTTGACATTGTGAATTGTAGACAACATTTTAAATAAGGAGTAAGATTTTTTAAAATTTGAAAAAGTAACAGTGTGTTAAACTGAGTGTAAGTTTAAGTGGATAAATAAGTACTAGTGTGCTAAATTTGATAATGGATAAATTCCGAAAGTGTTGTAAACCGTATCACGATTCAAAGTGTTCGAGTAAACTAAAACGAGTTACGGATTATGTTAAGCAATTTATGCCACAATCAGTTGAGAATCAAGATAATTTGTATCTCTGTTCAACGTGCTATATAAATATTACCTGCAAACGACGAAAAATAGAATCATAGTTGTCACCAGTTGCGGGACCATCAATAACATCACCTCTAACACCGCAAATAGCCGATAACGATAATAGCAGTGATAGTGAAGAGTGTTATTTAAAAAATGTGTCCGTTTTGCAAAAAATGAATGAAGTGTTACCCTTTCTTGGAAAGTCTCCGAGTACGTTAGAAGCCAGGCCAAAACATCAGCAGCAAAAAGTAATAGATTTAGCTTCAATAACACCATCAACATCTTTGGTTCCGGGAATCGTGCCGCTTTCGAATCAGTCAACCGAAGATCAAAGGAAGGTGGCACTATATGATGAATTGATTGGTGATCTAGAAGCTAAATTCGAAGAACTGAAGAGAACCAGTGATAAGATTCAGCTACTTACTATATTGCCAAAATCATTAACCATTCAAGAAATCCAGAATGAGTTCAAGGCAACGCAACATATGGTGCGAACCGCTAAAGATCTACGAGACAAGAATGGTCCACTAAGTCGTCCAGCAGCTAAAGTAGGAAAGCGAATTTAAATTGTAATTTGAATAAGATTTAATGTTAAACAATAAAATAAAATTATCAAAAGAATTTGGGTTTGAAATTTTAAATATATGTAATTAAATTTGAATAATAAATATTAACACTAGATTTACCACACCAGTCAAAATGACTGGTTTTAAAATTTATATTTTCAATTTACTACTTCACCTTATGTTTTTTACTACTTATTATGTTCAATTAACTAATAAATATAGTTATAATTAATATAATATATTACAATTAACTTAATTGAAGTAAAATACATTAAGACCGGAAACCCTACTAACCATTTTTTCTAAAACCAGTCATTTTGACTGGTGTCGGTAGAAATCGGTATGGTCAAATTGTCGGTATATCTAGTGTTAATAATTTAACTTAACTATCCTTTTTGTAAACAATTTCAAAACACTGAGAAATATCCACTGAAATACAGTTTTTCCATATAAAAATGAAATGCTTCTCTTACTAAAACGATTTTCGCAAGAAAACAAAAAATAACGGTATTCTAGTTTTTTGAGATGTTGTAAAATATTAATTATCGAATTTAGAAATAAAAAAAAAATAGGTTTTTGAGAAAATTTAAAAATAACATTTTGGCGGGAAATTTAGAGAAGAAGGATTTAAACAATATAATATTTTTATATTTTTTTAGAAATCCTTATTAACTTACATTTAACATGAGCCAAAATAATTATCGGACAATTATTTTTCTTTTTATTGACATATAAACAACATCATGTTTATCGTTTTTCTCAAAATTTGACACCCTAAATCTTTATTCCCGTGAAGTTTGTCCTAACTTTGTCCTAAAATTACAAAAACAAAATTTAGGACAAACTTCACGCGTGTGTCCACGAGCGTGAAGTTTGTCCTAAAATTGTCCTTACTATTTTATCATGAGTTTGTATTAGTTAATCTCTCGTTATAATGAATTATAATATTTGTAATATTTGACATACGTACAGTAAACGCTCCATTTAATGGACTAATTGGGGATGTCCGTTAAATCCGAATGTTTTTTAATTTAATCGATTCGATCGAATTTAATCTGGGACGGAGCTCAGCCTTTTCTTAGCCGATTATGGTGGGATTGGGAATGTTGGTTAAAATGGGATTCTTAAATTATTTTTGGAAGAAATTCTGGAATATGGCCACCTGGGACGGAACTCGATCAATTCTTAACCGATTATGATGGGATTGGGTATATGCTGAATGGAAATTGGATTCTTAATTGGTTTTGGGAAAAAGTTCTGGAATATGGCCACCTGGGACGGAACTCAGCAATTTCTTAACCGATTATGATCGGATTGGGTATGTTGGATGTAAATGGGATTCTTAATTGATTTTAAGAAGAACTTCTGGAATATGGCCACCTGGGACGGAACTCAGCCATTTCTTAACCGATTATGATCGGATTGGGTATACTCGATGGAAATGGGATTCTTAAATTATTTTGGGAAGGAGTTCTAAAATATGACCACTTTGGACGGAACTCGATCAATTCTTAACAGATTATGATGGAATTGGGTATATGCTGGATGGAACTGAGATTTATAAACAGGGTTTTGAAGAAGCCCTGAAATATGGCCATCTGAGACAAAAAAAAAACTAAAGAAGGCTAAACATAAGTTTCAGATTTGTAAATAAATTCCAAATAAAAAATATTTCTACCCGTATGCGATTTACGAGTATAGATTGAACGGCTTGCACTTTGTGCTGATATTAATGTTAAAAGCGATTAATGGTGCCGTGACGTGTATCGTTAGATTCGTTGGAGTGTTTTCTATAACCCGACCAACATACAGAAAAATCCTATGACGTTTTGCGAAAATATCTCATTTTCCCTATTACCTTCCATGCGATTTACGAGTATAGATTCGCATGGAAGGTAATACGGAAAATGAGATATTTCCGTAAAAGGTCATAGGATTTTTCTATACGTTGCTCAGGTGATAGAGGACATTCCAACGAATATAACAATATACGTCACGGTACCATTAATCGCTTTTAACATTAATATCAGCACAAAGTGCAATACGTAATACGGAAAATGAGATATTTCCGTAAAAGGTCATAGGATTTTTCTGTATGTTAGTCAGGTGATAGAGGACACTCCAATAAATCTAACGATATACGTCACGGTACCATTTATCGCTTCTAATATTAGTTTCAGCACCAAATGCAAGCCGTTCAATCTATACTCGTAAATCGCATGGAAGGTAATATGGAAAATGAGATATTTCCGTAAAAGGTCATAGGATTTTTCTGTATGTTGGTCAGGTGATAGAGGACACTCCCACAAATATAACAATATACGTCACGGTACCATTAATCGCTTTAACATTAATATTAGCACCAAGTACAAGCCGTTCAATCTATACTCGTAAATCGCATGGAAGGTAATACGGAAAATGAGATATTTCCGTAAAAGGTCATAGGATTTTTCTATACGTTGCTCAGGTGATAGAGGACATTCCAACGAATATAACAATATACGTCACGGTACCATTAATCGCTTTTAACATTAATATCAGCACAAAGTGCAATACGTAATACGGAAAATGAGATATTTCCGTAAAAGGTCATAGGATTTTTCTGTATGTTAGTCAGGTGATAGAGGACACTCCAATAAATCTAACGATATACGTCACAGTACCATTTATCGCTTCTAATATTAGTTTCAGCACCAAATGCAAGCCGTTCAATCTATACTCGTAAATCGCATGGAAGGTAATATGGAAAATGAGATATTTCCGTAAAAGGTCATAGGATTTTTCTGTATGTTGGTCAGGTGATAGAGGACACTCCCACAAATATAACAATATACGTCACGGTACCATTAACCGCTTTAACATTAATATTAGCACCAAGTACAAGCCGTTCAATCTATACTCGTAAATCGCATGGAAGGTATTACTAAAAATGAGAAATTTATTTGTATTCTATTTTAATTTTACGTACAATATCATCCCTTGGTGCATTAAATATTTCTCGGTAGTTAATTAGGTAATATAAGATTTTACAACTATTCGTTTCTACCCAATTTACATAAAAAATAATTTTAAATTTTAAAATTCGTTATAACGAGTGTTTAAACTATACATACATATTTCTTAAGGTTAGGACAAATTTAGGACATACTTCACACCCGTAAATCTTTAACAACAACAACAACAACAACAAAAAATATTAAAGTAATTCAAATTTTTTTTTCAATCAAGGCTACACATTCAAAACATAAAAATCATAAAATTAAAACATGACTTACAAAAATTTGTGATTTCAGGAATTTTTCATCAAATAAATAAATAAAATAAGTCGCTTAGCGTAAAATCTGTCCCATACCCGGTGCTATTTACCCTAATTGGACGTTTACTTGACTTTTCAGGTGGTTGCAAATATTTTTTTTTTAATTTAAGCTGGAAGTATATTAACAACAGGAATAAACTTTAAATCATATTTCTCTATGACAAGGCCGAGAAAACACTGGGAACAACTTTTACTGTGGAATAAACGGACAACCGCCAAAAAGCTCTACCATATATATCAAAATAATATAATTATCGATTAAATTACAAATGTTAACCAGCTATTGTCAAATTTTCGTTTAATAAAACCTAAAGATATAGACTATGTACATATACTCTGGAAAATGGAAATTCCGTAACTCGATTTTCCAAAAATTTCTACTGTACGAGTAAAATACGAGTTGTATACAAAACCGAAAAACCACAAGTTGACTAAATGAATTTGCATGATAAAAATAAAAATAAATGTTCATTACATAAAATGTATGTACTGGGCTGATTATTATTCATGAATTTTCAGATACAATCATTATTATGCTAATACCATAATAATTGTGTATAGATATAACAAAATTTATAATTTATAAAATATTTGATTATGTTACATGTACGAGTATGATGTACACATAGCAAAATTAGCAAGCCAATTATTATAAAATTTCCGTTTCTCGTTAGCACAAAATGTTCGTAGTGTATATAAGACATGAACAAATTATCACAATTTTTACTGTTTGCGTTTGCAGTTTTGTGTTAATTGTAAAAATTTTAAATTAAATATGCTTAAATATTATGTGTTTAGTCTATTTTATATAATTATATTGATCGCGCTCGTAAGACCGGCAGAAAAACGTAACGGGCAAATTGTGATCATAAAACGTTTGGGCCAATGCTCGGGTAACGAAAATCTTGCCGTTTATGTGCCCGAAGCGAAAATCACACAAAAATCAAAATACAATTATGTTATAAATGGGGAGGTGATTATACGGGAGCAGTTCCCACCCGATATGAAAGGATATCGTGGCGTAATCGATTTGAAAAAATGTGAAGACCCGTTGCATGAGGAGTCTTGTATGCCGATGATCAGTAAAATACAGACGACACATTTATGTGATTTTCTTGCATCACAGAATCCAGTTTTTCAATCGTTTGCGAAATATGTGGATCCGGATTCTCGGTGTCCTATTAAAAATATAACGTACACGTTTAATGAGGTACCGGTTGATATGAATTTTATCAAGTAAGTACAACGCTTTTTTAAGATGATAAGTTGATACTGAACTCACTTTCCAAGTGATTAGGATCGAATGATAATTTACACAAAAAATAATTATAAGCAACATAAACCCCTTTATTTGATATCCAGGGTTGTGCATGTACAAAAATAGTGTTAGATAGAGTATGTAGATAATTCGTAGATAACAACATGGTTTTTCAACACGAGGTTACCGAGGTTCTATGGTTTTGTAGTGCAAAGTGGGTTTTTCACCGGATATTTCAGTAATCGGTATACGCGAATATTTCCGATTCCCAACCTATTTATTGTTCAACAGCCTTCGATATCCGATTAGAACAATCTTTAAACATTTTGGTTGCTTACAATCATCCAAATCATTTAGTAATTTATCTTACATGATTTATATTCTTCTTTGGAGGGTTGTAGCCCTTTGACTAGTCCCCTTTACAATTTTATTATATTTTAGTCAATCCTGATTAGATCTAGTATATCACGTGCTTTCTTCCTTCGCAGCCGTCTTACTGGGATTGAATCATCCAACATACGACGTATCTTAGCATTTTGGTGTAGACTAATACGTTGCATGTGTTTTCTCGCGTGATTACTAATTTCTTCCGACGAAATCTATCTTCAGATCTCTATGGGAATTGTCATTTCTTATGTGGCACGGTGTATTAACTATTCCATACGTATGACTTTGCTTTGGAATGACTGTATTTGAAGTTTAACTCTTCTTCTTTCTTTTTCACATGGCTCTTTCCATTATAGTTTCTCGCCTAGAGTCATGCCTATATATTTTGACGTGTTTGCATTTGGAATTTGCTGAGAGTTCAGCTCTACTGATATCCAGTTGACCTATTTGCTGGTAAAGTTTACATGAACAGATTTTGTTTCATTAAATTTTATTCGCCATCACCCAGAACGCTACCTTGGACTACTCCTGCTGATATTTTCTTAATTTCTGAGTATTCGCCATCTAATTTAACTCGAAAGTGTCTGTTAGATATGTAAGATTTTAGAATTTCATAAAACTGCTTTGGTAAGTTTCTTTGTAATTTATATTCCAAGCCTTTACGCCATACTCCAAAGGCCTGTGCTATCCAAGAAGACGCTTGAACATGCTTTCTTATTTTCAAGTACATAATTATGTTTGTGTGTACTTGTTCTATTGTTGAGTGGTTTTCTCTGAACCCAAATTGATGTGGAGGAATAAAATTTCTTTCTACTATAATTGGTTTGAGTCTCTTTACGACTAGTTACTCCTAAAGAGAATGTTTGTCATTAAGTGGTTCGTTTGGTTTAGGTATCATAATTACTTCTGCGACTTTCCATTGATTTGGAACGTGTTTCAGTCTGAACACTGCGGTAACTATTTGGAGTAGTTTACGTAGCCCCTTTTCAGGAAGAATTTTTACTATTGTCCTGAAATTAAGTCACATCCTGAAGATTTCTTTGTATTTAGGTTAAGATTGACTTCCTCTTTTAATTCTTGTAATGTGACAGGAGCTATATTGCAGTTATCCATTTTATATACTGGTGGTATGTTTTCCTCTGGAGTTTGTCTAGGTAGGGACTGAAACGTGTTCTCGAGGTGGATTGCAAACAACGAAGCTCTTTGCTTTGCACTTATAGCCCATGTGCCATCTTCATTTTTTACTGGTGGACAAAAAAATTAAAACGACCGGTATCTTTTTCCCCAGTAAGGCCACTCAAGTATTAATTAATGGATTCGTTTTTGATTTTTTTAATTAGCAACTTTAGTTTATTGGATAAAAAATTTAGAGTTGTTTTATATTCTGGTGCTGGACTTCTTTGCCAGGCCTTCCTTGCTTTTCGTTTTGCTGCAACCAGTTCCCTAACTTCCAGGGAGTAAATAATATTTCGGCGCATTTCCTTTGAACTTGAGGGGGTTCTACTCCACGCCGCTTCTTGTATACTGTTGTTGAGTTGTTCTAGTTCTTCTTCCAGCTCGGGTTTTTAATTGGCACCTGAAGATCTATATTTTTCTCAACAAGTTTCTGGAATTTCCCCAGCAGGTTTTTCTGTTAATTGGCGAAGGTGGACAATTTTTTGTTAACAATCGTTGCACTGATTGTCATAATAACAGGCGTGTGATCCGACATAATCCCCTCGCTGCTTTCTAGGTATATGTAGTTTTTGTCTATACCTTTGGTGATAAAGAGGTCAATGATATCGGGGATTTTGTTTCTATCCGTAGGCCAATAAGTAGGTTGATCTCTAGAATAGAATCTCTGGAATATCGTGCATTAGCCCACTTGCATTCCAGGTTACTATTCTTAATGTTTTATTTGTTGTTGTTTGCATCATTTTAATAGAGCATGGATTTGATTTCATTTAGAAAGTTTTTCTTATCTAACCTGCTACTTAGAGCTTGAAGGCATTTCTTGAAAGTTAAGAGCTTCCATGCTTCTTAGTATATTTTGGAACACTGCTGAACCTTCATTAGTGCCCTCCGAAATAACTGGTTTTGTCATGACTACTTGCGAGTACAGTTTTGGTTTTGGTTCTCCCGGTTTACTAGCATGAGGTGTAGGTTCCTTTTTAGTGAAAGTTTGATAGTTTTTTACCGATATTCCTGGACTTATTCCTGGCGTTTTATTTCTTATTCTTTGTAGCTCCTTAGCTATTTTATATACCCGGTAGTTTGCGGGATGTGGCTTATTGCAATTGACACATTTTGCAGCAATATTTTTACTAACCGGGCATACTTGGGCGTGATACTTTGTATCACATTTCACTCATTTAGTCTCTTTGGCAATATTTCTGCGTATGATCAAAACCTTGACATTTTTTGCACTACGGTATTAAACCGCTTTTTTCAATAGCTCTATTTTAACTCTCATGTTATGTATTGCCTTCATATTATACACATCTTCCACTTTTTGTTTGTTATTAAAAGTTAGCATAAATAGTGGAAGCCCCTTTTGATAATTTGAACTCCTTGTTCAGTTTTGATTTTTTCTTTCTTAATGATTTTTACAGCAGTTTCTATTTGATAACCCTTTTGCTTGAGTGCTTGAGAACCACAATAATTTCCTCTGTTGCGCAGGTTAGGTGAAGACCTCTAGCCATAACTTTGATTGAGTGATCATTCTTATCCTCATAGTCAAACCATTGATGCCCCTTGGAATCAAGCTTTGTAGCCAAAGCTCTATAGGTTTCAGAGTAATCGATTGTGTAGTGGAGAAATTTGATATCCCGACGAGATTTATTGATGGAGGTGATTTCTCTTTTGGTTTAGCTGGTTGTTGTTCAAGAACAGTTGTTTATTGCTCATTTACTGGTTTCTGGAAACCTCTTTTTAAGTTGATGGTAAAGTTACTGCCATTTCTGGTGAGTGTCGCACTTTTCTTTTCTTACTTGGTCTTTTATTCCGGTTCAACATCCAATTTGTTTCTCTTTCTAATTCTTCTTCATCCCTATGGAATTCTTTAATGTCATCATCGAGTACAGGTCTAGGTATCGTCCAGAGTTCTGCACGTGTTTCACCTGCTTTTTGAGTTCTTCATTCTCTTTGTTTAAAATTGTAAATTCTTCTTTCAATTTACTTGTAAGTTCCTTTAATTCTCTTAGTTGTTCAAGGAGTTCGGTATTTTCCTTCTCGTACGGAAATATATTTCCAGCTAAAAATCTTGGTGATTTAGATAATTTGAAACTTCATCCAAATGGGTTAAACAATGATTGGCCCACCCCAGAATCTGTTTGGCCTGCCTCTGAAGAGTGTGAATTTGGAAGCATATCTGCTGCTGTACCACCTGGAGTATCACATTCCGTATTTGTTGTACTCATTGTTTGTTTTAGCCAATTTATACCACTGGCATTTGGTCCCCGGTATAGCACTTTGTTACCCGCCCGCAACAAGAACGCGGCTACTTTGGTGTTAGCTAGGTATATAAAGAGACAACCGAAGTCCTCTGACTACTCTAGACTGAGGGTCTTCATTGAGAAAAAACGTCATTTCGGCTAAAATAAAATGACTTGCTGATTCAAGCATTGCACATAAAATCAGTTTTGAGCTTGACTACGATACTCATGAATCGAATGTATGAGTACTGTGATGGGACTATGGAAATTTCTGAAGTTAAAAAAGATAGATATTCTGAAGCAGGATTTATGGTTCAAATATTTCCATAGCTAAATCTGACACTCATAAAATTACACTCATACATATTAAATGCGACAGTGGTTTCGATCATTACCAGCAATTTTGAGGATGATACTACACTTACGCCACAATACGTAATATTTCTGGGGAATGTGTAGCACTTTTTTCTTATACCATAAAAAATAAATTTACAACAATGTCACTATTTCGTAATCGTTTTCCGAAAATATAGTGATTTCGAAAATTCTTTAAACTAAACTAAACTGTTCAACAGTTATTTCTGAAATTTCTAGTGTCAACTGCCACCTACAAAAAACATAAATATCGGCTTATAAAATTCACCATCCCTACCTTCGGTAATTAAAATTAAAACTTTCTTGTACAAAATTTTTATGTCTTTTATTAGAATTGTTAGAACATTTCATTGGCCAGGATTAACATCTAATAATTCTAAAGTGAGTGCATTGCTGAGTGAGTGAGTGAGTTTATTATTTGAGTTACAGTAAAACCTCGATTTAACGGACAATTGGGGGTGTCCGTTAAATCCGAATGTCCGTTAAATACGAATGTTTTTTAATTTAATCGATTCGATCGAATTTAATCTGGGACGGAAGTCCGGCATTTCTTAGCCGATTATGTTTGGATTGGCTGTACTGGATGGAAATGGGATTCTTAATTGATTTTGGGAAGATGTTCTGGAATATGGCAATCTGGGAAGGAACTCAGCCATTTCTTAACCGATTATGATCGGATTGCGTACGTTGGATGGGATTCTTAAATGATTACACATACACGATATGGACGTTTGATGATTGCTAACGATTATAACATTGTAGTCATTTTCACCTCGAATGTCAAAGACGTTATGGAAGTAAACAGAAATGATTTAGGTTGGATTCGTAGTTAATTGCTGGACCAATTCGGTTGGTGATTGGAAACCACCCATGGTTATCTTGGATTAAGCGCCTGCTCCTCGACGCGATCGTAAATTTGAATTGTCAAATAGTCGGATGTAGGCCAGCAGAATTCTTCTGATGAGGCTTTTGCTTTAAAGTTGGAATCCACTCGTACTTTAAAGCATATATGCTTGTACACAAGTTCCAAGGATTCAATATTTCAATATTTTCAATATTTGTATTATCACTAAATGTTAAAACACAAAAAAGATTTTCAGATAAGGATATATAAAATGATCATCCACGTGTATCGTTCAATAATCCTTATAAACGCAAAAGTTTGACCAACGGCTCAATTGATATTTCAGGCAATATAACCATTGAATAAAAAAACAGGAATGCTAGTCTCAGTTGGTCAGAAGAAAATAAATATCACCGACATTAGAAACAATCCCCCTTACTTTATCACAAAATTTATCATGAAGTTGGATTTAAAGCAGACAAAACCAACTTGAATTTACAACCTCCTAAAGGTTAAAGATTAAAGTTGTAGCTCGACCAGAACTGAAATTGATATTTTCTATCAACAATGAATGTAGACAAATTGTTGACAATATTACTATTTTCCGGACTCTTTGCCGAAGAATTACACGATGTCTGTAAAGTATCGATACAAATAGATACGCTGCTTTATCGAGTGACATGAAAATCACGTGCTGCATATAGATCCTGATTATATTGGTGATCGCTACCGATGAAACTTATGTTATCGCAAATATTGCCGAGGCAATACTGTTGATAAAATGGTTTATGTTATTCATCTTATTGTTTCACTTATGGTTGTCTCAAAATCAAGTGTACGATACTTGACAAACGATTTAGATTGCATACTAGGTTGAACTTAGGCAATGCACTCATTTTAAAATCATTATTGATCCTAGCTAGACAGTGAAAAGTACAAATGTGCTGAAAAAATTTCCGGTGGCCAATAAAACTCAACCAAAGGGATTAAACATTGGAAAACTCAACAATAAAATTCACTTTATAAAGGAATTTTACATTGGAATCTCGATCTACCACAACAACAATAAGCAGCCAATAAGTTCTACAAATATATTGCTATAGGCCAAGATATATTGAAACTTCAATCCCACAACAACAGGTATCGAAATTCAACAGTCAAACAACAACCGGCAAATAAACCAGAGTCTACGTCATACAACAACAGTCCACCACCCCAGTCATAAAAACACAGACATGGATCAAATACTGCAGCAGCAAAAGGACAAGGCAGTAGAGATAGAGCACATCATCTCGAACTATAAAAAAGATGGTGCAGCTCGAAAAACGAAAAAATATCTTGAGTTGAAAATAGCAACTCTAAAAAAGACGTACAACGAGTACGTCGATGTAGACATCAAAATAAGAGAATTCCAACCTGAAGTTGAATTCACACAACAATACTATAAAGATAGGCAAATATTATGGTTTTACAAAATATATTGACGATATGTGTCAACGCCTAAACTCATCATCCTTGCAGTCAACACCAACTCCAGATGCATCCTCCAAATTCAACTTTGCCCAATCTGGGAAGTCAAATAACAACGACCAAGGAAATGAAGCTTCATCTAATCAATCGTCTGAATCATCAAAAAGCACTGAACATCAGCAAACTCAAAAATCCGTGCAACAATTAAAACGTCTGCATGGAACAATTAAAACATCGGCGAAATTATCTACATAGATGCGTCCGAAGAACAGGAAGCTAATTTAAAATACTTCGTGGAACAACACTACGAAAACGTAAACAACGAATACGACAGAATCGTATTATCACTAATGGCATTGTTGGAAGAAAAAGAACAATGCAAAGTGAAGCCTTTTGAAATTCGTCTACCACCAGTGGAATTCTCATATTTTCATGGAGATTACACGAAATCGGTTGGTTTCGCTGATACTTTCAAACAGCTAGTTCATAATAAGAATCAGCAACAAACACGCACAAAATGAACTACTTAAAAAGTCACGTTCAAGGGTCAGCTGGAAAATTAGTAAGCCATTTGGAACTCATCGGAGACAACTACGATGCAGCCTGGGAAATCTTGGAGAATCGCTTCAACAACAAAAGATTATTTATATCTAATCTGTTAAATACCTTATTAAGTCAACCATCTATCAACACTGAATCCGCCGCTGCGATCAAAAGTTTACACGACACAACAACCGCATGTCTATTCGCTATAAGGAATACAGGCATTAGAATTGATACATGGAGTTCATTCATCATCTTTACTTTGTTAAAAAAATTGGACAAAGAATCACGACGTCTATATGAAAGTTCTCTTGAAAGCCCAAGAGAATTCCAAGAGACAAGCCAGTTTTTGAAATTCCTGGAAAGGCGTTTTCAATTCTTAGAGTCTATCGGTAGCAATAAGTCAATACCAATACAACAATCCAGGTATCAAGTACAACGATTAAAACATTCTGTCGTAGCTGCAGCACAACCAACTTTTATTTGCGTATGCCGTCAACAAAACCATCGAACAGAAGTATGCCAACGCTTTAAAAACACAAGCACTTCCAAACGAAATCAAATGGTTACGTTGCACAATTTGCTTCGAAATTTTCTAAGCAAAAACCATACCACAACAAATAGCAGCATTAAAACCAATTGTTTTGCCTGCAAGAGTAACCAACATACTTTGCTACACATAAAAAAACCGGAACAGCAGAACGGTTATACGAAACTGAACATTTCAGCGTTCAACAAGGATTGTGACCCAGTTTCAGCATATTGCGGGCACTAATAGATCCAGGATCACAAGCCACCTTTGTCACGGAAGAAGCAGCACAACAACTCGGCTTACCAAAGGCAAGGGTTCTAGCCGATGTTTCCGGAATTTCAGAAACAAAGGGACGATCACACCAACAGATACTGATAAACGTCAGTCCCAGATTTCCATCGATCTTTAAGACAAGCTAATGCTCTAGTCTTAACAACTATTACCAAACCACTCGCGACATCTACCAAGAAATAGTGCTGGAAGGAATAAAAGAAAGATCCGCTTCATAAGTGTATCGTCCAACAATCTGAATTAGGATGGATAATATCAGGTCGCCTAACCCAGAACAACAGTGTATCGATATCTCGATTAAAAAGTCATTTCACACTAGCAGACATAGATAAGCAATTAAAACGTTTTTGGGAAGCCGAAGAACTACACCCGGAAAGACTCACGTAACTGTTGAAGAGGAAGCATGTGAAAAACACTATGAGCAGACCCGCAAGAGGTCAGAGAATGGACGATACGAGGTTAGAATATCACTCAACAACGGCAAACTGAGAGAAATGGCAATGGGAGACTCTAAAGCCAAATCAGCTGCTAGATTGCTTCAAATGGAAAGACGATTCAAGAAATATGAAGACTTGAAGAGTCAATATCATAAGTTCATGAACGAGTATCTCTAGCTTAACCTCATAGAACTGATCAAAGCAGATAGATTCAATAGCAGATAGTTCTTGTGTTTACTACATGCCGCATCATTCCGTAATGAAAGAAGACAGCACAACAACCAAGTTGAGAGTAGTTTTCGATGATTCCTCAGAAACATCAACAGGCACGTCTTTAAACGAAATGATGTACGTCGTTCCAACTTTACAAAACAACCTAACCACAATATTGATAAGAAGGAAGAAGCATCGTTATGTATTCGAATCAGGCATTGAGAAACTGTTCAGACTAATCAATATAGCCAGGGAAAATCAAGATTTCAACGAATACTTTGGCGATCAGATCCAATTAAACCAATGAAAAGTTATAGATTAAAAACTGTCACATATGGTACGGCATCTACAACTTATTTGGCTACGAAAACATTACAACAATTAGCCATAGATGAAGTTTCAAGATATCCAATAGAATTCTACGTAGATGACCTCTTATCGGAAGCCAATACAATAACAGAAGCAATAATCACGCGAAGGGAATTATTGAACCTCCTTTCCAGTGGAGGATTTAACCTCAAAAAATGGACAAGCAATGAAAAGGCAATTTTAGAAGAACTTCCGGAAAACCTAAAAGAAACGAAACTACACAAGATAGAATTTAATGACATAGTAAAAACACTTGGGCTTCTCTGGAACTCCACAACAGATACGTTCCAACTTAAAGTATCCATGCCAGATGCAAATACAACCATAACTAAAAGAACAATCCTATCAGAAGCGTCCAAGATTTTCGATCCTCGAGAATGGCTACCACCAGTAGTGATCCAGGCAAAAATCCTACTTCAAGACTTATGGGCTTCTGGTGTAGGATGGGATGACAAACTCCATTTGAATTTTGAAAATAGATGGCTAAACTACAAGCTAGATTTACAACAGTCAGAGAAGATTAGAATTCATCGTTGGATGAACTATTACAACGGTTCAAAAATTGAACTACATTGTTTCTGTGACGCCTCCATGGCAATCAAGCTTATTCCGCCGTGATATACAGCAAGATAAACAATGATTACTGCCAAACAAAGGTTGCACCACTAAACCAAATCATATCACTGCCAAGACTAGAACTGAATACTGATTTGTTTCTCTCAAAACTAGTAAAACATGTGGTACAGGCTTTAGACATCAACAGATGTTGGATAAAAGGAAAGCCACAACATCATAAAACTTTTGTCGCTAACAGAATAACAGAGATACAATTCAGCACTAACCCTAGTAAATGGTATGACGTGGTTTCAAGCGAAAATCTAGCAGACTGAGCATGACGAGGATTAAACCCTGTGCAATTATTAAACCACAAGATTTGGTAGGAAGGGCCACAGTGGCTGAAAAGTTCAACCTACTCAAAAACATATATTGATGTTCAAACACTGAAAGAAGTAAACAGCATGGAACGCAAGTCAATAACCACATATAAAACAACAGTGGAAAAACCAATGGTTGAATTCTATCGATTCTCGTCGCTACAACGACTCATTTGTAGTATTGCATACTGCCTAGACTTTATACGAAATACAAAGACTAAAATCAAAAATACATCCCAGCTCAACCCAGAGGAACTCAAGATAGCGCTAAGAGTAATAATCAAAATCGCACATACAGAAACAATTGAAATAGAACTTTCGAAATTAAAATCAAACCAAAATTTACCAAAGGACAGCACAATACTAACATTGAATCCCTTCATCGACGGAAATGGTCTACTACGAGTAGAGGGAAGACTAACCAATTCAAACCTATCGTTTGACGTATATCGGCGATTCGTTTCAAGTAGAGGAATTTGTCTGAAAATATTCAGTGATTGCGGGACTAACTTCGTTGGAGCAGATAAACAAGGCAGGAAAAACAACAGGAAGGTGAAATTAAAAACAAAGTGGCACAGATGAGAACTGAGTAGCACTCCTTGCCCCCGGGAAGTCCTCATTTTGGTGGTTTGTGAGCTTGAGGAGCTTTGAGAATCTTGCAACACTTCTAGCTCAAATAGAAGCATGTTTGAACTCCAGGCCATTAGCCCCTCTCTCAAACGATCCAGATCAAGGCGGTGTTTTAAGTCCGGTACATTTTGTAATAAGGGAGCTATTAAAGCAATACCCCAGCCTGACATTGACGGTACACTGAGAGAAATGTTACTATCGCATTGATAAAATGAAATTGTAATTTTGGCTATAGTTGCGATTTATTATATTGTAAACACGACTGTCAAATTTCAAGATTTCTTATGTATATAGTAACAGTTTATCACTATGATTAGAAATATATGTACCTAGAAACTATTCCCTGCACTGACAATTTGATAAATAAATGTTAACATATTGATAGTAATATTTTTCAATGACAACTCTATTCTATTAAAATTATTTTAGATTTTTGGGATTATCTATTTTACAATACCTGCCTACATGATACGCATATTATTTATATGAAAGGATTATTATTAAATAATGAATAGTTGCTGAGTATAGACTATTTCGTATATTGATAAATTCATTATTAATTATCGATAGTAAATTGTATCAATATGGTAAGACAATGATATCAAAATTATGTTTAATAAAAATGTTGATCCATTCTTTAACATTTACCATCAATATGATTGCGTTTATTGTTGGTATGAAGGAATACTATTCATGTAATTGTACTAAACGACAGTGCTCTTAACCTGCACCGACCAAATTAGCCCGCCCCAATGAAACCTGTACTATAATTTGTTACACATTTATTACAATTTATTACAACAAATCCCGATTTTATTACAGTTATCGTTTTCGAGGAACGAGCGGTCGGTTTAGCTTACAATTAAACCTGCACCGCCAAAATTGTAACTTTTGATGTAGCTATGATATCGGGATGATTCTTGAACCAGAATTTATTACAAATTAATTACATTGAATAAGTTAGTTCAAGACCACCCCTATACCAACCTAAGGGTAAATTTCACACCAAAACGATTATATATTTCAAAAACGTCAATTTAACCAAATTTAATAAATTTTTTTACACCAGACTGCCACAAGATTTTAGGAAAAATGTTGCTAGAAGTCTTGTCGAGAGTAGTTAAGCCCTATCCAGATCTGTAATAAATTATTTTTGTGTCAGGATACGCGGAATTGGCTCCCAACAGTAGAGGCCTCGAATAGGTAATTTAAGGGTCGATTTTACAACCATTAATAATTTATTACACCAGACCGCCACCAGATATTGAGTCAAATGTTACTCCTTGGACATTGTGGTGGGTAGGTCAACCTTATCTAGTTGTGTAATAAAATATTTTTGTGTCAGGATACGCGGAATTCGCTCCCAACGGTAAAGGCATCAAATAGGTACTTTAAAGGTCGATTTTACCACACTTAATAATTTATTACACCAGACCGCCACCAGATATTGAGTCAAATGTTACTCCTTAGACATTGTGGTGGGTAGATCAACCTTATCCAGTTATGTAATAAACTATTTTTGTGTCAGGATACGCGGAATTGGCTCCCAACGGTAGAGGCCTCGAATAGGTAATTTAAGGGTCGATTTTACCACCTTTAATAATTTATTACACCGGACCGCCACCAGATATGGGGTCTAATGTTACTCTGTGGTCATTGTTAAGGGTAGGTCAACCTTATCCAGTTGTGTAATAAATTATTTTTGTGTCAGGATACGCGGAATTCGCTCCCAATGGTAGAGGCCTCGAATAGGTAATTTAAGGGTCGATTTTACCACGTTTAATAATTTATTACACCAGACCGCCACCAGATATGGGGTCTAATGTTACTCTGTGGTCGTTGTTAAGGGTAGGTCAACCTTATACAGGTGTGTAATAAATTATTTTTGAGTCAGGTTACACGGAATTCGCTCCGAACTGTAAAGGTTTGAAATTTTTAATCTAAAGGTCGATTTTACCAACTTCAATAATTTATTACACCAGACCGCCACCAGATATTTAGTCAAATGTTACTCCTGGGCAAGTCAACCTTATCCAGTTGCGTAATAAATTATTTTTGAGTCAGGATACGCGGAATTGGCTCCCAATGGTAGAGGCTTCAAATAGGTAATTTAAGGGTCGATTTTACCACTTTTAATAATTTATTACACCAGACCGCCACCAGATATGGGTTCTAATATTAGTCTGTGGTCGTTGTAAAGCGTAGGTCAACCTTATACAGGTGTGTAATGAATTATTTTTGTGTCAGATTACGGAATTAGCTTCAAAATATATGGGTAATAACTATGGTTCAAAAAAGTGCTCTACCCGGTAAAAAATTAAAAATCTATATTGGTATTTAAACACTGTAGCATGTATCTAACATCTAAAATAGTGTTAATCTTGGATGTCGGAATATATCACATTTTTTCTAAACCGCGCCTTGCGTTAGAAGCACAAACCAATTGAATTTAACAAATTTATTTCATTTTCAATGATTTATTAGATACAACTTTAATTTTGTCGTTTATTAAGTAGAGCACTTTTTTGAACCATAGTTATTACCCATATATTTTGAAGCTAATTCCGTAATTTGACACAAAAATAATTCATTACACAATTGGATAAGGTTGACCTACGCTTTACAACGACCACAGAGTAATATTATAACCCATATCTGGTGGCGGTCTGGTGTAACAAATTATTAAAGATGGTAAAATAGAACTTTAAACTTCATATTTGAAGCCTCTACCATTGGGAGCCAATCCCGCGTATCCTGACTCAAAAATAATTTATTACACAACTGGATAAGGTTGACTTGCCCACTACGATGTCCAAGGAATAACATTTGACTCAATATCTGGTGGCGGTCTGGTGTAATAAATTATTAATGGTAGTAAAATCGACCTTTAAATTAAAAATTTCAAACCTTTACCGTTCGGAGCAAATTCCGTGTAACCTGACTCCAAAATAATTTATTACATACCTGTATAAGGTTGACCTTCCCTTTACAACGACTACAGAGTAACGTTAGACCCCATATCTGGTGGCGGTCTGGTGTAATAAATTATTAAAGGTGGTAAAATCGACTCTTAGATTACCTATGTGAAGCCTCTTCCATTGGGAGCCAATCCCGCGTATCCTGACTCAAAAATAATTTATTACACAACTGGATAAGGTTGACTTGCCCACTACGATGTCCAAGGAATAACATTTGACTCAATATCTGGTGGCGGTCTGGTGTAATAAATTATTAATGGTAGTAAAATCGACCTTTAAATTAAAAATTTCAAACCTTTACCGTTCGGAGCAAATTCCGTGTAACCTGACTCCAAAATAATTTATTACATACCTGTATAAGGTTGACCTTCCCTTTACAACGACTACAGAGTAACGTTAGACCCCATATCTGGTGGCGGTCTGGTGTAATAAATTATTAAAGGTGGTAAAATCGACTCTTAGATTACCTATGTGAAGCCTCTACCATTGGGAGCCAATTCCGCGTATCCTGACACAAAAATAAGTTATTACACAACTAAATAACGTTGACCTGCCCACCATAATGTCCAAGGAGTAACATTTGACTCAATATCTGGTGGCGGTCTGGTGTAATAAGTTATTAGTGGTGTTAGAATCGACCCTTAATTTATCTATTTGAAGCCTCTACCGTTGGGAGCGAATTCCGAGTATCCTGACACAAAAATATTTTATTACACAACTGGATAAGGTTGACCTACCCACCACAATGTTTAAGGAGTAACATTTGACTCAATATCTGGTGGCGGTCTGGTGTAATAAATTATTAAGTGTGGTAAAATCGACCTTTAAAGTACCTATTTGATGCCTCTACCGTTGGGAGCGAATTCCGCGTATCCTGACACAAAAATATTTTATTACACAACTAGATAAGGTTGACCTACCCACCACAATGTCCAAGGAGTAACATTTGACTCAATATCTGGTGGCGGTCTGGTGTAATAAATTATTAATGGTTGTAAAATCGACCCTTAAATTACCTATTCGAAGCCTCTACCATTGGGAGCGAATTCCGCGTATCCTGACACAAAAATAATTTATTACAGATCTGGATAGGGCTTAACTACTCTCGACAAGACTTCTAGCAACAATTTTCCTAAAATCTTGTGGCAGTCTTGTGGCGGTTCAAGAATCATCCCGATATCATAGCTACATCAAAAGTTACAATTTTGGCGGTGCAGGTTTAATTGTAAGCTAAACCGACCGCTCGTTCCTCGAAAACGGTAGCTGTAATAAAATCGGGATTTGTTGCAATAAATTGTAATAAATGTGTAACAAATTATAGTACAGGTTTCATTGGGGCGGGCTAATTTGGTCGGTGCAGGTTAAGAGCACTCTAAACGACGAAATACGAAACAGAAAACGAAAAACCCGGACCACGTTAAATTGGTTATACGAGTATAGTCAAACGCATTGTATTATCGTCTCCGCATAGGTTTTGATTTGTGCAAACATTTTAATTAAATTTATTTGTTTAACATCGGGTTAATTTGTTTATTGTGCGTGTTATTACACAATTAATTTGTGGTATGCAGAGAAATTCGTTGTAAGTTAAACTGGCGCTTCTAAATTATATATTTTAAAAAAATATTTGTGTTGAAATAAAATATTTATTTCATTAGAGTTCCGTTAGAATTTCATGGTTTGTTGTTTTCATTTTTATTTTCAATCAGTCTCAAATGATTTGTTTTAAGTGTAAAAGAAATTTTTGCAATATATCACAATTGAAACATCATTTTAAGGTATGGCATAACCTTACATGTAGTTCTTGATATGAATGTGCTGAGGGCTCTAAACGACATCTAAGCCGTATACATAACAATATTGTTAGTCATGAAAGTCCTTTTCAACCTGAACTACATCCACGACAAAAAGATTCATTACCTATAAATCAATTAGTTTCAAGCAACTCGGGCAGTGAGTCTTTAGATAATTTATTGATCGAGCAACCATTAAACGTTTTAGATTATAATCAGGTTCCACGCATTGATTCCAATTTAATTCCATTTTCCAGTAATATTAATTAAGCTGCATTAGAAGTCAGTCTTGCCCTACATAGCTCTAACAGATTTGCTTTAAAAGACATCGAAATGGTGCAAAATTTAATCACAGAGAAAATTTTAAACCCTTTACAAAATAATATGGCAACAAGATCACTGAGTTTAACTAACAATACGTTAGTAAAACATGAAATTACTGCAATGCTGCAGGATTTATCAGATCCATTCGAAAGTTGCAATACTCAATATAAACTCTTCGAGAAATTACGAAAATCAGATTTGTTAGATCAGTTTCTCGTTTTTACGATAAATAATTCCGTAAACTACAGATATGTCAATGGCGAAGCCAATTACGACGAAATAAAAAATTGTGGTATTCTATTTCCAATTAAATTTCAATTACGTAAAATGTTCGAAACAGGCAAATTTAATTTATCTAAATTCATTGCGCGTAATTCATACAAAAATGTTAATGGGATTTCAAGCTTTTTCGAAGGAAATCTTTGGCAGCGCCGCCTAGAACAATTTAAAAATAAAACATGTTTCCCATATTTTTTATATTTCGACAACTTCGAAGTAAATAATCCTCTCGGGTCCCATACTGAAAAAGTTACTGGAATCTACTATGGATTTCCAGATAGAAAATGTTCCAAGTTACAATATATTTCCTGTGCGGGTTTGCTAAAGTCTTCAGATATGAAGCAAGACGGTACAAATGCATGCATACAGCGATTAATATAGGGTTATCCAATTCGAGGTTGATAAAGTAGAAATCTGTATACCGACATCTGTCAAAGATAAACGTCAAATACGCTGTCATTTATTTAGTTGACATTCTGCCATTTAAGAATATGGAGCATTTAACATACGCAAATTGGGTGTTGGAAAAACAGGCAGTCGATGCTGATTTTTCGAACAAAATTTTCTTCAGTGATGAAGCTCATTTCGCGATTGGCTGATGTCAATTGGCCTCCAAGATCCTGTGATTTAACGCCTTTGGATTTCTTTTTGTGGGGCTACGCAAACAATCCTCAAACTCTTGACGAATTGAAAACTAATATTCGTAAGGTAATGGCCGAGATACCGCCCGAAATGTGCCGAAAAGTCATTGAAAATTACTGCAAAAGAATCAAGGCCTGTAAGAAGTCCCGTGGAGGACATTTGAATGATATCTTGTTTAACTAAAAATGGCAAGGATCAATCTGTAAAATGAAATAAAAATTACAATACATCCCGAATATTTTGTGTGTTTTTTTTAAGTTTACTTTATCAAGCTTGAATTGGATAACCCTATATTTGAATTGAAAGAACTAGAAGAAGAAGGAATTAATATATTCACTGAAAGTTCTCATACAAAAATTAACTTTGTGCTGGGTTTAATTATCGGAGATAACTTAGGCGTAAACACTATCTTAGAATTTGCAAAATCTTTTTCTGCAAATTTTTTCTGTAGATTTTGTTATCTCCCTAAATCCACGACACAAACTACATGCGTGGAATTAGTTACTTCTTTACGTAACATTGAAAATTACAGAAAACATTTGACATTGGAGTCTAACGATAGGTGCGGAATTTCAACTAACTCCTTATTTAACGATTTACCTTCCTTTCATGTAACTGAGAACTTCTCAGTTGACTTGATGCATGATGTCTTTGAGGGCGTTTGTCATTACGATGTTTGTCATATTTTAAAGAATTTTATTGAAAAAAAATATTTTAACTTACAAAAGTTGAATGAAAGAAAAATTACATTCAATTACGTTGCAATAAGCATTGGAAATTTTTCCAAACGTATTTAAATGCACCACATTGACAGAAATCATTTACAAATGAGTGCAAGCGAAATGAAGTGCTTTGTTTTCTATTTACCTCTTATAATTGGGGATTTAGTTCCAGTAACCGATCCTGTCTGGAAATTTTTATTGTGCTTAATTGAATTAATAGATTTGCTGTTGTCTAGTTGTTTTACTAGAGACATGTTAAACAATCTTAAGATCATTGTTAAAAAACATAACTCGCTATACATATCACTTTTCAACGATACTTTAAAACCGAAATTTAATTTTATGACGCATTATCCTACAATAATAGAGCAATCTGGTCCGCCCAAATATTTCTGGTGTTTCCGCTATGAAGCGAAACACCGAGAGTTTAAAACATATGCCCGTTCTTCCTCAAACAGAATAAACATTTTAGTTAGTTTTGCCAAAAAAATTCAACTTAAGTTTGCCGAATTTTTACTTCAACCAACCGAGGAAAATATAATAATAAGTGAGAGACATAGATTAACAGGCTACTCAAATATAAAAGTTGCAAATTTATTTTCATTTGATAAAATGTCGGCTTACTCAGAGGTTGAATATAAAGGAACCAGATATAAATCTGAATATTTTTTATCAAACAAAATACAAGATAAAGTTCATTTATATCAAATTCTTGCAATAGTTATAATTGATCAATTTAGGGCGCTATTAAGTTTAAATGAAATTTTGATTAAACGATTTAACAAACATCTACTTGCATTTGAAATTGATAAAGAAAAGCTCGCTATTTCAAATAACTTGATATATGATATAAAACACTTCAAATCACCACCGTTTAATTCTCATACAACTGTTAATAACACTCTGTATTTCCGTATACCGCCCGATTTTTAAAAAGGTTTTTTTAAGAAACCCTATTATGCAAACCATCAATTTCCCTTTAAAAAACACACAAATATTTTTTAAGATCAAGTCTAACAGTAATTTAGAAGACACCGGTGCCGATAAAAAAATTATCGGCCAAAAACTGAAAATAAATTATATGACCGCAGAAAATCAAAAAGTTATAGTGAAAATTCTAATCCATCAATTTTCCCCAAATTTTCCTTGTAGTCTCAGTATGACCTAAGCTATTAGAAAAATAGTCAAAAGTATTGGTTACTAGTGGAAGATTTTCAGATATTGGCCAAAAACTGAAAATAAACTAGTAAAAAAATTTAAATTTTCAAAAGTATTGGTAATGAAATGGCCTAGTTTAGTCCAGCATGAACAGATCCTAGAATTTTGTCCTAAGTTTTGAACCCCTGATCAATACTTTTATCCAAATATCATCGTCATTCTTTTAGAATGGAGGAAAGACGGAATATTGTTAAATTTCAAGATTTCATTTACCGAGTTCCTTTACTTCGGATATCAATCAATTTGTGATTTTAAGAATCACTTTTAATATTTTATTCCGCTGAAAACAAAATAATTTCTCTTTTGTGATTGTGCTGCCACTTGCGGCGAATAGCGAAATCTCTTATTTTCCGCTGAGCAATTTCCGCTATCTTATACAGCATCAAAAACCTAATTTTATTTCAAAATTGGGTTCACAGTACTATATGTTGAAATATTAATAAATTTTTTGTCTTTAATCATTAAACCACCAAAACATACCTTCACAAATCATATCTCATACCCGATCGACCCATTTGGATTAATAACACAACCATTAAAATATGGACATACGCGAGCAATGCGAAAGCTAAACATTTTTTATACTCTATGCATAACAGTCGAACATGAACAAAGCACTTACAGATTTTTACAGATATAAAAACGATAAAAAATTATTTAATAATTATAACAATTATTATAATTATTTGTATATATAGTTTTCTTCCAGTGGTTCTAAACACGAACTACGATATAACCCTATCTGCTTACAAAAACACCGAGATGAAAGCGTGCATTAAATTGGACGTTGCTGTGCGATCACGACGAACTTAGTACTTCAACATGCATCATCAGTTTGTTTTTTTGTTATTACTTAAGCTAAACTATATTGTACTATTTTTAAAATAATTTTAATTCATTACATCCGAAATTTAACACTAATTTGATTTTTATCGTAACATTTGAAAACTAAACTATGTAAAATAAGCAACCAAATTGAGTTATTACCGTACCGACTATAACCCGCAATGAAGTATTTCGGTCGATTTTTTCTAATCTGTGGTTTCCTAGTTTTATTGGTTTGGGGAAGAGAACCAATTAAAAGGTATATCATAATTAAGGGGTTGACAGAATGTCGAGACTATAAAGGACTATCGGTGCAGATAAGGAATGTGTCCGCTTATGCAGCCCAACGTAATGTTTACAAAATCTCCGGTGAATTTACGTACAATGAAAAAATTTCGTATGGCGCTAAAGGTATAACAAAGAATAAACTAATTCGAATATAATTTTTATGACTAGTAAATATATTTCTAGTAATTTGCTAATGTTTTTAGTTTCAGTAGACGTGAAAAAATGTCCAGACATCAGCGGCAATGTAGACAATTGTAAACAGTTCATTCCACGAATAACCATCAATGATATGTGTGAAATTCTTGATATGGAGGATACGGTCTTAACCAAATTTACATCACTCATGGAACCACCTGGTACATGCCCTCTACTAGGAACATATAAAATGAATGCGATACCAATTGATGGCCAGCTTATGAACTACATGCCAATTGGTAATATACAGTCATACTATGTGACCATAGTTGGAGAATATAAATTAAAAAAATTTTTTTGTATTCAATTTTATATTCAAGTAAGACCCCGACGGTCCTAAGTCGTAAACATTATTTGCAAAAATTTTGAACCGTGTGTAACATATTGAATAGCATATTTCTGCTGTAGTTATACATTATATATACTTTTGATAAGATCTGTTCCTGTCCGAGCATTGGCAATAAAAACTGAAAATCAATATCTATATTTAAATTGATGTTTTGAAAGTGTTACGAATCGGATTGAAGCTACTTACAAACAGTGATGAAAATGCAATAATCGGCCACAGGACGGCTAACAACAATTTTACTATGATTTGAAGTGCTTTCCATGAAATTATAAGAAATGCCGCTGCTAACAGGATTGATGTTAAATCATTTGGTATGTTCATATTTGATGACAAGAAATTGTACATCACATTTTTTAGTGTTGGATTTTCAATAACCTGCAATTTAATACACGACGAACGTTGGTCATTTAATTTAAAAGTTTATACATTTTTTTTAAATACCGTTGCAATATACTCGGGTTCTTCGACCGTCGTAATAACGTCTTCGTACCCTTCCATTTCTTCAATTTCGTCCATTGTTGTGGTTATAATTTATTTCAAAACTTGGTAAACCCAATTATACGGTAAATTTTTCAGTTTCAAATTTCAAATAACAAAAACTATGTTTAAGAGACAACAACATGAATGCTTTGATTTGCGCTGAAATTTTTATTAAATGAGTTGCTGCGTTTGACTTTGAATAAATGTTTGATAGGCCTAGCTAGATTCGTACGATAGGATTTTATTTATTTTCATTTTGATGAGTTGCAGGGTCGACCAGTGCCTTATCGACATTTGGTGCTCCCAACACAGATAAATAAAATTACCCGTATTATTAGTGACTGGATTTCTGACTTAACCAATAATCACAACAATTGAAGAAACATTCCAAAACGCTACAACCCTAGGCGTGGTTTACGTATTGGTTGTATCCTAAGGATTGGCAATAGCATCAAGTATGTGGACATACAAACAAGTGCAGTAAAACGCATCAGCCTTAAATAAACGAGCCAGATGTAAATAAACAAAAAGCGAACCCGAAGTGAAGTTCATCCTCTCTTCAGAGTCAATCTACGTCAAATGTCCAAAAACTATTCACTCACGTTGTACTTCTTGAAATAATCCAGTACCATCCAGCTTAATCCAACCATCAACCAGTCACGTCAATCCAGCACTTGCAAACATTACAACCAGTTCCAACAACACTTCACCGAATTCCCTATCCATCGATGCTGCAGTTAAACAATTAGCCGTTCGTCAAGCCCTCGAATCAGTCAATCCACTTCAAGAAAAGCAATTACAGCAAGGTTCAAGTTATCTAGTCACTCATCCAACTAACACGTCTAGAAACTCAGCAAGCAGACAATCATCATTGTTGCCTACCGCAATGATTTTAATTCAAAATAAACACGGATACTCATATCCCTGTCGAGCCTTACTTGATTCAGGTTCTCAGATCACTTTAATAACTGAGGCTTTACCTCAAAGGTTACAAATACCACGAAGACATGCCAAAATAGCAATCACTTGTATTGCACAAGCTGGAGCTGGATATACCCGAGGCAAATTAAAGTTCTACCAAAATTAACCCAACTTACTCCAGAATACGAAGTTAGTGATGATATCGACCCGCACATCAGGAATGTGCCATTAGCCGATCCAAACTTTCATACCTCTTCTGCAATTGATGTAATACTGGGAGCAGGTGAATTTTTTGAAGTACTCTTGCCGGAAACAATAAAACAAAATAACCGAGTGATAGCGCAAAACACGATATTCGGGTGGATTATTTTTGGAACGATTAAAACCCATCCAACACTCAACATGATCACTTCAAATATGGCAACCATTGATATTGATGCTTTAATGCAAAGGTTTTGGGAAGTAGAAGAAATAACATCGACTAACATACTGTCAGAGGAGGAACAGCTAATGGAGAACCACTTTGTAAATACACATTCCCGCACCAGCGAAGGAAGGTATGTGGTACACTTACCCTTTAAACCTGACTCTTTACCGCTCGGTAAATCTTTACCTTCTGCGATAGCACGTTTGATGGCAATGGAGCGGAAATTTGAAACCAACCCTGAACTGAAACAGCAGTACCTACAGTTTATGAATGAATACATTCAGTTAAATCATATGAAGCCCATATTGAAATCCGAAGTATCAAAAGATGATCATAAAATCTACTATCTTCCCCATCATGCAGTGATGAAAATTTCACAGGAGAAACTTAAACTTCGTGTGTTATTTGACGGCTCGTCGAAAACAAGCGCAGGAGTATCACTCAAAAACAACTTATTAATAGGCCCTACTATACAAAATACATTTTTTTCAAACGTGCTTACATTTCGTAAAAACCCAATAGCTTTCGCAGCAGACATCGAAAAGATGTACCGCCCAATTCTCGTAGCAGCCGAAGATCAAAATTATCAACGAATAGTATGGCGAAATTCCAAGGAAGAACCAATAGAACATTACGCGTTACAAATCGTCATCTATGGGCTAGCATCTTCACCATATCAAGCTATCCGATCATTAAAGCAGTTGGCCTATGATTACCGTAAACAATACCCGAAAGCGGCAGCAATGGTTGACATCGATTTTTACGTCGATGATGTGATGTCAGGGGCCAACGAATTATCAGAAGCTATAGAGTGTCGAGATCAGTTGATTGATCTGATGCAACAAGGCGGCTTCATCCTCATGAAATGGAAGTCTAATTCTCCGGAGTTTTTGAAGGGAATCAGACCAGAACACCAAGAAATTAGTCCGTTAAACATCGATGAACAAAAATGTATTAAAGTGCTAGGACTAATGTGGGATCCAACTGAAGGACGATGAGCTACCTCTACATATTGCAAAGCAATGGACGGATTTCAGAAGAGCCCTTAATCAATTAGCCGACATCAAAATACCTCGTCTAGTTAATCTGTACAACCAACATATACAAATTCATGGATTTAGTGACGCGTCCGAGAAAGCTTATGCGCCCGCAGTTTATTTTCGAACGAAAGGTGACAACCGAAAGTACCATACGCGTTTAATTGCGGCTTAAACCAGGGTTTCTCCTACCACCAACTGTCTGTGCCGCGTCTCGAATTAAGTGGAGCCCTGCTCTTGGTCAAACTCATGAAAACGATCATAGAGGCAATGTGTGTATCACAACTTGAAGTGTTCGCATGGACCGATTCAACCATCGTCTTACATTGGTTAACAACGAGTCCACGAAAATGGAAACCATTCGTGAGTAATCGAACATCACAAATACTTACGATCCGACCACAATGCAAGTGGCGGCATGTTAGTTCAAGAGAGAATCCAGCCGATCATGCATCACGAGGAGTTCATCCATCAAAACTGAAAGAACTTGATATTTGGTGGAACGGTCCAGAATTCTTAAAATCAGCTGAGGATACTTGGCCCAACCCAAAAACTATGTACGAATGCGCTGAAGTTAGGGTTGAGGAAAAATTAACCCAATCACTTGCGATACAAGTCACAACGCAAGACCATCTGTCCACCATTATCCTCAAATTCTCATCTTGCCACAAACTGTTAAGTTTTTGTTTTTCGTCTTAGATTCATTCACGGATGCAAGAAAAAGGTCAGATGTTTAAAGTCAAGTCAAAGAGCAAGCATCACTGCCATCGAAATGAAGGAAGCCAATTTTCAGTTGTGTAAAATAGCACAACAGTACTCATTCAACGCAGAAATAAAACAATTAACGGCCAAGCAACAAGTGTCATCCCAAAGCAAACTAGTATCGCTGCACCCGTACCTAGACGACCATGAAATCCTAAGAGTTGGAGGGAGATTGCAAAACGCTGACATTCCACATGATCGAAAACATCCAATCATTCTACCCGGAGACCATTACATCACAACGTTGTTGATTGCTGATGTATACACATTGCATGCTGTTTCATCTCAGGTAACGGTATTGGATCTTAAATTGTCGAAACTACGTCAAAAGATGTATCCATAAGTGTATAACTTGCTTCAAACTCAAGGCAAAGGCATCCAAGCAACTAATGGGCAGCTTACCATCAGCCAGAGTTGTTACCCCTAAACGTGCATTTGAAAACGTTGGAGTGGATTATGCAGGGCCAATATCGTTAAAAACATCCAGAAGGCCTATATAGCCCTATTTCTATGCATTGCTAGCAAAGCTGTACATGTGGAGCTAGTCTAGGATGAGGATATGCAATAACCATTTACAGTGACAATGGGATCAATTTTAAAAGAGCGCATCGAGAACTACATCAATTGGCAAAACTATTCGTCTCACTGCAACACAACGATAAAGTAATCAGTCACTTATTAACTCATTACACGCAATGGAGATTCATGTGTCCAACCGCAAGCCATATGGGTGGTTTATACGAAGCCGGAATAAAATCTACGAAGTCTCACATCCGTAAATGCATTGGTTCATCGATACTTACGTATGAGCAATATTACACCTTACTATGTCAAGTCGAAGCAGTGCTTAATTCTAGACCATTGTGTGGCGAATCCGACGATGTGACGAATTTAAATTACTTGATTCCAGGTCATTTTTTATTCGGAGAATCATTGATGGCCATTCCTGAACCAAACCTAGAAGCGATTAACATACATCGATTAGGCAAATTCCAGATAATTCATCAAACCACACAGAAATTTTGGAAGATGTTATCAACTGATTATCTTAATTCCTTGCAGCAACGTCGTAAGTGGCATTCAGTTGAAGTCAATTTTAAACCCGGAGATCTGGTGGTAATAATAGAGAAGGATTTATCACCAACCAAATGGCATGTAGCCAGAGTCAGTGAAGTACATCCCGGGACCGATGGTTTAGTACGTGTAGTCATAATTAAATCTGCTCGTGGTGTATTCATGCGTCCTATCCATAAACTGGCAAAACTTCCAATTAATTGAAAGTTTTTCTTTCAAGGTGCTGGGTATGTTGAAAATGCAATATTCGATACTTCTTTATTGATAATATTTTTGTAAGCTACAGTATTATCATCACAAACAATTTATTAGTATCTTAATCAACCTCGCCCATCAACCTCAGGACCTACTTACTTCAATACTTCCTCTATCTCAATTGAATTTATTATTTCTTACAAATATCGAAAATTTGCATACGTTAAGATTTAAGAATCTGCTTGGATGAAGTTAGACTAACATCCAATTTGGATCAACTATTAAGTAACTTTACTTTGCGTTCCTTGTATCACATAATTAATAAATTTACTATTATTAAATTAAATTTATTACTACGTTCGGTTTATAATTTTTTTTAAAGGCTTTGGCCTATTTTGGTGCGATTTACATTACTTTTGCGTTTCCACAATGGACATTGAAAATTTAGAATTTGACGAATTCCAAATAGAATGCGAAGTTCTTGAGATAAGAGGTAGTCCCATGGATGAATTTGACCAACTAAGAGGTAGAGTTGTAGACGAACAGAAACATTCAATGCTTATTCCTGTTCGGCCGCATTCCGCTGCAAGTAAAAACCCTAAACGGGAAATAACGCGTATTAAACATAAATTAAAAGATTTTCGTGGTATTTTAGAAGACGCGCTTAATATAGAGAACCAGGAAGGGGAGCAGCAACGTGATAAATTGCTTAGTCGGTTAAAACATGTGGAAGATAGTTTAAACAGGCTAACTTATTCCAAAACAGTAGTGTCTTAGGTTTTGGAACTTAAGGATAAAGCAAATAAATTAATAACTATTCTTAAACGAATAATTAGCGATCAGGCTTCCTTAGATGATTCTAAAAACGTCTTAACCGAAATAAGTGTGCAAGATGTAGGGTCTGATTAATCCTCTGACGATGACCCCAGTACTCGAGTAAGATTTTCCACAGAGACTGTTAAGCTAGAAACCGCTAACCCCTCCACTTTGCATCAGACTCATAAACAAAACCTGGCAGATGTTCCCACTCCAGATAATTCTCGAGCATCAGCTCAAATTGAAAACGATTTGGTCGTTCAAAATCGTATTACTTCCAGATCTGAATCATCACCTACGCGGGATAGTATGTCTCGAAACATCTCAACGCAACTCCGTAATCAAGATTGTGATTCCAGTCCAGTACCATTTACTGGCTTTAGGTCCAGTACTATTTACTGGCTACGTTCTATAAATAGCTCGGCAATACGAAGTCCCTTTAAGTGATCGACAACTTATAACTATTATGCGACGAAATATGAGAACTGGTCTCCAAGATAAGCTGGTCGACCAAGAATTATCCTGTATAGACGACATGGTTCGAAAATGCGTTGCGTAAGAAGATACCTAGGCGAGAACAGGATTTGTTCCGGAGATGTTATTTAATATGATTCCAAACTATGGTTCCAAACTATGTGCGCGAATTATTCGAACTTGAACCACATAAGCGACCAAACCAAAGTTCTTCGAACCAAACGAGCAGACCAAATTCCAACCATAGTACGGATGTGGAGAACCCTGTTAAAATAAAACTGCGTACGTTATCGGAATCAATGGGGAAACGACTGGAGGGTCCAGAGAACTGGTAATACTCTGAATCCCAAAACCCAAATTGCTATAAAATCAAATCCAAACCAAGTGCAATTCGTAGAATCAGCTTCGAATACGGACCCAGAGTTGAATCAGCTGGCATCAAAAAGACTAATGTAACACCTTGTGCTAACGTAAAACCATTTAAACAAATCCCTTCAAGAACTGTGAGACGACGATCGCTTAACTATTGTTCAATTCGCAGGCGAATGAAATATTCTATAACAGATTCACTAATTACTGACGATACCGACGGAAGACTTTATGCTGAAGTATGTATTCTGGATAAAATGTATTGCGGATTACTTGACAGCGAAGCCAATATATCCGTCCTAGGAAAAGGTTGAAAAAATGTCTCGCCCGCCCAGACCTACACTTCAGACATATGCCTTCTCAGGTAAAGACTGCCAATCAGTCAAGTCAAATTATATTAGGTCACATCTCGGTTCCCATTTCATTCGCAGGTCAAACGCATCCCATAAAATTACACCTTGCGCCAAAGATAAGTCAACCAGTCCGACTCTGCCTTGACGCTAGGAAATTGAACGCGGTAACAATAAATCGATGAGTTGCTAGGGCGTCTTAACAAGACAAGGTTTATTTCAAACCTTGGGCGAGTCAAGGGGTCGAGAGATAAGACAGCCTTTGCTGTTCTCGGAAGACCGCTGTATCAGTTTACAGTTATACCCTTCGGGGTTTGTAACGCGCCGCAAACGATGTGCCGTTTAATGCACCGAGTCATCCATAACGAACTTCAGCACAAAGTTTTCCTCTACCTAAGCTGATTACAACCGAGATATTTGATGAGCATGTGGCATTATTAACTACGATAGGGGGATTGCTAAAACGAGCTAATTTAACGATAAATATCGAAAAGGGCAAGTTTATGCTTCGAGAAATGAAGTATTTGGATTACGTTGTTGGTGACGGTATCGCAAAGGTAGATCCTGACAAAGTCTCGGCTATAACGCCGTATTCAGCACCTAAAAACGTTAGGCAAGTCCGGCGGTTTTTATCAAGTAGCAGTTCACCCGTATTGTGTTATACCGATTACAATCGACATTTTTTTATCCAATGTGACGCGTCAACCACCGGAGTCGGAGGCGTTTTATTTCAAAAAACAGACGTACGAGAAGAGCGTCCAATTGCGTACGTTTCAGCAAACCTAAACCCCGCACAACGGCGTTATTCAATTACTGAACTCGAGTGTTACGCTGCCTGGTCGCAGTTAAGAAGTTTCGCAATACGTGGATGGATTTTCATTCACTATCATAAGTGACCATGCTAGCCTCAAGTGGTTGATTGATCAAAGTAATCTTGCTGGGAGATTAGCTCGATGGAGCCTGAAATTACAGGCATACGATCTTACCATCGAGTATTGCAAAGGCAGTGAAAATGTCGTATCGGACGCTTTATCTAGACAGTCTGCTGATGAATTAAAAATGGTCGATAATACGTTACTGAACGAAAGTCCCCACATTAACCTGACTGATCCGGCATTTAAAACCAACGAGTATTTGTTTTTGATTGATGTTATTCGTTCCCAATCCAAGTTTCACCAAACATTCGGTTGGCACAGGTGACAAAATTTATTTCAATGCTGATAATATGCAATGCAGACTGGAAGTTATATATGCCATCCGAGCTTACATCTAGCCTAATTGCGCAAGCGCAATGTTCCGCTACTTCTGCGCATATGGGATTCAATAAAACGTTGGATATTCTAAGGAGATTTTACTACTGGCCTTCTATGATACGTGATGTATCAGAATCTCTTAAAGTATGTGTGATATGTAAAACGACTAAAGCCCCCAATTATTCAACTCGACCACGTATGGGATGTTACAATGAAATTGATCGGCCGTGGTAGAAACTATTTATTGATTTCTTAGGGCCGTATCCCCGATCTAAATAACACTTAATGAAGGCCGAAAAACAAGGACAACGACTTTATTTGGACTTGGCCGCTCAATGCACTGCTGATATACAACAGTGCATTTCCGGCAAGCATAATGTAGCGGCGAAGGTCCTTTTCCACATCACAGGCAGTATCGATTACTCACTCATGGATAATCGGATAAGCCTTCGGATTGATGAAGAACCATAAATTTCCATTTTCTTTTTTATGTTGGTATACTTTGTGTTCGAATTAAACGTCACTTTTATTGTTGTATAAAAATATCAAAAAAGTGTGCTAAAGTTGCAGTTTTAGTTACTTCTAAAAATATGGTTTTCGAAAATCGATTTCGGAAAATCAGCGACTACATCTAAAAGTTGTAGTTATGTCTGTCGATTTGGACCTTATTACCAAACAATTGTAACAAGATGTAAAAATAAGAAACTAAGGTCCTGTCCGATTTCTGAGAGAAATAATCTTCTGTGATAAATATGACATTATACTGAACGCAGCCAAATTATCACAGCTATGGTGTGTAATAATTTTGACAATCCCGCAATAATTTTGTGATTTCTTTTTTTAGAGTAACGGCACGACGAGAAAAACGGACTTGAAGTTCGTATATTTGTTTGCAATAAATTTAGTAATTTAAAAAGAATATTAAAAATAAAAATGGACCTAGCCTAGCCGTTATAGGAGAAGTATATTATTTTTAATACAAAGTGTTATTAATCTGTTTATTAAGCTTTTTTGTAGTGACCAACGAAGAAATTAAAAAATCAAGCACGAGGATTTATTTAAACAAAATTCTATCGGAGGAATGTAAATTGGGCGTAAGTTAACATTTTTTGAAATTCGTTTGGGCTAAATTATTCTTAATAATTTCAACAAACAGCAAATTTGACCGATTTTTCCGTTGACCAATTAAAGTTAAAATGGAATTATTAAATTAAACAGCATAAAGTAAGTAGTATGATAAAAGTTTGACTATAATTAGAGGAACTACGTTGTTTTTTTTATTAAATTTTAGGAGTTACTTAATCCTTCAACTGGAATTCTAACCGAAAATGGAGAAGTTACAGCGGCTACCTGGGCATTTTTCGATATCATGCAAGAGCATGGTTCCATCCTCCACACCATATATCCCCCTCTTCTGTTAAGCCAACATGGGTCTTATACCCAAAATGAGTACAACACTTTATGAGTACAACACTTTTACAGGATTGGTCTCCAGCAGAATCTTGATCAGCAGGGTAAATAGTTCACCACCGCCAGCCACCCATTCCACATCAAACAACGTCATCACTACACATTCCGAACCAGGGCCAAGCAATAGAAGAAATAATTTATCACATTCAACAAACCGTTCCACAACAAATAACAGCCAGCTACTAAACGTTTCGGATTCAGAACCAAATCCAAGCAATAGGTAATTAATTAGCCACGTAAAATAGATATTTTTGACACATATGAAAGGGAATGCAAACGACAGCGCAAGGAAACAAAATGTTTCCGCAACTTTTTAGATAACTTCTCGTAATATATCGGTATTCCTTTCCAAAAGCCGTCATATTTCGACTCTTGGGATTCGGAATAAAATTAACCTCGTTTTAAATTTAAGAAAAAAGAATGAATTTCTTTTGTAATTTAATTTATTTGAAATGCAATACACATACATTACTTATTGTTGTTGATCATTTATGAGTCTGTTAAAAAGTTCATCCCTGAATTGAACACCATTTGATTGATCACCGTTTGAACCAATAGTAATTTCAACTTCAGTGGGCTCATTAATATCATCTGTGTCTTCTTCAAGTAGGAAACGAATATCGTCATTATTAAGCATACAAATGTTGTGGAAAGTGAAACAAGCCGCGATTGTTTTTACAATATTTTCAATTTTTAATTGTAGTGCACGTGCAAAAATAGATCTCCAACGTACTTTTAGTTTTCCAAATGAGCATTCCACTATATTGCGGGCAGCGCTAAACAGCTCATTTTATTTGATTATTATTAATATGGCGTTCTTTGAATGGAGTTATTAGTGCGATTGGCTCCATTATGCGTGGGTATCCACAATCTCGCAACAAAAACTAACCTCGTGGTGAGTAGGTTTTTTCTTTAAATACTGGGCTGTTATATAGAACAAGTGAGTCATGTACAGATTCCGGAAAGCCAATGAATATATCCAAAAATTTATAACTGGAATCGCAAATGGCTTGACATTGTATGCTATATTGAGGCTTACGATTTATGTATTGGTCCTGAAATCGAACAGAGCATATTATTTCGATGTGAGTCCCATCAATGGCACCCGCCGGTTTTTCAAAAATATTTGCTTTCGCCCGCCTGTTAAATTTACGACCAATATCGGGAAGCTCGTTTTCTGTGGAAAGCTTGATATGAGGCAATATATTGTATATTGAGGCAATATATTGTATATTGTAAAATCCAGTAATTTGTGTACTATATCACAAATAGTGGACCTAGAAATTTTGTTGTCGCTCCAATCATCTTATAGCTCATACCGCTAGCAATCCATAATAAAAATACCATCAATTCTATTTCCGGTCCCTAACCATGGTTTTTATTAGGCAAAAACTGTTGTGCGTTCAATTATAGGATATAGTTAATTGAAACACAACATTTAATTTTTAATATTAAATTTTATTTAACTTTATTCACGTGCCACTTTAACAATAATTTTTAATTATATTTTATAATTTATTTTATTTTATTTTTGGGGTTTTAACCCAACCAAAGATTTTGACTTACTAACTAATTATTACAATTAAAAATACCTATCCTGAATTTTCGTAAATTGGTTGGAAGATTCTGATTGGTCTATTTACAAGTGGTTCGATAGATCATAAAATGATTTTATTGTTTAAGAAGAAATGTTAAAATGAATTAAAGAAAGAAGATAGACAGGGCCGCTACAGTACCCCACTCGCAGTAAAATCCTCACGCGAAAGTAACATTCCTTTGTATCTTTTTATTCAAATCTAGAGTTGACAAGATTCCATACGCTGGTTTCAGGCGATCGATTGAGATGTGTTGTGGTTTTCCATTAACGTCAACTATAAATATTTTTCGTAGCCTTCGAATTAACTTAAAAGGACCTTCGTAAGGTGAAGTGAGGCCTATTGGTGTTTTATCCACACGAACAAAAACAAACTCACAGTTATTTAAGTTTTTTGGAACAAATATATCAGACTGTGTTGATTTTCGAGTATCGACTGGAATTAAATTTTGCATATTTGTCCGCAGCTGGTTTATGAAATCGTCGGTGGACGGAAGAGATACTGAACCGGGACCCAAAAATATATCGCCAGGAAGTCTGAGGCTTTGACCATACACTAAGTCTGCCGGGCTACATCTAAGATCCTCTTTTACACATTCTCTGGTGCCCAGCAAAATAATTGGTAACTCAGAGCTCCAATATTTAGTGTTTCCTCGGGTTTTAAGTGAAGTTTTTAGTGTTTTGTGAAAACGCTCCACCATACCATTCGCCTGAGGATGGTATGCTGTGGTGCGAATTCTGTGCGAACCCAGGATTTTTGTAAGTTCTGCGAAAAGTTTCGACTCAAATTGGCTGCCTTGATCTGTCGTAATCTCTAGAGGGACACCGAATCTTGATATGTATTGCTCGACCAACGTCTTTGCAATTGTTGCAGCGGTCATGTCTGGAATTGGGTATGCCTCCGGCCAACGAGTAAACCTGTCCACGATAGTTAGCAAATAACGATTGTTATTCGATGGTGGTAATGGACCAACTATATCCATGTGTATGTGTTGGAATCGCATTTCCGGAATTTTGCACAACTTTCGACTTTTGGCATGACAAACAGTTTGTTACCCAATGTTTAACATCTTGGTTTAACTTTGGCCAAAAATATCGAGTAGAAATTAGTTTACGTGAAGCACGGATTCCTGGATGTGAAAGACAGTGTAATGAATCAAAAACTGTACGTCGTAATGATTGAGGAATGTAAACTCGTTGATTACCTGTGGAAACTTCACAATAGAGTTCGTTGCCAGCGAATTGAACAAGTTTAAGTTTGTATTTTGTATTTTCCGAAATCGTTCTATTTATCAAGGTTTTTAATTCTTCGTCCGTACGTTGTAACTCTGATATTTTATGCATATTTGGAATTTCGCTGATGGAGGCTGCTTGTGGATCGCATGAGCATGACAAAGTGTCTGCGACCACATTATGTTTGCCTGAAATGTGGCGAATATCTGTAGTAAATTGGGATATGTAATCTAAATGTCGGCTTTGACGTGGACTGCGTTCCGTCTTCGAGTAAATTGCGTTTATCAACGGCTTATGGTCCGTGAAGATTGAAAACGTACGACCTTCTACGAAATACCGAAAATGTTTAAGTGCTAAGTAAATAGCTAACAATTCTCGGTCGAATGCGGAATACTTTGCTTCAGTTTGCGACAGTTTCTTAGAAAAAAACCTAATGGTTCCCAATTACCTTTATTGTATTGTTGTAATACTGCAGCTACGGCAATATTTGATGCATCACATGTAATATTGTATCGAGAATTTTCAACTGGATGGGCCAATAATGTTGCTTCAGTCAGCGCTCGTTTAACACTAATAAATGCTTTCATGCACATCAGGCCAATCGAAATTCTTGGCTGTTTTTGGCTTCTTTGATAAAAGTGCTAACTGCGCGTGAATCGGTTGAAGAAATTCGGCTAATCGTGGAATAAATCGATGATAAAAATTCACCATCCCGACGAACTTCTGAATCGATTTAATTGAATTTGGTTGGGGAAACTTTGTTATAGCTTCTACACGTAGCGGCGAAGGTTTTATGCCATCTGTAGAAATAGAGTGGCTGAGGAATTCAAGCGTTGGAACACCGAAAACACATTTTGATGTTTTAATTTTGACGTCGTAATTCGCAAGTCTGTCGAAAACTTGCCTTAAATGGGATAAATGTGCCTCCTCCGTTTTACTCGCTATCAATATGTCGTCAATATAGACGAAAACGAAATCAAGGTCTTTACACACTTCATTCATAAAACGCTGAAACGTTTGAGCTGCGTTCCGAAGTCCAAAAGGCATTCGTTTATATTCAAATAACCCGAATGGTGTCGTAATAGCCGTTTTTGGAACGTCTTCGGAAGCTACAGGTATTGCGTGGTATGCCCTGATTAGGTCAATTTTTGTAAAAATCGTGCATCCCTGTAGGTGCACAGAGAAATTATGAATATGCGGTATCGGATAACGATCCGGTACCGTAATGATATTCAGTCGACGGTAGTCTCCACATGGCCGCCAATCTGTACTGTCTTTCTTTTGGACCATGTGGAGTGGTGATGAAACCGGAGATGATGACGGTTGACATATGCCTAATTCGATCATATGTCTAAACTCGTTATATGCTGTCTTATGTTTCGTAGGATCCAGTCGTCGTGGTTTAGAATACGGAAGTTGACCGTTAGTATATATGTGATGAACCACACTGTGTTTGACTGGGACATTAAAATTTGGGGGTTCGGTAAGGGTCGGAAATTCCTTTAATAAATTTCCAAAAATATTATCAATTCCCCAGTGTTTTGGTGCTGGAGTATTAACAGTAACTGTCATTGCTGAAACAGTTAGTTTGGTGGTCGGATCTAGAATGCGTTTTCCACGCAAGTCAACAACAAGACCGAACTTTGTTAAAAAATCAGCTCCGATAATTGGTCGGTTAACTGATGCTAGCACAAAAGGATGAGTAAAGGTGCGACGAAGCCCAATATCGACCGAAAGCAATTTAGTCCCAAAAGTATTAATAGTTGTGCCATTCGCTGCCGAAAGACACAACACTGGATCGAGAGATCGATTTCCTTGGAAATATTTATTTGGAACAACTGAAAGGTCGGCCCCTGTATCTACAAGGAAAAGGAAATTATTATTTTGATCTCTAAGGAAAAGACGGCGATTCGTATGTATTCGACTATCTGCCGTAAAGACAGTCGAACTTAATCGTTTAAAGGACTTGACTTTGTGGATATGTTATTTTGAGACGAAAATTCGCACGGTTTTATACATTTTAGTGCTCTTTTCCCAAATTTATAGTGATACCAGCAATATTTATAATTTCTGGAAAATCTGTTGCCACTTCTAGATCGAAATTTTTGCGCTATCAAAGATCGTGGGCTTTTAGAGCGATGACGACTACCAGAAACGAAGTTTGAAAAAGACTGCTGCAATTGTGAAATTTGTTTCTTCAACTCTGTAATCTCCGATGTATGTCTTTTTGTTGATTGATTATTTGAGGGTGCAGCTAAGGTGGAATCTACTTGTGAAATATTGTTCGGTTCCGAAGCTTCATACATTCGATCCGCCTTTTCAATTAAATCGTTGATTGGTTTTTCCTCAAATCTGATTAATCCAACTTTAATAATTTTTGGCATTCTTCTCATCCAAAGTTTGCTTACGGTCTCTTCGTTAATGTTGTCACCCGCTAATCTTTTCATAGTTCTGTAAACTTCCGATGGTTTATCTTCGCCGATATCTTTTTTTTCGACTAATTCCTCCAAGCGTTTTTCTTGAGACAGCGAATACGTCTTAATGATTGCTCGTTTTAGCGTATTGTATTTGTCTTTGTCTGGAGGTGGATATATTGATTCAGCTACTGAATCAAAAATGTCAGTAGGTAAAGAGCTTGCCACTGTCCAAAACTTTTTTTGGCCAGCTGTAATTTGATAGAGTTGGAATTGCATCTCGATTTGAATAAACCATGATTGAGGGTTTTTTCTAAAAAAATCGGGGAGTTTAATGCGAGTGGACTGGATTTGAGCAGTTTGTTGCTGTTCTTCAGTCTTAAGCGTATTTTCTTCGTTATCACTCATTGTTTTCACTTTTTAACACGAGATTAATTTACGAGAAAAAAAAAATTTTAAATACGAGTAAAATATTGGAAACTTTAGAATGCAAAACCTAAGTACCAATCAACACATACGAAAATTCAGTTTACAACCGTATATTTATAGATTTAGATAAATAGAATTTAGAAACTAAGAATATAATTAAAGTAATAAAATTTGTTTTCGTATAAACTAATTTTATATAATTATCAAAATTTTTAAATGTTTTATGATTGTATTACCAGCATTCATTCGGAATTTAATGATGTCACGTCGGGGTCACCACTTGTTGTGCGTTCAATTATAGGATATAAATAGTTAATTGAAACACAACATTTAATTTTTAATATTAAATTTTATTTAACTTTATTCACGTGCCACTTTAACAATAATTTTTAATTATATTTTATAATTTATTTTATTTTATTTTTGGGGTTTTAACCCGACCAAAGATTTTGACTTACTAACTAATTATTACAATTAAAAATACCTATCTTGAATTTTCGTAAATTGGTTGGAAGATTCTGATTGGTCTATTTACAAGTGGTTCGATAGATCATAAAATGATTTTATTGTTTAAGAAGAAATGTTAAAATGAATTAAAGAAAGAAGATAGACAGGGCCGCTACAAAACTTGGCTATTTCTATAAATGTTCTTGATGAAGTTCGTAGGTGCATCTTCGTTACGGCATCATCATAGGTCAAGATTGCGTTTACCAATGTACTACTTGATGGCAAAGTGTATATTGTTGGTCTCTGTCAAGAGAAACATTATTGAATAATTATTGTGTATCAGCTTTAAACAATTTACTATTATTATTTGTTTGAATATATACCAAACTTTACCTGTGCGCGTAACAATTCCGTTATCATGGGGCAGGCGTAATTATGTCCTCTCCGCATTATATTAGGGTCACAGTCGTTTTCTACCATTTTTTTTATTTAAATTAATCACATTTGTTATAATTTTAGAACATTTTATAATAATAAACAACCGTTTGATAAAAATTCTTTCGGCATTCGGACAACAAATGAACTTGCTTAAAATGTGGAAGCGAGAATTATTTCACTTACAATAAAATTATAACAAAAAAAAAATATTACCACAGAAATCGGACAGGTCTTAAGTGGCTTCCACTAATGAAACGCTAAGTTTCAAACACAGTAGTTCGTTGTATATACGACCAATGCAAAATCAAAGCAAGGAGTGTCCTGTCTCCATTTTATTGGTTTGGTTGCAAACAATCTTTAAAAACCTTAACCAATATAGCTTTGCAATCGTATCTAGATACAATTTTTGTAATTATACAAGAATACCTGTGCATAAGAAGTTTATCTGCAGCAGTTTCTATACAAAGGATTAAAGAATCTATACGAGTATTATTGGTCCGGGATTTTCACATTTTAACGTAGACACATTTTAGCAATAGGGACGTCATACTCGACCAAAATTCTACTGTAAATCAAAATTCTTGAAGATTGATTTTTGAATTCATAAAAATCAAGCTTAATTGAATGGAAGTGGAAGCATCGAATTATGATTTGATAAACTCTTAAGATATCAGATGATATATTTTCAATATGTTTACCGGGTGCAGAAATCTGAGAAATTTTAGTACCATTAATTTGTATGTCTACAAGCTTGAAATCAAAATGATTGAATTTTATTCAGCATATATCAGCTACATTGTTCGAAATCGCGCATTCTTTATAAAATTAACAACTTCGTATATGGTACTAAATTTGGTTCAGATTTCTATTTTATATACTTATTATGTTTATATTATCTTTTATTAACTACCACAGAAAATTCTCCAACTGATCGTACAGGTTGAAAAGCAATAGTAGCCTAACAAGAAGTGCTTAATGTCGAAAATGTAAACATAAGAGTTAAATATCGCATAATTATAGGCTACCATCCACCTGGCAGAACGATACGCAATGGTTCCGAAGGATTTATACTAAGGCCGGCCGATACATCTTTCTTAGTATGTACAAATACGCACCGTGATAACGAAAATGAAAGAGCAAGAGCACCTAGTCAAAATAGGGCTTGTTGCGAAATGTAAAAAACATGTACCACCATTTAACTTGCCGCATTTTCAAACTTGAATCGAGGTCTAGGGTACTCAGATAGATTCGTCACGTCTGCATCGAGCAGGGCGGGAACTGCTTCGGCGATAAACAATATATTTCAGTAATGTAAAGAAAACGCTACACACCGCGCAAAATTAAGATAAATCTTGAATTTTACAGCTAAGTTGAAAGAAGAATTTTTTATTTTAACAAAAGAAAATGGTGAACTCGAAAAGCGGTTTAAACATGTGCCAAACCAGAGAACTCTGAACCTGTAATGGATGGTGATATTGATATATTCTATACGGATGAAGAAGGATTAGAAAGGGATGCAACTTGGGTCTATTATACTAGGAGAAACGACTAAGCAAGAAAATATATGTTGACCAGTGTCTTGAAATGGCGAAGAATTTATACGATTAACATGTTTCGCTGCCAGTTTTAAAAACACGCCTAGTTCTAGAACAACAGTCAGACAATTCAAAAGACAAAGTAAGTCCAATAATTGACTTTAGAGAGCTAAAACTTATTCTTGTGGATCTCAACAAACTGATGTCAAATTGAATATGTTGCGAATATCATTTAGAAAGAAAAATCAGTGAAAACTTAATTTAATTACAAAGAAAAAGCCACTTAATTAATTTAGAGCCATTTCATTGGTTTAATCTTTTAATATCCAGCTAGCAAAACAAGAGTAAAGGCATCAATTCTCTATCAAAATGATACAAACAGCCACAAATCAAACAATAAGAATAGTAAGGTGGAAAATGAATGGCCTTACAAAAATTACCTACCACAGATCAAGAATTATCTTTTCAATGTAATGGAGCTGTTTACAACAGGACGATAACATACTGACCTGGAATAAATTACACGATCTCGTAGATCTTTACGCCAAACGAAAAGTACATATACCTATGGAAAACAGTGAGAGAGTTATGTCGGATCACAAACCCGTTATTATGATGATCAGTACAACGATAGTTAAGAAAACTAGTCATTCTTGGTTATCAAATCACTTGCAGGAAGGAACTGGTAGCAGTAAAACGAAAAATATAATAATGGAATCGGTTTTTGAAAAAATAACATAATGAACACTGTTTTCCGCAATTACTTAAACGAAAGAATTTTTAGGAAAAGTTTTGAGGCAAAATTATGATATGAAATTCTTTAACACAAGACAAACTATAAACATCGTAAAGAGGTGATCATAGTGGTTCTAAGTTAGTACTATACGTAAGAAACCAATCTTACTTAGCCAAATGCTCGGAAAACTCGTAGATATTTGTTATTCGAGAGAGATATCATTGCGTGTTATATCAAATTCTTGAACATTTAAAATTTTTTATCTCGTCACATACGGATCTCGCAGTGGTGATCAAATCAATGATGTTTCCTCTCGAATAACAAAACTCTCAGAGATTTCCGAGCATGTGGCTTAGTAAACTTGTTTTTTTATAACAAATGCTAATTTAGAACCACTTTGATCACCTCTGTGCGATTTGTCGTGTATTTTGTTTTAAAGAATTTTATTTCATAACCTTAACTGAAAACAGTTTCCAAAACTTAAATTTTTACAATTTAATAGTGTTGAAATATTTGTGTTTATTAAAAAATTTCAATACTATTATGAAAGTTGAATCTTTTGAGCGTTTCTTAATTTGTATGTTAACTACTTACTTATGGGAACAATGTATATTTTGTTATTTTGGCACATTCGATCACAATAGAGGGTGAGAGAGTGTGTGAACATGTGACAAAAAGCAGCCACTTTCGATCACTAATGTCCACTAAATTTCAGAAGAATCTCACAATTTATGGAAATAGCGAAAGGATGAAGTTATGACTGTTGAGAGGGCGAATTTCGCCAAAACAAAGTTTTTCAAATTTATTTGAAAATGACGTAAACTTTATTTTATCAAAATTCGGCCTCTGCACAGTCCAGGAGGATTGACTATTCGGCTAATTAGGACATCCTTGCGCATTGTGGTGGAAACGAGGTGGTGTACTGGAAGTGGCAGCGTCCATAGGGGCTTTTCCGATGTTTGCAATCCGTCAAGGCTGATTTCCTTATTTCCGAATATTTTTAAAATACTGCTTAGTCTCTTAATTAACTCTAATAATAAGAGGAAGAAATCGTATTCCTCCACATTGGCTTTAAAAGAAAATCATTTAACAATACACCGAATTGAAAACTTAATTAAAGATGTTCTTAATAATAAAAAAGTGAATGTTCAAGTATCTGAAAGTATCTGTAATATAGCAAATAGCAGCAGGAGTACCACAAGGTAGCGTTCTGCAATAAACTTTATATTTTATATACGGACCTACAAACACAGAAGCGTTTACAGATGGTACGATTATATATATTACCAGTTGCTGACAACATAGAATAATCCACGAACAAATTGCTTTGAGAAAATTACGTTGTCAGAATCGGGGTGAAGAGACTGGTGAATAAAAATCAATGGAACAAAAGGAAGCCGGTGGAACTGAACTCTCAGTAAATTCTCTATGAAAACTAGGAAAAATGTTTATGCATTACTGTAGGCTCGATACTAAAAATGGATAAAACTCGTCAAAAAGAAGAGCTAAGCATTAAATACGAAAAGATGGGACGGCTATATTAGGGTGTGGTTCTGAGCATAATAAATTGATACTACATCGGAAAATTTAAAACCCTATGTTACCTTACGGTAATCAGTTGTACAAATAAAACGGAAGCCAAAAATATCCAATAATTCTAAAACAGCTCTACGTGGCATAGTTAATGTAATGTGTTATATAAGAAACGATAACCTCTTACTACTAGATACTTTATACTGTTAAACTTGCTTTTGGGAGATCATAACCTGTCTAAAGTAAAATGGCCTACTGTTGACGATGATCTTCTCATCATTGGTTATGATGATCTTGGAGGTTCTTCACATCCAATTAATTTTCGAAAATTGTATTAATTTTAACGTAAATTTTAATTCTAGTGATGCTGTCAACTTTAAAAACGGAGACTATGGTGCTTTAAATGAGGGTGGTAAAATGGGTAAAATAGACCAATATATTGTTCAGTTTATAGTTTAGCAGTTGACCAATTTATTTCTCGTTCGCATGTGGTTTTATCGGCACGAGCGTCAGTCTGGCCTAAAAATCGGAAATCTAAATTTCATAAAAAATACAAATTGAATCCATCTGTCGTAAATTATGAAATATTTAGTGCTCTCAGATCTTAATTTAAACTTTTAAATCGTGTCTTGTTGAGGTTGAATCGAATATTAGACACAATCCTAAATGTTTCTGGAGCTATGTCGATTCGAAACGGAACTGTAGAGGTATACTCTCGCAAATATCTCTCAATTATTTAACTGTTAGTGATCCACAAAGAATCACTGACATGTTTGTAGCATTTTTTGAAAATGTCATTTCGAGGAGAGGGAATGACGATTTCGATTTTAGTAAAAATTCAAACATTCAATTTCACTTTATTACCGATAACGTTCTGTATAGAGCATTCAGCAGTTGAATGTAAATGTAAATATGAGTTGTAGCCCCGAAAAAATTCACCATCTTGTGTTAAGAGAGTGTGGTTGTGCGTTGGTTCAACCGCTAACGATTGAAGAGGTCTTTAATTTGTGGCGATTGGAGTATTTCCATCAATTTGGAAATCCAATTTTGTTAAGCCAATTTTCAAGAGTGGATGGGGACATTATCAGCTATTCCTCAATTATTTGAATCAATGTTGAAGGACCGTATCTTCTTCTTAATTATAAAATTCACAGGCAAACCAGCATGGGTTTTACTCGACCCGTCAACTTTGACAAATCTTGTTTTGTTCTCAATTTGTTTGGCTTTCGCATTATAAGGTGGTGAACTGTTGAAGTAGTGTTTACTGATTTTAGTAAAAGCATTCGATAAAATTTATCATGTCTAACTTGTAAATAAACTAGAACAGCTCAAGTGTGATTTCCTTCCTTTAAAGTGGATTTTTTAAATAATATTTTATCTAGAGATATAAATGTTTTGTCTGGCGTACCAAAAGATAAGTAATCTTAGACCTAAAACGATGCTTCAAACATTGTGAATTTTTGATTTATGCTGATGATTTTAGAATCCTTTGCAAGACTCGAAATGATGGTGATCTGTTTAATGTACAACAGGAATTAAATATTTTCTGCGAATGGTTTACCTAGAATAAGATTTGTCTCAAGGTTTTTAAATGCAATTTTATGAACTCTTCTAGAAGACGTAATGGTTTTGACGAAAGCTTATTTTTAAATGGACTTATTATCGATCGAGTTCGTTCTTTTCTAAGTTTAGGTGTCTTATTTTCTCGATATTTATCGTCTTTAACCATATTGACAGATGTATCAGCACCACTAGCTAATTCAATGTTTGGGTTTTTAATCCGTTTCTCGAAAGATTTTCATGATCTATATATACTCTGAAAGTCCCATTCGCTTCCTCTAGCCGTAAAGAATCAATTTAGAAGCGATTTATGTTGTTTGTCTTAAGGCTACTCCCTCGAAAGGTAAACGCTCCTAACTATGTGCTACCGCGGCATTTAGGGCCGTTATTTGCTATTGAATGTTGGACCACATTATAATGAGCGGAATTGATAGTTCATAACTACTGTCCTTTTAATCAATACAGCATTTTCATGGGTCGAACTTGGGTATGCCGGACCCGGTAATTTGAATTATATAAAATTGAATTGATTTGTTTAAATACCAGATGTACAATAATACTGCTGGCTAAATAAATAAATAATTCAAATTGATAACATAAACAATGGAAAGAGCAACAATAGACGGTCTAATTAATTTAATGAGTTTGTGAGTTTGTGCATTCTGTAGTTTGGCTTGTGATGAAATTTTTCTTTAATATCTTTGTGAAACTGCATACATATGATTAATTATCTCAAAGCTTGAATAAATCTAACATAAATAACTACGTGCGGTTACCACCTTATTTACGTGACTAATTTACTTGTCCTAATAATTCTTTCGTGCCAATGATACATGCGAGGCCAGGGCTCACCCAGATAATTCTTTAATATTATATTCTTCACATATTCCTGAAATGTGTTATGATTTTGTATTTGTTTTTCCCATTTGGTTGGCATGTAGTCTATCATGTCTCGCATCCAATCATATACAAATATCTTTATTTATTCAGGTTGAGGAGTCAGCAGGCGAAAACGGTAAGAATATTAATAAGAAACTGACACCCATTCCAATAAACCTATCGCCGATATTAAATCGACAGCAGTAGTACAAGATACACATACCCCGACAAATTCGTATATTCGATAATTATACCGAGCATAATGATAAATAATCAGAACTCGATTTAATTTTATATCCAGCAAACACACAAAGTTCAAAAAGCTCCTTTCCAGTTAAATTTCCTTAAGAAAAATGTAGCAATTGAGATGTTTAGGTGCGGTAAGGGAAAATTTAATTTTTATTTTCTTAGTAATAAACGAAACTAAGAACAAACAAAAGAAATCAAAACGGTAAACATGAAAGCGATAATATTCTAAGAAAATTAAATTTTCCGTTTTATTTCCAGTCTCGTGATTTTCTTTGTCCCAGAATCGAATAATTTTTTCGGAATATCAAAAGGAAATGACAATTTATAATGAAGGTTAAGGGGCAAATGTATTTAGGAAGTAATTGTGTTCAAAATAAAAACGAATTTGACTTATAGATTTATAGTATTCCATATTTAGTCAATTATAAATGGCTTAAAATGGAAATAACGACAAAATCAGTATATTATTGCCTATGTACCTGTTTTCATATTAACTGAAATAGAAAAAATATAAACGAACAGGAAAATGTCAGGTTGGTATAATCAACCAAGATCTTAGATGAGGTTATAGAAGCCACAGCAATAAAAACATCAAATTCCTACTTTTATCCTGACATATTTTTAATTATTTTTTATCCAAAACATTAATTAAACTTAAATTATTTAGTCAGCAGTTTGAAAAGGGATAAAAAAGGATAAAATGTTATATTTAATATTTAATAAGTCGAATTTCTACACCACCAACCAACACACCAATATCACAGTGAAAGAAGAGAAGCGGTCTACACATGCACCACTTTCAATGGAGACATATGTGCTAACCTCAATACAGATGCACCACAAACATCCACTGATGATGATCAAGAAGATACGTTCAAATTTCCACCATAAAACCATAAGGATATAACTGAGCACAGAATAAACAAGTCAACTGTTACATTCATCAGTAAGGCCTTAAAATGCAAAACATATCGAAAATTATGCATGGCACTAGCGATTGGGATATAATATCTATAAACAAGTTTGGAACAAAAGTTTCCCAATCCACATGTTTTGTAAATAATTGCACAAAACTAATTCCATCAGTAAGCAGACAAAAAAATTGAATTTAGGCTAAAATGCTAAGAAAATGGTTTTACCAAATTTCCTTTATCCACGGAAAGCCAGAATAGTGCCACTGGTTCGAAAGAATTTGGAGAGCTCTAAGTCTTAAAAGGCTAAACATGTTCCAAGTTGTCATTTTTAAAGTGTTGCCTGTGTACAATTTCCGAGGTCGTGTTTGTGATAAATCTAAGGTCTTTCTATAGAGTCCATAACTTAGTTTTTTTATGAAGAATCTTGAGGCATCCGCTTGATACAAGACAGACCGCCGCTTAAGCCTCCCCTAACATGGAGAACACATGCTGATTTAGTATTGGTTTTCGGACGACAAGAACTTGCCATGTTATTTAATGACAATGCATTGCTCCCAGCAGACGGTATACTGCTTAATTTGAATTATGAACCTCGAACTTCGCTATCATTTATCTTACATTCTTTGTACAAAGTATTTTTACTCTGGGAATTAAATTAAAAGCAGTCACAAAACGTACTGCTTACTTTACTTAAACTACAAATAATTTTCGCAGTTTTCGCAAAAAAGCAAAAAAATTGTAAAATATGAAACATAAGATACGAGTAAGTCCCTTTAACCAAAAATATTGAACTGTCTAATACGAAACTGACTTAAATTATCACCCACGATTAAGTGCGCGTATTAGACTGTCTATAGTTATTAGTTCACCCTGACTTAACCAGTAACCTGATTATATTAGCAATATAATAAATCATTTACTTTGTCGTCATCAATCAACAGTATCTATCATAAAAATATAAAATTCAATAAATTAATTCTAAGTATCTACAAATTTTATTCCATTTTCAATTTTGTAGAACTCTCAACAACTCCCATATAAAAGATAATAAATAAAATTTACATTTTCTTTTCGATTTTCCTTTCATAAATATACAAATTGACTTTTCTCCGATTTTTCCGTTTGCTATTATTTTCTATGCTTACATATTTTATTACTCAGAAATATTTTCATTTTATTTTATTTACTCAAATTTTCTCAAATAGAAATTCTATAAAATAAAAAGCTTACACACAGAGACACACACACACACACAAAAGAAGCAAAATATTATAGCAGATTTTCCTTGAGATAGCTCTAAAGCATGTATAGATAATATATTTTCCATATATACATGAATACAGTAGAGAAGCACAAAAAAAAGAAAATGGAAAACTTATTTTTACTGTCATTGAACACACAAAATGTATATAATGAATGCTTAGTATAAATTTTCTATTTATTTTCCTTTTCAAAATGCTACAACGACGACGACAACGTCAACGATAACAAAAAAAAACACAAAATAAAATCTTTTCAGATTTTCATTTTATCCCTATTTTCTACTTATTTATCCAAATATATCAAATTTACACAAGACTTAGAAAATAGATCGTCTCATCTTATAAACGAGTATGGATACGTAATTTTAGACAAAGTAAATTATTATTGTTGTGTTATATTACGGTTATGTACATGTATTTAAATTTTCCGAGAGATTCGTATCTCCCTCAAATTTTATTGGAGGTGGAAAATATGTCAACAAGTTTTCTCACAAAGAAAAATTTACAGTACATGTTTCCATTGCTGGTTTTTGTCGACTTGTCGTTCCCGATCGAAAAAAAAACAAATTATTTTTGATAAGCTATTTCATGATTTATTTTATCTATACTCAAAGTCAATTCATAAAATAAAATACTTTCAATGTAGACAAAGTTGTCGAATAAAAAAGTTGGATTTTTTTTAAAAATGTATGTAGGTACCGACATAATATACTCAAACCATTTATTTATGTTATTACGATTCTTGTTAAATAACTATAAGTAGTCTAAAGTAAAATCATAACAATCAATAACAATTGAATTGAGGGGAGGGGGAGTGAAGTGTAGGAACTTTGTTGAAATTCAAGTTATTAAGCAATCAAAAGTTTTCGATTTCGAGGATACGAAATATATATAGGGTTTTCCAATAGGAATGATTTGATTTTTAAGTGACGTTTCGGCCATTTGTAATATCTCATGATCTATCATTTTTTGTTTTATTGCATATTCAGTAATGTTTACAATTTCATCATGGTGAGATATACGCAAGAACAACGTTTACAAATTGCAATTACAAACGATAACGATTTTTTAAAGAAAACCATCTTCTCCGATGAGACTCACTTTCATCTGAATGGTGCGGTAAATAAACAAAACTGTCGATTCTGGTGCGAAGAAAATCCACAAATTATTCATAAAAAACCATTACATTCCCTAAATTGACAGTTTGGTGTGGTTTTTGGTCTGGTGGAACCATCGATCCGTATTTTTTTCGAAATGAAGCTGGGAACACCGTTACTGTCAATGGAGATCGGCATAGATCGATGATAACAAACTTTTTATAGCCGAAATTTGAAGAAGTTGATCTTGACAACATTTGGTTCCAACAAGATGGGGCTACGTGCCACACAGCAAGTGCAACAATTGAATTATTGCGAGAAAGTTTGGATCTTATCTCTCTTATTGGAAAACCCTATATTACAAATATTTTAGAGTGTATGTATATTCAAGGTAGAGTCAATTTTAATTAGCGAAGAAATTCAGAATTTCAAGGAATGAAACGATTAATCACAACTACTTCCGCAGAGCGACTAAACGAAAATATTTTATAACACAAAACATAATTTACTATCTAATATCCGGTAACACATAAAAGGTTCCTTACATACTTAAAAATATTTATGTCGCGTCCGTACTTTCTGGATCCATATTGTTGACATCATGTTAAATAGAAAATAGTATACGATATATATGTTACGGTAAAAGCTCGAAATCGGTAAATGTCCGAATACAAATTTGAAAAAACTGTTTTATTGCTTCGGAATCTATGAAAAGAGAGTTCTATATTTTCGAAATGGTTCACCCTTCACTCCACGGATTATTTTTTATGTCATTGGCGCAAATTGGAATTTGGAACATGAAGGACTGACGGTTTTACTAACTCTGGAGCTCACGGGAACTAATTGTTCCTCCCATGACGGGATGCCCTATGATGGGGAATAAATGAAGCTACAAGGATATAGGGGGGAGAAGTTAACAAATATTTCGTAACCATCTGACCTCTGAACAACCGATTTTTAATCGTGTAAACAAATTTAAAAAATTAAAATTTCGGACATTTACCGATTTCGGACTTTTATCGTAACATATATATTAGGTGTGCAAGTAGAAACCCTGCATTGTTGGTCAAATTCAACTTTATTGAAAATATAATTGTTACTCAGATTAATTATCGAAATATTCGCCATACTATCTAGGGTCTTTTGCCATTTATCAGGTAGATGATGAATACCTTCGCGATATAAAGTTGGTGGTTTCGAAGAAAATTAGTCATCGAGTCATATTTACACATCTCCAACTTTCGTGAATCGCTGGTCTTTCGCCGCACGATGTAAATTTTTCCAGTCTAAGGAGAAGATGAGTTCCTGGTTTGATTTTGCTGTATGCGAACGAGCGTTGTCATGCAGCAATATTACCTTCCACCTTGCTTGTCCAGTAAATGGTCTTTTTCCTCCAGAGCATCATTTAATTTGATCAATTGGGCCTGGCAACATTCAGCTGTAATTTGAGCAGGTTCCAGAAGCTCGTAGCAAATAACTCCTTTCCAATCCCATTACACAAGGTAACATAGTTAATTGCCATGAATATTAATTTTTGCAACTGATGTTGATGGCTGGCGTGGATCAACCCATGGTTTTTTGCGTTTAGGATTATCGTACAAAATCCGCTTTTCATCACCCGTAAGGATTTTGTACAAAAAAATATTTCGTTTGTACCGAGAAAGAAAATTCATGCGCCGACGTCAACTCTTCGGTTTATGCTTTTTCGGTCAGTTTATGAAAAACCCATTTCCCTCCCTTCTGTATTTTTCCCATTGCATGCAATCGAAGTGATATTGTTTGGTGAGTAACTCCTAACTGTTCTGCAATCTCATTTTGAGTTTGACACGGATTTTCATTCAGTAAAACTTTAAGTTTTTCGTCTTTAAATTGTATCAAAACTAAAATTGCCGTCACGAAATCTTGCAAACCGGTTTTTTCGGTTAAATGACTCACAAAATGTTCACTCAAAGTTGAATTAATCAATTTCATGCTTGACCAACATTATTTTTCATATGAAAACAGAATAAAATGCAATGACGTATAAATGTCGCTTATCGACATCCATCTCTTAACCCTTTTACAGTTTAATTTTGGTTCGAAAAACTCTTTCTTCCTGCTTAACTATTTTTCAGCAAAGACGATAAAACAAGTTAATTGTGAATTAAAATAAATAACGAATGAATATATTAAAGTTCGCCAAGTCTAGGCCGCATATTCTTGAAAGTCAATCAAATAAAATCGTCGACGATTTTCTGTCAGAATACGATGCTACTGAAGTTATTCGAAAATTTCAGCCGAAAAAACCTGCATTATCTACATATTTTGTATCAGGTGGTAGTACAAAATTCTGTTGATATTAGTCGAAAATTACATTCTAAAGAAGTTAGCACCCGACCAAATGGCACAGTGGTTAAAGCTTTGGCGTTTGGATCGAGAGGTACCGGGTTCGAATCCCGATAGGGGTAGGATGCAAAGGGAATTTTCATCAACAAATTACGATTTGGGATGAGAAGGAACGCATCTATGACCCCCTGTCGGAGTGCGGGGCTCACGGGCCGACCCATCTTCCATGCCAGTATAGGCTGGCATGGAGCTATGCAATGTGCAGATGGTAATAAAATCGAACCTATATTCGTACGTCCTCGAATTGCCCAATACAGGCGTAAAAGGTAAGGACGTAAATAAGCGAACCAAGAAAGAGTAGGGAGAGCTTCGGCCCCAGAACAAATCAGGGAAAATAAAAAAATAAAAAGAAGTTAGCAGTAAATTTTCGCCGAAAAATTTTTCAAAAATCTTTTAAAAAATTTTAAAAGGCCTATGAACTAGGCCAAGTTAGTCCAATTCGTAAAGTGCTGGATCCCATATAATTTTTCGTATTATGGACCAATGAATTTGGGTTGTGACACTAATTTGTGCCAAAAATCAGGCCATATTTTATGTAGCATCATAGTGAAATAAATTAAAAGCTGGACACATGTTTAGTGGTAATTTGTACTGAGTGAAGTTAGACCAATTCGTAAACTGCTGGATCCCGAATTTTTAATTTGTCATGTTAGGGCTCCTGGCCTCCGTAAAATGATCACCAATTAGGATAATACTTTGCTCGTGCAGCATTTGTTTAAGCTTTATAAGAATAATTTTTCCAAAGAGCTTTGGCAGAGTTGGCAGTAAACTTGGGCTTTACCTGGTTTATGTATCATTATGATCTGTGAAATTTTCCAAGTTTCAGGAAAATACCCAGTTTTTATTACATCATTGAAAATGTATGTTATTAATTTGATACATATATCTGGAAGTTCTATAAGTATTTTACCACTAATTAGATCATATCCAGGTGCCTTTTTGGGGTTTATATGTTCGCTGATCATCGTTTTTCCTTCACATTTGAATTTAATTGGTTGAAATTCTGAAGCATTAACTTCTTCAGGCAGCAATTCCGAGTGTCCATTAATTTCGTTCGGAGTAAATACTTTAATTAAATGTTGGGCGAATACATTTGATTTTCCTGCATCGCTTCTTGCTCAGTTTTCATCGGGAAGGCGAATCGGAGGACATGATTGAGTAGGCCGTTTCATGTTTTTTGTGGCTTTCCAAAGTGAGTAATCTGTACAGGGAGTAACTTCTGATGCTGTAAGTTTACTTAGATAATAGATAGCTATTATTTTGTAAAAATCCTTACAAAAGCTTAAAAGTGTATATACACAAATAACCTGATTAATTTTACCTACACTATTCATGTGTAGTAATGATCAATAGTAAATGACAAGGCATCGTAGTGATGTTTACGCTTAATGGTATATAGGATCATGTTAATTAGACAATTTTTAATGTTTTCTAGAAGCCAACATATTTATGCGGTGAGGCAGTCACAGATTTTTTTAGATGTTTTCAATTTTAAAATTAGAATTAAGAATTATTTGAATTCAATTTATTTCTTAACAAATCTAGTTTTGTTAAAAGAACAGTGATTCAGCAAAATTACCATCATCGGTCTCTCTCTATTTTTATATGTTAGCAAATTAGTAAAACCGTCAAAATTTTCAAAACAATCCCTTGATTTTTACTATCCCTACGGCCTAAATAACTGAAAATAGCGATTATTTATTATCAGTGCAGACCAACCTAATACACGCATCCTTGATCAGAAACTTGTACTCAGTATATACCGTCAAGCGTAGAGATCTCTACGCCATCTTGTCATTGACCTTCGAACCGCCACTACACTTTTTACTATAGCAAAATTTTAAAATTAAAATAATCTAGAACTACCCATCGCATAAACATGTTGGTTTCTAGAAAATATACTGAAAGGTTATGGCTCATTGTTGTGGCTAAATTAGCTTGCCATTGTGAACTTATTTTTGTTAGCATTTTATTTCGTTTTACAAAACAAGTTTTTTTGAAAGTGTAGGTTTCACTTTGTGGGCTGTTGTAAAGTTTTTTGTCATTTTTAGTTTGTCGGAAACTTCACTATAGTTAGATAATATTGAATCCCCTCATCATGTTCTTTTGTTAGTGCTGCTTTCAGGTTTTTCATTTCAGGTTTGTGCTCAGGTTTGAGCTTTATTTAATTTTGATTTAAGTCCAGGTGATCTATGTAACTGTCATTGCCTGCGCAGTATGCGTTTGCTCTTTAAGCGCTAATGTCCTCGTTAGGTGTTGTACTGCTTCATCAATCTCATTAAGTGGGATGCATAATGAGCACCCTCTTGTCACTGCAGATTCGAATTGAGACCAATTAGTGTGTCGGTTCGTTAAAAAAATAGTTCATTCTGCATTTAAAACTTGTGTGTTTAATATTATTAAAACCGGGGAGTGGTCAGATGATAGTTCGTAACATAAGTTCTAGCAATTCTCTTTGTTACACAGAAGTTGATTAAATCGGAAAATTTTCGTCTATCGGTTGGCCAATATGTTGGTCTGCCGCCAGAAATATGATCTAGTTGTCATTCCTGCATACATTCCCACAGCCGCTTGCCTTTCGGTGATGTTAGTCGTGAACCCCATTGAATGTGTTTGGAGTTAAAATCTCCTCCTGCAAGGAATTTAATTCCCAATGTTTTGAAATAATTTGCAAATTGTTGCTGCAGATATGGTGCAAGTACCGGGCCATTCTTCTAAGCAGATGCTCGTTGCCTGTCTCGCGATATTTTTCCAGTTCATGGTGTCTTATACGATCTCTAATAATAATTGCTAATCCCCCACGAGGTTTCCCGTTAGGGCACTGCGTATTGCAAATTTTATAACCATTAAATTTTACAGAGGTCATTTGTGTAAAATGTGTCTTAGAGACCATCATGATGTCAATGTTGGGTTCATCAAGAAAATGCTGTACTTCCAAATTATGTTGCGCTAGCCCATTGGCATTCCAAGGCTAATTTAAATTCAATCATCTTATATTTTGATTATACGTTAGTTGCATCAATTAATAATTTCCATAAATTGGTTCATTGTTTCGTTGAGGGTACTTATTATTTTATAGATTCTCTGATCATCATTCTGAGGTTTATTTGTTTTATTTCGCACGTTACCCGCAACCACCTCTGAGTATGATGTTTCTGTGTTAATGATTGCAGAAATAATTTTCTCATTGTTTGGGCGTTTATGTATTTGATTGATAGCTCGTTGCTCAATTCGTTGCCTTGGTGTCATTTTTTTATTAACTCCTTATATACAATGCATCGTCTGTAATGTATAGTTATAGGTATACTTTTCCCCACAATTGCTGCACTTCTTTACTTCAGGTTTGGTTTTGTCTAAATCACACTCGCTGGTTTTGTGCATGTTGCCGCATATCACGCAGACAGCTGGCAGTTTGTAATAGTTTCGAGAATGCCCAAATTCTTGGCAATTGGTGCATTGATAGACGGACTTACGTTTGTGTGGCTCTTTCACTACCACCCTTCTATACAACAGGTAGTAGACTTAGTTTAGACCAAGAACAGGTGCTAACTCTTCAATACAATACTTAGAGTCTCATATTGTAGATTTCGTGTATCCCTCCATTTTTGATGCTTCAAGTTCCAGCTCAAATTTGAACATTGGTTGAGGGATTTTCTAACGATTAATAATGTTCATAACGCTTCCTATATTGAAGCCCTTGGCAATGAGTTCTTCACGTATCTCTTTCGAAATACGATCCCTTTTATTACTACTGTTAGTCCTCTCGAACTTTTCAATCTGTATGTGTAAAAGTATTTATTAGCGGCTTCTAAGATGGCAACACTTTTGCGATATGCTTCGATGCTCAAGGCTTGAATTCTAGTTTCACGGATATTGCCTTGTTTAATTGGATCCATGAAAAACTCTAGCCTCTTCTCGAGTTTCCTCCTCGTTATTACTTTTATTTCAACACAGAGGCTGGAAACGGCTACCAGTTGTTACCCCTGCTCTTAGTTTTAGAGTTTTTGTTACAGTTTGCACTGGAGACTTGGGATTACGTTTACGTTTGGATGTTGGATGTTTGCATTAATGAATTCAAAACAGCATCCGCTTCATTGACATTGCTGTTATCCATTATAGCGATGTCGCTTGGTACAATATTGTTACCTACCACAATATTTGATGTTGCAGCATTTTTTATTGTTTATGAACCGCTTACACTTTTTTGAGTTGCATTTTTATTTATGCCAAAGGTCGATGGCACTGCATTGATTTATTTCACTTAAATTTATAACGGATTGCGATCCTTATTGTTTTATTTTGCTTGGAAAAAATAAACCCATTGTCACATTCCGCAAATTCTGCACTTAAAGTTTGTTTAATTTTTTTAAATGTTCACTTGTAATTTAACACACAGAACTAGCTGCATTCATCGATTTTATGTCCGTACCTCACCACGATTTAAATCGATTTCTGTATGAAATGGAATAATGTCTTCATCGAGTACTGGTTTAGATGAGTCCCAAGTGCTTCACATGCATGAACTGCTTTTTAGAGTTCTTCATTTTTTTCTATAAAATTGAAAATTCTCCTTTTATCTTGTAAATTCCTTTTTTTTCTCTTAATTTTTGCTTCTTCTACTGAAATATATTTTCAGTTGAAAATCTTGACGATCTTGGTAATTTGGTTCAACCAAATGGATTAAATAAGCAATGATTGGCCTACCATATAATCCATTGGGCTACCCTCCGCAGAGTATGGATTTGCGACCTTTGTTGCTATACCACCTGAGCTATAATATTCCGTGTTTGTTGTTATGCCTTGTCATTTAGCCATGCTTACGCGGCTATCTAGGTATACACAGAGACAGGCGAAGTCCCCTGGATACCCTATGCTGAGGCTTAGAACAAAATTGGTTTATCTTCAAACTAAACGAGTTATTTTAATTTCGAGGAACCTGATCTTTTATAGCGTACTCCAGTAGCGATGATGAGTAATGTTTGTGTCACAGCAGCAAAATTACGGCGTTATTCATAATAGTCGTATACACCATACTGTACTATAATTATATTTATAACAAAATCACATAAACTTCTTTAAATTGAAAACAACGAAACTCTGTTATTGATATAATCCATTTCGTACAAAATGTTAACATATTTGCATGTAAATCCGTTAAAGTTCATATAAATTTGTGATATATGCCCTAAAGTACTAATAATTTTGAATTGAAACAAAACTCAAAACACAAATTACTCTTCAAAAAAATACTACAAATATTATTTATTAGAAGAAAATTCGATTTTATTATAGACATTTCAAAATTTATATTCTTTTCTATTCAACCTCAATCAATTCAACTATCAAAATAATAAATAAAAGTTTATTTTTGTCGATTCCATTATCATTTTCCTATACTCGTACTCAAGTTTCCGTTTTCCCTCTTTTGGTTTTCATCATTTTATTTATACCCGTACCACTTCTACCTTTCTGCTTACACGATTTCTAGATGTATAAGAGGATATACGAGTATTCTGTTTCATTCTAGTGTACTCGTATGTTATGAAAGTAGATTATATTTGTTTTGAAAATATAAATAAATGAAGAAATAAGACATTACGGGGTTCATTTGCCATATTATGTTACCGTACTCCATATAGGTAGTAGAATAAATGTCATCTACTTTAAGGAAAATTAAAATTGTGTACTGAATTTATGACAGGATTATGACAATGGATTTTTTACGTTTAACTTAAATGATATTTAAGTAATTTGAAAAAATTGTGCAGGTTGAATATATTAGAGGTTAGTGTATTCCACAAGGTTTTCTACGAGTATATCTTGCTTATAGCTTTAAAAATAAATTCAAACATTTCTGGTTCTTTGCAAACTCCTTTTAAAATGTCGCATGCCAATTTGATCATGTGGTGCTTAAATTTAACGACTAATTCAAGTACTTAGTGTTGCAGATATTGCTATCTTTGTTCGGTATTTCTTCGGTTGCTAGAATTAATATCCATCCGCCGATTATGACTCCGGCGCGACAACCGGTTTGTCTTGATGTCCATTAGATTTTTATTCAGATAAAGATTATTAAATTGATTGATTGATTGATTGGACTGTAAGACCAAGTACTGGACAAGTGTCCCGGATAACGCCGGGCTTATTCCCACAGCCCGTCCACACAAAACAACAGGAAGGATAGGAAAGGTTTTCTTTTTTTTTTTTGGGACAGAACGACCCGGTTTCAGGGCAGGATGAAGGCAGAATGAAGGCCCAATAGGTCCAATGGACAATGATGGCACTGGTCTTCAGCAATTGCCTCTCCAAATCAGCAACCCGAGAACAAAACACCATTATTTCACACACATCTGGAAACCTCCTGAAATTCAATTCTGCATTAATACCTTCCGGCCTCCTAAACAAAACTGATTCAGTTAACCCGGTTACATACACCTAGACAAAGTCGACAGCCAGTAACACAATGGCAATACAATTCTAATCCACACCCTCGGCAACCACTTCAAAAATACAAAGAAATATAATTTCACAAGCATCTGCAGGTTTCCCGAAATCCAAGACCAAACCAATATCTTCCTGCTATCCAAATCATATACAAATTTATTAATTTAATTCTCTCCTCCTGCAACTCCACAGCCCACAACAGAATTTCCCGAAACCACAGCCAATTGATTATTCAGGACAATGTACGATATAACAAAACTAACCTGAATAAAATATTTTTTTTTTTTTTGTTTTTTGTTTTTATTCTTTGCAATCTTTTCTGGCGCCGAAGCACTCCTAACTCTTTCGCAGTTCGCTTATTTACGTCCTTACCTTACGCAATTGTCTACCAAATCGAGGACGTACGGATATAGGTCCGATTTGTTACCATCTGCACATTGCATAGCTCCATGCCAGCCTATACTGGCATGAAATATGGGTCGGCCCATGTGTTCTGCACTCCGACAGGGGGTCATAGATGTGTTCCTTCTCATCACAAATCGTAATTTGATGATGAAAATTCCCTTTGCATCCTGCCCCTATCGGGATTCGAACCCGGTACCTCCCGATCCAAACGCCAAAGCTTTAACCACTATGCCATTTGGTCGGTACCTGAATAAAATAAATGTAAAGTAATGATTAGTATCAACTAAACCAACTTGGCCCTCTTAAAACAAACAAAAGTAAAATAAAATAAATCGAATTCAAACACTGTAGCATCAAAGCAGGAAAGACACGCACCGCCTTCCCAACCTCCAAGTCCGCTGACTTGATGGATCCACTTATAAAAAAATATCCATGAAAGTCACCCGTCCTTGCCATCCCTAATCTAATACAGACACGCTTATCCACAAAAATAGAAAATGACCAAACTGGTTCCTAAAACAGCCAATCTGGAATCTGTAAGGTAATGTACCAATACTGAATGCCCTTCACAGCTTTAGAATCCCCCAAATTAAACCAAAACCAAATAAAACCATTAAAGCAATCAGGAATCTGTAAGATGACAAAACTAACAATAAGCAGCCAGCACATCTGTAGGATCCACGACAATCAAACAACCCAATGAATTGTTCAATGCTTTAATTATAAAATAAAAAATTCAGAAATTATTAAAATAAGATATTAAAAATTAATCCACGACAGCTAACTATTGTATATATCTACGAGTACATATTACAAACAAATTATAAATCATATAATCGACATACGTCGATAATCATTCATCCAACCCAGAACAAGTTAACCAAAACCTTCACCAATTCACAGCCCTCCAAATAACCCAGAAAACAATTCAATTAAAAAAGTGCATGATCCGTAAAAACTATCTAAGTACAGCAAACTGCATCCAAAAATACACTTTGACTGCATCCCAAACTCACTCCACAGCCTCCAAGCTATCTGTAATTCCAAAAATTCAAATATTCGCTGAAATAGCAAAATTACAAAGTTAAACCAACAATTCCAAATCGATCACAGCCGCCCACCTACACATGTCCCAAACTGGAGAAATCCATCAAGTTACCATTATCACGTCCAAAACAAGAATAATAAGAAATTTAAGAATTTTAATTTTAATTTTACACTAAAACCTAAAAATCTAATTAAGAAATTATTAATTTATATTTCTACAAGAATCTATATGTACGAGAAAATATGAATGAGATAATAAATTTTCTGCGGAACCAATCTACCGTGTAAATCGGAGGATGGGTGTATATGAATGAATGAATCCATCTGTCAAGGAGAAAGGAATAATACGGAATAAACCACGATCATGCTTGTTTAGTTTTTATCCAAAGATAAAGATTATTAAATGGTAAAATATCTTCTGAAGAAAAATCACCGCAAAACCGTCAAGAATGCCTCGCTAGTCTTACGACTCAGCAACTCTAAATGCACCAATGATCCTTCAAGCCTTTTAATCGTACATTATCCGATACGTTTTAATAGGTTTAGCAACGCACAAACTTCCTAGTTCTTAATGGACCAGCATAATTCACCGTTGTTGTAATGAACGGTCGATGAGACCTTATGTTGCAGAGATGACCCCTGATCTATTGCTGTTGTTGCGCCTTTAATCGAAAACTGTGTGAAGTGGATTCCCACGTCCTTTTCGAATTCTATGTGTTCATCGTAGTAAATAGCAATTTTGATTTAGAGTTGAAATTAAAAGTTTATGTATAGTTGTTTGAGATGTTCGCCTATAATAATCAAGGTTATTTTTCGATGTAGTACTAGAAGTTCCACTGAATGCTTTGCATTATACGGAACATTTGCATTACACAAACTTTATCTATCAATGGAAAAAGTGATATTTGTGTTGAATCTCAATCGAGTGGTGCTTCGTTCGCACGAGCGTTATGTTCGCTGCACCTATTTTGATTTAACAATTAAAAATTTAAAAAATAATTCTTAAGGATAATAATTTTGAAGTTGATGGAGTTGTTAGATAAATTAAAGTCAAATAGGTCGTCGACGATGTTGAAAGATTTAGACGACCAATGGGGTTATTTTCTCCATAGTTTGTGGAATGGTGTTCTAGTGCTAAAAACTCATGGTTTCGAAATGGTCTGTACTGCACATGAATTGATTTGTTTTCCAAAATGTATGCTGAATCAATGTGACCAAGCACAACGTTACCAATGAAAGCCGCACCTAAGAGAAGTCGTCTATTTTCAAGCGTGCATAATTTGTAATTCGTGCATCTCGTTGAGTACGGAGGTAAACGAACCACATTTTCATGAAATGGTAAATTGTGGTCGTCGTAATACTCCCAATCACTTTTCTTTAACAAGAAAATCAGAAACTTATTTTGAATGCTTTCAATTTGATTAACATGTACAGCATAGTCTGGGTTCCAGACCCATACAGCGTATTCCAGTTGCGATCGAACGTAAGCGAAATAGAGTGAACATAAGGTTTGAATATCTTTAAATTCACCATAAATTATATTCGTCCATCTTTTCACAAATCCAAACATGGCATTCGCTTTCGCAATACGATTTTCAATATGCCTGTTGAAACTGACATTTTCGACAATGTAACACCTAGATCTATGATCTCGTTGACTCTTTGCAATACTTCGTTGTTGACTTTGTAGCAAGTAATTAGCGGATTCCTCTTACGATGGAAAGACATGATTTTATATTTCTTAATATTTAAGTAAAGCGAGTTTCGATCACACCACTCACTTAATCTATCGATGTCTTCTTGAAGTTTCTTCGTATCTAGCATTCCATTAATAGTTCGAAAAATGTTCACGTCATCAGAAAATATGTGCACGTTTGAATTTTTGATTGTCTCGATTATTTGATCTATGAAAACAATAAATACCCACGGCTCGATGTGAGATGGTTGGGAAACATCAAACGTAACTTTAATAACGTTTGATTTCTAATTTCCCATTATGACCAATTGTCACCAGTTTGGTAGATAAGACCTAAACCAATTTATCTAATCGAGTGAAAACCTAAATGCGAATAAATTCTGTAGTGCTTTTTGATGGCAGATGGAATCAAATGCTTTACTCATTTACTCGCTATTCACGAAATCCATGTACGCTACATCAACTTGATAATGGTTTTCTATCTCATTAATTCAACCAGAGTAGTTGATGTGGATCGGCCAGGCATAAACCCATGCTGGTTTATTAATATATGGTGTGCAATTGTGGATTTAAAATTGTTGCATAATACTAATTCAAACAATTTTGGAATTGATGATGTAGTTTTCCAGTTTTAAAAATTGGTGTAATTTTTGAAATTTTCCATTTTTCGGGAAATACCCCGGTGTTTAAGGAGTAGTTGAATAGGTAACGTAATGGAAGTGCTAAAATGTCAACGTACTCCCTTCAGAATAGAAGAGTGTATATTATCAAGACCACAACCGTCTCCAAATCCCTTTAGAGCCGACAAAATGTTGTCCTCAAAATAACAGGAGGAGTTATTGGTACGCTGTTATTGCTGGGTTGTTCGTACAATCCTATATCTTTGGAGTTTTGGTTCGCTATATATTTGTGAGCATTTTAAACCCTTGAATTCTCTATTAGGTAACATATTTCGAAATAGTAATTGAATTTTGGCAAATATTATTTTAGAAACATTTTTAACATTGTTTGATAAATTCTTCCAGAGCAGCCAGTCGTGAAACACAATCAGCCGGATTGTCAGACGATGCTATATTACTCCATCGACTGCTATTAGTGTATTGCAACTTTAATGAGACTCATGATAATATCTAATTCGGCACAATTTATGGATCGGTCCACAGTCAATAGTTAACAGCTAATTTACCTATTTACATTTTCAAAAATGAAAGCATTTCATAATAAGCATTTCATAATTTCCCCTTTTTCATAATTAGCAACACTGCGGCACGAAGTTTCAGCCGAGGAATAAACACAGTCTGTTTATTTATATTCATTTATTTTTAATTTTAACATTAATTTTTATATATTATTAAATTATTAATGATATATAAAAATTAAAGTTATTTTATTATTTTAAAAAATCATTAAACTGAGAATGACTACTAGTGGATTTAATGTCCTTTAAAAGTTCGTCATTCACACTTTTATGTACAAAACATATACAGCAAATAGTGCCATAGTGACTAAAACTACATTACGCATAATAAAAAACAAAATTCAAATACATAACAATTAATATAATTTAATTTAATTAATTAAGAATGAATGGCATTATAAATCACAAATAATCTTTAACTGCTGACAACTGATGAGATTTTATGATTCGTTTAAACATAAAAATATGTACAGTGCTCTTAATATGTTCAGGTAAGTTAATATAAATATATGGCCCAATAAATGTTAATGATTTTCTGCCAAATTCCGTTCTAATTTGGGGGCACTTCAACTGACTAGAATTTCTGGTTGAATAGCCATGATCTAGAAATTCGAATTGTATAGTCGAAATTAATGATGGGATGTGTAGAGAATTAAACATGTAGATCGACACATACATCTCAAAAATTGCTTTAATTGGGAGAATGCCTATAGCAATAGTTCGATAGAGCTCCACAGTCGGAAATAGGTGAGGCAGTTTATACATTGCTTTACAGCACCTATTTTATAAAATTTGTAATTTTATAAAACTCTTTAACAGCAGAACCAAAGGTAGAAGAAGCGTATGAGAATCGGGTATGAATAAATGAGAAATAAATTTTTTTTAATACATGTACTGGAACAAAATCAGCTAATTTTCTAATCAAGCAAATAAATGGGCAACCTTTAATACAAATAGAATTAATATGGTCCTCCCACGTCATATGCTTGTTGAATATTATTCCAAGGTACTTGAATTTGTCCACACGCTCTATGGTACATTTTACCACTTAAAGTGGTGGTAAATTAATGTATTGCAGGCGTGGGGAGTGAAAAATTAAATATTTCGTTTTATTAAAATTAACTGATATTTTGTTTAAGTGAAGAAAATCCAAAAGTAAAATAATATCATCCCTCATATGTGACATTGTTACCTAACAATCTCTGGATTCATAGAACAGGGCCGTATCGTCAGCAAACATTCTAACATGACTCGTGAGCGGTAAATTGGCCATATCATTTACGTAGATTAGAAATAATAGCGGGCCAAGGACACTCCCTTGAGGAACACCACAGTTCACACCTAAAGAGGAGTTTTTTACACCATTTAGAATCACAATCTGCTTTCGATTACTAAGGTAGCTTGCTAACAGTTTGTATGATAGGCCACGGAAGCCATAAATTTGTAATTTTTGAAGAAGTAAACTGTGATCTATACAATCAAAAGCTTTACGAAGATCAAGAAATAAGCCACAGATAGTTTTGCCTGTCAAAATTACGATAGATCAAATCAGTAATGTCTGTTAAGGCCAAATCTGTACCAGAAGGTTGTCGAAATCCATTCTGGCGAGAATAGCAAAAATTAGATTTATACAGGGAGTCGATCATCCTGTTAGCAATAATTTTTTCTAAAGTGTTGTCAAACACCGACAAAACTGAAATTGGACGATAATTATTAACTAGTTTAGAATTTCCAGACTTAAAGATAGGTGTCACTTTAGCAGTTTTAAGACAATCGGGGTAAACACCGGTTACTAAAACCACATTAAATAGATCTAATAATTGTGAAAAAATGGCAAATAATTCTTCAGAACCACATTACGAATGTTATCATAACCACCACCCTTTGTATTTGAGATTTGAAATTAAACTCGATATTTCGCTGCAGGAAGTGGGCGATAAGAAACACGAATTAATACTACACAACTTAGTATGAAATTTATTTAAATCATCTGAGCCTGGACTAGAACTACTTGCTGATACAGAAGAATCAACAGAATTAACAAAACTGCGATTAAATATATTAACAATAGCAGTAGGATCATGATACTCAACATCATTACAAATAACGGAGTGGATCCTATTATTAGAGTTATTTACCATGAACTGATTTAATTGTTTCCAAATTTCTTTTTGGCTCAAATTATTAAATTAATTGTCAAAATAATGCTTCTTTGCAAAATATTTTCCGTTTTTGATCTTCCTATTTAGCAAATCTAATTTATGTTTTAGTTCTAAATTAGTACTGTTCCTTTTAAAACGTTTCAACATCCGGTTTTTAAGTTTAATTAATTCCCAGAGATCAAGAGCAATCCAAGGACAAACACTTGCATTTTTCATTTTTACGTGTACTTCCTTCAATGCAGAAAACTGTAGAACAAGTTTATTATACATATCAAAAATCCGTTCTAGAGTAGACTCAGGATTTCTAACGTCAAACACGGTAATCATTAAAAAATATTCAAAGGACTCATTAACCTTTTTGTGATTAACGTATCTCTTCGTTAGTGTCCGAGTACAATATTTAGGCTTGAAGCGAAATTTTGAGAGTACAAAACTATGATCACTTATGTCGGCTTCAATGGTAAAATTCTGAACTTGCTCAATATTATGAAAACTGCTAACAGAGCGGTCTAAAATATTACGGCTCAGTGGTCTGGTAAAGAAATTGTTTTTTACAATCATACCATGAGAGAGCAAGGTTGCGTTATAGTCTGAGATTAAGTTAGAACTTTTATTAACAAGTATGTTCATGTCACCAACTAAAATAAAATCGTGTGTAGATTTATGGTTTCTGAGAAGTTCTTCTAAAAAATCAAGAAACGATGCTGGGTCAGAATTAGGCGGTCTATATATTCCGCATACCTTCGTTAGATTAAACTGCAAAAGTTGAATGCATTTGTATTGGAATGTTAAAGAACCGTCATCCATAATTTTCATGGTGAACGGAAAATCATTCCTAATGAACATAGCAATACCACCACCCGTTCTATCATCCCTACAAGTGAAAATACTTAAGTAATCTCTAAAATTATAAGAAAATTTATTTGAACTTTGAACAAATGTTTCCGAAACTACTACAATATGTATATCCGTTTTGATATACTGACTTGACTCTCTATAAAAAGTAATAAATTATCGAATTATAATTAATATTCATACCCCAAATATTTATTTGAAGTATATTTAAATTAATAGAATTTGAACGCGATACATCAATATTTGCCGAATAATCATTAACACTTTCCAAATAAAGGTTATGGCACTTATATTTTAATGATTTAAAGCTCATAACCACAACAATAATTTAAACTTATAACCATCAGAAGAATAATAACAAGGGATATGATAAAAAAACATAGAATCATTACCAGAAGATTAATATTAATAAAAACATTACACAAATAATTATTAATAGGGAAAAAATCCATCTTAATGGCATATTGAAATAATATAATGATAATTACTGCACAGAGAAAATTTGCATTGTATATCAATATTCCGTGGGTGATAAAATAAAATATTGTAGTGTGTTATGTACTTTAAATATGCTGAATTCTTATTAAGCGTTTAAAAAATAAACAAAAACTGAATAATATGATTAACATTGAGTACAATCGGGGATAAACATAAGTAATAACAAACAAATAAACGTTTACAGCTAGACCCGTACACAAAAGATTTTAGAAAAACCAAAATAAAATTTAAATAGTGCTGAATTGAGTATAAAATGTCAATATTTAGATAAACAAATACATAATTAAAATTTAACAGTGACATGTCAAAAGTGTTAACTTTTAAAAATTGAAATAAAAGTGTAATAATTAAAGTTTAGAAGAATACAATTAAATAAAAAGATTAATAATAAGACAATATTTACTCTAATACTGGTGGGGTTAGATGACATCCTGTGGTGATGTGGTTGTTGGAGTGAGTATCACTGTTGGAGTGTTAATTGGTGCAACGATTTTCTTTGCAGTAATCAAAACTATCTTCTACCAATCTACCTTTTTCACTCGACTGTAAATCAAAGCCAACTCAGAATGTACTCCGTATGACTGTGTTATCAACCACAACCTTCCGTATGGAATTATCACGAAATTAGCTGGTCCAAAAACTGGATGTCCAAATAATTCTCAAACTTGTAAAATTAAAAGTTGACCTCCGAAGCCAAGAACTACAATGAAATTTGTTTCTAAAGTGAGTGAGTGAAATTTCATGACCAATCATTATGGAATTTGGTTTTTAGGTTGATTTTGAATTCAAGAATAAATTTCAGATGAAATTTTGGTATCTGCCGATGTTTAGACGATTATACTGAATTCCAATACATTTTGAAAGCAGCATAGTTGGGTAGAATTCTTTAGATCTTTAACGAATACTTGTGAAATTTGGAGCGTAGAGGTCTATCAATCACCTTGAACGTATGCTGGTGTCACAAGTATGATTTAAATGGAAAGTATTGGAATTTTTATAAGTATATATAAATATGAATAGGATGAATCTTTGCGAGACACAACCAAGTCTGATTAAATTTCTGTATGGTGGTCAGATCCAATATATTTGGAGGCGATTGAGGTACTGAGCCCGTGCCGTTTTGACGTGAAAATATCTCACATATTTAATTAATATTAACAACTAATTAAAAATCCCCTGGAGCTTTAGAATTACACTTACAAAGGCTTAAGTATAAAATACGATATCACACTTAATACATACTCGTATACAAAAATAGTCTGATCCGGCAAAAGACTTAAAAACGGAAACCTATCTATAAATCATTAATCAAATTTAAATCGAAATTCGTCTGTAATAAAAACATTTGATTTTGATTTTCTGAAAGAAAACCCACTGTAACCATCTTAAGAAAAAATTACCCTATATTTTCATCTCTCATCTGATAATGTATAGGTATATATGTATATTGTGTATATATGGCGTAGTATAACATGGAAAAACGTAACAGGAAAAAGATATCTCTTATATCGATCTTGTGTTTCGTTTTTCATTTTCCCCATTTTTTCAGCTTTTCTTTGACAATAAATAAAGTATGTATAAAAAATAAAAATTACAAAAAATGTCTACCTATGTATATAAAAAACCACACCCATTCAATTTGCACATCATATAGAATATTCCTTTTTTAAATACAAAATAAAAATTCTAACACTTCAAGAATGAAAATTTTAAATAAATAAAAAGGAAAATTTTCTTTTATATGTACCGTACGAACCATAAAAAGAATATAAAAAAATTTTCAACTTAAAGACATGAGCATAAAGAAAGCAAAATAACAAGAGCCGAACAGAGAGTCGAGATGGAATTAAATTAATTTGTGCTTTCTTATTTTTTATAGCTGTACGTATACCTGAGAAGTTTGTAGATCTGTATATTAAACGTATACCAAATAGAATTGAATGAGATGAAAGAAGGAAGTTTTTTTTGTGTTACACGCACGCTTTATTATCGAAATGAAAAACTAAGTTAATTATATACATTTTGTTATAAGACAATAGCACTTCTGAAAAGTTTAATTATCGCTTACAATTTTATAAAAATGTTTAAATCCACTTTGTATGTGTGTCATGTAACGTGTGTCTGAAAAGCACATACATATTTTATGCTATAGCAGATGTGCTTAATTATTCACATGCTCGTACATTCATATTTTATTTAAATCATTTATACTCGAATTTATATCTACATACACTTATATACATATAAAGTGCAAATATTGAAAAGTCACAATTTAATAAAAAATATTTTTTAAAAATAATTTACAAAACGGAAAAATTATTATAACAGCAGAAACAACAATAACAACAACATGTTATACGTTTGCGAACAACCCAAAATCTAAAAGACAAACAAAATATAAAACAAATCTACGAGCAAGCAGGCAACACAACAAAAATGTTAAACCAGACAACCAGAAATCATTTCAATTTAAACTTAATATTTATTTCAAAATAAATTTTTTTATCCTTAAAAGTGCTAAACAAGCAATATTTTTTATAAATGTATTTAATTAAAGCCATCTAAGTTAATAAAGCCTCAATATTCGACGCAATTTTTTACAAAGCCGGAAATAAAGGTTTTACAAATTGTAATTTTCATAATACAAATGAAGATTTTGGCTTTGTGTAGATTTAACCTACTAATTAATAAAATAAATAATAAAATAAATGAAAAGTGTTTTATAATTTTGAAATATTGTTTTACAAAATTGCGAGTAAATCGTGTTACTATTCTCCAGCAGAACCCATTATTAGCCGTCTCCAAGCAATTTATTGAACTTTAAATATAAAAAATACAGTGCTGGGAAAACAATTGGGCAAACATATTTTATTGCAAATTGGAATCAATTGGCTTATTGTTTCATTTTAAATACATGTATGGCGTAATTTTTTGAAAAAGAATGCAATTTAGGGGCAAAAGCCCGAAAAATGCCAGAATATTCAAAATACATTGATTGGAGTTAAAGTAATGGAATAAATTAAACACATATTTTTTAATGTTTTTTTTTTGTTTTTTATTGATTTATAGAAGTTCTATCTTTAATAATAATATTTTGTTGGACCGCCTTTTGTTTTTATTACAACGGTACAACCCCGCAACTGATGTGCAAAAAATTGGCCAAGCAATTATTATTTTACGCCTACCGTTCTTGGCCGTCATTAGGGTGCAAATAATACATATTTTGTAGGGTTAAGTTATTCTGTAAGTGACCTTAGTCAAATAAAGAATAAAGTGCAATTTTAGTTAAAAAATGGGAAAAGTTAATGAGCAGTGTAAAAGCAATATGTTGGTTTTGGTGCGACAAAATTTAACCACGCGGGAAGTAGCAGAAAGATTAAACATTCCTAAAAGTACTGTCACGTGGAATATTAAAAAAATGCGAGAGATGGGCAGTACATAAAGAAAGAAAGGCTCTGGAAGTTTCATAATGTTACAATGTCATCAGAACCGTTTTAAAACTTCATCGGACATAAGTCGGGATGTTGAGCGAGCAACGGGAAAACAAATTTCAGCCAGCTTAGTGAGAAAAAGACTTGTTAAAGCTGGTTTGAGAGCACTTAAACCAGTCCAGAAGCCTGAGTTCACATTACTAGTGAAAAAAAACGTTTTCTATGAAATGATGTGATTTTCTCCGATGAATCGAAATTCAAGCTACATGTTGGAAATGAAAGAATTCTCGTAAGAAGAAAACCGGGCGAGAGGCTTAGCAACGAATGACTTTTAAGACTTCCACCAAAAAATGAAGGAGTTATGGTCTGGGGATGCTTTTCTGGAAATGAAATCGCTAGATTATGCTTGCTTAGTACCAACATTACAGCAGCTGTTTATCTGCAGGTCCTACACAATGAATTTGAGCCTTCTGTGTTAAAATTTTTTGGCGAGACGTGTAACGGAACTATTCGGAAATAATGCCGTTAACAGATGTGGTAGAATCTGGATTCCGTAGCAGCCATTAGCCGGCTAGCTGAAGTCGGCGTGGGAGTGAGTAACGGGAGATTCCACAACAGTATTCAGCTGCTTCCAAAAATAACAACACAAAAAAAAACCAGCAATACTCATTCTTCCCATCCAGACCCCCTTTTAAACCCCTTTTAAAAACCAAGTTTAAATCATTATAAATTCCTTAGTATATTAAGAAAACAGAAAGCGGTGATATTATTAAACAATTTGACAATTAATAATAATCTAAATACTGGTGATAGCAATTTCCGGTAAAGCGCTTCACTGATGGCGATGGTAGATGTACATATACGTCACTTAACAAAATTAAATTATTTTAAAAAAAATATCGCCCATTCTAAAGGCGTATGATTATTAAATTTGGATGCTTCTTGTATGTATGTCCGTAAAAAAAGCGCTTTCCACCCGGAGAGGATGATTCGTTTTGTAAAACCGTATTTTGTTACCCGTTTTGTATAACCCGTATTTTAGCTTAGAAAACCACTCTTATCTCAAGCCTAGGGTGCGAATATAGGTATACACAACGTCACACCACCGTCCTCAAGCCAGCGGAATAAGAGTACACACAATCAAGGTCGCGGATCTTTCCTTCCAATTGCTTATTAACGGAACGGGAGGGCGGTATTCGCTATCAATTACCAAGAGTACTGGTTTTAGGTAGGTTATTCGTTATCCGATCGCGCACTTTATTATCACACTTTAACTAAAAGAGATTATATGAAAAAAATAAACCTCACCTTATAGGAGTTTTTATTTGCGCGTAATTACGTAGACGTCGGTAAACAGACGGAACAGGTTTTACTCGGTAACTGGTGGACTCAGCAAATCAATATACTAGGAAAACACTAAAGTTAATTTATATTCTATTACCGATAAAATACACGTGTAACACAAACCGTCACTTCAATTTTATTTTTCTTTGTCTTGTTTAGGCACTAACTAATTTTAACGTTGAAAGATCAAACACAACTAATTTTCGCATTCGCTCATCATCTATGTACGTTTTCGATGAATCGATTAAATTTGGATGAATTTTATGGCAAGACCATAGAGTGACTTGCACATAATTCATCAACTACATGGTAGATTGAAAATTTGCCTCGATAAGAAAAAAATCGTATTCATGAAACTCTGATCATCGTTTCGTTTCAGTCTTGCAAATTTATTTTTCAAAAGAACAACGCTCCGTGCCATACCGCCAAAGTTGTGAGTTATTAATTTTGAATTGTAGATAGAAAAATTGTCTTTCAGGTAAATATAAATAATTTGTTAAAAACTTGATTTTTTCTTATCTCTTCATTTAAAGGTAACAGAGTACTTCGAAGAAAAAAGTATCAATATGTTGAGCTGGCCCCCGTATAGTCCCCGTCTATAATGAAGCTAGAAGTAGCAAGAAAGCGCTCAGAATCGATTCATACCTCCTACGACTTTCGAAAAATTGATCAAACTCAATGAAGCGGAGGTGCATCGCTGTAATAAAAGGAAATGGCAGTCCAACAAAATGTTAATATTAAAGATAGAACTTCTACGAGTATAAATCAATAAAAAGCAAAAAAAAAATTGAAAAATAGGTGCTTAATTTATTCCATTACTTTAACTCCAATCAACGTATTTTGAATATTTTGGTATTTTTCGAGCTTTTGCCCCTAAATTGCATTTTTTTTTCAAAAAATTACGTCACACACGTATTTAAAATGAAACAATAAGCCAATTGCTTTCAAAAGTTTTGTAATTTTAGCAAAAAAAAAGACTCCAATTTGCAATAAAATATGTTTGGCCAATTTTTTTCCCAGCACTGTACATCGTTAAATGTTTGGATAGACCATTATCGAACCCACTTTTTAAATTGCTAGGTTTCTTTCAGCCAACCATTTCCATTCAGGCACAGTGCGCCACTAGCGTCATATTTTAAAACAAACATTTACCATTGAGGCTTGACACATTATAGAGGACTTTGATTTATTTTAACATGGAGGAAAATTTAACAACAACAAAACAAGGCAAAACAAAAAGTTATCTTCATGTTTTACGAATAAAAACTGAAATATAAAAATTATGGCAAAGATAAACGAATAAAATAACACAGTGGAATATCCTTATTTTGATATTTTCAACGTTCACTCTGTATGTATAGCACACACATATAAAACGTACATATGGATATATTGGATGGGACGAGGTTTTGCTGGGGTGAATTTTATAACATTTACAAAGAATACAAAGCAGCAAATGGATATAATAGGGTGGTGAGTGTTTTCCTTTTTTATCATCCTTTGCCATTTGGATATGTACATACGAGATGTTATAACATACAATATGCATATATACGCTACAATGAGGTAAGTATATCTATAGCGCTTAAATTAACTGAAAAACTATTTTTAAAAATTAAAATGTTTTGAGAAGGGGTGTATCAAGAAAGCGTGGTTCAGGATAATGTAAAATATTTTGGTTCATATAACAAATACGTGTCTAATTCGTTGATAGCGTATAAATGACAACCTGTATTGTAATGAAATCATGACATCCCAAAATACTAAAATATTTGTGTTTTATGGTGATTTCCGTACATGAATAATGAAACTTGAATTTTGTCAGATCTCGATGTACGAATAAGTACAAAATATCAATTTTCCACGACAAAATTAAAAAATAGCAAAACATGGCGGACTACAAATTTGACCTCATCTCTGGGAACAACACGCTCGAGGAAGCATTAGATGCTCAGAACTGTTGGATTCAATTTACGTAAATGGGCTACCAATCACATCGCCCTGATGGAAGCCATATACATGGAAAAACTAAGTTAATTATATACATTTTGTTATAAGACAATAGCACTTCTGAAAAGTTTAATTATCGCTTACAATTTTATAAAAATGTTTAAATCCACTTTGTATGTGTGTCATGTAACGTGTGTCTGAAAAGCACATACATATTTTATGCTATAGCAGATGTGCTTAATTATTCACATGCTCGTACATTCATATTTTATTTAAATCATTTATACTCGAATTTATATCTACATACACTTATATACATATAAAGTGCAAATATTGAAAAGTCACAATTTAATAAAAAATATTTTTTAAAAATAATTTACAAAACGGAAAAATTATTATAACAGCAGAAACAACAATAACAACAACATGTTATACGTTTGCGAACAACCCAAAATCTAAAAGACAAACAAAATATAAAACAAATCTACGAGCAAGCAGGCAACACAACAAAAATGTTAAACCAGACAACCAGAAATCATTTCAATTTAAACTTAATATTTATTTCAAAATAAATTTTTTTATCCTTAAAAGTGCTAAACAAGCAATATTTTTTATAAATGTATTTAATTAAAGCCATCTAAGTTAATAAAGCCTCAATATTCGACGCAATTTTTTACAAAGCCGGAAATAAAGGTTTTACAAATTGTAATTTTCATAATACAAATGAAGATTTTGGCTTTGTGTAGATTTAACCTACTAATTAATAAAATAAATAATAAAATAAATGAAAAGTGTTTTATAATTTTGAAATATTGTTTTACAAAATTGCGAGTAAATCGTGTTACTATTCTCCAGCAGAACCCATTATTAGCCGTCTCCAAGCAATTTATTGAACTTTAAATATAAAAAATACAGTGCTGGGAAAACAATTGGGCAAACATATTTTATTGCAAATTGGAATCAATTGGCTTATTGTTTCATTTTAAATACATGTATGGCGTAATTTTTTGAAAAAGAATGCAATTTAGGGGCAAAAGCCCGAAAAATGCCAGAATATTCAAAATACATTGATTGGAGTTAAAGTAATGGAATAAATTAAACACATATTTTTTAATGTTTTTTTTTTGTTTTTTATTGATTTATAGAAGTTCTATCTTTAATAATAATATTTTGTTGGACCGCCTTTTGTTTTTATTACAACGGTACAACCCCGCAACTGATGTGCAAAAAATTGGCCAAGCAATTATTATTTTACGCCTACCGTTCTTGGCCGTCATTAGGGTGCAAATAATACATATTTTGTAGGGTTAAGTTATTCTGTAAGTGACCTTAGTCAAATAAAGAATAAAGTGCAATTTTAGTTAAAAAATGGGAAAAGTTAATGAGCAGTGTAAAAGCAATATGTTGGTTTTGGTGCGACAAAATTTAACCACGCGGGAAGTAGCAGAAAGATTAAACATTCCTAAAAGTACTGTCACGTGGAATATTAAAAAAATGCGAGAGATGGGCAGTACATAAAGAAAGAAAGGCTCTGGAAGTTTCATAATGTTACAATGTCATCAGAACCGTTTTAAAACTTCATCGGACATAAGTCGGGATGTTGAGCGAGCAACGGGAAAACAAATTTCAGCCAGCTTAGTGAGAAAAAGACTTGTTAAAGCTGGTTTGAGAGCACTTAAACCAGTCCAGAAGCCTGAGTTCACATTACTAGTGAAAAAAAACGTTTTCTATGAAATGATGTGATTTTCTCCGATGAATCGAAATTCAAGCTACATGTTGGAAATGAAAGAATTCTCGTAAGAAGAAAACCGGGCGAGAGGCTTAGCAACGAATGACTTTTAAGACTTCCACCAAAAAATGAAGGAGTTATGGTCTGGGGATGCTTTTCTGGAAATGAAATCGCTAGATTATGCTTGCTTAGTACCAACATTACAGCAGCTGTTTATCTGCAGGTCCTACACAATGAATTTGAGCCTTCTGTGTTAAAATTTTTTGGCGAGACGTGTAACGGAACTATTCGGAAATAATGCCGTTAACAGATGTGGTAGAATCTGGATTCCGTAGCAGCCATTAGCCGGCTAGCTGAAGTCGGCGTGGGAGTGAGTAACGGGAGATTCCACAACAGTATTCAGCTGCTTCCAAAAATAACAACACAAAAAAAAACCAGCAATACTCATTCTTCCCATCCAGACCCCCTTTTAAACCCCTTTTAAAAACCAAGTTTAAATCATTATAAATTCCTTAGTATATTAAGAAAACAGAAAGCGGTGATATTATTAAACAATTTGACAATTAATAATAATCTAAATACTGGTGATAGCAATTTCCGGTAAAGCGCTTCACTGATGGCGATGGTAGATGTACATATACGTCACTTAACAAAATTAAATTATTTTAAAAAAAATATCGCCCATTCTAAAGGCGTATGATTATTAAATTTGGATGCTTCTTGTATGTATGTCCGTAAAAAAAGCGCTTTCCACCCGGAGAGGATGATTCGTTTTGTAAAACCGTATTTTGTTACCCGTTTTGTATAACCCGTATTTTAGCTTAGAAAACCACTCTTATCTCAAGCCTAGGGTGCGAATATAGGTATACACAACGTCACACCACCGTCCTCAAGCCAGCGGAATAAGAGTACACACAATCAAGGTCGCGGATCTTTCCTTCCAATTGCTTATTAACGGAACGGGAGGGCGGTATTCGCTATCAATTACCAAGAGTACTGGTTTTAGGTAGGTTATTCGTTATCCGATCGCGCACTTTATTATCACACTTTAACTAAAAGAGATTATATGAAAAAAATAAACCTCACCTTATAGGAGTTTTTATTTGCGCGTAATTACGTAGACGTCGGTAAACAGACGGAACAGGTTTTACTCGGTAACTGGTGGACTCAGCAAATCAATATACTAGGAAAACACTAAAGTTAATTTATATTCTATTACCGATAAAATACACGTGTAACACAAACCGTCACTTCAATTTTATTTTTCTTTGTCTTGTTTAGGCACTAACTAATTTTAACGTTGAAAGATCAAACACAACTAATTTTCGCATTCGCTCATCATCTATGTACGTTTTCGATGAATCGATTAAATTTGGATGAATTTTATGGCAAGACCATAGAGTGACTTGCACATAATTCATCAACTACATGGTAGATTGAAAATTTGCCTCGATAAGAAAAAAATCGTATTCATGAAACTCTGATCATCGTTTCGTTTCAGTCTTGCAAATTTATTTTTCAAAAGAACAACGCTCCGTGCCATACCGCCAAAGTTGTGAGTTATTAATTTTGAATTGTAGATAGAAAAATTGTCTTTCAGGTAAATATAAATAATTTGTTAAAAACTTGATTTTTTCTTATCTCTTCATTTAAAGGTAACAGAGTACTTCGAAGAAAAAAGTATCAATATGTTGAGCTGGCCCCCGTATAGTCCCCGTCTATAATGAAGCTAGAAGTAGCAAGAAAGCGCTCAGAATCGATTCATACCTCCTACGACTTTCGAAAAATTGATCAAACTCAATGAAGCGGAGGTGCATCGCTGTAATAAAAGGAAATGGCAGTCCAACAAAATGTTAATATTAAAGATAGAACTTCTACGAGTATAAATCAATAAAAAGCAAAAAAAAAATTGAAAAATAGGTGCTTAATTTATTCCATTACTTTAACTCCAATCAACGTATTTTGAATATTTTGGTATTTTTCGAGCTTTTGCCCCTAAATTGCATTTTTTTTTCAAAAAATTACGTCACACACGTATTTAAAATGAAACAATAAGCCAATTGCTTTCAAAAGTTTTGTAATTTTAGCAAAAAAAAAGACTCCAATTTGCAATAAAATATGTTTGGCCAATTTTTTTCCCAGCACTGTACATCGTTAAATGTTTGGATAGACCATTATCGAACCCACTTTTTAAATTGCTAGGTTTCTTTCAGCCAACCATTTCCATTCAGGCACAGTGCGCCACTAGCGTCATATTTTAAAACAAACATTTACCATTGAGGCTTGACACATTATAGAGGACTTTGATTTATTTTAACATGGAGGAAAATTTAACAACAACAAAACAAGGCAAAACAAAAAGTTATCTTCATGTTTTACGAATAAAAACTGAAATATAAAAATTATGGCAAAGATAAACGAATAAAATAACACAGTGGAATATCCTTATTTTGATATTTTCAACGTTCACTCTGTATGTATAGCACACACATATAAAACGTACATATGGATATATTGGATGGGACGAGGTTTTGCTGGGGTGAATTTTATAACATTTACAAAGAATACAAAGCAGCAAATGGATATAATAGGGTGGTGAGTGTTTTCCTTTTTTATCATCCTTTGCCATTTGGATATGTACATACGAGATGTTATAACATACAATATGCATATATACGCTACAATGAGGTAAGTATATCTATAGCGCTTAAATTAACTGAAAAACTATTTTTAAAAATTAAAATGTTTTGAGAAGGGGTGTATCAAGAAAGCGTGGTTCAGGATAATGTAAAATATTTTGGTTCATATAACAAATACGTGTCTAATTCGTTGATAGCGTATAAATGACAACCTGTATTGTAATGAAATCATGACATCCCAAAATACTAAAATATTTGTGTTTTATGGTGATTTCCGTACATGAATAATGAAACTTGAATTTTGTCAGATCTCGATGTACGAATAAGTACAAAATATCAATTTTCCACGACAAAATTAAAAAATAGCAAAACATGGCGGACTACAAATTTGACCTCATCTCTGGGAACAACACGCTCGAGGAAGCATTAGATGCTCAGAACTGTTGGATTCAATTTACGTAAATGGGCTACCAATCACATCGCCCTGATGGAAGCCATATACATGGGCCTACGAATTATTGGAGTAGCTGAATTCAAACTTGACACAACAGTTAAAACGTTCGCCATACTTCCAATCAATCCAGTGACAGATAGTTTCGGAATCCGTATTACGCTCATAGCATCTAATATGGCACCTACCAAACGCATCATTCTATCCGAGAGTACTAAATTTTTCGACCCTCTAGGATGGTTAGCACCAGTTACAGTAGTGGCCAAGTTAATGATCCTTGGTTAACAGGACTATCCTACGATCAATTACTACTGGCTGTAACCTCGTAGTGATGGAGGTTCAGGAATTCTCTACCGTTACTAGAAGAAATCACCATACCCAGATGGATCAATTATCACACAATATCATCAATCAGTCGACACTGATTTTGCGACGCTTCTGAGAAAGCTTATGTAGCAGTCATTTACGCCAGGTACACTACTCTGGAACATAACATCAAAGTAACGCTACTTTTAGCCAAAACAAAGGTAGCACCAATGAAAACTACTTGTTCTCTGCCAAGACTTGAATTATGCGGAGCTGTGCTACTCACAAAACTAATGGAAAAGGTAGTGGAAACTCTACGAATACGAATAAATTTAGAATCAAGCTTTTGGACAGAATCTTTGATCACTCTAGCTAGAATTCAAGGCCGACCTCACAAATACAAAACATTTGTCTGTAATAGAATTTCGGAAATTCAAGGAAAGTCATGCCCAAATCAATGGCGATACGTAAATTCAAAATAAAACCCTGCGGATTGTACGTCCAGAGGCATGAGTCCAACAGACTAAAGGCAAAACAGTTTATGGTGGGCGGGACCAAACTGGCTTCAAACATCAACTGGCCACAACAAATTTCGCGCAACCAAAATATAGACATTGAATTAAAACGAGTACATATTTACTGTGGCAAATTCTTCAACAAATAATCTTTTTGGGCAGCTATTAGAATAAAATCAGATGTGAATAAAATATTTCGCATCGTCAGCTATTGCCGACGTTTCATCAAAGGGTATAAAAAAGTACAAGACAAGCTCCAGGAAGCACAGAAGCTTTGCAGAATAGTCCAGCAATAGTCTAGCAAAGCAATTAACGCTATATGACACGAGGCAGTGTCAACAAAATGCAGCATTCTGTGTCTCAACCCTTTCATTGACGAACACGATTTACTTCGAGTAGAAGGTCGCCTAAGGAATTGCAAATCAAGTTTTAACCCAAAACATCCTATAATGTTACCTATGTAAAAACATATCTTAACCAAATTATTGATTGCTGAGGAACTCAGTTAACTCTGGCCTACTTCCGAAGGGCATATTTGTTCACAGACTGCAAACAGAGAGTTCGTACAGAAATCAACAAATGCATAAAATGTCATCGCTTCGGGCTAACCAAGAAGCTACAACTAATGGAAGACCTACCCGTTCCGTCACGCCCTTTAAGACACACTGGCGTAGACTTTGCAGGACCTATTCAAGTTTCAAAAGAAAGAGGCGTAAAATTCTACAAGGAATATATTGCAGTATTCGTCTGCTTTTCAACCAAAGGTAATATACTTAGTCAAATAATAATAGTAAGCAATCAGACTTCGATCGCCGGTAGCTTTCAAGAGGTTCATCGCTCGAAGAGGGCCCTGTCGACATATCTATTCAGATAATGTAACTAACTTGGTCGGAGCACGATCAGTATTAACAAAGGAAATGACCGAATCAATGGGATGCAGCTGTCAAGTCAATGAAACATCATCTCAAGCGGGTATTTGGCAAAAGTACATTAACCTCGGAAGGATTAGCAACCGTGACCTCTCAAATAGAAGCATACCTCAATTCTAGACCTCTAACAGTAATGTCATCCGATTCAAATGATATGATACTAACACCAGGTCATTTTTTGGTGGGAGATTCATTAATCATCGCACCAGAACCAAGCCTACTAAAGGAAAACATGCTTTGGAAGCATTGGTCTAGAGATTACTTATCAAGCCTTCAAAGGCGAGGTAAATGGAACCTCCAACAATCTTCTGTAAAATTAGATGATGTTGTCTTATTCAAAGACACTAATCTTCCTCCAACTAGTTTCTTCCTAGGACGAATTGTTAAACTGCCGGGCAGTGATATCTTAACTAGGGTAGTAACAGTTAAAAATAGAAGCGGTACAGAATTAAAACGACCGATTACGAAGATAAGAGCTATTCCCAACGATGCAGACGAAGTCGCGGAACATGAACCACAACGACAAATACCAAGTAGATCAATACACACAAACTCTAGCATAAGTTTGGTAGCTATGTGAAGTGCATTCGTAGAAACAGCAGCAATCACCAGTTCATACAATCTAACCAGTTTTCCTCATCAACCCGGGCTCTATTTTGAAGGCATTGGGAGCGTACGTTTCTCCAATACTCAATGTAAAATCATCATATACTTCAATCTTACGACATATTATGTAGAATTAAATGCATATCGGTCTTGGGTTAGAAATTTGGATCAGCTTTGTATTAACTGCACTATGAACGACGTCTGCGGAGCGATCAACTTTCAACTTTATCACATTCTAGCAGATATAGAACTAAAAAACGAAGTACTCCATCACAATGGATATAGGATTAACCAAGAGGACAATGCATCATAATGGGAACACCAGATAAAAAAGAGGGGCTGCAACATTGTAGGCAACATAGCAAATGCATTATTTGACATGATGGACAGTCGTGACGCAGAACATTATGAAGACGAAATACGGAAGGGAAAAGCAAATCAAGATTAAACTCTTTCTGCTAAAACTCAATAAAAACCAGACCTCCATTGCCGATGCCAGTCTCAACATCCTAAAAAGAAGCGACGCTGAGATCATCCAACACTGGAAGATTTTTCACCAACAGATTCATGAGCAGTTAAACGATCTCAAAAATGGCATTCGGCTAATAGCTCTGTCAATGCAAACACTTATTTCAATGTTAAACTTCAAGGAGGCACAACAAACTTTAATCGAAGTCCTTTTGGAAGGTCACAATCAAGTTGTCAGTACCAACATCCTAAACCCAACTCTGTCGCGAGACGAAATAGAAAAAATAACTCACCATATGCCAGCCTGTATGATGTTACCTGGACATCGTAATCCTGGTCAAGTACTTATTTTATATCAAGTGATGTCTTGCAGGGGCAGACTGAGTGAACAAAACGTTATCTTTGAGCTAAGGCTACCTCTGATAAGCAGTGAAAGGTTTCAATTATTCAAACCATTATCGTTTCCAACACCAGAAGCAACCGTCAGACAACCCGCGATGGCCTACATGGCAAGATCTGTGCATTACGACCAGTACTTTATGATGTCTAAGCATGAGTTTCATCACTGCAAATTGACTGACGACTGTTATATGTGTACACTTCAGCATCCGATCCACACTGCAATATAAAATAATAGTATTTGTGAACTAAAATTATTAAGCTCAGCTAAGATTGAGGACTGCCAGGCTTTAAAACAATTATCAAAAAATGCACAAGATACTTGGATCAAATTAAAAAACAATAACTGAATATTTTCATTGAATCACGAACAGCTGACTAACATAGTGTGTGAGGAAGATATATTTTCAGTAAAGCTTCCAATCAATGGCGATATATCTCTCAAGCTAGGTTGTATATTAAGAGTTGGATTTGTCACTTTAAAGAGTCACACTCACAAATTAATAAGCAGCCGAATTGATTTGTCGTTTCGGCCAGCAATAAACTTATCCAAAGAAGAGACGCCGATGAACTCAAGCCGACTTCATGGTCCACCAAACCAAACAGACATCAGCGCCATACACAACAGAATAACAGAGCTAAAATATGCCACCCTACCAGTTTCAAACCATGTTATACAACACTATTCGATGATATATCTTCGTGGCGCATTAATATTAATCGGAATCATTTTTTATATATGCAAGGCTAGGAAAACACCACCGCACAAGGACGACTACAGTTTGGAAAACATAAGACAAAAACAACAAAAGGATAAACAACAAAGGGACAATCCTGTTCCTGTACCATCAATTAGAAAATTAAGAAAACGTCGTCGATAATGTAGATAATGTAGACATTGTTTCTTAGTAATTCAAACCCTTTCAAGTTCATTTGTTCATTCTTTCTCCACATTGAAAAATTTGACCCAAAGCTTTTATAAGGTAATGAAGCACATTCATATTTATGTGACAGTAAAAGTGCAAAATCGTTAAAAGTGCAAAATTAAATTTTTTTAAATCGTTTGCACGATAAAATTTTGGTTGTAAATAGGGCCTATGTTGGAAGGATTAAATGGTAGAAGGGATGCTCTAGAAATTTATGTCGGCCGATAAATAATACAATTTCTGTTGATTAGACAACGCTATAACTTTCCATGGTAATTTGCCAAACACTACTGAACAATTCACAACAGATTTGCCCCTATTATATGATTCTTCACAATGTCCAACATCATTATCACGCAATAAAATGGTAAAACATAAAAAAATGTTGAGGTAAATAATCACCATACGAGTACAAGTTCCTCAAGTTCATAATTCTAATGAATGCCACAATATGACCGAAGTCTCACTTGATATTTTAAGCAATATTTTTTGTTTCGCTTCTGCTAGCATCGTTCGTTCCCATATTAGAGCTAGTAGTCCGATTTTTCTTCTCTCTTGTGGGTTCCATTTTAGAGACCTGCTTGTCATTTAATTCTGCACATTCCTCAATCTGGACAATCCATCTCAAGGAGCCTAATATTTGTTACTTTGTTGGGCCCGAAGCACCTCAGTATTCTCCTAAGACATTTATTTACAAAAACCTGTGACTCACCCGTACAGCAACACTGATTTCACATACGAATTAAACATTCTTAGTTTGGCATTTGCCAAACCAGACTTTGTGTAATATGTTCAATATTGTTCTGGCTTTGTTGATTTGTTTCTTTGTAACTTCATCTGTGGCATCCGTTTTCGCTAAAGTACAACCAACGTATACGATTTCATTGGTTTCTCAGCCTCGTCGTCTCGCTTTCCTGATATTTATTTTGAGGCCAACTCCTTTTGTTAGATTTGAGTAGTTGCAGTGGTGATTACATTCATTACATTCGAAAGATTCTAAGCCAATTTAGACATTCCTTCTCATTATTCTTCCGATTTGTCCTGATGCGTTTTCCGCAGCGACAGGTTTAATTTTGAATTATGTTATTTTGCCAGTAGGTGGTGGTTACTGCAAATGTCTACACCACTCGTTGCCCTGACATCTTGTAATGACTTGAGAAATTTATTGTTGGTCATCACCATAGGTGTATATTTTTGTGTGAAAATTTACTGCGTTCTGTGAATTATCTGGTTTGTGATGCAGTAGTCGATGAGCATTATTATAACCCACAGAGTCTATACTGATTGTTTACCACCCATATGATGGTTTATCAGATCGGTTTTATATGCTCAAATTTATGAATTGTAATCTCGCTTTCTTGTATTATTATTTGGATCATTTTCTTGTGTGTCCTTGCTATTGTGGCTTGTTCATAGAACGCATCCTTTATTGTTTCATCTACGTCTTTTGTTGAATCGTATCACTGAATATTAAAGGTTCTGGTTTGTATTTTGTAGGGAATCCTGTTACGATGCTACGATTTTTATTCTGCAGGTTTCTATTCCATTAATGCGTTCATTGATTTATCTGTTATTAATATGCCTGTCCACGCCTTATTCATCGCGTCCAGAGAATATATTACGTAATTTCGCTTGTGTTTATTTCACCACTGTTATCTCACTGCATTGAGGCTCTAATTGTTGAGCTAAGCTTTCACGTTTCTGTTAGAGTTTTAATGTTTTAATGAATTGAATTTATTTCACTATTTAAATGATTAGTCCCATGAATCCTAGCCAGTTTCCAGGGCTTCTGACTAAGGTATATTTGCCAGGGGGGAGGGGGTTCATTTCAACCATTATTCGCTTTTTGCGTCGTCGAACGTCTTTGACGTTCCCAAGCAGTAATAATCCAACTAAAGGTTGCTTGACGTTTGTGATGAAGTTATTGTTGCGATTCAATTTCAAGAAAGTCAGCTCCAGTGCAAAAGGACCAGAAAACGCAAACGTCGATTGATAATCATTTGGCGGATCTCTGGGACGAGTGTAATCCTGCGCTAACCTGAGTAAAATGGATATCGCTTACATCAAAAAACTTCCACCTGTATTCTTGTTCAAGACAAGATCATCCTCGCAGCTGTCAGACAATTTTTGTCTGAAAACCAGATTATCTTCACCAAAGATTTTATTTTTGTATTTAAGTTTGATCAAAATACAACCAAAAACAGTAAAAAATCAATCAATCAAATTCATTTAAGCTATAAGTTTTGTTGCTCAAAAACGGACGTTAAAATCAGAAATGAAATTTCTGATAAATCAACAAATCTGATATTAAACTTTCTTACAAGTTGGTGGATACAGTGGTCTTCATTTAGTTCCTTCAGTCAACACCTTCCACATATTGTGATAAGCCTGAATTTCTGGTTAATTCCATATACATAGTTCGTTTTGGTTTAGCAAAATTTCCTTGAATTCCAGGTATATTTTTTGTTTTGATTAACATTTGATCTTATAGTGATGTGATTATAGTTCTGTTTACTTGTCTTAGAAATCGATATGCATACAAGATTGTCGAATTTTTGACCATCATCATTGGTTCTGCGTATCCATTGCCTTAGTAGGTAATCAGTAGGTTAGTATTAATGATTTTCCCTTTGTTAATTGCGGAGCTCGAACTGTTTCTTTTATTTCCTCTTTGATAAGCATAAGTCGGTTGAACAGTGTTTGGTGCATTTTGTTTTATTGTTGGTTATTGTTGTCGACTATTGATTTTGGCTTTCTACTATTTGATCCCAGCCTGTAGCGTCAGGCGAATCTGCGATCCTTTTTGTGCGCTGCTCTCCAATTGATTGACTTCTGGTTATTGGTTTTTGATTCTTGAGTCCAGAATTTCGAGATTTGTTTCGTTTATTGGATCAGGTGAGCTCGAAGTTTGCTCCTTGATGTATGTTATTGATTGTTGGTATTAGTTGGTCGATTAGATCTTCATAGGCAAATAACAGGTGGTTAAATTTTAAGGGCCGACATTGAATGTGAACCACACCTAAACGTCAAGTTTTTTCTGCATTTAATTTGACATTTCTCAATTTCAGACTAACTCAATTTGAACCATGGTAAGATACACAATCGAGCAACGCGTTAAAGTTATTCAGGCATATTATGAAAATGGGCGTTCAAATCAAAATGCATATCGTGCACTTCGTGATTTTTTCAGTCAATTTAATCGTCCAAATGTGCGTACAATCGAAAAAATCATGCAAAAATTTGAGAAAACCGGGTCTGTAGGAGATTTTAAAACACCAGTGCATGCTCGTACAGCTCGTACAGCAGAAAATATTGTTCACCTCAACTTGTTTTCGTGCCCAACAATTGCACCTCTCACGCTCGTCGTTGATGAACATTATGCATAAAGACTTGCATTTACACGCTTATAAGGTGTATTTGACTCAAGAACTAAAGCCCCTTGACCATTCTAAACGTCGTCAATGGTCAGAATGGTGGCAAGAAATGGCAACAATGGATGATCAATTTTCGAAGAAAATCATCTTCAGTGATGAGGCACATTTTCACCTCAGTGGATTCGTCAATAAGCAGAATTGCCGCATTTGGGCGAATCATAATCCAAGAGTGATTGTCGAAAAACCAATGCACCCACAAAGAGTGACTCTTTGGTGCGGTTTATGGGCTGGCGGCATCATCGAGCCGTATTTTTTCCAAAATGAGGCCGGTCAGGCAGTTACTGTGAATGGTGTTCGCTATCGTGAGATGATAACGAACTTTTTATGGCCCGAATTAGAAGATATGGATGTGGACGATATGTGGTTTCAACAGGACGGTGCCACTTGCCACACAGCTAACGAAACAATGGCTCTTTTGCGCGACCAATTCAATAGCCGTGTTATTTCACGTGGTGGCGATGTCAATTGGCCGCCAAGATCATGTGATTTAACACCGTTGGACTTCTTTCTTTGAAGTTATTTGAAAGAAAAGGTGTACGTCGATAAGCCAGCAACAATTCAAGAGCTAAAGGATGAGATAATTCAGCACATTAACGGCATAGAACCTCAATTATGCCTAAGCATCATCGAAAATTTGGACCATCGGATGGAGGTGTGCCGCCGAGGTCGCGGCGGCCGTTTGGCCGATATTTTGTTCCATACATAATTGAACTATACCATATTATCATAATAAAAAGAATTGACAATAATTTCTTAAATAATTTGTGTTTTATTCAAAATCAACATCGGCCCTTAAAATTTAACCACCCTTTATATTATTTACGTGGATTAATCTAAAATTCCCATTGATTATCCGTCCCTTTGCTTGTTTTAGAGTTCCTACCGTGGTATCGTACTCATAAATGTTTAAAGCTGTATGATGTTAGGTCCCACAGCCATGATCTAGAAATAGCCGTGACTATTGTGCTAAATTATTTATCTGAGCGTTATAAATTCATACTCCTAGCCACCATCTCTTGGCCATCTCTTGCCCGGTGCCCGGGCTTCTTGATTTTTGTTGTGTTCTCTCAAAAAATATATCACTAGGTTTCTGTTGAATGACCGAGAGTATGTAATTAATATAGCGATGCACTGTAGGCATTTGACTATTTCAATTACCTTTGAATGAACACTTTCGACGGTCCCATTTACCTCACTCCTTTATGACGGTGTCATATAAATCTTTGCTCCCAAGGTTTTTAGATAGTCCGTAATTATAGGACTTATGAAGCATCTTTTATTGTTCATATCCAGCATTTTATGTAAATTAAAAAAAATGTAATGCTTTAATTATTTTATCTTTTACATGTGGAATGGATTTGGTTATAATTCGAAAAAATTTGGAGAATTTATCCACTCCCGAGATGGATTTCTTATTCCTAATTTTTATAATACCAACATGGAGTATTTCATTTGTATGCGTTGCTACGAGTGCTTTCTGGAGTTCCACACGATTCGGATGTCTATCATATTTATTGACGTTGCAGTTGTCGCAGGCATGCGTATAATTTATATTAAACTAGTCAATCGAGGAAAAGGTTTGTTTCTTATTTTCCGTATGATTTCGATGCGCCCTTTAGTGTTCCTCCTTTATAATTAAGAATTTATTTTATTCATTGCAGATGTCCTTAAATATTCTCTTCATCATCTTTGATCATTTGCAAGACAGTCGGTGTATTTTAAGTCCAAAGAGAAGTGACAAAAATTCATTCTTGAGAATGGGGTCTTTGGTATGGCGGACTCCTTCATTTTCATCTGGTGGAATCCCGAGATAAGATCGATTGTGGTGACAAATTTTGAATTACCAAGGTTTGCAATCGTTTAGAGATGTCCATAATCATATAGGCATCTGAGATGGTGATTGTATTCAAACGTTTGAAGTTAAAAACACAGGGAGGTTTTGGTGTGCGAAAAGTGTCAGAGTTTTTCTTCATTATCCGGATTGGGGGATTATATGGACTCTTCGAAGGCTGTAGAATATTTCAGAAGTTGGTAAATTTAGTGCTCTACCTCGTTTCACATACCGGCTGGAGAGATGAAGGATCTTGTGTATACTGGTTCATATGTGATTGTTTTAATTTAAGCCCGCACAATGTATCTATTGTATAACATTGTTTTCTTGAATAAATAGTGTTTTGTATTTTGATAGCATTATTTGGAGATTATGTTCCACTTACCCCGGATTCCTATATTATTTACCTGAGAGCCTTGCTTCTCGTAAAGAAGTATTTTATTATGCGAGAAAAGTGCCAGGATGTTATTTTTTCGTTCAATAGATATCATGTTTTGGCACATGCAGACAATTCTGCTGTTTCATCTTTATTTCAAGTGTTTTGATATCAGTATTTTCGTTCAACAACTGTGTGTATTTATCCTATTCTTTCTGAATTTCTATATAGCACACACTGTGCTGTTTTCGTAGTACATTGTGATATAGGTACTATCTCTCTTGACCTTGTAGAATTTGATGGATTGATTTGATTGATCAATTTGGCTGATTTAAGTGGCAAATTTGTCTTTGATCTTGGTGTATCACCCAGATAATGAAGATTTTCTTTTTTAATTTGCCTGCGTTCTATAATAGATTTTGGAATCTCGGGTTTTGCTGCACTTTTCTGAACGCTAATCGTTGGATTATTATAAACTTCACGCAGCACTCTTTCCGTCTCATATTGTGGTGTTGATGTACGTCCTGGTACGTCTTTCCGATTATTTGTAAAAGAACCGTTTTCCCGCAAATGCCGGTCTGCATTAACAAAAGTGTTAAATTATTTTATGAAACAAAATCTTTTTGTTATCAATTAAGGTTGATCATTTTCAGAATTTGCTAAAAATTAACTTTTAATTTTTTAGATAACAAAATATAGCAAATATGACAAATAGTTAGCTTTTCGGAAAGTTAAGAGTCTGGATTATGCGTCCTTCAAAAACAAGGAATCCAACGGTACCATTCGCGTCAGCCGACGGTTAGCACCCTGTATAAATATATTATTCTGTTAGAAGTTAGTTTAAGAACCCTTTTTGATACAATGTACGAGTATAATGTAATGACACCCGGAACTGTAATTTTACCAAATTTTAAATGAAATAAATCCACCCTCAAATTAAAAATTTCGATTAAAATTAACTTTTAATTAATTATTATTACATACAGTTAGCATGCTTATATGGTAATTCTGATTATTATCTAGAACATAAATTTATGTACTAATTAGATTTGTTATCAATTAGCACAAATCTTAGTACGAAAATATTACAGTAAGAAAATTACAAAAATTATATTTTTTTTTCTAGTCTAGCAGAATCGGAAAATTTCATTGTACAGCTTTTTTATTGTATATTCTGTTGCCGCACACTTAAACGTATAAAACACAACATATATGCTGTACATACTACGGTAGTATTATTTCTATAGTACACTATGGGGTTAGTCAATTTAGTACCCTCTAACTCCTATGCTTACACCAAACACACATTGTATTATACGATAATAACCCTTGTTGAAATTTTATTTTTTCCGTTTCCATATTTTCTTTTGTTTTTCGAAGCAGATTTTCTATTTTTCCAGTCAAATAAAATATTTAAAAAAAAATATATGTACACATATTTTATGGCTGTTGTTAAATTTTTGTATTTATCATTAAAATAAAATACATATTTTGCTTTTTCACAACATTCGACTAGATGCCTTGGCCTTTTTGTCTTATGTACTCGGGTATAATGTTTGCGGTTTAAAAAAATAAAATAAAGTATTGCAGCAACAAATATACGAAATTTATATTTGTCCGTTGTGTCTAGTCAGCATCGATAAATTCTGGCACTTTCTCAAAACTGTAATTCCCAGCAGGAAATTCATCGACGACACAATAATGACTCATCAGCGACAGTCAAGCATGACGCGTATATAGATATTTATTAAGAAATGGGACTAATTTTCGTTTGTGACACGTCTGAGATGAGTCATATGTGAGAATTCATAGACGAATCGTATGTGAAATGTCTGAGTTGAATTGTTTCTGCGATATCTGAAATGAATCGTATATGAAAACTATCCATAAACAAAATGTTAACACCGTATACATAAAATAATATTAATGGCGCTGTCACAAAGAAAGAACATGAAATGACATGCAAATTATTTCAATCCTCTCGATTATTTACCTACGCTATATTAAAAGTACTTGCTAGGATAAGAAAGGCCGAAGACTTGTCATACATATTTCGCGTATGAAAGGGGAAATTCAATTCAAATAAGATGAAATATATATCACATGCCTCCGAGCGTGGACGGCAATGGGACAAGTCATTTGAGAAACTTATATGTCAACATACTACCAAAAATCGACCAAAAAGTATATTTGGACGCATTTAGAACATTTCTAACTGGGTTATTGTTCAGTTAGGACAAAGAGTAACGAAACGAAGGAAAAATGTTCATCAAAAAATGCGTGGGTTATGCAATTTAAATGGGTTAAACAATACACTTACCGGTAAACAACGAATACGACAATATTCGATAAAAAAAATGTTGTGTAAGTGTATTCTATAATGAAAATTTTTCCTCTGTTTCGTTACTCTTTATAACAGTACTTACTCTATGGTTTTAGTAATCCAAGTTTATAGTTCATCATCCAGAATCATGATATTTGTACTTGTATGAGATAAGTTACAAAACGAGACGGACATTTACTACTGTGTGAATGATTTACCATAAAAGTTGGTATCCTTAAAAAGCGCGTAAAAAAATTTCTCCCGCAACCATCATTTTGACAACATTAACTAAATTTTTCGGTAAATTTAATAATTTTTAGAAACTAGTGTTGTTAGGTAAACTTATCGAAAAATCTATACTAAATCGATGTTTACCGTAGTAAACGATTTACCCGATTGGTACTCAGTCGTGGAATCATTTAAAACAGCTTTTTCAAGGATCTCAAATATATTTTTCAATTGCTGGTTTTATAGACTTTTTGAACTTTGTCAGGTATAGGATGAATTTGAACATATTCGTTTCAGTGAAATGAAGTTTAATCAGTATTGCATGAAAGTGCACGAAACTGTGTCAAGATTCCAGCCCAGAAAAAAATAAAACATGTTCGTGTAAAAAAAAATTGTTTCTCTGTTATTCGAGGGGAATTTCTACAACAACTGAAGCAGCATTTCTGGAAGCACTGGCACACGGACTATTTGAACTCACTTCAACAACGATACAATTGGAAGCAAGTGCAACCAAATATTGTCAAGGATCAAATTGTACTAATAAAGAACAAGGAAGGTTATCCCAGTACATGGCCAATGGGAAAGGTGGTGGAGGTTCATCCAGGTGATGATGGTAATGTCAGAGTGATATCAGTAAAACATAAGAATGGTATTACAAAACACTCGATAAGAAATTTGTGCCCTTTGCCAATCGACGACATCGTGTATTCTGCACCACAAGCACAAACAAACGAAAATCGATTTGATAGGGAGGAAAATACAACAACGGCCAGAAGAGCGACAAGAAGCATGAAAGCCAACCACTGTGGATTGAGTTCTGTTACGAACAACATGACAAACGATAGAACGCAATCAGTAAGGAGAGCGAAACCAATGAGGTTTGTGGCATTAATTAAGGCCATTATGTTTGTAATGCTAATTTCACGAGGACACCTCACCAATGCAACTGGCAAAGTAGACATTCAACAATTCAACCAGCCAATTGCGGTTTATCTGGAAAACATCGGCTACGTAGAAGTAATTGCAAAGGAATGGAATTTAATAATCCGTTACCAATTGACTAACTATTGGGAAGAAATAAAACAAATAAATGTGATTCATACGGAACTGGCGAAAGCCTGTAAAAGAACACCAGGCATTAATTGTGCCTTGATACTACACCAATTGGATTGGCAACTAGAGGTTGTACGGAAGAATAATGAATTCTTAATGTCTAGTAATAAGGAGAGATTTCGCCAAAAGAGGGGAATTGGAGATACTACGGGGATCCTACTTGGAGATATATTCGGAATACTAACTCAACGGGAAGCAAATCAATATGAAAACCATTTTGAGACGATTGATGAAAACGAGCGGCATCTATTAGATCTTCTTAGCAATCAAACCAGCATCATTGACAACACCATCAGACTATTCAAACATAACACGAACCTGACATTGTTGTCGTTATTCAATTTCAGGGAAAATCAGAACAGACTGCAAATAGAAATAGATCTGCTGAAGGAATATGCTTCCATTGAGGAAAAGGTACGAGCAATATTTACAACAACTCTCGAAATAATGCTAATATTAAATAACATCAAAGAAACACAGGAAAGTTTGTTGGACTTAGTGCATAATGCTCAGCAAAACGTCTTACATCCCACTCTGCTGACGCCATCGCAACTAGAACAAGAACTATCTAAGATAAGAAAGTATCTGCCCCGTCAATAACTGTGCTTAATGATCACACAGCCGATAATTTAGAGCACATTTACAAAACCATGAAATTAAAAACACGAATAACTCAGGATAACCTAATAATACGAGCAACTATTCCATTAATATACTCATGGAGCTACACACTCTTCTCGGTTATTCAATTTCCAAATATCTATTACAACGAGTACCAAGCATTTATTGAAACAAGTGTAAATTTTATTGCTGTGGATGAACGTCGAGAACACTTCGCATCATTTACCAAAGAGAAATTGAATGATTGTCAAGAGGTCAAATTTAAACATTTCCTGTGCAAAGTGTCACAAGTTTACAATGCAGCATCTACGGAACACGCTTGTGAAATGGCGATTCTTCGTCATACCACTAATCTACAAGGATTATGTAGCATAAAAACAATAAATGCAACCAATCACTGGATAAAGTTACATGACACAAATCAATGGTTATTTATCGTCGTTGAAGAAACAAACAAGGATGCAATTTGTGGATCATCTGTCATAACGACACGGTTTAGTGGGTCAGGTATCTTAACATTAGAAGATGGATGCATGTTACGAGATTCAAGCCAGTATCTAATTGATGCAGATAAAGTTAATAGTGAGATAAAAGGAGAAATCAATACGCCCGTTTTCGTAAGGCACAACAACTCGAGCAAGCTAAGTTCAACCCTGAATTGGCGAACGATAGGAAGCAACTATAGTCATCGGGCGGAGGAAGATTATATTAACCTAACTGTGGATACCAGCAAACTAGAGCACGACATAAAACTACTGAAGGAAAATCAATATATTCACGAAATGAATAATACACATCATGTTTACCACTACGTATTAACTCATATATTATTGTGGAGCGGCATAATCATTGCAATTGCAATTGCCATTAAATATTTCAAGAACAGACAGAAAAAGAGGCACCAGGCCCGTCGTGGAGTTTTACCAATGGCATCTCCCATTCCAGCCCCAAGAATTTCTAGGGCGCCCCATGTTTAAACACATAAAATAAAAGCATACATAAATTTTGACATTAAAAGCGACAAATGTGCATCAGCACATTTTTGTGCTACATATATATATATATTATACATATATAATGCAAAAATGTGCAAAATATAATTCTTATAATACGTGTAATAAAAAATTCGGCATTTCAACATCAACATCAACATCTGGTGACCCTTGACGACGGTTTTTACCGTGCATGTAAGTTTAACCTTTTTAATTTTAGAAGTGAAAATAAAGTTAAATTTTTTTTTTTTAAAAAGTGCATGTGAAGTTTTTTATTTTTATTAAATATTTAAAAAAAAAAACGACGAGTTTTATGAAATAGTGGCCTAAGCTCCCACCCGTGGTAAGCGCACTATTTTCACAAATCGTCAAAAATCCCCTGGTTGTTTTTTAGAAATACGTGTCCATTCCGACACCATTTCTAAAAATTCGTAATCGAAATCCACTTAACATTCAAATATATTTTTTAAGTGCGATTAAATAATATATAATTGTGTGAAATAATTAACATCAAAGCATAAGCAATTCATTTTGCGCATAAACAAGCATGCTTCATGATGAAAATAATCGGCGGCAACAAACAAAATCCCAACCTGAGATAGCAAAGTTAAAACATTTGACCAGGCTACCAGCGTTTTGGGAAACCAATCCAACGTGTTGGTTCTTGACTGCCGAAATAATGTTCGACGCGAACAAAATCCTTAGCGACAAACACAAGTTTGCGCATACTGTGCTATCTCTCTCGGCAATACAGGCGGAGAAGATCAATTACATTTTAGAAGATCCTCCAAGCCAAGATAGATACCAGTCAATAAAACGTGTACTAATTGATCGCTACTCCATTTCCGAAGAGCGTAAATTAGAAACAATACTCGGCACAATCGATATTGGCGATCTAAAACCATCGGACATGCTACTCCGAATTAGATCGTTGGCCGGCAAAAATTGCACGGCCAATGTTATTATAAAACTATGGATCAGGCAACTCCCTGATTACATACAAACAGCGTTGATCCCGCAACAGGACAAACCTGAACGGGAACTCGCTAGTATTGCCGACAAATTATACGAATTAGTTGGCACTCGAACTCACAATTTCAGTTCGATTAATCGCGACACTCGAACTAAAAAATCAAAAATACACGCGCCAAGTACAAGCAATATCCATCTCGAGAATATGCTTGAACAAATTAACGATAGGTTAATTAGGCAAGAAAATATTTCACACGCACAGCGACAACCTTCGCATTCACAATCGCCCTGGAGACAAATACCTCCCCCTTACGAATCGCAATCTCCACCAATACAGGGAAGTTTCATTCGCAAACGCAACCAACAATCGCCAAGATACCAATTTCCACACAACTGGTGTTGGTATCACGATAAATTTGGCCACACAGCATCAAAATGCAATCAACCATGCACTTTTGCTAAACAACAAAAGGGATCCGCAAATCAGTCCCCTAAACCATTAAGTCTTAAGGTCGCAGCGGCTGACTTAAGACAAGCGCAACACAGCCGCTTATTTATACGGGATTCGAAAAATAATATCACATTTCTGATTGATACCGGCGCTGATTTAAGCGTAATCCCGTACTACAAATATTATCGCTACGGAACAAATCGCAATCCCGATTTAGTTCTGTCAGCAGCAAATGGTACCACAATAAATACTTTCGGTACCAAATTACTTAACGTTGACATTGGACTAAGACGTTCTTTCAAACACGCATTTATTCTTGCCAATGTCAACCGCCCCATCATCGGCGCGGATTTCCTAACGAAATTCGGTTTGTTAGTGGATCTGAAAAATCGCAAATTGATTGATCCATCCACTAAGCTTTGTATCAACACAGCATCAGCACTTGTTGATACACCAACACCATTGTTTTACATAATCGACAATGGCTATGGGGCATTGTTAAAGAAATTTCCTTCTCCACCGAACTACAACTCTCCGGTAAGGCACAATGTAGTACAACACATCGTGTCTACAGGCCATTTGCCATTTGCAAGACCACGTAGACTTGATCCGATTCGGCATAAAGCGGCATTCCTAGAATTCCAACACATGGTGGAACTAGGAATCTGCCGACCTTCTTCTTCAGCAATATCATGTCCATTACACATGGTGAAGAAGAAGGACAGCGACTGGAGACCGTGTGGGGACTATAGAAGGCTTAACGCTGTCACAATTCCTGACCGTTACCCTATTCCCCACATTCAAAACTTTTCCATGCAATTACATGGATGCTCAATTTTTTCAAAAATCGATCTCGTCAGAGCGTACCATTTAATACCAATTGCTCCTGACGACATACATAAAACCGCAATCACTACACCATTTGGCTTATTCGAATTCACCCGAATGCCATTTGGACTCAGAAATGCTGCGCAATCATTCCAGCGTTTCATCAACGAAATTGTGAGAGATCTCGATTTCGTTTTTGTTTATATTGACGACATTCTCGTAGCATCTAGAGACGAGAAGCAACACTTACTCCATTTGGAACAACTCTTCCAAAAATTATCAGATTATGGTGTCAATATTAACACAGCAAAATGTGTGTTTGGGACAAGCAACCTTGACTTCCTCAGTCACAAAATTACTCCTAATGGCATTCTGCCGTCCGAAGGACGAATTAAAGCAATTAGAGATTTTCCAGCACCACAAAGCGTTAAACAAATTCAACAATTTGTCGGCATGGTAAACTACTACCACCGATTCATTCCAAAACTCGCTGAGATACTTGCCCCAATTCACTCACAATTGGCAACACTTCTCAAGAAACCCAAAACGCCTCAACATTTTTCTTGGCCTAAAGAATGTCAAAATGCATTCCTTCAGCTCAAGAACAGCTTAGAAAATATTGCTCTTTTAGCGCATCCGCTAAATGCAACAAAATATAGCATCACTACTGATGCATCAAACACAGCTATAGGCGCAGTCTTACAGCAACTAAATAAAGACACTTGGGAACCTCTTGGATTTTTCTCCAAGAAATTATCAGATGCCGAAAGAAAATATTCCGCATTTGATCGCGAATTGCTTGCAATTTTCCAAGCAATTAAACACTTTCGCTATTTTGTCGAAGGTCGGGAATTCACTATTTTCACCGACCACAAACCGCTTACTAGAGCAATTACTTCTAAAGCGGAACGCAACCCAAGGAAAGCACGCCACTTAGATTATGTCTCTCAATTTACTACATACATACAGCATATACAAGGTAAAGACAATGTGGTCGCCGATACACTTTCTCGGATTACTGACCACGAGCTTGCCTCAGCAGCTACTCGCTACGACATCACAACAATCGCAAAAGCACAAGCTTGCGATCCAGAACTACAAGACTTACTCTCTAGTTCTACAAATCGGCGAAAATCAAATTGGAAATTAGATAAATTTCCATTAGCCGATTTAACAATTTATTGTGAAATAACTACAGGCACCAATCGCCCGTACATTCCAGAGTCATTACGTCGGACAATTTTCGACACTCTGCACAATATTTCACATCCAAGTGTACGAGCAACTCGCAAACTCGTCACTTCAAAATACTTTTGGCCTAGTATGAATAAAGATTTGACCCTGTGGGCGAAATCTTGTTTATCCTGCCAAAAATGTAAAGTGCAACGGCACACCAAATCACCTCATGGGAATTTCCAAATCCCACCAGGTAGATTTGAACATATCCATATAGATATTGTTGGACCACTTCCACCATCTAATGGATTTACATACATTTTAACCTGCGTTGATCGTTTTACGCGTTGGCCTGAGGCCTACTGCATAAAAGACATCTCCGCATCAATAATTGCAAAAACGCTCGTCGAAAACTACATCTCTAGATTCGGCGTTCCGGTCAACATTACGACCGACCAAGGCACACAGTTCGAATCTAAACTATTCGCTGAGCTTATGCAACTTTTAGGCTCACATCGAATACGAACAACTGCCTATCACCCACAAGCAAACGGTATGGTTGAGCGCTTCCACCGCCAACTTAAAACAGCTCTCAAAGCTCGTGCAAATACCGTCAACTGGAGTTCAGAGATCCCAATTATATTGTTGGGAATCCGAGCAACAGTCAAAGATGACCTAAAATGTTCACCAGCAGAACTGGTGTACGGTCAAACGATCAAATTACCTGGGGAATTCTTTGTGGAACACCCACTTACACCCCAAGTAACCACTGACACAGTGATTGATCAATTGCGCTCCACGATGAACAAACTCATTCCAACAAACACGCGCAAAACCAATCAAACCGACATATTCGTACCAAAATCACTGCAAACTTGTGACTATGTTTTTGTACGAATAGACAAAGTTCGCACAGGGCTTACAGCACCTTATGAAGGCCCATACAAAGTGATACGACGACTTCGTAAGCACTTTGTATTGCAAATCAGAGACAAACATCAATCAGTCACTATTGATAGACTCAAACCAGTCTATGGAATACTGAGTTCACCCGATCAAATATCGGGAGTGAAGAAAACTGTTCGCATTTTCGGGTAACACATTCTTCACCCAACTCAAACATTAAACTCCAACTCAAAAGTTCCAACCACATTCGCTGGTGGACATGAAGACAATATTTTTCTTATGACGATCATACATTGTCACAATGATACATTAGCTATCATCAATTTTCGCTGGTAAACAATTACATCACCACTACTATTATAATGATCATACATCATTATAATAGTACAATTCCCAAAACTCCAACCACATTTGCTGGTGGACACAAAAACCCACAAAATGGGGGACCTTTTCACTGAGGAGGGAGTGATGTAGCGGCCTGTTTCTTCAACTACAAGAATATAGAATATACAAACGGACAATTCTCCGTAGACTGAATTATTTATTAACGGACAATTCTCCGTATAAATAATTATATTCCAAATGAATGTGCAACAACAGTCTTGTTACATAAAATCGGTACATACAACAAAAACAATTTTGTACACAAAACAAAATTAGTAAATTTCATTATCATGCCGGTTTTCATATCAATAAAAATCGTTACCAATAATAACTTATCATTGAAACGAACAGTATTGCAATCGTATCATAGATGCCACCATCCTTTTTGTGATAACCAAGACACAAAATATTTAAATTAAAACGATGGCACGGTAGTTGTTAAAATTGTATTATAGATGCCCCCCATCATCATTAAATAATTGTGATAACCAATGACACAATCATTTAATACCTAAGTTAACATGATGGCGTGGCAATCAGAAGAAATTAAATTTATCATTGCAATACTGTTCATAGGCGTACGTACGAGTACGTCTATAACACAAATAAATTGGTAACCAGCTGAAACCTGATTTGGTGGATGCAATTCAGATTTTTATTGTCTTGTTTACCAAATGCAACAATACTGGATCAATCCAACTTTTACGATCCAGATTGCATTACAAAATTTTGTATATAAATTATACAAAATTTTAATTTGCTTCCTATTCAGTTTTTGGAGTTCGAAGGTGCAGCTCAACAGCCGAAATAATTATTTATTTTCCAATAAAAATGTTTTATTAATTTCTAAAATTAAATTAAATTTTTGTTTGGTTTTTATTTATTATTATTTTACATTTGATTAATTTATTCAAAGTGCGTTTTTCACTTCTACATTCGGCATTTCAACATCAACATCAACACACTCATTGCATTTTTTTTGGTATAAAAATTTGTATATAAGTTGATATTCAATTAATAAAAAAGTTAGTATTCAAAAATTTTACTCACATTCTTTTACTTAGTTTATTCCGGTATTAGCTCCCACCAGAGGTCCGCTCGGAATAAAAAGCAAGAATATTCTAGTTCAAGCAGAGGCTGAACTAACATTTGGTTTAATAAGCTTATTTCGAACTTTAATTTTTCTCTCTCTGCTGCTAAATTAATTTTAGACTATATTTCGGGTCGCTTTCAGGCAGTCTTTTTTGACAATTCGTTTTCTGACTTCTTACCTGTCTCTTCTGGCGTTCCTCAGGGGTCGGTTCTTGGTCCTTTACTATTCTCAATGTACATTAATGACGTTGCATGTTCGATTCGCCATTCTTCTTTTCATATTTTTGCTGATGATGTACAAATTTGTAGGAATAGTCGCTTAGATAATGATTCCATTAACTCTAATATTTCTCTTATTAATGTAGATTTGGTAAGAATTTATAATTGGTCACTTTCTAACCGGCTCGCTCTTAATGCTAATAAATCTCAGTCTATTATAATTTATAAAAAATCTATAGATACTTCCTCTTTTCCTGGAATTTTTCTCGGTGATTCTTTAATTCCATTCTCTAATACAGTTAGAAATTTAGGGTTAATTTTCAATAAAACTCTAACTTAAGGTGATCATTTGATTAAGGTTAGCAAAACGGTTTTTGGAATGCTTAGTTGTTTGTATAAAGTTGTTGGGTTTTCTGATAGTAATTTTAAAAAGCGTATGTTCCTCTCGCACCTTCTTCCACATTCTCTATATGGGGATGTTGTTTTATTTGGTATGCTTCAGGAGAATATGAATGTTCTCCATAGATGTTTCAATGCTTGTACTCGTTTTGTTTTTAGTATTAGGAAATATGATCACATTTCTCCCTTTTTGAATTCTGGGTTTGTAATTTAGATGATTTTTTTGAACTTCGCGTTTGTCTTTTTATTTTTAAGCTTCTCAGGACTAAGCAACCTCCCTATTTATTTAATAAGTTATTGTTCAGTAGGTCCCATTCTTCAAATTTACGTTTACTTCCCCCTATAAACTTGTGTAAGTCTCTAAATACTTCGTTTTCGGTTAGAGGTATTTCTCTTTGGAATTCTATTCCATTAGATATTAAGTGATCGGCGTCGCTTAGATCTTTTAAAACGAGTTATTTAGCGTGGCGCGCTTGAATGACAATACATTTGTATAATAAATAAATGAGCTTGACCTCAACATGGAGGGTATATTATTTGATTTCCCTCTACTAAAATTGTTATGTCAATCTATCAATAAATAAATAAATAAATAAATAAATAAATGCTCTACTTCATGGGTGTTCTGACTAACAACTTTCAAACTGGCATCGTTTACAGAATTTTTTACAAATTGTCGCCAAAAGTAATTAATCCTTTGATGATTAGCGTAATTATTCTTAATATTTAATGTTGAACAAATATTCGACATTATGTTGGGACGTGCTTTCGGTATATGCAAATTCGAAAAATCATTTTTAAATAGTTCTAGTAAAACTACACGGAACTTAGCTCTCTGAAATTTAATTTTGTCTATTTTTTTCTTGTAACGAGTTTTTAATGAAGTTCGATGTTTATCTTGCATGTTTATAAAAAAAATGTATATTAACAAAAAAGTAGAAATATCTTGAAAAATTTAAACTTAACGCGGGACGCAACGACTAAAACAACCACACTAGGCTCAACACGTAAAATTGATTAAATACGAGGATCTTCACTTTTATAACACCACGACGCAATAGTAGATTTATTTACTGTTCAACTGTACTGTACACATTTTATGGAAAATTGCTTACAACGTAAATTTATCGTACTGCGAATTGAGAGCATACTAAACACTGGTAGCGCCTACAACCCTTCAAGGGATGGTAATTATCGTATTATCTCGAATGTACACTTAGGATTTGGTAGGGATTTTCCTAGGACATGGGAAAATTTTAAAGAACATCAGTCACAACGTACGTAGTTTATCGTATTGCGAACTGAAAATACTAACACCGTTAGCCCATGTAACTTTTCAAGGGATGATGATTTTCGGTTGGACTAGATCCTTATTATCTCGAATGTACACTTAGTATTTGGTGGGGTATGTCCTAGGTCCTAGGACATAGGAAAATTTTATGGGAAATCGCTTACAACGTAAGTTTATCTAATTGCGAACTGAACATACTAGACACCCTTAGCCCCGTTTATTAACCCGAAAGTACACTTAGTTGGGGTTTAATGGGTTTTCTATATTTTAAAAATCGTGTAAATTATATGTAAACTTATTTGCATTATTTCATATAAATTATAATTTACTCGTTTATTCGAAGTTTTACGCATACATTGAAATAAAAATGGCGGACTTAAATTTTTAGGAAAGTTTAGGAAATACTTCACGCATGCCATATAGGAAGAAAACCATACAACATGTAGTACTGCATAACTAGAATGTATGATCGATCAATACGTCAACAAAGAAATTAGTTAGTTTGTAGCGAAATGAAAGTCATATCGTTACACAATACCCTAAAGTAATCTGACTCTGAGGCAATGTATTGATCAAGCCATGTACGGTAATGAGTAAGTGAGAACGGGACTGAAACTAAATGGTTACAGTAAGTAATAATCTGAATTGTCTACGAATGTTTTAAATACTCTGGGAATTTCCATTCCATCCATTTTAGAGAAACCCGTTCGTGCTTAACCGCAATACTTAACAAAGGTGGATTTATAAAGGGGAAATAACTGAAATATTCCAAACAGAATTTATTATTTTCTCTCATTTTGAAACCGAATACCAGCAAAGCAACCTGTAAAGTTTTCCTATTTGCTGTATTTATCGTTTATCATTTTCCAAATAAATAATACCTTTAATTCAAGATTCATTTAGCTCCAAAAACCCCAAACGTAACAATTATTCAATCCTAGTATCAAAATTATTTTTCCACCCCTAAGCACTGAAATATAAAATTACAATTTTTAATTTTGTTATTATTGTATTATATTTTTGCTACTGTTGAATTGGAGTGTATTTAGAATTTTGTACCCTAAAGCCGAACAAATAAATTTCAAATAATAAGTTAAATAATATTTTTAAATTGGATATCCTTTTCAAAATATTATTAAAATACCGCTCTTGAATTTTGATATACTCGTAAATCGTATAAATATGGAAAAATAAATAAATACTTGAAACGGTTCAACTCAGAACACACAACAAAACTCAATTGTAAGGAATCTGTGTATAAGTAAATAAAATCTATATACGAGTACGTAAGATGATAACTTTATCACCATATCTCCACATAATACACATGTTTTATTTGTTTTTTATTACTATTGTAAATCTGTTAAAGAGCGATTTAATAGTTTTAAAAAAAATAAAATATTTTTCGTATCTGTTAAAAATAAAAAAGTGGAAAAAATACCTTTTTTCATTAATTTTCCTTTTTCATCTTCGTCTTCTTCTTTTCAATCGGTTTTCCACTTCTACACTATATAGGGTTTACTTTTTTTATTATCGTGAATCAACCCCAAACATCCCATATAATATATAAAATAAAAATTGAAAAATGGAAGAAAATGGAAAAACCATTTTTCTCGATAAAATAAACTTGAATTAAAATCATTTCAGAGAATACATTTTCCGTTTTTGTTGCTTTTTTGAATTTTCCTCTATCTATTCAGACATTTCCCAACTAAAATTTACTAGAACTGTTTATTTTTTTTGCTTTCTGCATTCTGGTATACGAGCACTCGGATGGTAGTTTTGTGTTTTTCCAGCAAAATGGTTGTACTACATGATTTGAAAAAAAAAACAAATCGTAAAACACTGTAGTAGTACTGGTGCATAAATACGAGTACAAAAGTTAAAAACGAACAAAAATATAAAATTAAGCTGCAGGATACAAAAAATAGATGGGGTACGAGTATGAGACTGAAGAATCAAAATTAAAGTTGATAACAAATTTTCGACGAGTAACAAAAAATCGGAAAATCTATATCATATATACATACTCGTACATATAAGAATATGTGCTTGGATTAAGTGAAATAAAAAATTAAGTACAAATGTTAGACTTGTGCTTGGGGATTTTGTATCGATTTCGAGGAGTCAAGTACATATTTACTTTTAATGGGTGTCATGCATTTGAATACAAAATTAGTTTTGGTAAAATTAGCATCGTATAAAAAACTTTGTTATACTTGAACGACGTAATATCTATACTGCTACCATAATTGAAATTGGTAAAAATTTTATTTTTGCTACTAATTTTTAGAATTTTAATCAATTTATTTTAAAACATTTTCCATTGTCTTTATGTTCATATATCCAACACATTATAAAATAAAATATTTAAATTTGAATTAAGCAAATTAAATGCTTTGTATCTGCTAACTGGGATTAGCCTAATGTATTACTAGGAGTTTGATATAATTAAAAAAAAATTTTTATTGGTATTTTATATCCAATGGCTACACTTCGCAACGATATTTTTATTATTACGATTTTTAATTGTATTCCTATGTACATAGGTCTGCCGAATGGTGAAGGTAGTTGCCAATGTAAATAGGAAACGATTTTAATTTGATTTATTTTAATTTATCTTGTTACATCTGAAACTGAAGTACTTTGTTGGTTTGTAATGTAAGTCTCACTTCAAACAAAGTCATAAATACGGCATAAGTAGCAAGTTACTCTGTGTATCATTGGTTCATTTAAACAGAGTGTTCCGTTTAAAACGAAATAACCAAAACTAGTAACCGCCAAAATATTTACTTTTGTCAAAAAATCCTAAACATCCGCGATTAGTTTGAAGGAGTATTGCACATTCAGCTCCAGAGATGATGGGTAATATTTTTCAAATGACACTGGCAGTCATGTGATATATTATTTGAAAGATATTTCAATTCTGCTCGGGTATGCTGATCTCAATCTCTTCAATTAGATGCATACGCAATTTCTACCTTACTTCACCTATTGTCGCGCCTGTACCAGCACTAGCACCGGCACCCATAGGGTGGTTTTTATTTTTTTAAATAAATAAATATTTTTATTTTTACAAATTTCACAAACTGTTTAGTAACTAAACAACATCACTAATTTGGGTTTACCATTTTATTTCAATTTAGTACAAAATTATGAGGGTTGAAGAGACAAAATGCCGAACAATACGGGAAGAATACAGTGAAGCAGGTTTGAGTCTTGATGAGCCGCATTCTTTAAATCTCCATAGTGGCGTTTTCGTTGCATAGCTTCATCTTTTCGAACATGCCGCCCAATCGAAATCCTCGATGCGCACTTCTTCCAATATTTGCACCTCGCCCAAGGCAACATAGGCCTGACCTAAACAGGACAACATATAATCATAGACAGTATTCTCCTTTAAATCGTTCCGAAGTTACGGAAAGAGATAAAATCAACAATTATCGCTTTGATAACGTGAACACTATCTCGGCCAATGTCGTTACGAATAGACAGTTGATCAATGTCATCTGATCGCGACGGAAATAAGGCCAAATGATCTCCCTTATGTTTCCAATCGCTCTGATGACGAGTCCTCTATCAACGTTTAGCTTGGATCGTAACATATAACCTCGTAGACATGCCTCCTGTTTTGTTGATATTACACTGACAGCACTGATGTGTCATCTACATTCGCTCTCAGAGAGTAGATGCGGATTGCCTTATTCTACCGTTGAAGAGATCAGCAAACGACGTTACTCCCTTTAGGCGCATATTCTCCATCTCATACTAGTCCGAATTATCTCTAGAGGTCGGTAGCTAGAAGAAATGGTAGTGTTTGGTTTCCTCTCACTGGAACTCTTCTTCAGTTGTCGTAGTCGTGATACGATGGCGCATAACATCTCGTATGGTACATTGGAGATCTCTTCAATAAAGATATATTCAATTCCAGCCGAGGTTGTCTCATCGTCTTCAGGTAGTTTCCAGTCAATATCGGCATGCTGTGCAAGGTCTTTAAAAACAGCGATCAGCCTGATTCTTCAGAGCCATTAAAGGTTAATGCCATGCCGACTCTTGCCCCCGTGGTCACAATCAGTCTTATGTGATTTGATCTACCATTCAACCAAACGCTCGTTTATGCTGCGCGGCACTGTTGTGAAAAGTTCCGTAGCCTTATATTCATCGTCAATTTCTTCCTCTAGTTCCGCCTCAACGAAATCCTGTAGTCATCTCAGGCTGTTGATCTATCGCTCAGCTGGTCCCCGTGTATTTGTTCTTGTTCGTTTTCCTTCTCTTGTGTGCAAAATAGTTTTCCGGAACTTTTTACATACTGAAGTAAAGCACTTTCACTTTTGCCGAAACATTGCAGATCACCATTTTACTATTGTTCATATGAGTGTGATACATTTTCTCCTTTGTCATGGTTGCTCCGAATCATCAGCATCGACGCTCTCTTCAGTGTTGTCCTACTGCGTTCCGTAGAAAGGCTCGAACTGCATCGCGAATTCCAAATTTCTTTGAAGTTGCAGTCTGGATGATCCTTTGGCCGTTTCTCATAACTCTCAAAGATTCTACTTCTTCTCTCGACATAGGAACACTATTCAGGCTTTATTGTATTTAAGAACACACACTTTCGTGAACTGTAACGGAATGGAAGATGGCACAATCGATATTACGTGAGATATCAGTTTATCAGTATCATTCACTTCAGTTGATTCTGACTAGGAAATATACCTTACAATGTAGTAGGCGATCGGTTCATCCTATTCTCATGGCTAGCTATATTTGTTTTCATTCCATATCACGTGAAGTGGGTGGAAGTAGATGTTAACCGACTAATCATCGACCAGTTTGTTCAAGATGCAAATTCGTCTATTATTTCGGAGGAATTCTTCCGAAGTTTGGGAAACGATGCAGATTTGTTGACGTTGTCGGCGAAGGATGTTAGAACGTGTATCGTAAATCCTTCCGAATCATCCTGTTCTTCGGGAAAATTGTATGAGACAACATCATCAATAAAATTAATTACTTCCTCTTCATTGAACGATGTTCAAACGCATTCTCAATCCAATCCACCATGTAGATATAAAGGGTTTTCTGGAACTCAACTCGCCACCAGATATCCTCAATTTGCATTTTTTTCTCCTCGAAAAGTGTTGACTAACTACCACTGCATAGAGTTCAATCAAGCGTTGCGTCTCACCTATGCTGATGCTGCTGGGGTTCTCTCCAACTCGGCCATCGGTAATGAACAGCGTCTTGTGCATGTCATGCCAGTTAATATAGTTGCAACTAAATGTAATGAACCACGTTGGTGGTTCGAGGTAATGAATTTAAGCAACCAGCTCGCAGAAATAGTTGGTTGAACTCGCTTGAATTCGAACCTATCGAGAATGTATATACAAGAGGTAGTATTTTCATTAATACCGGGTATCTCCTCCAAGGATCCTCGACTGGAAGTAGTCCAAAGGCATGATGGTGAATGGATTCTCTTCGTGTAGTTCATTCCTTCCATAGGGCAGTTAATGCCACCAAGCGTATTCTTCCGCTTTCTTTTCAGGTTCACGATATTTTCATATGGTTCGCCTATAGCTTGTTTGGAATGCAACTGTCTTAAATACTAATTCATTGGTATAACATTTCCATTTATATGAACATCGACGTAATAAATCACGAACGTTGTGTTTCTTGAATGTACGGTGTGCGTTTGGCTATGGGAATCAGTCACACTTAATGTCACACTTAATGTCGTATGTCTTACCGTTATCGTTACTTAAAGTCCTTCGGCTCACGGGATTGTGAGTTAGTGTAATAAAATTTGACATCTAAATAACTTTGATCAACAGACAATAATACATCCACAAAGCTGTTTCACTCCATTCAACAAGGTCTTTCCAATAACTCAATCGTTGATGCTGTTCATTAAGCTTCCTAGCCAAAGCCAGTTGTGGTTATACTCGATGGCAACCGATTTTTCAAACATGAGGATCTAATCTTTGACTACATCGAGATTTCGTAAAGTTAAATAGTCATCCGGATTAATAGGTTAGCCTAAACGAATTGAATTTGCCATACACAAGGAAGCAGCCGATTATCCTTTCCAAAGACAATCAGCTTATCAATTTACATTTTGCGTGCATTAGAGATGTAAATCTTCAGATTTCTGCATTATCGGCTCAATATGGTACCACCTGGAACCTCATTCCTCCTGCTTCGTCGCATTTTGTCGGCTTGTACGAGTAAAATCGGTTAAGAATCATTTATTTCGCAGCATGGGCGAAACTCTGCTCACCTTCGAGGCATTAATGGCACTGTTATGTCAGATCGAAGCCTGCTTAAACTCGCGACTATTGTATCCGAAGTCGAATGACCCTGAAATCTGAACTAACATTACTAGATGTGAAAACGAACCGTCACAATCGTTAAGAAAAAATTCAGAAAATGTTTCACCACTTTTGGAGAATTTGTGCGACTGATTACATTCCTCGTCTACATCAACGACCAAAGTCGTCATCGGTCAATTAGTGATCAACAAAGAGAAAAGCACTCGGTAGGATCATCGATACGCATCCAGGATTAATGGACGAGTTCGAGTCGTCACACTGAGAAGTCAGAAAGCTGTATACAATCCTGAGGTGACAAAGGTGTCTGGTGCCTATCTCAGTCAACCACAATAACCAGTAAAGTATTAAAATACTTTAGGGCGCCCGACAATGTTGAAGACCACGCCAAACGTCTCCACGTCAATCGGAGATGAGCACCTTTCGGTGAACCAATTTGGAGTAACGTCGCACAACTCTAGTTTCTGGTTACTCTAACCTCCATTAGCTTTTAGGCTAAAGCATTTTAGACTAAAGCAACTAAAAGCTACTAAAACATACTATTAAATCGAGGTTTCGTTGTTCGAGGAACAAATATCGATAGCAGAATTATTTTTGAACGTCTACAAAATAGACCTCACTAACATGAACCAACAAATGATGGCCTTCCAAAATAGGTTATAGAACTTAACTAATTCTTAAAAATTTCTAGCTTGGGAGACGGGAAAACTGAAGGTCATACAACTTTAGTCAACTCCAGTTCTAAACACGGTAGAACGCAATTCTCAAAACGATGATCAGTTATCAAAACACAAGACAAGATCAACCTGGAAAATTTTAATCGGCAATGTTTTTAAATTTATGACGGTCAAATCTAGAGTAACTAGTACGAACCAAATTATTGGAATAAAAATTCCACTTATCAACGACCAAGAGTGTCAAGCATATATAAGCTATTCTCACTCTCACTAGAATTTTGGCCATTACCAACCAAAAGGATGGGTTCTATTAGTGGTGTGGAAAACCTCGTACGATATATACAGCACAATCATAGATGCAACACAACACAGATCAAGTAACTGTCACAACCTAATTTACGTTGCATTATTAAAAATTAGTTCCGCAGCTTTTAATTTAGATCGTTATATGTGACAATTTGAATGAATTTGTTGTTAATCCACGTGCAATTATTCTACCAAAACTACAATATTCTTAATAGATTTAACTATTACCAAGGAATATTTTAAAAATAAGTAATGATTCTCAGAAATGAAAATTGGAAAAACAACAAGAAATATTGAAAGGAACGATGTTGTTATTGGATTTGGGTCCGTTGGCGTATGAAAACAAAAATAAAGTAAAATGGAAAATTACGTTCTATAAATTTTTATTTTCCTTGATTTTATTATAAATTTTTTACACAATGTCATAAAATTTTTCCGGCACTTTGGTATTTTTAATGCTTACAAACTAGTTCCGCTTATATAGTAATGGCGTAGTAAACGTTATATTCCATACATGCTCGTATGTAAGTAGCATATAAACGATTACCGTATATGTTCTTAAAATGCTATGCTGTACGTTTCAAATTATACAGTTGTGGAAATAGATTATATGTTTAAATATACAGGGTGACAAATCATAACTGAAGCCTCACGAAATAAACAAAACTTCGATCCAGAAATTGAGGAACCCGACACAATTTACTGAAAACTGGGAAACATCGTCCAGTGCATGCTTTTAATGAATGATCATAAGATTTTGAAAATTAGACCAGTTCTAACAGTTCTTCATGATACACAATGGATCGAAAAATTGAAACAGTTGGTAGGAAATCTTTTCTAAGAATATAATTACCATTGCACTAACCCGGAAAGTTCACATAAAATCCATAAAAATTGCATTTAAAAAATTCTTCACAAAACGACTCAATTTTCTGACTCTTCACTGATTTTTAAAAAATATCAGTATTATTATATATTCTGTATAAATGGATTAATTTGACACCAGCGCCAAAGCGGCTGGACTCAAGTGCTGGTAATCAAATTGTTGCTTCTCTAAGACCCTTCCACGATGAATGATTTACTAGAATGAGCTAAATGTAACTGCTTCGAGCACCACAACGGTAGTTTTGAGTACGAACGTCCTTCAACTACTTATGTGACATTTTTCAATGATATGAGGTACGTATACGACTTTGAAGTTTGTCCTAACTTGTACTAGATTTTTTTGTATGATAAACGTAATAATTTGTAAAATAAATTTGTATGGAAACATTTAGTCGCACAATTTAAAATATATATATAATAACATATATACCATAAAATCTAGCCAAGTATAAATATTATGCAAATAAATAAAATGTATAATAAAATTCTAATAAGTAATTTATCCTTTCATCTTCCCCTTCCCATTCATATTCAACTATAGAAAAATGCCAAAAACACCAAAAAAATCAATAAAATACGAATAATTTGTAAGTTCAGGGATTTACCATGAAAAATCTAGCTTGTGATCCCTCTTCTGATATCGATTTTATTTTTAGGTATTGAGTTTTACATTTACTGTCCTAGTTTCATCCTTCTATCTAGGATCCGTGATATTCAGATGTGGCAAAATGCGATAATACACCGATAAAATGATGGAAATGCGAATAATTTGGAAGTTCAGGTATTTTCCATGAAAAATCTAGTCTGTGATCCCTCTTCTGATATCCCATTAAGACCGAACAATGAAAAATATCCCATTAAGATCGAACAATGCTACCGTTGAATATTGGTTTAACCTAACTAAAAATAATATAATAAGAAAAGTCAATATGAAATTTGGATGATTTATTGATGAATTAAAAAAAGCAAATGTGCTCCTACGAAATACTCTAGAAATTGAATCATTAATTCAAAACAGGCCGGAATTACGAGAATCTACGAGTACACTCAAAAAATCGACACTAATAGCAAAACAAAACGACGAAGAGGATCCTAGTAATGCTCATTTCGGGGCAATGTGGGGTAAGCCCTCTAAGAAAAAATCTAATTTTTCCGGTAGACATGCTCTACAGAAAATTATTCAACCTGAACAATTAGATTTTTTCGAGTGAAAAGTTTTAGCGTATTTTGAGAATATGACAAAACTTGGCGATTGCTTTGATATCCTGGAATTTAATTTTAAAATGAATAACAACAATTCATAAAAATGGAAATCATTTGGTTGTGATCATGATCAACACAATCAAAAGCACAATTCAAACCTACGATCCATTAAATCCAAATAAGGTTGATCAAGAATTAGTGATAAAAGCGGCATACTTTTATAATAATCTTCAAGAATTGTGGAATGTTAAGAAAACCATTTTTAAAAGTGATGTAAACTATAGTCTTCAATTACAAAGGGACAACTATAATTGCGGAGCTTTAGTAGCATATGCAGTGGATGTTACGTCTAATAATAAAAATATTCCATTAATTACGTCGGGCAAACGTGTGGAATATTTAAAAGCAATGTATAAATACCGATAATTTTTCAGAAAATTGATGATAGAAAAATCATCTTAATAATGATAATATAATGAAAAATCCTTTAGTTTGTTCTAGATGCAACAGAAAAATGCATAATACTCGTACATGCATAATAAAAGAAAGCAAATGCAAATATTGCAGTTAAACAATAGAAATATTATATTTATTTTATCGCTGGAAACAGAGAGGAGAAAGAGTGGTGAAAGAGTAAAGCAATAGTATGTAAGAGGAACGGTTAAGAAGAGAGGAAAAGAAAGAAGGAAGCAAAGGCCAAGATTCATACATACATACATCCTGGGTAATGCCAAATGAATCGGGCAAACACTGTAAATGTAAACTTTAAATTGCGGCTCTGTCGCTATCTAGTTTAGATAGAAGGATGAAACTAGGATAGTAAATGTAAAACTCAATACCTAAAATTAAAATCAATATCAGAAGGGGGATCACAGGCTATATTTTTCATAGTAAATCCCTGAACTCCCAAATTATTCGCAATTTAGTTATTTTATCGGTGTATTATCGCATTTTGCTATATCTGGATATCACGGATCCCAAACAGAAGGATGAAACTAAGGCAGTAAATGTAAGGCTCGAATTCAGTAAAAAATAAAACCAATAAACAATAAAACAACAAGAAAATCGATATCAGAAAAGGGATCACAGGACGTATGTGATGTTATCCCAGAATTCTATCCCAGAAAATAAAAATATTTATTCAGGCAACACTAACATATCAATAACCAATTTGCTCTTGTGTGAAGTTATCCCAGCCCAGCTTCTAATTCATTTCATTCAAATATACTATATTTGTGAAGTTAGCCCAGCCCAGAATTTTTATCAATTTTAATGAAAAAACGAAAAATTATCAAATTTATTAAATTTGATTTGTTTATATATATATATATATATATAATAAAAAAATTAGAAACTAAAGTACCAAAAACTGTAAACTTCTGAATTGCATATAGTAAAGGAAAATTACAGGCAATGTTAAAAAGTTCGATCCGTGGCAAGTTCCCGAAAATGAACTCTGGGCTGGGAATTTCATTGATTTTTATATAATTTTTCGTTCCACTCGATAAATCTAAAATTATTCCGCCAAAACTGAAAATGTCTCGGATCAGGGCTATATGATTTTGAAATGTATACACTAGTAGCTAATTTTGAGCTGAATTAGAAGAAAATCGTTCCGTGACAAGTTCCCGAAAATGAACTCTAGACTGGGAATTTCATTGATTTTTATATAATTTTTCGTCCCACTCGATAAATCTAAAATTATTCCGCCAAAACTGAAAATGTCTCGGATCAGGGCTATATGATTTTGAAATGTATACACTAGTAGCTAATTTTGAGCTGAATTAGAAGAAAATCGTTCCGTGACAAGTTCCCGAAAATGAACTCTGGGCTGGGAATTTCATTGATTTTTATATAATTTTTCGTCCCACTCGATAAATCTAAAATTATTCCGCCAAAACTGAAAATGTCTCGGATCAGGGCTATATGATTTTGAAATGTATACACTAGTAGCTATTTTTGAGCTGAATTAGAAGAGAATCGTTCCGTGACAAGTTCCCGAAAATGAACTCTAGACTGGGAATTTCATTGATTTTTATATAATTTTTCGTCCCACTCGATAAATCTAAAATTATTCCGCCAAAACTGAAAATGTCTCGGATCAGGGCTATATGATTTTGAAATGTATACACTAGTAGCTAATTTTGAGCTGAATTAGAAGAAAATCGTTCCGTGACAAGTTCCCGAACATGAACTCTGGGCTGGGAATTTCATTGATTTTTATATAATTTTTCGTCCCACTCGATAAATCTAAAATTATTCCGCCAAAACTGAAAATGTCTCGGATCAGGGCTATATGATTTTGAAATGTATACACTAGTAGCTATTTTTGAGCTGAATTAGAAGAGAATCGTTCCGTGACAAGTTCCCGAAAATGAACTCTAGACTGGGAATTTCATTGATTTTTATATAATTTTTCGTCCCACTCGATAAATCTAAAATTATTTCGCCAAAACTGAAAATGTCTCGGATCAGGGCTACATGGTTTTGAAATGTATACACTAGTAGCTAAGTTTGAGCTGAATTAGAAGAAAATCCTTCCGTGGCAAGTTCTAGCGGGACGAAAAATTATAAATTATAATTAACTTCTCATTCGTGATCACAGGCTAGATTTTTCATGGTAAATCCCTGAACTTCCAAATTATTCGCATTTTAAACATTTTATCGCATTTATTAATAAACAATAATTGTTATTAACAAAATTTTATATTATTTTTATTGCTTTCATGTACAATAATTTCGCCTAAATGTTTGTTTAGTCAAGATATATATTGTTTACCAATACATTGATAATAATTATAAAGGTAGTACAATTTTAGTAAAAACTTCATTACCTTACGAGTATATAGGTGAATGAAGTTTGTCCTAAAATTGTCCTAAATATAATGAGGTCATTTAGGACAAAGTTAGGACATACTTCATTGGCACGGCACGTATATATTCTTCACCAAAGAAACAATCTCCCACCAACGCCAAAACGCTGAATTTGTGAAATAAATTGCTGATAAAAAATTTCCTTTCGTCCAAAATATTAAATGTACCTGTAATCAGCGCCACGGAAGTAATTTGGAGTACTAATATGCTTCAGCTAAATTTGTAACATTCTTCAAGGTCTTTTCATTGACATATCACACTGACATGTTCTATAATAAATAAATAATTAGATACCAGCCCAAAACGGTGGATTTGTCAACTAAACCCCTTGTAACATCCGCTACAAAAAGGTGCTGAAAATACAACCAACAATGCTTGTACTATCAAGTCGAGCAAGTCAAGTGAAGTTGTTGAATAATATTCGGTGATACCCAAAATAATTAAAAATTAAAAAGTGAAACATTAAATAAAAAAATTAAAGATCAAAAAGATAAAAAGTCGATCGATAGTGATACTACATCGAAGTGTAGTTAGTTTCATGGATTTGTAGTGTCTTGTTAAATACGTCTTGAGTGTGTACGGTGTACACTGCGCAGTGTTGAAGAGGCGCAGTTGTACAGTTGTAGGGTGTGGTTTGAATCTATGTTGTGGCTCTTGTCGGGCGGCAGTTGCGGGGTATTATTGATCGGAAATATCACTGTATTTGCGAGTTCGTAATGATGGATGAGTGATACGGAAAGCCTGAATCACAACGAACCAGTTAAGTAATGAGACGTTACAGTGGGAACCGTTGTATCTGCCGCTTTCGCCATAGCATGTGGATATTTTTTTTATGGATAAGTTTATTTTTTTTGTCTTTTTAATTTTATAATTTTGTTTAAATTATTCCTTGAATTTTTCTTTAAATTTCTTTGCTTATTTATCAACTTTTCGAATCATGAACCAAATTAGTTATTTATTCTTGCACTTACAGTTTGCAGTACCAAGGTCGTTGGAAGCGCTTCTACGTCTGTTAAAGTTCTTCTACGTCTGTTAACATTTATACGAAATAATTTTATAATTTATATTATTGATAGTTGTTATATTCTTTTGTCAATATGTGGAGCTTGAAATATATTTCTTTTCATTAGTTATTAATCATGTGTAGTTGATAAGATTGGCCATGAAAAGTCATGTGAGTGAGCATAAATTGGATTTCGTTGCCATACGTTGTGATCGATTTCCAGAGTACAAAACCTTCGACCAATTTTACCTCAACCACAGAACTAGCGGCAAATTATGGCGTACTCTCAAATATTTATTACTATTTCTTTTTGTTAACGTTAGCCGACGTCAAAGGCTAGCGTTACACACTAATAACAAAAGTTTTGTTTTCCAAGACTTTTCAAATGAAATGTTACATACGTAACGTCCGTAATTATTTCGGAATGGAAAAAATTACATCTGCTTCCAGCGCTAGAACTGTAGTTTTGAGTACTATGGTACTTCAAAAAAATCAATTTCAATGACGTCTATATCTTATGATAATAATTTAATAATTACAAAATTGCTGCTTTTTCCAAGACCTTTGAAATGATATGCTACATGGTTATATCGGAGTAATAGAAGTTGAACTGCTTCCAGCGCCACAACGGTAGTGGCCAACCTAACCCCTTTGATGTAGAGATCCCAGAAGCTTTTCAATTCTCCGAATTAAAAATAAAACAAGATTGGCGAGAAAAAAAATCCAATCGAATAAGCCGTTCTGTAGATGTCATCGGTATAGACTTCCATACATCTATTCAAACATCCAGACATCTGAGCGGACACATTTTATTTGCATTTTTGGGATCAGAACCTTCTAAAGGTGGATTAAAGTTGTTTTGAAAGTACCAGAAATAATCTCTCGTTATTCTCTTAAATTATGCTGACTGGTCTAACATACTAGATATTAACTACTCAGGTGTCTAAGGGCATTGCCAAAGGGTATCTTGCTTAGCTTTGACTGCACACATTATCAGCATTGTTACGAGTAAACTTCCCAATCAATAATTCTGATATTCATTTATTAACTCGCAATAACTCAGACAGTTAATGTAATGTTCTTACTTTCTTTGACCTAGCAAAATAAAGTATAGTAATCGTATACATTTTTGATCTCGACACTTTTGCAGATGTCTTTGTTTATTTTTAATCTTCACAACTTGTTCTGGGGCCGAAGCACTCCAACTCTTTCGAAATTTGCTTTTCACGTCCTACCTTACGAAGTAGCCAAATCGAGGACATACAGCTATAGGTCCGATTTACGTAGAACCTTCTGCGCATTGTATAGCTACATGCCGTGGCTATATGTCATGTACCATTTTTGTATGCTATGTGGCAGATAAATAATTTTGTTTCACCTTTGGAACTTACGTATTGCAGCGCACCTACCGGCAGTAGAAATGCGAATTGTGGTCAGTCATAGAGGAAAATCTTTTGGTTCAATATTTCTTTGAACAATTAACATACATTTTCATAAATGATCAAAGTTGGCTTAAATATTTTATAAGACAAGTACACCAATAAACTCAAATTTCACAGCAAAATTTTTCCCAACCACTCACTATTCCTTATCTACTAGCAATTTGTTACGGAAATCTGCTACCGGCGGAAATTGAAATAAATAAATCTTCCAACAGGTAAATCGTTACCACTAAAAAATAATTTAGATTACATTTTATTCATCACATCTCATCTACTGTGCTAAATAACAGATTTAATCGAATAAGTTTGAAAATATTTTTGCATTGTCCCATCCGAGGATTTTTTATAAAATGCGACACTTACTGAATTCAAATTATAGTCCAGATTCAAAGTCAATAATAAAACACTTCGGTATAGGGACCCAAGAGTTGTTTCATTCTAAAGGTACCATTTTATAGTATATATGATACGGATACTCCAAGTATGGACATCTACAAAGAGTTTCCTTGTCATTTATTTAGAAAATTATGCGTTTCATTCCAAGCAAGCAGTGTTGTGCTGCTACGCGTATTTTCAAACTGTCTACATGTTAGGATCGAATCATTTCTGTATGAAGTCATCATCGAACAGTTTCCCAATTCTTTAAAATAGGATTTAAATTGGAGCATACCTATATTTTGGAAATTGAAATCAAATCTTTATAATCAAATTGGTCTGATTGAAATATATTGCCATTACAAAATTCTTGATATCAGGGATGTGGGATGGGAAACCACTGCAAAGTAAACACAAGCGAAGGAAATTACCTCTGGACGCGATGCTATATTAACAACGGCGAAAGTAAAGAAGGCACTAATGGAGTGGAATCCAGTGACCCCCAGGATGTAAACACAATAATGGCAGAACACGAAACCAAATAGATCACTTAATGATTAACAAGAAATTCCTCACGCCATTACAAGATGTCAAGAGAATAAGTTTACATTGAGCACCAACAAGTAATATCACAATTCAATAATTAAGCCTGTAAAATGCACCAATCCAATTCGGATGAAATTTAACACCGACAAATTAAACGTTGACGCCACAAGAAAAACATTCTGTGAAGCGCTCAAGCCCAGCTTCCAAAGCAATGCAAAATCAGCTACCAACACACTCGGATACCAAGAATATAGACGCAAACTCTGCATCAGCGATAAAGCTTGAAAGAAAATTGATAAACGCCCGTATCTCAAGTTGGAAATGTGTCAACAAAATAAGTCGGAGCTGAAACGTCAATATAAAGATTATTGCAACAGAAATCAAGATACTGGAGAAACGTGACTGCAGGCAATACACTGAAAACAATCTCATGATAACAGACCCGAAACATGTGCCTCCGCATCAACTCGTATTAAAATGTATTGCAGTATATCATCTTCAGCACAACCATAAAAATATTAGCAATTTTCGCCCTAGATAGAAATTCACAGACAATTAACACGAAAATAAAAAAGGACAAGCTGGTTCCAAACCAGCGCGAAGTTGCATTGATCATATTAACATAACACTCATCATAATTAAGTTGTCTAACGAATGGAATTCACCACTGCAAATACGTGTCATTCGAACGTGTAATCGTAAAGGCACTTTGTGAATTGGGCATGGCAAAGAAATTAGGAACTCTACTAGGAACTTCTATTCCTATTAGTATTAGATTATGCCATTAGGAAATTAGACAGCGCGTTTTCCAACGGTATCCAGTGGGAATTGACAGAGAAACTCGATGATCTAGATTACTTAGATGACATACTATATAGTTGCTAAAGTGGTAATACAAACACACCGTAATGCAACATAAAGTACAGAAGCTATCAGATCTAGTCAAAATAATTGGCTTCAAAGTAAATATCAGGGAAACCAAGACGATGAGACTAAACACCCCAATATCCACACCGACACCTTAATGAATTTGTATACCTTGGTTGTACTCAAGCGCAAAGAAGTGGATCAAATGAAAATTTAAAGAAACGAATAAAAAAAACAGAACAACATTCGACATGTTACTCAAACTGTGGAACACATCTACCCTATCTCACAATACCAAGCTAAGAATATTAAATTCGTGTGTGAAAGCATACATACATAAATGCCCTACAAGAATAACAAAATAACAAATGTTGAGCTCTTTAAAGGCAAAAGAGTCAAGCGGTCATTGGCTTCGAAATACGCAGAGCACAAGTGGAGATACATTGGTATGACTTTAAAATAGAATGACATAACGAGAAGGTCTCTGGAATGGAAAATAAGACGATCAGTTGTAACTTGGAAACGAACGATGCTATAGCAGAAGTGCAACAATTCGGAAAGTCAACTGGTAATCAATGCAATAGCACCCAACAGAGTTAGAAGATACAGCCTAGTAGGCGTTATATGCTCCTAAAATTGAAATAATGGGTATTTTCCTTTATGAATTCCGAACATTCCGAACGTTATAAAACTGACATTAATTATATTTTTATTCATTCGGAACTTTCAGATTCCTTCCATTCTTTTTGGTCTACATCAATAGGTAGAACAAATAGAATATTCTTTGCTTAAACGTCAATTAGTGTGGTTCATTTTAGAGTGTTGTTAAAAAAAGATAAAATGGAAAATATTGCCAGTGAAGGTAAAAGGTGGTTTTATTGTAATTTGGGTTGTTTATTTTATTTAATACATTTTTATTATTAAAAATGAATTACATATTAAATAATGATAGTTTCATAAAATTTAAAGTGGAGTCCGAGTGATATTAAATGCCTCATAAATTTATATGCAGAAAATTCTATAATGTTCTATAATGAAAAAAAAATCTGGAAGGAAATCGCAGGTACGTATATAAGGCCTTTACTGTGTCATGTGCTTATATACGTATGTATATGTGCATGAAATATTTTTATTTTATTTTAAGAAAAATTGTCCAGCGTAAGATCGAAAAAAATTAGAGGTGAACAATGCGATGGCACGTGGAATGGATTAAAAGTAATGTACAAGAAGGTAAAGGATCACAACAACAAAAGCGGCAATTGCAGCAAAAAATTGGGGGTATTTTGATATGATGCAAAGGCTGCTTAATAAACGACCAGAAATTAATCCTCTTGCACCAGCGATAACGCTGATATTACGATAAATGATCAATCGAATTCGTCTGGAATAAATTGCAGTAGTGATTATCATTCTTCTGATTGTATTATTGATTATACGACAACCTCTCCTCTACCATCTGCTTTGAAAAGAAAAATGAAAACAGACGAAGATGAACAACAAAAATGCCACCAAGAAAAAATGGAAAAACGATTCCATCGTTATGTTGTAGAATTAAAACATAATATTTTTATTTTTAATTATTAATTATTTATTATTAATTGTTTTAAATTGAATTTAATAAAAAATTTAATGAATTAAATTGTTAGAAAAAAAACTATGGCGTTCATACTCTATTTATTATTCTTAGAATTCAATATTAGGTAGTGCAGGATCGCCACTCCCATCATCAGTCTCAATTATGGAATCAATTGCCAAATTGTCGCCAAAATGGTTTGTGGTGCAAACAAATATTCACGTCCGATGGTCACTCGAGCTGATGAATGAGCTTTATTGTAAATTACTTGTTATCTAGTTAAATTACCCGTACCTTTATAGGGGGTTAACAAATAGGTTTTGAGGCCGTATCCAAGATCCCCTATCATATGTTGATCAACTGGTATTATAAGGGAACCTGTAATACAATAATTTGAATCCATTTATATTTACATTTATGTTACATATAAACTACATACCGTTTGAAATTTTAGCATATAAATTTGACCGTCTGAACATGCAAGAATGATGGATTGGTCCCACTTCACCGGTGTAGCAATCAATAAAATTCATATTTTTGTCACACTTACACGTTGCAACAATACCGAGTGAAATTGTTTGCTGTAGGAGTTTGCAAACACCTTAGGTGCAGGAATTGGAGTATGTGACCCGTCGATGCATCCGATAATTTCTATGCCATATGGAGTATTTATTTTTGGGTATTTTTTTATTTCATGTTATATATTTTACATATTACTCTACATTAATTACCTGGGAATATGGTTTTATTTTGAAACTAGTTCGCTGTCACTAAAGCATTTTCACTATTTGGCCAAGAAATGATTTTCATTAGGTGGTTTACCTTTAATATTTATTTGCAGCCATCGAAAACTGCGTTCCAGCAGGCGTTAATTGAAACTCCGAATCTGTTTAATACAGATCTGCAAAAAATTATATTCTCAAAAACGTCTAAAAACTTGTATAATTTGTAAACCTACCTAAACCATTCAGTATTCGCCAAATACCACATAAAGAATTGTTTCTCCAAAGGTAGGCTCGGGTGGCCCCGTACTACGTCTACAAACTTACTTTTAATGTATGAAATTCTTTCATATAATATTTCGAAGGTGCTGACTAACATGCGAGAATGCGCTTTAAACTGAATTTCGTTTAGACGACAAATTGTATTTTCAAAATATGTCGTCATTGCATTCATCACTTGAATCACTTTCAAAAAAATCAAAATTCTAACCAATTTTGGTCGATAACATTGCACAAATTAATTTTTTTTTATCCATTTTTATAATTATTCCATTATTTATTTAATTAAATTTGAATTCCTTTTTATAACAAAACACAACAAAATGAAAAATTTACTTTGTCTGTTAAAAAATATTCTGTTTATTCTGAGAAGATTCTTAGGTCACGTGATTGATATTCTATTCCTTCTCTTCTTTCTGTAGAATGAATACGATTCTGTATATAATATAACGAACCCCCTAAGGCGTATATCCTCCATCCAGTCGCAAGCGTGTTTAGCAAGTTAACACCGCTGAAACATCAAATCGACATCCTCGTTAAAAAGCCAATAGAAGCAAAGCGTTTCCTCCTTATTTAATTGTACGTATTTACACATTATTCTTTTATTATTCTCTTACTATTCACAGGTTTTGACTTCACTTAATATACTTGGTTCGGAAAATTTCCAACTTGTTTGTGGAGAAATATTACTTCACAATTTGGGTCAAACCGCTGTCAGCAAAATTTTTGCCGAATTTTTGAAGGCATTAATCAGAACAACTAAAATGTTCATTAAGTCTCCAAGAACCGAAGACAAAATGGCCCGCACAAAACTGGAATTTTAAAGGTCCTATGGTTTCGCAAACGTCATTGGAGCAATTGACGGGACACATATTGCGATCCAGAAACCAACTGTTTGGGATGCATACGCATTTTTCTACCGAAAATCGTACTATTCCATTAATGTACAAGCAGTCAGTAAATTAATCTTTGAGTATTCAAATTGAAATATTTTGTTTAATTTGTAGGTATTTGATGCAAACGCAATATTTACTGATGTAGTAGTTAAGTGGCCTGGATCGACGCACGATACCCACATCTATAGAACGTCTTCGCTTTATAATTTTGTACATTCAAACGATTCCCCAGAAAATACGTGGCTTTTGGGTGACAGTGGTTACCCACTAGAACATTATCTAATGCCCCCAATTATAGGCCCATCAACGCGTGTCAAATAATATAATATTGCACAACATCGCGAAAACAAATAAATTTATTTTCAGTAAGTAAAATAAGTAAATAAATTTAGATACTGAAATTAATCCGTTTAATAATATGATGACGTGATTTCAAGTATTTTATTTAGGTTTCTAATAATTAAAATCATTGTTCTTAGTTGTTAAATTAATTCAGCTACCTTATTTTTTTTAAATAAATTTGAATCATTAAATCATAATGAAATAGATTTTTCTTCAATTTGTTGATGATGATGGTGGGAAGGAATTCATGGGTGAAAAAGGGCGTTTCAGTTTTGAAAAGGAAAATTAAGATTTACTGATGTCTAAAACACGTATAAAGATTTGTGCGATCTCGTGCTTTCGGTGGCATGGAACCCTTCATTATCCACGTAAAGCTACCGGATGTTAAAACGTGTTAGCCGCCCAGACGTCTGTTTCAATGCATCGGGTGACATTTTTGATTGGGAAATAATAAAGATTCTGTATTGTGTTAACATTCGTCCCAGCTGGAATATGCTGAGTGGTGTCTATTCTACGAAGGACATATCAATAGTATTGAGAAAATTCAAAAAAACTTTATACAATACTTGACCTGAAAAGTCGTATTCGTATATGGCCATGATCTACTCTGCCACGTAAATATATACCAACAACCAACATATTTAACTGGATGTAGGACTTAAAACTCAACAACGCTAAAACAAAGGAACTTTTGGTAAAGTGTTAATTTCCTGCAGGCCCTAATCGACGCACCGGAAGTACTTAATTCAATTCAGTTAATCAGTATAAAGTTTTTCGGTAGTCAACCTGTTATTTATCAAATTTACCACTTTAGTTACAGGCATGCGGCAAGTTTCTGCACCTCCTTCCTACCATTTAATTAACTCTCATGATGAATAAACAATCAGTAAACTTGTCGATAGCAAAGACCCCATTTACATCCGATTTTTAATCGTTTAATGATTTAATGAATTCGCTCTTTAACCGTAACATATTCAAAAATGTGCTTCATTGCCATATAAAATCTTGTCGATGCCATTTACACGTGTACAATATTAATTAACTACGCCGTGCAGATAATACAGCACAACACTGCAAGCAACTCAAATAATTCCATCACCCGAATTTAACTCACAAAGTTTATCCATTTTAACTTTTAAATTATATTTAAAACCCACAAGAGTATAAAAATTCTCATTGTGTACATATGTGCACAATGTTTCACAAATACCCGGACAGCATAAGAATGAAACCAATTCAATTAAAAATTCATTAAATTATCCTCTACAAGGAGAAAAGAAAAACTTTATTTAGCACAATGCACACAGATTAAACAAGATTTAGAACGATGGATGTTTCCCAGTAATTCATTATCGTATTAAAAGCAATCGCTCTACATGAAAATTATATAAATCTGTCTTCTTAAAATAAGGATGAATATATTATTTATATTTGAATTTAGATAGAGCTGTGTTGCTACTGATAATTGGAGGAAATAAAAAATTTACAACCATTTTGCGGAAAATGGTGTGATAAATCGCTATAGAAACAAGTAGTTTTATATAGCGTTTTGTTATCCTAGTATCCTGTTAACAGTATAAAATAAACGTGTTACAAAATTCTCGTATATAAATTTAAATTTGATTACCCGCATCGTGAACACCAAAAATATTTATTAGTCATCCTGCTCTATTATGTAAATTGTTCACAATAATAAGCCTACAAGCATCTGCAGGAAAAATGTTTATGTACACGAAAATATGACACATAAATACTGATATTGTTAAATTGACTTTCAAAGTAACAACTCAATAGCAACAAGCCAATTAAATCTAAAATAAATAAAAGACTCGTACTTATACACATAAGAAATTCTCTGTAAATAAAATTGTTTTTCACAAAGAAAAGACTAAATTTCACATAAAATCATTAAATTTAACCACAAAACAGATTTTCAGCATAAATACATAATACACGCTTGTGAATAGGTATACACGTATCCACGCAAACAATAAAACCAGCGTTTTCCTTTTGATGTGCTTTTTTATATCATTCATGCTTTTTACCCGGTATTAGGGGTATTGGTGGATTTTTCATTCTGACGCAAATTTACAAAAAATATGTATTAAAGGAACACAGAAAATCAACAATTTTTTTTTTTTTACTTTGTGGACACAAATTATTTTTAACCGTAAAAAGCGGAAAATAAAAACAAAAGAAATAAAAATCATAATTAGATTTTCTTGCTTTTTTCCCTTCGGTTTCCCTTGTATTTCCTCCACCCATTTTGGTAATTTTTGGAAAATCGTTGATGTGTTCATACTGCAGTGTTGTGTATGTATGTGTGTATCCGTATAACATGTACACACATAAAAACAAAGCGTATAATATATTCGATACATACATGTATACAAACATATAACTGTAAATGCTTAAAAAATATAAAACAGAGAAAATCATAAAATGATTTCCTTTTATTTTTTTGTTTCGTGTATATAAATGAATTTACAGGGTGTGTCGCGGAAGTATTTGTCATAAAACAGATAAAGTAGATTATGGGGTTAATTTACCTAAGACGATGCTTTCCGTATCTAGCACGCAGATCAATGAAACCAAACTGAAACGCTTCCGAAAGTACGTCGATCCATTTATTGAGAAAATATATATTTCCTTTGTCATGTTAAATTACCTTATCGATAACCATAATCATCCTGTTTAATATTTCGTTTTTTTTTATCATCATCTTAAAAACAATAAAAAAAAATTTCCTTTATTCTGTTTTCTATTTTCATTTTTATTTTCCATCAGAATAACAAAAAAAAATCTACTTCGTATATTTCCTCCTTTTCCCATGTACTCTGCTGTATAATATTATATATCCTTTCCACAATTTTATATAAAAACATTTCACAAAAAATAAACCAACATAAAAACGATTTTTCGTTCGTTTCATTTTTATTTTCCTACTTCCACAATTTTTGTTGCTTTTCTTTGTGAATGTCGGAAAAGTCTATTCAAGAAAGCAATACAACAAAAGATTTTATTTTGTTTTTGTTATTTCTATGTTATTCTTTTGTCTCCCTAATCTTCTTCTGGAAAAACTTAACTTTCTAAGTAAAAATAAAATAAAAAATAATTTTTGAAATTCATCAACCCTCTGTATTTCTCATGCAAGGAAGCAGCAGAGTACCAACGACAACAAAATTTTCTTCTCTTTAATATACGAAATAACAACAAAGTTGAAAATACTTTTCATAATATAGCATTGAGATTCGAAAAAAAAATTTACCATACCATCATTTTCATTTTTGTTATTTTCTGTAAAGAACGAAAATCACCCTACCACCACCCATTTCGAGTTTTTTTTACAGCTTCACTGCGAATCCATATTACAATAAATGTATATATACGAGTTTATATACAGTTTTGTACGATGTTTGCCCAATCTCATTTAGAGTTTAAGAATTTTCCTGTATTATAACAGTTAACCAACAACGGTATAAAAATGGCAAATGGAATTGACTGCTGTGTAAAGACTGTACAACATACAAGATTATATACGTCGTACTACCTTACAGTAAATACCTTAAATTCTCTCATTACTCTAGATTCAGTTCGTAATATTTTTCTTTTCGTATATTGCAGTACTCAGTATTATTTAAAGATTACAGTCGGTTAAACAATTTACATCAAAATTTTGTGGTGAAGCAGACAACTGCGTTAAAGTTTTAGAAAAACCTATCCACGTTTTTCAAAATCACTTTCAATTTAAACTAAAATGAATTAAAGAATCTACAAAGCAATTCAACTTTTATTTTATTTTACGTAGTAAATTAAGTTTAATAGTCATGAAAAATTGTACCTCGAGATTATTGCAGATTTACAATTCGCTATAATGCAGAAGGCCGAAAAGTGGGTTTCAAAAAATTCTCTCTGCAGACTAAATGTATGTGTCCTCTCTACACCACAGACGAATTGACTGGAAGGAGTTAAACTTCATACTCAAATATTTTCTAAAAACTGGCTGAGATATACCAGTGATGTTTGGCCGAGATCGATCCACCGAAAGTTGCAGCTTCATGAAATTATTAGTTAAAAGGTTAGACATAAAAACTATCTTCAACAAAACCTGAGGTTCTCATGAATTCCACAATGTTTCTCGCTTAGCCATATCAAACATCAATTTCATTTTAAAGTTTCAAAGTGGGTTTCTAGCTGTGGAAAGTTCAAATGTGGCCTAGAAGCGTGTGATTCATGATTCAGATATCCAAATGTTAGGAGGTTCTCACCGATCCCACTGTGTTTGTCAGTTACCCCTATTGAGTTAACCCTATTCACCAGACCCGCCAAAGACCCTTTGTTGGAGTGCAGAATTCAGCTCCGACCCACCGTCCATGTCAGTGTACAGGTTGGCATGGAGCTTGCAATGTGCATGTGGTATACTGTAATTGTGTGAATGGGCGGTGTGTGTGTGAATGAAAAGGAGGGTATTAATTGACCTTCAAAGGACATTAAATCCACTGGAAAGTTAATACTTTCTTTACTCTAAAATAATACTAATTTCATTTAGTATAGTTTTAGGATCCTGTAAAAGATGTGGATTGTTCAATGGTTGCTCGAATTTTCTCAATAAATTGAGAAATTATTTAAAATCACAACTCTCACGGTTCAGGCTTATATTTACTCTTGCCAGAAATATGAAAAAATTTGAAAATTATCATGGACGTTGAAATTTGATAAACCGAACTGGAAAACATAAAGAGATTGATGAAAACAGGACAAAATCTTGATTAATAATTGATTATTAATTATTGTTAAAATATTAAACAATTAAATATTTAACGATTGGTTGTTAAAATGTTGTAAATTAAAACTCACTCGTTTCGGGGCCAAATTTATAATTTTAAATAAAATGAAACCAAACCAAATACCGTGCTAACGAGTAATTTATCGCGAATCATATTGAGTGACGTTCAAATCGTCAATCACATTGGATTCCGTGATGTGCTGACGAATTGCAAAATTCTGAAAATAATCAAGGGCATTGGCATTTGATAGTTCTAACGGAAAAACATAACGAGATTGATTGGACCGGGCAAAATCTTGGTTAGTAACCATTTGAATTGCTCAAATATTGTAAATAAAAACTTACACTTTACGGTGCCGTATAGGACCATGCCCGAAGTATGACAAAATTCTGAAAATCATCATGGATATTTAGTAGATCTAACATAAAAACATGGTCAGATCGACGGCCACTTTACACAATCTCGACTATAGTAGAAATATTTCTATTTTTAGATGAGTCGAATGTTTAAAGATCCCTTTAAAAATATATTTAGGCCTAAGTCTTTTTCTTTTTGGTGAATAATCAATAACTAATACATACACACAGAATTTTTAAATAAAATATCGTTTTTGGTAAATATTTTGAAAAGTACATCATTTACGAGAAAAACCACTATGAATTAAAAGATTCTAAATTAGTTTTGCAACAATACCGGTTCAGATCAGCTTTCCAAGCTGGAAATGGCGATACATTATGAGACCCCCGTAATTTTTGGCCGAAATCGGTTCATCCAAAGTGACCACTCCCATAGCAGCAATTTCCTAGCTTTGCTAGGAAAATATGGAGAGGTTTTTATTTCGTGGCCAACACTCTACTATCTCTTACTACGAATATAGTCCGAGAAAGTAGTTTTCAATAAGTTCTCTGTGTGTGTGTGCCTGTATGTGTGGTATCGTGCTCGGAGCAAAACTTCATACTTAAGCGTTTTCTATAAATCACTGAGAGATCCCAGTCATGTCTGCTAGAAATCGGTTCACCGGAAGTGACAGTTTCCATACGAGCATTTTATGTTTTGAAAATATTGCAAATATAAAAAGTAGCCCAGACGGATTGACTGATAATCCCGTAATTTTTGGCGAAAAGCTGTCAAGCGAAAGAGGCCGCTTCCATAAGAGCTTTTCCGTTTTAAATTCTTTATATTAACTTCGTGGTAGGTGGTCGACTAAATCTTGTAGTCTATTTTTGACTCACTTCCTAAAACCCGATTGTATTTGTCCATGATAATATTTCACAGAAACAATCTAAAATTTAATGTGAGTTAATATGTCGAAGAAAATTTACTTCAAAAATTTTAATTTTTATTGCTTTTTTATGTAAATATTTTGCAAAATTTATTAAAGTTACGCACAAATGGAGAGGTGATTATGTCGTGGCCAACGCCCGGCTATTTATTACCACACACATACATAAATCTCAAGAGGTTTTTATACTCGACAATCATCCATGTGGAATAATAAAGTGCTCTGGAATTAATATGATGTTTTTTTAAAAACAACTTTGATACCTTTTAACTATGTCAATCGGAAAAAAGGATAATGACTGGTCGATTATTATTATGGACGAGTGTTTTTTGCATGTAAAGGTTTAGTATGTGACCGAATACTTGGGGCGTACCCTGTGTAGCAGCTAAGTCGAAAAACAGGCAAAAAATATCTCGACGGTGTGCCGGGACTTAGTTCGTTCTGTGCCGAATATATACACACCATGAAAGTTTTGTTTTACTGGTTAAAAAGCAAAGAAGTCCAGAAGAGGCTTCGAAGGATACACCAAGTGGATTATCCGAGCCATCAATAGCTAAGCATACTACAACCCGTTCACAGAGTAAGTCCATATCTCAAGATACTCCACCTTACCCAATTGAAAAAGTGTCAAAGATATCAACAACTGTAGCTTGTTTACCAGTACCAGTGCCAATTGCAAATAAACAACTAAGGTCAATTTCTGAAGCTCTTGAATCAACCTGTAACGGAATTTTAGTAAAAGCCTCAAAATCTCGTTGACAAGCATAAAATCTCATCCAAACATCACTCGCTGTTACATCAAATGATCTTGAGGCAATTAGTGTGATGAAACCAAGAAGATGGATATTTCTATCAATAGTAATAAATTTCAAATTGAATTATAACTAATAACAATTACTAACAATGACTTACAATTTGTTTCTATTATCAATTCTGATGCTTGGCCAAAGAAGCCAAGGAGGAGTATTTTTTTTTTTGGGAATACAATGTAACTTCAACTTGGTTCGCATGATTTTGAAAACAATTGTGGAAGGGGGATTTAAAATGTCAAGAATCGATTTCGACAGGTGCTAATTTCGGGAAAATTTGTTTTATGCGGTCTGTTGGTAAGACTTGGATCCTATTTTAATGTTTTCTCTTCTCGAACGATATTTATGAGGGCTAGGGTTATCCAATGCCAGGAAGCGATCCCGGTATCTATTTCCGGTATTTAGGGATTGAAGGAATTTGCGGTGCTAGGGATCGATTGTGATGAGTTCTTAATTCAGGGAAATCTGTTTAGGCATTTCTCAGATGTGGTCCATATTGCCAGAATTTTAATTAAAATATAATTTTAATTTGCTATTTAAACCATATTTAAATAAATTTTATATTTAATAATAAACCATTGTTTAGCAATAAACTACTTTAGAAAACAACTTTGTTCTAAAGTTCTAACAATAATGATAGTGTTAAACCTGCAACCTATGTACTGTTCTAAAAACCTACTATCTTTGAAATTTGCCAAAGGTAAACAGAAATTTAGCAACCGCTCATCAACGAATCAGAAAAAAATTTAAAAAAATGTCAAGCCTGGAAAACAGGCAGATCCTTTATAATAATCGCTACTAAGTCGCCAAATCATAAAGCGGAAGGCTAGTAAAGCGAGCCGAAAAATAAAATATTGTCCGAAACTAAAAGCTTTTGCTATTGATTTAAATTTCTATTTTTCAAAAGCTTAAAATTATGTGAGAACTGTTTTTAATTCATGCCTTCCACATAAAAAAACCTTAAGCAACTGGTACAATGGCATAGCTTCACAACCAAGATTTTTTAAAGAAGCTTTTTAACTTTCGCAGAAGTCGCGAAATCATCCAATACAAGGATTATTGTAAATTTAGTTTTTGTTGAGATGGAAATACTACCCCAACTAGAATGACAAAGAAAGCAATCGGATGGAAACATTAATATTGGAAATGAAATTCCCAGCAAAATTTTAGCTACACAAGTGTTTGTGTTAATCATTGTTGGATTAAACACATCTTGAAAGTTACCTGTAGGATGGTTCCTCCCGTATCTATATGTGCAAGGAGCTTTTACAGGATTTTCTACCAACAGCCCGCCAGCCACGTTGCTTCGATGTAATTTACAAAACTAAATTCTAAACTCAACGTTTCAGTTAGTAAATATTTAGAAGCACAAAATTTTGTTTCTTTCTAGACACCCATCACATGATCAAATTAGTGTGACATACTCTGGAAGGAAAGAGCCCATTAGTCGACTTGTCAGGGAATAACATTGATTTTAAATACCTTACTCAATTACAAGTGCTTCAGGACGAAGAGAGAGTGCATTTACGGAATAAAATAACAAATACACATATACTGTTTCAGAAACAGAAAATAAAGGTTAAGTTAACGAACCAGTGATTCAGTGATTCGGTTTGTGATGCCGACAATTTTGCAAAACCGGGTTAAATCTTAAAAACTTTGAACATTATGATGTACTATACATTTTCTACGGCATATGAACCGAATTCTTGACATTTTAATTTCACGAACTTTACGAAAATCTTGGTTTAAGAAGTGCCATTTTCAATCAAATTAGCTTGAAGTTCACTTGAATGTCCTGTCTAATGTAAAATAGTAGAGCATTTAGATAGGTTGGTGCAGCGACAAGATTAGAGCGACGGAAGTGATAATTGTAAAATCTTGGAATGTTGCAGAGAAATTGATGGTTGCCGTGAAACTTGTACAAAAAATTGCTTCTCATTATACGAGTATGTTGACCACTTCGATTTAAAAAAAAACTGCAAGATGTTGGTTGTAGTGAATAAATCCCAAGATGGTTCAGTTCGTGGTTTCTTTAGAAATATTCTCAAAATCATTTTTTGTTGGACATATAAGGGGTACAGAGTAGCTGCACAACAACCAGCCAAGCACGCCAAGCAATTTTTAGCACCGGAGTAGGGCTATAGTCACGAAGGAGGTAAAAAATTTTAGCTGTTGATGACAGCCCATTGACTGAATTAACATACGTTTTCCACTTTAGAGAAGTGTCCAAGTGAACACCAAAATATTTAAACGAGTCAACAGGCTCGATGTCAAAACACTCAAAGTGGCAACCAATAGATGCACATTCAAGCCTGCTGTGATTAGTCACTCGAGGCAAAAACGGCCAAATTAACGTTGCCAGGCAATTTAAACAACATGAGTTTAGTTTTCCGGCTTAGAATCAGACGATGCTTGTCGAATCATGAGAGTAAAATTTTTAAATCAGTATTGATCATCGAAATAACGTTACTGGGAAAATTCCCACAATCAGCCAAGGCTATGTCATCTGCAAACCCGGTAGAATAACCATGAAGATTCAGTTTAAACACCGAATTAGTGTAAATAAGAAACAACAATGGGCCTAATACTGAACCCTGGGGAACCCCAACACCAATAAATTTCGGATCGCTTAACATGTCATTTTTCTGAACTCTCACCGATCTACCATCTAACTACGATGCTAACCAATTATTTTAATTTCCTCTAAACTTTATACTATACAAAATACGAGTAGAAAGCAGAAGCTTATGATCAACGATGTCGCAGGCTTTAGCTGTATCAATAAATAAAGCACCTCAACTATTATCTTTATTTCAACCAATATTGATAGTATTTAAGAATTTAAACAAGGCCGATTCGGTACTCATACCTAGACGAAAGCCATGTTGATGAATACTCAGTACACCCGTTTGATCTAAAAAAACAGTAGAAACTCTATTTTTAACTGCCTTTTCAGGAACTTTTAGGATTACTGGCTGCAAGGCAATAGGTCTAAAGTTACCTTTTTCGAGGCGATTACCATTCTTAAAAAGGGGAATTATAGTTGCTGTTTTCAATCGATCGGGCACAACTCCCAGCTCAAAGGAAAGGTTAAAAATGTGTGCAAGAACGGGACTAATATGTCCCGCAATGGCTTGTAGTATATAGTTACTCAGGCTAACGCTATAAATTGAGTATTTTGGTTCCAAAGCACAAATAATTGTAAAAACTTCATAACTAGACACTGGGGACATAAATGGACTGAAATCAAAAGGCAAATTGGAACTAGATGACGTGTTTCTAGAGTCAAATTTAGCACCTAACTCTTTAGCAATACTAGAAAAATAACAATTAAACTCGTTAGCAATTGCTAAATCACTCGTAAGAACTTCTCCGTTCTGTGCTAAAATAGATTTAACTAGAGACGTTTTAGAGTTCGCAATTTATTCCTTTTATTAATACGTCGCGCAAGGTCAAAGGAAATCCAAGGCTGCAAGCGTTTGATTTTAGATGAGCAATATGTGTAGCAGCGTTCTAAAATGGTCGAAATATTATCCAAAAATACCTCAAGAGCTAGCGATGGATTCTTGATGTTAAAAATGAACCCCAGTCCATATGATCCAACCTTTCATATAACAATAACAGATTGAGATTCTTTCTTCTTCTCGTTTCAAATTAGAGCCAGATAACGGTATCTGAGAAACCTTAAACCATATCTCAATCAAATGGTGGTCAGAAATTTTTAGGTCCAAAGCCGACGATTATACCTGAAAGATTATTAGATCTAAGTCGAGCCAAAAAATTGTCAATGCAAGTTGAAGAAAAAGCAGTAACACGCGTGGGAATATTAATCAATGATTCAAGCGTAAATCAAGACATTAGGTTTATATAATCAATGCTGCTGTTTGGAAAACCAAGAATATCAATATTCATGTCTCCAAAAACAAACAGACTTTTAGACCTAATACTAAAAATCTGTTTGTTTTTGGAGACATGAATATTGATATTCTTGGTTTTCCAAACAGCAGCATTGATTATATAAACCTAATGTCTTGTTTTGGGATTGAATCATTAATTAATATTCTGGCGCTCGACTTCTTTGCCAGGCGTTTCCTGCTTTTCGTTTTGCTGCAACCACTTCTTTAACTTCCAGAGAATAAATAGCATTTCGGCGCATTTCCTTTGAACTTGAGGGAGTGCTACTCAACGTCGCTTCTTGTATAGTGTTGTTGAGTTGTTCTAGTTATTCTTCTAGCTGTATCGGGTTTTTAATTGGCACCTGAAGATCAATCTTATCCTCAACAAGTTTCTGGAATTTCTCCCAGCAGGTTCTTTATTAGTTAGCGAAGGTGGACTAGTTTTCTTAACAATTGTTGCACTGATTGTTATAATAACAGGCGTGTGATCCGACATAATCCCCTCGCTGCTTTGGTGATAAAGAAGTCAATGATATCGGGTATTTGATTTCTATTCGTAGGCCAATAAGTTGGTTGATCTCCAGAATGAAAATTGCAGTTGAATACTCTTCCAGCTGCAAACAGCCAGTAAGTGTTTTTTGCATTAAAATCACCTCCGATTATGAAACTTGATCCAAGTGGTTTAAATAATGTACGATAGTCTTCTTTAATTAAATTAAATCTTGGGGGGCAATATATTGACGATACACTATATTCTTTGTTGTTATTTATAAATAATTTTAAGTTGACTACTTGCATAAATATTTCTTCAATTTTAAGATCTATAAAGTGTTTGATGTTTTCTTTTATAACCACCGACGATCCTCTCTTCTTGCTGGATGAATGCGTGTTAACAACTGTATCCATATACTTTAAGATATGAAGTTGAAGTAAAATGGGTTTCTGATACTAAACATATATCTATTTTTTCAGTATTTAGGAAAATTTCTAATTCTGGAATATGTTGCATTAGCCCATTTGCATTCCAGGTTACTATTCTTAATGTTTATTTGTTGTTGTTTGCATCATTTTAGTAGAGCATGGATTCCTTTTCATTTAGAGAGTCTTGCTTATCTAACCTGTTGCTTGTTTGGAGCACTGCTGTACCTTCGGTAGTGCCCTAAAATAACTGGTTATGTCATGACTACTTGCGAGTATAGTTTTGGTTCTCCCGTTTTACTAACATGAGTATTAGGTTCTTCTTTAGCGAAAGTTTGATAATTGTTTACCGATATTCCTGGACTTTGTTTTCGCGTTTCATTTCTTATTTTTTGTAGCTCCTTAGCTATTTTACATCCCTGGTAGTCTGCGGGATGTGGCTTATTGCAATTAACACCATTTGCAGCAATCTTTTTACATCACATTTCACTCATCTAGTCTCTCTTTGGCAATATTTTTGCGTATGATTAAAACCTTGACAATTTTTGCACTGAGGTTTTAAACCGCTATTTTTTCAATGGCTCTATTTTAACTCTCATGTTATGTATTGCCTTCATATTATTCACATCTTCCACTTTTGTTTTTTTATTAAAAGTGAGCATAAATAGTGAGCGCCCTCTTTTGTTAATTTGAACTTCTTGTTCAGTTTCGGCTTTTTCTTTCTTAATGATGTTTATATTACAGCATTTTCTAATTGATAACCCTTTTGCTTTAGACCCTCAATAATTTCCTCTTTTGCACAGATTAGGTGAATATCTCTAGTCATAACTTTGTTTGGGCGATCATTCATATCCTCATAGGCAAACCATTGATGCCCCTCGGAATTAAGCTTTGTAGTCAAAGCTCTATAGGTTTCAGAGTCTACAACATTAATTTTCCAGACGCCATTGTTTAGAGATGCGAGTTTGTACTTGGCTACCGTAATCGATTTCATAATCGATTGTATATATTTTGGTTTAGCTGGTTGTTGTTCTAGAGCTAGTTGTTTCTTGATGATTAACTGGTTTCTAGAAACCTCTTTTGAAGTTGATGGTAAAGTTACGGTCATTTCTGGTGAGTGTTTCGCTTTCCTTTTCTTACTTATTCCGGTTTAACATCCAATTTGTTTCTCTTTCTAATTCTTCTTCATCCGTATGAAATAGGTTAATGTCATCATCGATTGCAGGGCTATGTGCCGTCCCAAGTTCTGCACGTGTTTCAACTGGTTTTTTTGTGTTCTTCATTCTCTTTAATATTTAATTGGTGTTTAACTCAATGTTACAAAAATAATTTATTTCTGCTTTAGCTTTCGACACTCTTTCAGTGTTATTTTCAAAATAATTTTATAAAAACATAAAACCGGTATAGCAAAATCATAGAAAAATGGCTAGCTCAGACACTTTCAAACAAATAATTTTAAAAATCAACTTTTGGAAGTGCACTACATAGACGAACTCTATGAAAAAACGTTGTACAAACTTAATGTGTAAATAAGACAAAAAACAACAATAATTACTTTACAATCACTTACGATATTAATCGAATTAGTACTACATCTGATATTTAACATTTCTAAAATCGAACTTTTTTTTTTTAAAAAAATTCTTTTTTGAGAAGATCGAAATTTGAAGAATGATTAGTATCTCTTAGATGTTGTGTAAGTGCACTGCAATTTTGGCAAAGATTATTTACATTTTTATGTTAGTACAACCACTTTTCCATCCATTGTTTGGTATGGCCAACATAAGTTACGTTACTACAATCGCAACAAACAACATTGGATTAATATCGATCAAGAAAAGGAATAAGATTTATTTATTTATTTATTGATAGATTGACATAACAATTTTAGTAGAGGAAAAGCACATATGGAAGCATAATAAATGAACATCAACAAAAAAAATACTTCCATTAGGCATAAAAACCACAGATTTTTTCAAAAAACAAATCCACTCCATGCTAATATCCTCCATGTTGAGATCAAGCTCATTTGTTACGGAGGATACCGCAAGAAGTGAATACTTACAAACTACGTACAAAAACAATATAAGTAAATATAAAAATATTATTATACAAATGTATTGTCATTCAAGCGCGCCACGCTAAATAACTCGTTTTAAAAGATCTAAGCGACGCCGATCTCTTAATATCTAATGGAATAGAATTCCAAAGAGAAATACCTCTAACCGAAAACGAAGTATTTAGAGACCTATACAAGTTTATAGAGGGAAGTAAACGTACACTTGAAGAATAAGACCTACTGAACAATAACTTACTAAATAAATAGGGAGGTTGCTTAGTCCTGAGAAGCTTAAAAATAAAAAGACAAACGCGAAGTTCATAAAAATCTACTAAATTACAACCCAGAATCAAATTCAAAAAGGGAGAAATGTGATCATATTTCCTAATACTAAAAACAAAACAATCATATTCTCCTGAAACATACCAAACAAAACAACATCCCCAAATAGAAAATGTGGAAGAAGGTGCGAGAGGAGCATACGCTTTTTAAAATTACTATCAGAAAACCCAACAACTTTATACAAACAACTAAGCATTCCAAAAACCGTTTTGCTAACCTTAATCAAATGATCGCCCCAAGTTAGAGTTTTATTGAAAATTAACCCTAAATTTCTAACTGTATTAGAGAATGGAATTAAAGAATCACCGAGAAAAATTCCAGGGAAAGAGGAAGTATCTATAGATTTTTTATAAATTATAATAGACTGAGCTTTATTAGCATTAAGAGCGAGCCGGTAAGATAGTGACCAATTATAAATTCTTACCAAATCTTCATTAATAAGAGAAATATTAGAGTTAATGGAATCATTATCTAAGCGACTACTCCTATAAATTTGTACATCATCAGCAAAAATATGAAAAGAAGAATGGCGAATCGAACATGCAACGTCATTAATGTACATTGAGAATAGTAAGGACCAAGAACCGACCCCTGATGAACGCCAGAAGAGACAGGTAAGAAGTCAGAAAACGAATTGTCAAAAAAGACTGCCTGAAAGCGACCCGAAATATAGTCTAAAATTAATTTAGCAGCAGAGAGAGAAAAATTAAAGTTCGAAATTTGGTGATGAATCGAACGCTTTCGAAAAATCCAACAAAGTAAGGCAAGTCATTTCTCTTTTACTCATACTACGACGAATATCATCACAAACATTCAGTAAAGCAGTGGTAGTATCGTGGAATCTTCTAAAACCCGATTGAAAAATACTAAACAAATTAAAGCTATCAATATGAGATTAAATTTGGTATTTTACTACCAATTCAAACGACTTGGACAGAGAACTTAAAATACTAATAGGTCGGAAATGGGAAAGCTCAGAAGGATTGCTAATTTTACAGGAACAGGAATAATTTTACCCAACTTCCACTGAGCGGAATAAAACGAGGTCGTTAAAATAAAATTAAAAATATGTAACAAGTATCTTGATACATTAGGAAAAATACGCTTAACAAATTTTAAACTAACCATATCTAGACCAGTGGATTGCGATTTAACTTCCCAAATTGCAGAATGCAAATCGGCAATTGATATATTTGCAAACGAAAATGAATTTAGGGATTCTACGGATACTAAATCAATATTGGAAATATAGGGTTATCCAATTCAAGCTTGATAAAGTAAACTTAAAAAAAACACACAAAATATTCGGAATGTATTGTAATTTTTATTTCATTTTACAGATTGAAGATATCATTCAAATGTCCTCCACGGGACTTCTTACAGGCCTTGATTCTTTTGCGGTAATTTTCAATGACTTTTCGGCACATTTCGGGCGGTATCTCGGCCATTACCTTACGAATATTAGTTTTCAATTCGTCAAGAGTTTGAGGATTGTTTGCGTAAACACGATCTTTCGCGTAGCCCCACAAAAAGAAATCCAAAGGCGTTAAATCACAGGACCAACGTATCCACCAAGCGAAAAATGAGCTTCATCACTGAAGAAAATTTTGTTCGAAAAATCAGCATCGACGGCCTGTTTTTCCAACACCCAATTTTAACGCGTTGGTCGATTGTTAAATGCTCCATATTCTTAAATGGCAGAATGTCAACTAAATAAATGACAGCGTACTTGACGTTTATCTTTGACAGATGTCGGTATACAGATTTCTACTTTATCAACCTCGAATTGGATAACCCTATATCATGGGTGGAACTAGTATTACTCAGGTAATGGTTAAAATCATTAGCTTTGAAACTTACCGAAGCACCCCTTTGCAACTACCAAGGCCCAAATTGCGAACGTTACGCCAAAATATCTTAGAGGGAAGAGAGGGATCTAGCTTATCCTTGAAAAAATTTTGCTTAGCGATACGAATTAAACTTACCACTCTATTTCGAGATTGCTTATAAGCTAGATAAGAAATAGAATTAGGGCTCATTTTCCAAAGACGATATTTGGAAAAACGAAAAGAAATAGCATTCGAAATCTCTTGCGTCATCCAAGGGGGGGATCTAGGTCTAAAATAAACAGTAGTGAGAGAAACGCAATTATTAAATACGTAATTAATAGAGGAGTTAAAATAGTCAATTTGATCGGTAGAAGTACTAAGAGAAAAAATATCGTCCCAACGTATAGAGCCACAAATTGATGAAAGGTGAGATTCATCAATTTTCGAAAAATCCCTAAAGTTGAAACTTTTAGGTTTAGGACGAGAGTAATAATTAACAGAACAAACAAGGGGATCGTGATGAGAACCAATACCAAGAGACAATTGATTGAAAAAACAGATGGAATTATCAGCAGAAGCGACAACATGATCAATGAGAGAATAAGAACCACCACTTGCGGTTGCATAAGAGTATGTGGGCGCTTCAGTGTTATAAACTGAAAGATTAATGCTATTTAAGATATTTAAATAGCTACGAGAAAATAAAGTCTCTTGAGAAATATCAAAGTTAAAATCACTCGAAATGAAAACCTCATCATACCGACAGGAAAAATAACTAAAAAGACACTCAATGTCTAAAAGCGATTTTTTAAATAGAGCATACGACCTCTTGTTCGTTTTAGGAGGATTATAAACTACACCGAAAAGGAATTTCCGCTTATTGACGAAGACATTTAGAAAAAGAAACTCAAAGTCAGAAACGAGCCTTTGAGAAATTGAGAGGGGTACCGATACAACATTACATTTAATATGCTCGTTAACATATAGGCATACTCCGCCATAATTAACCGGTGGATTAGCTCTATCACGCCTGGACAAATTATAACCACTAATGGCCAACGCGGAATCGGGAATATCATACGATTCAAACGTTTCCGATAAGCAAATGACATCAATTGGGACCCCATTAAAAGTATGACGATGTTCGTCAATATTTAAAATAAGACTTTGGACGTTTAAACTAACCACATTAACCAAATTGGACCTAGTCCGAAGCATGGATTTAAGTAAAATGGAGAGCAAAGAAATATTTTCGGTGGACATCGCGAATCGTGGCGCACTTCAACAACAATACTTACATGAACAATTTTTTAAATAAATAATTAAGTTCGTCTTCAAAAACCAGGTTAACTTCAAATATCAAATCTGAAACAAAACAAATAAAGCCAAATAATACCAGCAATATAAACGGTAATAGAGGAACGATACTTATCTAATTATAAACTCTTCAAACTATACTCGAGCCCCAAAACCCCCAAAATATTTATATAAAAAATGTAATGGAAAAAAAAAATTCAATTTGCTGGCAGTCACAAAAAAACAAACACGCGCCTCAGCTAGGCTTGCTAGGTAGGTAGATCTTTCAGTTTCGAAAAAATGTTGCTATTTAAATTTGTCTCTGAACGTCCAATAACTTGGAAATTGTAATTTAAGAATAAATGTTTAATTTTTTCGAATTAATTTTTAATGATTCCGTACAAATAATTTGAAATTTCATTTTGTGGCCGAAAGTTAGAATTTATATTAAAATAAATTTCTTTATAAACAAAATTATCTATTAATTTTTTAGGATAATAATTTTGAAGTAATGTATCATTTAATATTTTAAAATTTGTATGCTGAAATTTACTGTGCAAGAGTTTTAAATTTTTTTGACTAATTCTATTACTTTTATCGATTGAATTGAAAGCATCTAAAAATGTGTTTATCTTGTCTTCAAAAAATTTGCCTAAAAACTTTATTATCAAATGAAAATTCTGAATTATATAAAACAATATCTAAACCGGTTAAAATTGTAATTTTGTAAATTTTGATTTCGAATTTTGCTTTATAACGGGTGTTTTTTTAGGAGGTTTGTTTTTCCGATAGATGTCGTTTTATTTTATGACAGTTGTTTTGACAGCTCAAAGTGGCATTTCTACTCAGTATTGTTTGGCAAATCATTATGAATAGGTTAACTCCAGAACAACGTTTTCAAATCGTGGAAATTTATTTTCAAAATCAGTGTTCAATTAAAAATGTTTATAGAGCACTTCGTGAATTTTATGGTGCACATAATCGTCCGTCAGAGACCACCATAAAGAACGTAATTACCAAATTTCGGTCTACATTCACTCTTTTGGATGCCAAGCCACCGACAAGAATGAGAAGAGTTCGTACAGAAGAAAATATTGCTGTCGTTGAGGCCAGTGTCGAAGAAAACGACAATTTATCGATTCGTCGTCGTGCTCAGCAAATTGGACTTTGTCCATCGACTTTATGGAAAATTTTACGTAAAGATTTGGGTTTGGTGCCATACAAAATTCAATTGGTGCAAGAATTAAAGCCACACGACCATCGTTTGCGCCGTGAATTCAGTGATTGGTCGTTAAATCAATTGAACGAAGATCCATTTTTTTACCGTAAAATTCTCTTCAGTGATGAGGCGCAATTTTGGTTAAATGGATACGTCAACAAACAAAATTGTCGCATTTGGAGCAAAGATAATCCACACGCCGTTCTAGAATTACCAATGCATCCTGATAAATGTACTGTTTGGTGCGGTCTATGGGCTGGTGGGATCATCGGTCCATATTTCTTTAAAAATGAGGAAGGACGACGCGTTACCGTGAATGGAAATCGATACAGAACCATGTTAAATGAGTTTTTGTTGTCAAATCTTGAAGATATGGATATGAATGAAATGTGGTTTCAACAAGATGGTGCCACTTGCCATACAGCACGTGAAACAATCGACTTATTGAAAGAAACTTTCAACGACAACATTATTTCGAGAAATGGTCCGGTGAATTGGCCTCCGCGTTCGTGCGATTTGACGCCACTCGATTACTTTTTGTGGGGATACGTGAAGTCATTGGTTTATGTGGATAAACCTCAATCGATTGACGCTTTGGAAACCAATATTCAACGTGTCATTGCTGACATACGCCCTCAAATGCTTGAAAAAGTGCTGGAAAATTGGACCTCCAGAATGACATTTGTGAAAAATAGTCGTGGTAGCCATATGCCAGAAATTGTGTTTAAATGTTAAATGCCAAAAAATTATCTACCAAATAAAAAAAAATTTTGGTCATTTCATAATTTTATATGTGTTTTATTCAAAAAAAAAATCGGCAACCTCTTAAAAAAACACCCTTTATTTTGTTATCCACATTTGTGAATAATGCCACCACGTCAAGAGTTACTAATTGATGTTACTAGTTTTTTGCTAGAAATCTTCTAAAATTTTGATTATAAGGATATGTTTTTCCGACACTATGTTGAAAAATAAGATGATAATGTATATGTAGGTCTATCTGTAGAACTTATAATAGGTTGATATTGTAAATTTGGTTTGTGAACCGTTGGTAAACCATATAATTTTGGAATTATTGGATTATTTCGTTAATTTTTTCTTTGTATACAAAGGGTGATCCAATAACAGCATCCGGAAGTTTTTTTTTACATAAAACGCATTAAATTCAATTTAATAATCAAACATTGTATTTGGGACATAAGTTCGGTTTATGACATTTAATGTTTCAAAATAGTTTCTTTTGGACAACATTTAGTCCGCGACTGACTCTTAGATGATTTATTCTATGGGTCCAATTTTCGAGCACACTTTCGAACATTTCGGCCGATATTTCGTTAATTACGCGTGTTAGTTTCGCTTCTAATGCAGGAATCGATTTTGGTTTATCGATATAAACAAGTGATTTCAGATACCCCCTTAAAAAGTAATCTAACTGCTTTAGATCACAAGATCTTCGGGGCCAATTCACGGGTCCGTTTATGTTCCAACGCTCATAAACCAAATCGTTGACGCAAAGGCAGGTCAACCGGCTTCATTTCTTGAACAAGCTGTATTTTTTATGCCTTCAAACCAAGATCTCTCTTCAAAATACGCCGCAATTTGCTATACGAGAGACCCAGAGCTTGAGAACGGCGATGAATTGATTGATTGCGGTCTTCACGTACACTATCAGCTACAGCAGCAATATTCGCAAAAGATCGACTTGTACAGTCGGTTACAGTCGGTTGGTGAATATCCAATAATGAAAAAGTGGTTCGAAATATATTGATTGTTTCGCGAATAGTGCGTTCAGTTGGACGATTATGAACTCCATTAAATGTTCTCGCGTAAGTCTATTTGTTGTGAAATTTCAATGAATACTGAACACAAATGTCATATGAATATGACAGTTGTGACGCATGAATCCCAATTGGAAAATGACCTCTTATTGGATCACCCATTATATCCGTAGTATCATCGTTTAATAAACTAGGTATACATTTTTTCTAAATATTCCCTACGTAAAGTGACTACTATTCCATTACCTTTGACGGCTCGTGTAATTACAGGGTGTCCGCCGGGAAGGTATACTACTTTGGTTTGCCGCCATTTAGGCGAATATTAGTATTGACAGTTCATACTTGACAGTCGTGAAGTAGACACGTGGCAAATTTATTATGGAAAATTATTCGATAAACCATCGTGTTTTAATCGTTAAAATATTTTATCAAAATCAATCATCGATTACTGTGACGATGAGAAAGTTACGTGAAATTTTTGGGAGAAACGACGTGCCAACAAAACGCACTATTTATCGTGTAGTGAATGATTTCGAAGAAAGAGGGTCTGTAAGTGATAGGCCCAAGCATGGGCCACAACGGCCACGTACTGCAAGATCGGCTGAAAACATTACTGCTGTTCAAGAAAGTGTTAAAAACAATCGATCAACCTCAATTCGACGCCGTGCTCAGGAGCTTGGTCTTCAAAGAACAAGTTTGACCACAATTTTGCACAATGATTTGCATTTGTTTCCATTTAAGATTCAGTTGACACAAGAGCTTCTTCCACAAGACCATTTACGCCGTCATACATATGCCAATAGGATGTTACAGCTCGCTCATGACAACCCCGATTTTCATGAAAAAATCATAATGAGTGACGAGGCACATTTTCATTTAAATGGATATGCGAATAAACAGAATAGTCGGTTCTGGGCAATGGAAAACCCTCACATTATTTATCAGTCACCTTTACATCCATTAAAAGTGACAGTCTGGTGTGCAATTTGGTCAGGAGGAATCATTGGACCTTACTTCTTTGAAAATGAAAACGGCGTAACGGTAACTGTGAATGGGGAGCGATATCGTGATATGATTGAAAACTTTTGAACGCCACAACTGCATACTTTGGGCTTGATTAACATGTGGTATCAACAAGACGGTGCCACATCGCATACAGCTAGGATTAAAATGGAATTACTGCGAGAACTCTTTCCACAACAAGTTATTTAAAAAAATGGTGATGTTGATTGGCCTCCACGGTCGCCTGATTTGACTGCTCCGGACTTTTTTTTGTGGGGATATGTAAAAAGCAAGGCTTATGCAAACAAACCAGAAACGCTTGAGCAACTCAAACAAAATATTCGTGATGAAATTAATGAAATACCGCGTGAAATGTGTGAGAATGTAATGAAGAATGTGCTCAAAAGGGCTGGCATTTGTGAGGCTAACAGAGACGGACAATTATCTGATATTGTATTCCATACATAATTGCCGACATTAAATAAAACATTTATCAATATAAGTTCCATGCTCTTTCATTCAATCAAAAATCATAAACAAACAAAGTAGTAAACCTTCCTGGCGGACACCCTGTATAATATTAGGATTATTTCTCAAAAATGTGTTAGTTTGTTTTACATTCGATAAAATTTGATTTTCCTAGGGTGTTAATTGTTGTGAATTTTGATTACTTTTAAAAATTTTTAAAATATTTAAAAATGACACCGAAAGGGTTTCGAAAGCAGAAATAAATTATTTGTGTAACATTGAGTTAAATACCAATAAAAATTAAAAAAAATTTAAAAAATAACTCAAGAATAGTATTAATTTATTGTAAATTCTTCTTTCAATTTAGTTGTAAATTCCATTATTTCTCTTAGTTCATGGAGTTCGGTATTTTTCTTCTCGTACTGAAATATATTTCCAGTTGAAAATCTTGGTGATTTTGATAATTTGGAACTTCATCCAAATGGGTTAAACTACGATTGGCCCACCCCAGAATCTGTTAGGCCTGCCTCCGGAGAGTATGGATTTGTCAGCATAGCTGCTGCTGTACCACCTAAGGTATTACATTCCGTATTTGTTGTACTTATTGTTTATTTTAGCCAATTTATACCACTGGCCTCCGCGACAAGAATGTGGCTACCTTGGTGTTACCTAGGTATGCTCAGAGGCAGTCGAAGCCCTCTGAGTACCCTAGGCTGACCAGGGCTGGACGTATTATTAAAAAAATATTGAAATTATTCAAAAAAAGTATTAATAAGACATTTTTATCTTAAACTAACACATTTAGAATGTAAAATTGTATTTGCTTTAAAATGTATAAAAACAATGTAAATATTATATGTACAGTAAATTAACAACAATTTCTAATATTTTAGTATATAAGAAATCGATATTTAATGTTTTCAATTGAATAAAATTAATATTTATTAAAATGTTTCGATGTTGACCATCTTGGAATACTAAAAGAAACTTGACTATTTTACTACAGTTTCTCTTTGTAACTTTCCTTTGGAACGTTTTAGGATCATTGTTGTTACTACGTCGCAAAAGGATTACTTTTGACTTTCAGAGTAATAATACCTTATTTTTCCCATTGCATCATATTCTACTGATACCAAATCATTCACCTACTGTACACCAAAAACTTTTATATCAGTAGAATTCTTCTACGGTATTACTAATCGACAACATAAAATAATTTAATTTCAGAAACTGGATCGAAATTTTATTATGCTCTCTCTGTAACAATAATAATAATAATTGAATTGAGAATTATTATTATTTTTACAAAAAAAAAACAAATTAAACAAAAAAGGAAAATGGAAAAAGAATAAAGAAAAATGATAAGCTTTTAAAATGTTTCCTTTACGTATTAACTTCGTTTAAACTTTGTAATACAATAATAAAATATTAAAAGAGAAAATTAATTACAAAAAGGGACAGTAAGCGATAAGAGGTAAATTAAATACTTAAAGAATTCAGTTTATGTATAATTAATAAAAGATTACAAAATATATTTTATTTTTCATTAAAGCAATAACAAGTTAATTCTTCTCGAATTTATGTTATTTTGTATTTATGAACACTTGTTGTTGTTTATTTAATTTTTATTGCTGTTATTTAAATTGTATTAATTAATTAAATTTTTGAAATATTATATTCATTTGTACAGCCTTTGGGAATTTATTTTATTTTATGTAATTATAGTTAATATGAAAAAAGGCAATTTATTTGTATTTTAACCGGGATTGAGTAAATAAACAGTGCAGAGTGGGTCGAATTTAGGAGTTTTTGATAACACCCTCAAATGTGTATTTAATGAAATGGATCTATAATCCAGAACTGTTTTTTGTATCTTGCACTTACATTATTTTGTGTTCATCTCTCTCAAAAATCGCGTAAAGTAAATCGAATGTAATGTGCAATTTTACCATTCCATCAATTAAATACGCAAATCCTATCTCTATGAATAAAAGAAATATAGAAATGTTCGCAAAGAAAATCTTGGACGTTTGGCCGCTGATCAAAGATAATATAATCGGGGAATCTCGATTGTAAGTGACAGGTGAAATAAAATAAAGATCTAACTCCTTAACTCCTTACTCATTTTATTTCAAATTAAATTATTCTAAAATGCCAAACTTAACGATAAATCTAATCATCGCGGGATTAACAACGAAATGTTCGGAGATGGAACGTAGAACTAATTTCCAAGATATAATGAAAAATCACTATTGCTTCGCCTCATAACCGATGTTTTACAAATTTCGATTACATAATGTTTAAATAAGAAGTAGTAACTAGCTGGTTTCTTTTAAATTTTAATGGCGGTAATACACCTCAAAGACGGCGAGACGGCAGTTCTATCGAATTTTATAATATGGTCGCATGAAATAAAATGGACCACAACGGTAAGTACTTAATTCTCGTTAAAATGAAGTACATGGAAATGAGATGAATATTGATCGTTAATGTGAATTAAACTTAGCTTAGGTAAAACTGTCTTGTATCAGTTAAATTAAGTTTTAGAAAACCAATAAGGTCTAGTTGTTGAAAAATAATTGTTTGAAAAGTGCTACACTTTTCAACATCATTGCAAAAATTTAAAAAGCACCCATGGAAGCTGCCACTTCCGGGACACAGATTACCACCAAATTTCGCAAGGATAACCCTATTAATGGAGTAGTTTGTAAAAACCTTTTCTATTGTGTAGGTTGGAGTCTCCGATTTAAGAATGAAAACCAATTTTGTTCAGGTGGCTCCCTCTGCTGGCCTTACAGTAAGCCATCCAGTTAGTCCATTTTTTAAGAACTTTTTCGATGATTTCGGCGAATATGACGGAATGCCGCGTTCGGCGAACCAATGTTTCCCAAAAATCACTAGGATCTCCCATATAGGCTGTACAGGGACCGAATTTTTGCTGAAATCTAGATTTTGTCTAAAATCGTCAATTCTGCGTAAATTTTGGAAAACTAATCAAGACTGGTATTGTCGCAAAATTAATTTACAATCTTTTAGATTATATTCGTTTTTCTCATACATGATTTTATTATTAATGTTGGCCAATGGGGGTCACAGGCAACAGTGGGTCAATGACTCAAACAGAAGATTCTATCAAAAATCACAACTGCTTTCTGCTGCTTTCAACTGCTCAACATTTAAAGGCTTGTGCTCAAGAAATCGGAACGTAAATAACTCGAAGACAACAGCAAACAAAGTTAATGCTGTTTTCGACCTGTTTAAGATTGTCATCACACAAGCAATCACGAGCAAGCCCCTCTCTTTGTAATTGGACTTTGAAACGGCCATGACCTGTAAGAATAGCGACCAAAACTCTTAGACAGAGCATGCTTAGTTACCCTCACATTAGGTTTAGATATAATGTATTCTTGCCATTATAGCCAGTCTAGGACCACCAAGTTTCGCTAAAGTGGAATTCGTTTTCACCAAGGGCCACCAAACAACAAAAGCGTAAGTTAGCATATGTAAGACCAACGATTTATAACTTCCCAAATTCTGTTCTGAAATTTACTTTCAAGATGAACCTTCCAGGAAATTTTGCTTTCTAAGATAATGCTAAGTGTCTAAGTGTTTGACAGTATCTCATCTGGTGACCGTTTCCCCAAAAGAGAAGGGACAGAAAGTTCACCAATATTTCTTTGTCTAGTAAAAACCGGTAAACTGGTCTTAGATCGATCAACGCGCAAACGCTTTACAGATAGAATCGTTAAGTGTTTACCTGAAGCAGTGATGGCCAGATCATCATCATAGCTCTAAGCAATCAAACCAGCTTAGTATAGTTTAACAAGTAATTCATCAATCAAAAAGAGTCACAAAATAGGTGAGCAAATACCCCTAAGGCCAACCTAACGATGGAAACTTTAATGGAGACTGAATAACAATTCAGCTCGACCTCAGCAATAGGAGACCTGAGCATGAATCCATTATTCAGCAACGATGGTTTTGTCAATGCCAAAATTAGTGCAGGCCTCTATAATGATAGAAAATGAAGTGCTATCAAAGACACAAATCCAGGCATGTGCCTACGAGAAACTCTTTAATATTAAGCGATCTTTCAATTCTTGTAACAAGTTTACGACTTGCCAACTCTGTAAGTATGCTGATACTCGTAAATGGATACTCGTAAGTGGTGATCTCTGATAAATCTGTCGACAATTCTCTCCAGGGCTTGAAGAAAGGTTGAGAAGAGTCTAATGGAAATAAATACTGTCAGTGTCGTCAAACCTACCATACTAGGGATGAAAATAACTTTGCTTTGCAATGTACGCTTGAAAATTTGGAGTTATTGATCCCAAAAAAGAAGAAACCCGTGTGAAAATTCAGCAGTAAAGGCCCCATCAGGACCACTTGCTTTAAACGGCGCAAAGGAGAAAAAACTTCAGCACAAGAGTTAGAGAGTAACTAACCTATGGACCAAGTCCTACTTAGGTGGGTTACTATGTAGTAGCGTTGGGTTTTCCCGAATCAACAGACTCAGAGCTAATAAAGTGGCAACGAGGAAAGTGAACAGTCATTAGTACTCAGCAGAGTCGCGGTATATCCGATCTCCAAGAATCAATCTTAGATAGAGACCTTTTAAGTCTAGCAATGCTGGAAAGACTGTTAATTTCTTCACAGAAGCTAATCCAAGAAGCTCTAGGAGCCGTTTTTAAACTATTTTATATTCTCTTTGTGCTGCTAAGCATAAATCTAAATCATTCTGAAGGTTGGATTTGTTGGCTCTATTCTTAAGTTTCCTGATAGTTTTTTAAAACAGGAAAACCAAAAATGTTTATTCCGAGTCCATTTTTATAAATGAGAGGAGAAGATTTTTCGAAAGCTAAATAGATTGCTTATTTCAAAGACCAGATGCCAGCATTCAATATCGTCAGCAGAGCATATCTCGCCCAGTGAAATTATCAGAATTTAGAACTCAAAAGAGAGTCCTCAGGTTATTAGTTTCTTAATCTTATTACAAGGTTTAAAATGTGGTGTTTTCAGGTTTATGTTAGAAGCGATATACTTGTGATCTAAGGAAAGACCATAATTAATAACGTTCCAGTTGAATAACGTCATTGTGAAGTTGAAATAAATAGTTTCCCTTATTTGGATTCGTTGGTTATTCAACATAATATTGGGTGTACAAATGTGTTTCCGACAATTTTATAGAGGTGTCGTTAGTATCCCTGATTGCATATTATTCAATCGGACAATACATGTTTTTTGGAGGTTGACATCTAAGCTTGAATCATTACTAGTGACATTTGTTCAAAGCGTAAACAACAATTATTTTCATGTAATTGAAAATGTCGAATTTTGTGCCATAAAAACACCATTAGCTGGAAGTTTTACTTCATTATTTTGTGTTGAGATTTTAAGAGACGTAAGAGACAAAGGACGCGAAGGCAGACCCAGAAAATTTTTAAAATACAGAATTGGACAAATTGCTTGATGTGGACTCTTGTCAAACCGAAAAACAATTGGCAGAAGAGTTGAATATTACCCAACAATGTGTTTCGCAACGTATACATGCAATTAGATTTCTTCAGAAGCTGGGAAATTGGGTGCTCCACAAATGTTCTTTCACATGGAACGTCGGAAAACCATGTGCGAATTGTTGCTTCAACGACAACAAAAGAAGGGGTTTTTGCATCGGTTATTATGAGCTGCTGAAAGAGCGAGAAACCATTACCGGACAAGTTTATCGACGACAACTGATGGCTTTGCAAAACGACCGTTATGTTTATGTTATGTTTATGTTATGTTTATGTTATGTTTATGTTATGTTTATGTTATGTTTATGTTATGTTTATGTTATGTTTATGTTATGTTTATGTTATGTTTATGTTATGTTTATGTTATGTTTATGTTATGTTTATGTTATGTTTATGTTATGTTTATGTTATGTTTATGTTATGTTTATGTTATGTTTATGTTATGTTTATGTTATGTTTATGTTATGTTTATGTTATGTTTATGTTATGTTTATGTTATGTTTATGTTATGTTTATGTTATGTTTATGTTATGTTTATGTTATGTTTATGTTATGTTTATGTTATGTTTATGTTATGTTTATGTTATGTTTATGTTATGTTTATGTTATGTTTATGTTATGTTTATGTTATGTTTATGTTATGTTTATGTTATGTTTATGTTATGTTTATGTTATGTTTATGTTATGTTTATGTTATGTTTATGTTATGTTTATGTTATGTTTATGTTATGTTTATGTTATGTTTATGTTATGTTTATGTTATGTTTATGTTATGTTTATGTTATGTTTATGTTATGTTTATGTTATGTTTATGTTATGTTTATGTTATGTTTATGTTATGTTTATGTTATGTTTATGTTATGTTTATGTTATGTTTATGTTATGTTTATGTTATGTTTATGTTATGTTTATGTTATGTTTATGTTATGTTTATGTTATGTTTATGTTATGTTTATGTTATGTTTATGTTATGTTTATGTTATGTTTATGTTATGTTTATGTTATGTTTATGTTATGTTTATGTTATGTTTATGTTATGTTTATGTTATGTTTATGTTATGTTTATGTTATGTTTATGTTATGTTTATGTTATGTTTATGTTATGTTTATGTTATGTTTATGTTATGTTTATGTTATGTTTATGTTATGTTTATGTTATGTTTATGTTATGTTTATGTTATGTTTATGTTATGTTTATGTTATGTTTATGTTATGTTTATGTTATGTTTATGTTATGTTTATGTTATGTTTATGTTATGTTTATGTTATGTTTATGTTATGTTTATGTTATGTTTATGTTATGTTTATGTTATGTTTATGTTATGTTTATGTTATGTTTATGTTATGTTTATGTTATGTTTATGTTATGTTTATGTTATGTTTATGTTATGTTTATGTTATGTTTATGTTATGTTTATGTTATGTTTATGTTATGTTTATGTTATGTTTATGTTATGTTTATGTTATGTTTATGTTATGTTTATGTTATGTTTATGTTATGTTTATGTTATGTTTATGTTATGTTTATGTTATGTTTATGTTATGTTTATGTTATGTTTATGTTATGTTTATGTTATGTTTATGTTATGTTTATGTTATGTTTATGTTATGTTTATGTTATGTTTATGTTATGTTTATGTTATGTTTATGTTATGTTTATGTTATGTTTATGTTATGTTTATGTTATGTTTATGTTATGTTTATGTTATGTTTATGTTATGTTTATGTTATGTTTATGTTATGTTTATGTTATGTTTATGTTATGTTTATGTTATGTTTATGTTATGTTTATGTTATGTTTATGTTATGTTTATGTTATGTTTATGTTATGTTTATGTTCGAAAATGAGGTTTGGAAGCGCTTCTGTTGTAGCGTATTGGTTAATTACAAATAATTCATTATTTCATTACAGGTCTCCCTCGTAGTTTTAAGTTTAAGCTCAAAGCAAGTGTTATGTGACACTGTTGATGATGTTTTTATTAAAGCTATTACTAAGAATACAGCAGAAAAGATCGAATTGGCGCGATATCTTTGGAGTCCGATAATAAATGTTGAATGATGAGTTGGTTATGATTCTCGAATTCTGGTGTTAATTGAACGTTGTGTTGTTTAATTTGTGACAAATTCGATATTTCTCAATTTTTAATTTAAAAAATATTTCCTCATCTTTATTTATTAAATTAATTACTTAATTACGCCTATTTCAAAGCAATCCTCTATTTTGATGTTAATCAAGTTATTGAAGCTAAATTCTCGACGAAGTTTTACTCCTGGAGTTAGCGTTGCTCCTTTTACCTCTTGTCTTACTTGAAAAAGACGATAATTAGGCCGTTTCATATATGTACCAAAAATATTTCTCAACTACCTTGACCTTGAGTAATATTCAACATTCCACCTGGTAGTCTATCTAAAACCACAAAATTAATTGTAAATTTTTCCCAGGGAATAAGGAATAAGCAAATATTTTATTTTAATTACAAATTGCAATAATTCCCAATTATTTATTTCCCGCACCCGCATCTTCTTAATTTATTTTTAAATATAAAGTACAGCTTGATGCAGTTATTTCATAATTTTACATCATAAAACCAAATACATCCTTAAATACGATTTTGACTACAACTTAAGCAATAATACACCATTTCTCATCCGCACATATTATTAAACAAATATTATTGATCCGTTTGCTCCTCCTTTATTAAATCACCTTTCACAATTTCTCGGTTCATTAAAATTTAATCTCATTTTAATTAACAAATTAAAATCAATTTTTTAATTACAGTAGAAAACTAATCAACTCCCAAAAAATACACCCAAGATATCCGAAAATCAAGATTTGTATCTATTAATTTCCACAAATCATTTCACACACAAAAAATTATAACAATCCTTTCCATTCATTAATTGGGGCACCTACTACCCTCCCTCTATATAGTTTACATCGTGAGTGATAGAGTCTGTATTTTATTGGTTGTTACTTGCCTGAAGGGTTGAAATTTAAATTCAATTTAAAATAAAAATGATAATAAAAATAATACGATTCATCCATCCATTTTATAAACGTTTATTTTATTTTTTAATTTCGATTTTTGTCTTCATATTTTTGTTCCTAAATTTCATTTTAATTGAGAAAATCTTTTATTTGGGTTTGTTTTTCTATACTGAACCATTTTTCTTCTCTCTGAAAAACAATTTTTAATTGACATTCCATTTTCTTGAACCATAAATTTCAATTTTGTTTTTTTCCAATTTTCTTCGTATTCCCCTTCCTTTTTTGCTTTTTATTTTATGGGTATAGTTCAATGGTTGCTGGTTTGTTACAAATTAATAATGAGAATAGTCTACATTTGTATCAATGTTTAAGCAATGCTGTGATCTAATCGTTATTTAATAAAAAAAAACTTAAAACCTGTTATGGTATGTATTCGTGAGGAAACCCCAAATATTTGGTTTCGTTTTCGTGAAATATTTTAAGCTAAACCCTTATTTTGAAGGTAAATCAATATAATCTGTACAGATACACAGATTATTCGGTAAACGCTTGCGAACTTTTTAATAAATTTCAAACACAATTGTTTTAATATAGTTCTAGAGGTTAGATCTGGGTTGAGCCTAGGTTATCTTTCCAATATATACGAATTGAGTTATTTTGTAGTTAGCTCGATGCGACCTATACATTTTTAAGTAGTGTAGTTGCAAAATTGAAGAAAAAATGTAGTCGTACACAAAAAATGCGCCAATGTTAAAATGTTAAAATTTAAAAACAAAACGATCGTTAAAAAAAATGTACGAAGAATTACGTAATAAATAAGTAACTATAATTAAATAATTTAGAGTTCCGTTTTATTAATTAATTTTTACAATTTAAATCTATGTGAATTGATTTGTAACAAATTAAAAAAAACGAAAATAATGAAATAAATCTTTATGGTTTTTATTATGGTAAGAAGAAATTTTTTCTTAAAAATTCAAAGTAAAAAAAAATTAAAGCAAAATTTTAGAGATCGTTCTACATCGTTGAAAAGTTCTTGAAGGACGCCATAAGTTTAGTTGAAGCATCTTAATATTCAACCCTACAGTTGCGGCGCTTGAAGCAGTTACATTTTGGCCATACCAATAAAATCTTGTGGATTGTCGTTTTAAAGGTCCTAGCAGGAAAGTGATCAATAACTCATCAGCGGCAGTCAGGCATGACTCGTATATAGACATTTATCAGCAAATGGAACTAATTTTTGCTTGTGACATATTTGAGATAACAGATAACTCGTTTATGACATCTCTGAGATGAATCGTATGTGGAAAATCATAAACGAATCTGAGGTGAAATGTCTGAGATGAAGAGTGTGTGATATATCCGAGATGCATAGTATAAAACATGTCTGCGATTAATCAGGTTTGTATATGGGCACATGTTATAAAAATACTTTATTTATTAATTTATTAATTTGGTTTTTTACAATGACTTCTAAAATATGGGTAATACGCGAGTTTGTAGACAACCGGCGCGGCTCATATATCGCTGTCGCCTTACAGAACAATCATCAAACCGGCATGTGTGTTAATACTCAATATTGATGGGAAAAATAAAATATTTGAGTTACTTAATTCGAAAAATTAAATGTTAAGACATTAAAAAAATAAATAAAATACGAATAATTGGTGACGTTGCGATACAGAGTAAACCGGAAATGAAATGTAAAGTAAGTGACAGGATGAGAAACATCGAAGACTTGCCATACATGTTTTTATTTTAAGACACTGTTATGAAAGAAGAAATGTATATCATGTCTCACATTTGTTGCCCACCGTGGACAGTCATTGAACGAGTCATTTGAGAAACTAATGGGATTTGGCATAAATTAGTAATTTGATCAACTTACCATAAAAATCGCCAAAAGGCTTTTATGTTCCATACACATTTAGAAAAAGAATTAGAAATTGAAATGAATGTCGTCTTAAAAATTTAACTACATGAATGTTGACCAATTTCCCATTGGGGCCTTGGAAAACCCGAAGCGAACTTTTCAACGAAAAGCATAGCTACGAAAATATAACGAAAAGTGTAGTACACAAATTGACAAGTGTAACTATTAAAGGAGTATAGAGTGTTCTGAGTCTACGCGTATTTCCGAATTGTCTACATGTTGGGGTCGAAAATAGTGTAGACAATTAGTTTTTGCGTAGAAATTGTCAAGAACTGGTAGAATATGTAGACAATTCGTAGACAATGTATATTATTGTTGTTTTACTTTTGTTATTCTGTACGAAGTCGTCATCTTACAGTTTTCCACTTTTTAAATTGAGGTATTCCTATATTTTAGAAGTTAAAATTCAATTTTAATAATAAAATTGGTCTGATTGAAATATCTTGGTCAATCGATGTCTTTGATATTGTGGTATAAATATAAACGATTTCATTTTCGTTCGTTATTCCACGAATTTATAAATCCTGGTTTAATAGTTGGTATTTTTCTAGCGTACACTGGTAGGTCTCGTAACTATCTTACCAACCGTTTGCACGACCCTGTCGTGGTGTCGTTGTAATCCTTCAAAGAGGAAGCCGGAGAATGAGAGAATCTTTAAGATTTTTTCAGTATGCAATGGGCTTTATAGGAATTAATAATTTTCATTCAGGTTGAAATCGATGTATTACCACAACGCTGTACGATTCTAAATTCAGCTATGGTTTAAAAGAAATTCTCTGTTCCACTAAAATTCTCGGTCTGTCATGAACTTAAGCAACGTAGTTGGGGTTACTACCAATAGTAGGAAAGAGTTTTTTGATTTATTTTAGTCTTTTGAGTTTGTGGTTTTGTATCGACATAAATTAAAAAAATAATAATTAAAAATTTTGCCTACAGATATGGCGGTCACAAACTAGTCGTTGTACACAACTGATTGTTCATAATGTTTTGCCAGACTAAAATTGTCTGATAACTGTAATTAATCTTTACTTGAACAAAAATACAGATGGGGACTTTTTAATGTAAGCGATATCTATTTTGTTCAGGTTAGCTGAGAATTCCAATTCTTCGAGAGATTGTGATGAAGCATTATAAAATCGAATGTCTTGGCTTCAGGGAAGTGAAATGGAAAACCAGTGCAAAGTAAACACAAACGAAGGAAATTCCTTCCGGACGCGATATATTAATAACAGCTAAAGCAAGGAAGGTGCTAGTGGGATGGAACCCAGTTAAAAGCCAACTAATCTTAGCAAGAGTCCATTAAAGAATACGAAACACAAACCATTATTCAATGCTATGCCCCAACAGAAGACGCAGATGAAACAGCCAAGGCTGAGTTCTATGAACACAATTGATGGCAGAACCAGAAACCAAAGAGATCACGTAATAATTAACAAAAAATTGCTCACGCCATTACAAGAAGTCGAGAAAATAAGAGTTACAAACATTTACAGTAACTATCAACTGGTAATATCACAATTCAAAATCGGAAAAAATATAACACGGGCAGGTTAAAAAGTGTCAACACAAGAAATATGTACATTCTTTGAAGCGCTGAAGCTTAGCTTCCAAACCAATGAAGAAGCAACTACCAACAAAATCGGGTGTATCAAGACTATAGACGCAAACTCTGGATCAGTGATAAGAAGGGAAGAAAATTGAAGAACGCCCGCGTAACTTAAGTTGGAAATGTGCCAACAAAATACGTAGAAGCTAAAACGTCAATATTTCATTTCTTGATTTCTGGTGCAATAACCAGAAATCAAGAAAGAAGTGACATCAAGAATCCGAACCATGCACCACTACATAAACGTGTACGATGGGCAAGTGGAAAGTTTGCCAATATCCTACCAATAAGGGACACATCTGCTCAAATCTTAACAACAGAGCTCAAATATTCGAAGGAGACAAAACGGCAACTGCAACGATTCTCACAGCAGTAATAACAGAAGTATGGATTTCTGGTAGAATACCGCGAAAATGGAAGGTAGGCTTGACTATAACAATGACCAAAAAAGTAACATGAGAGAATGCAAAAATTTGCGGGGTATTTTCCTTCTCAACACGACCAATATCTTTATGGTTGCAATTTTCATCTTAGTTAGAACTTCACCGATAATCAACACGAAAATAAAAAAGGGACAAGCTGCCTATATATGCCTGCTAACACAGAAACACACCGGAATGCAACATAAAGTACAGAAGCTATCAGATCTAGCAAGAGACGATTAGGGTAAACGGCTAATTAATTTGAATACCTTGGTTGTATGTGCTCTAGCGCAAAGAAGTGGATCAGATGAAGATTTAATGAAACGTATAAATAAAGGCCGAACAACATTCAACATGTTACACAAACTGTGGAACACAACTGCTCTATCCCACAACACCAAGCTAAGGTGCTGCTGGACCAACAAAATAACAAATGTTGAACTCTATATAGGCAAAATAGTCAATCAGTCATTGGCATCGAAATACGAAAGCACAAGTGAAGGTGGATTGGCTATATACACTGAGGAAGTCCTAGAATGACATAACAAGAAGGTTTCTTGAAATCAAAGCAATAGCACCCAACAGAATTAGATGGTCGAGCCTTTGTCGAAAAATTTGTAAGAATCTCAACAATCAATTTCGAACGGATGAGATTATTGATTTGAAAAAGTCAGTCTTCTCATCAGGTCGCGACGACTGATGTTGTATTACTTACATTGTAATATTGTCTACTCTTCCGCCTTATTTTGACATTTATTAGATTTAATATTTAATAATTTAATATTAGATTTTATTTAACAAAGACAATCTAGCGATATTTTCAAATTTCTATCATTCCACCGAAAAGTCAACCCTCTAAGGGAACTGTAAGACTGTAAGATAAATGGTAAATTTCTTCAGGTAGTACTCGAAACTAAAAACCAAGGGGTTACTTACGGTGTTTACTTTCGATCTGAGCTAGAATATGCTCTAAATGTGTGGTGTTCGTTCTATGAAGAACATATCAAAAGCATTGAGAAAATTCAGCAGACCTTTATACACTACTTGGCCTGGATGTAAATTAATAAGAAATTAGTCAACTAATTACTTGTTAATTTTCAAATTTAAAGCGGGTTTATGTTATTTTGACAATAATTATTCTCCAAGCCGAATTTGCAAACCAACATAAGTGTCACATAGGCACGCGGAAAGTTGATGCACCTTCCTTCTCCCATTTAATTCTCTCAAGGTGAATAAACAATATTATGGGTATTTAAGTGAAGGGGTTAGTAAACTTGTCGGTAGCATTACGATCACTTTTTAATCGTCCAACGATTTAACGAATTCGTTCTTTAACCTTAACATAAATACTCTTAAGAAAGAGACGGGAAAAGCGCGCATTAAGGTAATGTAAAATTTGGTTTTGTCGCTAAGTTGGCACATCTGTCCTCTATCTTGACGTGAAGTTTGAGCGCGATCTGTCATTTAGTTTGTTCAGTGCAGTTCATCTCAAGTCTGTTTCCCAATTTTTATAATGAATACAAATATCGAACAAAGAATTTTGCTCAAATTTTGTATTGCAAATAGAATTTCGTGTGCCGAATTGCTGGAAATGCTACAGCAGGCTTGCGGTGAATCGGCTTGTTCAGAAACAAGTGCATATGAGTGGTATAGTGCATTCAAAAGTGGTCGAGATGTAGTTGACGATTTGCCTCGATCTGGTCGGCCTTGTCTGAAGTTAATGTCAATATAGTGAAGGAAATTACGGTTTACGAGTTTGACATGCAAACCAGACAACAAACTTCGGAAAGGCGCCTTCCAATTGAGCCGAAACCGAAAAAATACGTTAAAGTCGATCAAAAAAAGTTAAAGTAATGTTGACTATTTTCTTTGATTATCACGGTGTTGCGCACTCGGATTTCTTGTCATAAGGGCAGACGGTAAATAAAGAATATTATCTGGGCGTTATGTGGCATTTGAGAAAGCAAATTCGTCGAAAAAGACCAGGTTTGTGGAAATAAAACTCATAGATTTTGCACCACGACAAAGCACCATCTCACAAGACTATCATTGTGAACGAATTTCTGGCCAAAAACTCGACAAATCGAGCAACCACCGTATTCACCTGATATAGATCGATTGAGAAGAACTGACAAAATTCAGCACTGTAAACAAACTAAATGATAGATCGCGCTCAAACTTCACGTCAAGATAGAGGCCAGTTGTGCCAACTTAGCGTAAACTATAGGCTTTTAAAGGTGGCGTGGTGAACGTAAAATTGATTCTGTTAGCAAACATTTTGAGCTGTGAAAAATGAAAATAAATCATCCACGACATTTACAACAACCCCACGGCATTCTTCAATTTCTGCATAAAATTGACATCGAATTTATTTACGTATAGTCGTTAGACTATCTTGATGCTACGGTTCACAACATGCTTATATATAGGATATCCTGAGTGTGCAGAGCTACAGAGTTCATGACTAACAGCAAACAAAAAAGAGTATACTCATACACCCACAGAACGTGGCAATGTTTAGCGAAATAAATACTTCAAATTCACTCTTGGTACATAGGGTACATATTCATACATTTTATTGAATAAAACAGAATTGGTTATAATTTTACATTAACTCGCAGAATTGCAAATAAAATTTTAATTTCAAAAATTACTTGATTAACGCCAATCAACCGCAAAGATTACGTAACTTATAATTGACGGTTTGTAATGTATAAAAAACACTACCAAATGGACTAACATGAAGCTGTGTTTCCTTGCAAAAATGTTCACCCGCTCTCGAGAAACGAATAAGAACTGGTATAGTGGCAAATTTTAAAAATTGAGATTTCTTCAAAAATTGGTTTAAAATCAAGGCTCCAACCGTCACTTAGGTTACTAATAGTTTATCAGAATATTATTCCAACTTCTAGATCAACGAGTCATCAAAAATTATTTTGTGTAAAATATAAAACGACTTACCAACAAACTCAGGAGCGCTCTCTACCACACACAACACTCCACATTGTTCTATTAATTTCATTTCATATTTTCACTTTATTACTTATCCACTTCATAATTTCTGTTCATTTTTGTTATTTTTTTTTGTATTTGGAAGCCTGATATCACAAAACACTTTTCACAATACAGTAAATTTGCAAACTTAATAAACAGCCGCGTGGAAATTACACGAAAATACAAACACTATTTACACTTTAAAGGTAAAACAACGACTACAGGTGTTTCAACAAAAATCTGGTTATACAAAATAATTAAAAGATTACGGTATATTGCTAACAACAACAAAAAAACAAGCAAGTAATTACCATCCGATATACAAAAAAATTTATGAATTATCACAATTCCGGTTAATTTTGGTTTAACGGTCCTTTACGCGGGATTCGACCTTAATAGCCGTACGGGGCCATGTAAATTTCAATTGTATTCATAAAGATAATTCGGAAAATGACAAATTTACGAGTTTATTTTGCCAATCCTAAACTACAGTTAGTCTTGGGATTTGTATCATAGGTAGTGGACATCATGTTTCATCGATATCACACCAGAACGCTCAAGGCAGTTTTCTATCATTTCTTTCACAAACATTTCTGGGTAGTTTTTAAAAATCGTGGGGATGAAATTAATATTGCCTGATGAATATTTGAATTTTTTTTTGGATCAAATGCACACACTTCATATAGTGTTCATATCATTATACTACAGCTTCAATTCTTCAAAAAACCCAAACTATAGGCAATTAACCCTAACGGTATTCGAGCAATTGTAATATTAAAAGGTTGATATTTGCTGGATAGCTCGCTTAGCAAATTATTTAATCTATCCCTTTCGAGTCCTGATATCACAAATGTGACGTACTTGATGAAAGAAAACGAAACGAAGCTTTTGATGTAACTAAAGATCAGACCGTACAATTGTGATAATAAATATATACAGGGTGGCTGAGACCAAGTGTTACCAAATGAAAACGCTGTAATTTTTTTAATTTTGATTATTTTTTATTGAAATTTCGTGGAATATGTTGAAAACATATTACATTTTATGAAAAACATGTTACTGCTCGATATGACCTCCTTTGGCTCTGATTATTTGATTCAGTCTTCCATAGAAAGCATTGCATGCTGACCGAACGTGAGTTTGCGGAATTTTATTCTCGAACAAGAGCTGACTTCAATGCATCAACACTTTCGTATTTTTAGTGGACACCTTTCTCTCCAAAATGAACCATATGGAGAAACCCATGGGATTGAAGTCTGGTGAATATGGTAGCCATTCTTTCGACGAAATCAGCCGCAGAACGCAATTTTGTAAAAATTGCTGTGTCGCTCGAGCTTTGTGTGACGGTGCCAAGTCCTGTTGGAATGTCCAACGGTTCGTACCAAAGTATTTACGTGCCCAAGGTAGCAAAGCATCGTTTAAGATCTTTTGGCGGTACACCTCTTGGTTTACCTTGACTCCATGTTCGACGAAAAGCAGAGGAGTGCGTTCATCTGCAGTGACTGGAGCCCAAACCATAACATAAGCTGGTGATTGCTTGCGCATGGCAACTCTTGTGTCCAAATTATCGTTGGACTTGTGCTCTAACCAAACACGATCATTTTGTTTATTCACATACTGTTGAATGGTGAAAATTTTCTCATCAGAAAAGACAATTTTTGGAATCTCATCACGTTCGGCCAAGGCCTTCAATGCTCATGTTCTTTCAAGCCTAACTTTTTTTTGTGCCTACGTAAGATCTTTAACTTTTTGTATCTTGTAGGGCTTCAAGTTCATTTTTCAATATGGTTTGAATGCTGTATCCTGAAACATGTAGACGTGCGGCTAATTGATTGGCACTTTGACGAGGATTTCGTTGGATTCGTTTCTTCACATTTCGTATCATTTCTTTTGAAGTTGCTGTCTTTTTAGGACCGCCTCTGTTGCGTTTAGCGATGCTACTAGTTTCGTTGTATCGAGTTATGGTTCGATACACCAACATTTGCTGTTTGTGAATTTCCACCCAAATACAGTACAATTACACTATTACGTTTGAATTCCATTACGATTTTTTTATGAAGATATTAATTTAGAACAATTATTGACACATGTAAACAACTAACCAAACTTCAATCTGTCAAAAAATTGACGCGCGAAAATGACAACTACACAAATGACAGCAGAGTGAAGTCAGTAACATTTGGTCTCAGCCACCCTGCATTTATTATCACAATTGTTCGGTACCTAAGCGGCAGTAGATAATTTTTTGTATAAATGTGATGTACCACCCAACTATCACAAACGTGACACTCAATTTTAGACTTACCAGAAGTCATCGATAAATAAACCATTGCATTAATTTGTGAAATTTTGGTGAGTTGACCTTTGAAACACCATGTATCAGAGTCCGCAGTTTTATCCTGAAAAACATTTGGATTTTCCGAGAAAAACCACTCTCACATTTGTGTGGTGCGTGCTTCCTCGTATGTATATACATTAATTCATTCATCCTTGTTGTTCTTTGCTGCATAAATTTGTATTATTTAATCATATTTGAATGCCTTCTCATGTGAGCCCAGATGAACCGATAAACTGAGTACGACGATAGATCAAGAAATAACAAGGATAACATTTTCTTAAGAATTCACGTTTTATTAACAGTAAAATAAACTTTATTTTATACATATAGCATTTAGGTATACATATCACATTTTCGTTAACAGTATTTTAAGGAACTAAAATCATTTTTACTCTCCGTGAGTACGATATAAAATAAAATATATAAATAATAATATTTGTTAATATAATAAAAATTGTAAGTTCTTAAAAATTAGCAAATTAATTCAGTCAGTCTTTGACGGTATGGAATTTTTCAAAACAGCTTTTATCAGCCGAACTACATAAGTGCACATCGCACCTCTTGCATCTGTTTCTAGTTCTACAGCTGCAGCATTTCAACCTGCACATTCTTTGCGATTTTAATCGGTCCTAAGTTGGCCAATGGTAATAGCCATCGTAGCGTTTCCCAAGAGACGGTAGGGGTGTCGTTTTAATACGTGATCAATGGTTCGGGTTCATCGACTTCATCTTCACAGCTTGAGTATATACTATTTGGGTGTGGAAGTTTCAGAGGTGTTCAAAGTAGTGAGTCCCCTATTTCCAGTCGGAATTCTAACAAATATTTCACATTTTGTTTATGAATTCCTTTAGAATCGCAATCCAGTCGGTATTCTTGCCAGGTAACTTCGATATATTTCTTGTCTTTTTTACTCCAACGTTCTGTTAATGTTTCAGGTTTGATGCCAGATATGGTCGAAGCTATAAGAACTGACTTTGTGTCTCTCCACTTGACAGCTGTAAGAATGTTGTCATAAACGAACTGGTCCGACTCACCCCTGGTCATTCGCTTGTCATCTTTAAAACGTAACCCTTTTAGCCGATTTTGTTGGATGGTTGCCTTATAATTAAGGGTTACTAATTTTTTTTAGAAAAGGTATGGTCGTACAAAATCTAAAAATAATAAAATGTTCATGAGAAGTTACATAAATAATCATAACAAAAAACTGCCTTCTGGTAATGTTTTAATAAGCCTGAGGACGACAGCTGGGCCTAACCCAAGGGACATATCAGGCAACTTGGTCTTGGTTCCTTGATATATCTCGAAGTTCAACACTAAACCCGTAATTGTTGTGACTACGAAATTTTTAAGACCTACAGGCTGGGGTTTCTTACGAACAAACTGCCTGCCGGGACACCGACCAGTAAATGGGATCATTTGTTCGTCTATTGAGTATCGATCCACGAATCATTCTATATTGCGACAGCTATTTCCGAATTTTGAACCGTTTTTTGGTCATGGCTGATGAAATTTTATCAAGGTTGTATCTCGCCTTCCAATATAGAGTTATCCGAAGGAACGGAATACACCCCATTATAAGAAACATATCATATAGCTTCTTAATTTTACTTGAACTAGATTTTAGCAATATACCTTTTTTGTTAAAGTAGTATATGTTAGTATGACCCTAATGCTGCACCAGCACTTGAACCACAATCCAATGAAAATGGTACTGGAACTTTTTACAAATTAATTACAACATATCGGCATAGTTCAACCCCCAAAAAACTACCCCTAAGGGGTGCAATTTTTCAAAAACCATATTTTTCGTTACAACATGCTTATCGCATTTACGCCCACACCCACAAAAATTGATCCTAATGTATCGAACTTCCTTCCTATGCAATAAATAGGTATCCATGAATTTATTACAACAGCCCACACCTACAAAAATCAATGGTAATGCATCGAACTCCCTTCCTATACAAGAATTAGGTATCCCTGAATTTATTACAACAGCCCACACCCACAACAATCGATCAAAATGTATTGAACTTCCTTCCTATGCAAGAAATAGGTATCCCTGGATTTATTACAATAGCCCTCAACCACAAAAATCAATCGTAATGCATCGAACTTCCTTCCTATACAAGAAATAGGTATCCCTGAATTTATTACAACAGCCCACACCCACAAAAATCGATCAAAATGTATCGAACTTCGTCCCAGTGCCAGAAATAGGTATCCCTGAATTTATTACAATAGCCCACACCCACAAAAATTGATCAAAATGTATCGAACTTCCTTCCTATGCAAGAAATCAGTATCCCTGAATTTATTACAACAGCCCACAACCACAAAAATCAATCATAATGCACCGAACTTCCTTCCAATGCAATAAATAGGTATCCATGAATTTATTACAACAGCCCACACCCACAAAAATCAATCTAAATGTATCGAACTTCCTTCCTATGCAAGAAATAGGCACTCCTGAATTTATTACAACAGCCCATACCCACTGTTCTAATAAAGGAATACCTATTTCTTGCATTGGAAGGAAGTTCGATACATTTTGATCGATTACTGTGGGTGTGGGCTGTTGTAATAAATTCAGAGATACCTATTTCTTGCATTGGGAGGGAAGTTCGATACATTTTGATCGATTTTTGTAGGTGTGGGCTGTTGTAATAAATTCAGGGTTACCTATTTCTTGTATAGGAAGGAAGTTTGATGCATTACGATTGATTTTTGTGGGTGTGGGCTGTTGTAATAAATTCAGGGATACCTAATTCATATATAGGAAGGAAGTTCAATGCATTACGATTGATTGTTGTGGGTGTGGGCTGTTGTAATAAATTCAGGGATACCTATTTATTGCATTGGAAGGAAGTTCGATACATTTTGGTCGATTTTTGTGGGTGTGGGCTGTTGTAATAAATTCAGAAGTGCCTATTTCTTGTATAGGAAGGAAGTTTGATGCATTACGATTGATTTTGGTGGGTTTGGGCTGTTGTAATAAATTCAGGGATACCTATTTCTTGCATTGGGAGGGAAGTTCGATACATTTTGATCGATTTTTGTAGGTGTGGGCTGTTGTAATAAATTCAGGGTTACCTATTTCTTGTATAGGAAGGAAGTTCGATGCATTACGATTGATTTTGGTGGGTTTGGGCTGTTGTAATAAATTCAGGGATACCTAATTCATATATAGGAAGGAAGTTCAATGCATTACGATTGATTGTTGTGGGTGTGGGCTATTGTAATAAATTCAGGGATACCTATTTCTTGCATTTGGAGGGAAGTTCGATACATTTTGATCGATTTTTGTAGGTGTGGGCTGTTGTAATAAATTCAGGGTTACCTATTTCTTGTATAGGAAGGAAGTTTGATGCATTACGATTGATTTTTGTGGGTGTGGGCTGTTGTAATAAATTCAGGGATACCTAATTCATATATAGGAAGGAAGTTCAATGCATTACGATTGATTGTTGTGGGTGTGGGCTGTTGTAATAAATTCAGGGATACCTATTTATTGCATTGGAAGGAAGTTCGATACATTTTGGTCGATTTTTGTGGGTGTGGGCTGTTGTAATAAATTCAGAAGTGCCTATTTCTTGTATAGGAAGGAAGTTTGATGCATTACGATTGATTTTGGTGGGTTTGGGCTGTTGTAATAAATTCAGGGATACCTATTTCTTGCATTGGGAGGGAAGTTCGATACATTTTGATCGATTTTTGTAGGTGTGGGCTGTTGTAATAAATTCAGGGTTACCTATTTCTTGTATAGGAAGGAAGTTTGATGCATTACGATTGATTTTTGTGGGTGTGAGCTGTTGTAATAAATTCATGGATACCTAATTCTTGCATAGGAAGGAAGTTCGATGCATTACGATTGATTTTTGTGGGTGTGGACTGTTGTAATAAATTCAGGGATTCCTAATTCTTATATAGGAAGGGAGTTCGATGCATTACGATTGATTTTTGTGGGTGTGGGCTGTTGTAATAAATTCAGGGATACCTAATTCTTGTATAGGAAGGAAGTTCGATGCATTACGATTGATTTTGGTGGGTGTGGGCTGTTGTAATAAATTCAGGGATACCTAATTCATATATAGGAAGGAAGTTCGATGCATTACGATTGATTGTTGTGGGTGTGGGCTGTTGTAATAAATTCAGGGATACCTATTTATTGCATTGGAAGGAAGTTCGATACATTTTGGTCGATTGTTGTGGGTGTGGGCTGTTGTAATAAATTCAGGGTTACCTATTTCTTGTATAGGAAGGAAGTTTGATGCATTACGATTGATTTTTGTGGGTGTGAGCTGTTGTAATAAATTCAGGGATACCTAATTCTTGTATAGGAAGGGAGTTCGATACATTACGATTAATTTTTGTGGGTGTGGGCTGTTGTAATAAATTCATGGATACCTAATTATTGCATAGGAAGGAAGTTCGATGCATTACGATTGATTTTTGTGGGTGTGGACTGTTGTAATAAATTCAGGGATTCCTAATTCTTATATAGGAAGGGAGTTCGATGCATTACGATTAATTTTGTGGGTGTGGTCTGTTGTAATAAATTCAGGGATACCTAATTCTTGCATAGGAAGGAAGTTCGATGCATTACGATTGATTTTTGTGGGTGTGGGCTGTTGCAATAAATTCAGGAGTGCCTATTTCTTGCATAGGAAGTAATTTTGATGCATTACGATTGATTTCTGTGGGTGTGGGCTGTTGTAATAAATTCAGGGATACCTAATTCTTGCATAGGAAGAAAAATCGATACATTTTGTTTGACTTTTGTGGTTGTGGGCTATTGTAATAAATTCAGGGGTGCCTATTTCTTGCATAGGAAGGAAGTTCGATACATTTTGACCGATTGTTGTGGGTGTGGGCTGTTGTAATAAATTCAGGAATACCTAATTCTTGTATAGGAAGGAAGTTCGATGCATTACGATTGATTTTTGTGGGTGTGGGCTGTTGTAATTAATTCATGGATACCTATTTATTGCATTGGAAGGAAGTTCAATGCATTACGATTGATTTTTGTGGGTGTGGGCTGTTGTAATAAATTCAGGGATACCTATTTCTTGCATAGGAAGGAAGTTCGATACATAATCATCGACTTTTATGGGTGTGGGCTGTTGTAATAAATTGAGGGATACCTAATTCTTGCATAGGAAGGAAGTTCGATACATGTTGATCGATTGTTGTGGGTGTAGGCTGTTGTAATAAATTCAGGGATACCTAATTCTTGCTAAGCAAGGAAGTTCGATGCATTACGATTGATTTTTGTGGGTGTGGGCTATTTTAATAAATTAAGGGTGTACAAATTACACCGTTTGGGGGTAGTTTTTGGGGGTTGAGATATTCCAATATGTTGTAGTTAATTTGTAAAAATTACAGTACCATCCCCAGTACGATACAACGATACAACAAATATTAACAAAAAATTAACAGAAATGCGATAAGCATGTTGTAACGACAAATATGGTGTTTGAAGAATTGCACCCCGTAGGGGTAGTTTTTGGAGGGTTGAACTATGCCGATATGTTGTAATTAATTTGTAAAAAATTCCAGTACCACCCCCAGCCCGATACAATAAATATTAACAAAAATACGAAATGTGTGGTGTAGCTTTGTCTAATGCCAGCCCACACACGAATTGCAAAATAACGGGACTTGTAAAAAATTTTCTAACTGTGTAACAAATTTGTAATTAATTTGTAACAAATTCCAGTACCATTTTCATTGGATTGTGCTACAAGTGCTGGTGCAGCATTAGGGTCATCATGTTAGTGTGCATAACTGCATCTACGAAATATTTGTCGTCGAAGTATCTACGAAAATACTCTACAGGTAATTCTAAGCCAATATATGAAGAACGAGACTCAACAACTTTTAGTATTCGCCTTTCAAAATCTGATACAATCCAACCACCTGATGTACTCTAAGCCCCGGAAGTTTCTGTAGTTATGTTATTTGGCTAAAAATATGTATTAAGAATTTACAAATAATCCTACTAACGAATTAAATGCCAAAAACTAACCAGAACTAGTCCAACGACCTCCTCCTCATCGTCGTCATCATCATCTTCATGGTCGTGATTAAAATCAATGTGTTCAGCGATTACTTCTTGTATAGCGAAATCAGGATCATTTATTTCATCGTCTATGTCCTCCTGATCGGAATCAGCAAGCATTCTCTGACCTCATTTTTGTCTATTTACCTTTGGTAAACACAATTGAAAAAAATTGAATGAAGTAAAGTCACGTACATTACAAATTAATTAATTAATTAATTTAATGTACTCGTACATTAAAACTGGAATTTGATTCAATTTTTTTATAACTAAAAACAATTATTTACGGTCCCTCGATTTTTCTCCTTCTGACATGATGAAACTTGTCACATAACCAAACTTTTTACGAAAGATATTATTAACCGACCAAATGGCACAGTGGTTAAAGCTTTGGCGTTTGGATCGGGAGGTACCGGGTTCGAATCCCGATAGGGGCAGAATGCAAAAAGGAATTTGCATCAACAGATTACGATCTGTGATGAAATGGAACACATCTATGACCCCCTGTCGGAGTGCAAAACTCATGGGCCGACCCATCTTCCATGCCAGTATAGGCTGGCATGGAGCTATGCAATGTGCAGATGGTAACAAAATCAGACCTATAACCGTACGTCCTCGAATTGGCCTACACACTGGCGTAAAAGTAAGGACGGAAAAAGGTAACCGTGAAAGAGTTGGGAGAGCCTTGGCCCCAGAACAGATTGCAGAGATAATAAAAATAAAAAAAAAAAAAAAAAGATATTATTAAATGAATTTTAGTTTTTTTAGAAGTAAATGGACCGACTTATAGATGGAACCAGAATCGAGTAGAAGAATATTTTCATAAAATCCGGTAAATGGCATGTCAAAACGACCAAATTTTAAACCTCACGATTGTAACATTTGGGCTTTAAGTCATACTAAAGAGAGTTTAGAAAACTAATTTATGGCGGGAATATTTTTTTTGTTACATACGTGACATACAGGCTTTAAGCTATACAAATAGAAATTATTTTATCGTCATTTAATGTAACCCTCACATTTGTGACATCTGGTCTACAATTAGTACAAAAAATAAATTTACTTGGACTCGAAAGGGATATCAATAGAGACCGGGTTTTTCCTTAAATTTGGAAAACGGCAAATATCCAACCAGTACCAAAAAAGGTAATACATTATCTCGAACCAATTACCAACCGATTGGCTTTGTTATCTGGTTTGTCATAAATAATGAAGTCTGTCGTTAAGTTTTTCGGGCAATCTCGATCATGATCTTGGTTTCTTAATTCCTTTCATATTACATTTATAAGTCGATTATATAATCTTCGGCATGATGCTTTAAATTTTCCTGAACCTAATGAGATGAAGTCATTAATATACAGTATATTGCACTTATTATGTATGTCTGAGCAGCCCAAATTCAGCCCAATAAAATTCATTTTTAGTCACTTTTCAAAACGATACTCTCATTTTCATCATACAAATAGAGTTTTATCCAAAACGGTTGATAAATGGATCTATTTAATTCAAATATGGATATTTTACATTTTTTATCCATATTGTCTATTTTCGTGAGACAAATTCTGTTTTAGACCGGGAGTCAAAAGAAGGTTGCGATATAGGAAGCATGGAAATCAGACAAACCCATCAGACAAATAAAACCACCCCACCAATAAATATTGTGGGTGTAACCAGTTACCCAGAAGTTGACAAAGACTATAACGTAACAGCGTTAAACATTGACGTTTGGAAAATTAATACTCTGGACTCAGATACTTATAGAACCTTATCTATGAAATTGAATGCTGAAAAGTATCAGTGGTTCACTTACGAGAACAAACAGGCCTGACCTATAAAAGTCATGGCAAGAGGTTTGGATCATACTTCCTCAAGCAAAGAAATAATGGAAGACTTACAAGATAAAGGTTTTAAAATACTAGATGCTGTGAATATTGTTAAAAAAGAGAGAACAGTAATTCAGGAAGGACACCAAATTATCAGTAAGAGAGGACTCCCTCTTTTTATGCTAGTATTTGACAACAAAGAGAATGTTCAAAACATTTATGGAATAAAAGAAATCCTTCACATGAAGATGAAAATCGAACCAATGAGGCGAACCACAACACGCATACCCCAATGCAAGAAATGTTAGGAATTTAATCACACCCAAAGATATTGCGGCCGGGATCCAAGATGTGTAAAATGCTCAGGTAATCATTTTACCCAGGCCTGTACAATAGGGAGAGATGTGCCAGCCAAGTGTACAAATTGTAAGAGCGAATATCCGGCTCATTATCGAGGCTCTAAGGTTGCTAAACTACTACAAAAATTAAGAGATAAAACAAGAAATCAATCGCAAAATCACGAAAATCGAAGGATTCAAATATCAAATCAGATGGATCAAAACTCACAACCAAGTAACACAGCGCAAACATATGGGCTCTGAAAGTAACCAAATTATGGAAAACATTATGAACAGCATTGCAGCTATTACAAAGCGGCTAGATGACCAAAGTAATCTGAACAACATGATACTTGATCAACTGAAGAAAATGCAACTCCATCAACGCAATCCAACAAAATATGTTAAGTAAGGACAGAACTTTCAAAATAGCAACCTGGAATACGAATGGCATTATGCAACATATTCAAGAAATAGAAATATTTTTAAATCGACATTTTCTTAATATCTGAAAGCCATCTAGTTAAATCTTCGTTTGTTAAAATACGGGGTTATAATTTATATCACTCCATTCCTCCAGCAAAAAGATTAAGAGGTGGTTCCGCATTACTAATAAAAGAAAATATAAAACACCATTAAGAATCAAATATCGAAGAAGAAACAATGCAAGTCACTACTGTAAGGATCCAAATTAAACACAGACAGCTTACTGTCTCTGCAATATATTGTCCTCCCCGGCATAACTTGAAAAGGGAGGACTTCCTTAAACTATTTAAATCGCTTGGACGTGATTTTATTATTGGAGGTGACTTTAATGCGAACAAAACCTATTGGGGATCTAGACTTATGCCATCAAAAGGTAAAGAATTGCTTCAAGCAGGGCAAACATCAAAATGTGAATTTTACTCTGGTGGTTCCCCAACTTACTGGCCCAGTGACGGAACGAAGATATCCGACCTAATAGACTTTTATGTAGGAAGAGATATATCCCAAAACTACTTTCACGTTGAAGACAGTAATTCTCTAGTATCGGATCATTCTCCGGTTATCATGACAGTCAGTGAAATGGTAATTCAAAAGGAAAGTGCACCCAGATTAACAAATTCAAAAACAAACTGGGATTTCTTTCGTGAAGTATTGGAGGAAAAAATCAAACTTCAGGTACCGATAAGAAATTCTCACCAGTTGGAAGAAGCTTAACATATCCTACCCAATGGAAGTTAGAGAGCTGGTAAGAGAAAAACGACGGACACGTAAAACCTAGCAAGTAACTAGAACACCGGAGAACAAATCAATTCTTAACAATTTAGGTAAAAATCTCAAATCTCTTCTTAAAGAAGTTAAAATGCATCAATCACCAGATATCTAGTTAGCCTAACCGATGAAAAAAAATCTTATTATTCTCTGTGGAAGGCGACGGAGGGACTCAAAAGGCCCAAAATGCAAGTGCCTCCACTTGGAGGATGGAACCTGGGCAAGAGGTCCTAAAGAGAAGGCTGATATGTCTGCGGAGTATCTCAAGGATACCTTCCAACTACTACCAAGACAATGGCCAATGGCCAATGAAAATATAATGTCAATCCACAAGCTAGATGATTTTGATATACGCCCAGTAACTCTCAAAGAATTAAAAGAAGAAGTAAAAAGCAACACGATTGATAAAAAAGCCCCAGGATATGACTTGATTACTTGCCAAATAATCAAGGCCATACCAGGTAAAGGATTTCCTAAGCTATTACACATAATCAATGCAAGCTATCGGTTAAATTATGTTCCGTGGCAATGGAAAGTAGCAGAAGTAATCATGATAGCAAAACCAGATAAACCACTTAAGGATAAAAAATCATACAGGCCAATTTCATTGCTGCCAATTATGTCGAAACTCTTTGAAAAATTATTACTAAAAAGACTTAAACCAATAATTGAGGACGACAACTAATTCCTCCACATCAATTTGGATTTAGGGTAAAGCACTCCACAATTGAACAGGTGCTTAGAATCGCCAACATTATTGAAAGAACGTTAGCATGTAAAAAAGTATGCTCTAGCATATTTCTGGGCTCTTTCGATAAAGTCTGGCACAGTGGACTCCAATTCAAGCTGCACAGAGATCTGCCGAGGCTATTATATGCCATAATAAGATCTTATTTATCCATTTATCCACACAGCAATCATGGCGATTGGAAGTAATGTTGGGGTGCGGTTTGTAACCGAACTAAGCGCTGGAGAATCAAGATTATTGAGGCGAAATCCACACATATTAACTTCACATATCAAAAGGCTTCCCATCGACTGATAGTAATTAACTCACAACCGGTGCAATATGCAAACAACGTTAAATATCTTGGCATGACGCTCGATGCCAAGCTCAAGGGGAGAGAGCATGTCAAACAAAAAAAAGAAGAACTTAATATTAAGTTCAGAAAAATGTATTTGCTCATAGATAGAGACTCTGAGCTCACAATACACAAAAAACAAACCCCAAAATGATACAGACGTTTCAAAATGACGGTTCTCCCTAGCATCGTAAATGCACCGTGGTACACAAGAAATGAAGACCTTCACAGGGACTTACAGATGGAATACATCAAAGATGAAATAAAAAAGCATGCCGCCAAACACTAAATAAGGCTCCAGGAACATGGAAACCCCTATATTCGCCATACGATAGATAACCCTATCGTTGAAAGAAAATTTCAAAGAACGAGGCCACTTGGCCTAGTAAACATACCAAATTAAAATTAACATTTGCATTGGGTTTCACCCCAACAAATCAGAATTGTTTAAGAAATGTAAAATTTGTAAATTTGAAAGATAAATTGCTAGATGAGCACAGTCTCAGTTGTTATTAATAAGGTTAAAATATCTGTTTCATCCTAACTGGTTGAGAAATAGGTCAATTCCATTCTATTTACTCAATTTCCAGAACCACATTCAGAACTCAATTAAATCCACATTTTCATAGTAAAAGAAAGAAATCGATATAAAATCTGTATCTTAATTGAATATCTGTAACCTGGAACTTTAATATTCGGGACTTGGATTTTCGAGATTTAGATTTCCGAAATTGTTGATTTCCGGGATTTTTTAATATGCGGGATATTGATAGTCCAGGATTCCAAATAATGTCAAATTTATAAAATTGATGACGTCAAAATATATTATTTTTCAAATTATATAATCCCAAAGATCTGTTTTATTAAAATCGCACAGTTCAGGCACTTTACAGTCGTTTTGGTTTATTTCGATTTAATATTATTCGAAATTCAATTTATCCAATTCAATAATCACAAAATATTTTTTATTCATGATTTTCTATATACATACATATTTTGTAGTCGTATTGTGTCTATAAATAACGACAAATTTTGACCAATATATTTTCTCGATTTTCCCTCACCAACCAAACCCTTATACACTATAAGGTTGACTCAATAGCGCACCAGTATTTTTCTATTTATTTTGGATCGACGGAAACCAAAAACACTATAAACATAAATGAAAACTGAATTTTCTTTTTCATATAGAGATGTTCTGGTAGAAAGGGCTCATAAATTCTTTTGTTGGTTCGTTCGAGCTCTATACGAGTATGTTTATGTATCAGGTACACAAACTAACCAATAAAGTTATCATTTTATTATAATATGCTAAAAATGAAAAAGGCGAGAATTGAAAATGGAGACATTTAAATAAATTACAATACTCGAATTGCTATATACATCCAAAAAACATAATTTTGGGGAAATGCGGAAACTACAGCACAAAAAGCTGGAACTACACAAAAATGGAAAAAACATAAGCATAATGATAAACTTACATGCAACATCTATTACGATATGTTGATTTGAACTTTTCCCACAAACGAAGTCAGATGGTATAAGTATTGTTATCGGCCGAAACGGTGATAACCCTAAAATAGCAATTGATATCCTCAACAGGAATCTTGTTCAACAGTTGACAACATGTTGAAATTTTTAAATCAAATTGATGATGATTACCAATAATTATGATGCCAACAGATGACGGACCCGCATTGCCATGGGGAAATTTGATCTTAAACGGTAACTTTCATCTAATTAGTAACAACTTCCAATAATCAAAGTATCCAATATGTGATGATTGTGCTCAGTCTTTAAGAGGAAATTTAACCGCTATTGAAGAAAGATGGAAGGTGGAGTGGGGTACCGGACCCCTAAGTCGTGGGAGCGTCATCAACCCATTATGCGGATCGAATCAACCGTGGTTGTATTTTGAGGGGGGTTTAAATTTTCATCTAAACCATAAAAAAAGAAGATGTTGGCATCGGGCTGATAGTCGTTGTTAGTAAGTTAGGGGAGTATTAGGGTGGTTCTGCCAGAAACGAAAGGAGTTCAACACAACAATAGTTCCCGTCTCGCAAGACAGCCAGAATAACATCCTATTACCTGGGACGGTTTAGGTTAGTGGGTTATTTTCCTCTTTGCTTGCCATGAACAAAATAAATATATTTTTTTTATAGAATTTTCACTTTTTCTCTTTATATCGCTATAAATAAATGCACTCAACTCTTTTAATGAATTCTTTTGTAACTTAAAACTTTTATTTTATGTACAATGAATTTTTTTGTATCGATTTTATCTTGTTAAACATATCTCGTAAGATAAGTTGTACTCAACTTAACGAACTTTATTTTCAACACTTAACTGTCGTACTGCCACTTCCTTACTCCACTCCGCCGAAAAAAAAACTCTAAAAAAAACTTTTCCAATTTTCGCGATATTTATACTCATCTTTGCTGTTGATGATTGTAGGAAAGAAAAGAAAGTCAGAGATCGGATAACGAGAAAATTCCCACAATCAAACAACGCGTCTATGCTGCATAAGCATAAATATCGCTCACCTAAAATTAACTTCTACGAATTTACTTGAAGATCAACATGGGAAGTATATTCTTGCAAACATTATGCATCACCAAATCAAATTTCGTAGAAGAAGAAAAAGACTTTACGTTTGTAAACATTATGCACATTATGCAGTCATTACAATGTTGCATAGCATTCGTGAAAAGAGACCTAAATATGAGTTTCTTGGGTGAAATTGTTATCTTCAATTTATTAAACATAAGAAAATCTTACAGCACATAATGTTTATGCTTTATCTGAGCGAATTGCCCATAGAAAGTATCTCATGTAGATAAGTTCAATGGCTTGTAGTTGATAAAGTGTAAACGCAATGTGAGAGAATTGACATGCCGGTCATTTAATTTAGTTATACAGGGTGTCCGGCGGGAAGGTATACTACTTTGTTTGTATATGATTTTTGATTAAATGAAAGAGAATGGATCTTATATTGATAAATGTTTTATTTAATGTGGGCAATTATGTATGGAATACAATATTAGATAAATGTCCGCCTCTGTTAGCCTCACAAATGCGCGCCCTTTTGAGCACATTTTTCATTACATTCTCACACATTTCACGCGGTATTTCATTAATTTCATCACGAATATTTTGTTTGAGTTGCTCACGCGTTTCTGGTTTGTTTGCATAAGCCTTGCTTTTTACATATCCCCACAAAAAGAAGTCCGGAGCAGTCAAATCAGGCGACCGTGGAGGCCAATCAACATCACCATTTTTTTAAATAACTTGTTGTGGAAAGAGTTCTCGCAGTAATTCCATTTTAATCCTAGCTGTATGCGATGTGGCACCGTCTTGTTGATACCACATGTTAATCAAGCCCAAAGTATGCAGTTGTGGCGTTAAAAAGTTTTCAATCTTATCACGATATCGCTCCCCATTCACAGTTACCGTTACGCCGTTTTCATTTTCAAAGAAGTAAGGTCCAATGATTCCTCCTGACCAAATTGCACACCAGACTGTCACTTTTAATGGATGTAAAGGTGACTGATAAATAATGTGAGGATTTTCCATTGCCCAGAACCGACTATTCTGTTTATTCGCATATCCATTTAAATGAAAATGTGCCTCGTCACTCATTATGATTTTTTCATGAAAATCGGGGTTGTCATGGGCGAGCTGTAACATCCTATTGACACTATGGTTTATCGAATATTTTTCCATAATAAATTTGCCACGTGTCTACTTCACGAATGTCAAGTATGAACTGTCAATACTAATATTCGCCTAAATGGCGACAAAACAAAGTAGTATACCTTCCCGGCGGACACCCGTTATTTGGGAATATTATTTCCCAAGGCATGTTAGGTAATGAAAGAAAATTTGATGGGGTTAATTTGGGGGCGGAATGTGATTTTATTCAAACCCTGAGATGAGAGAAATCTCATGTCCTATTTGGAAAGGGCGGGAGGAGAAAAGTAGTTCCGTCGTGGCAGTCCAACGTGGCGGACGCCCCACACCCTGAGATAGTCTCTGCCGGGCAACTTAACCTTAATTATTAAAACTCTCTAAAACTAGTTGCATACAGTAGTAAAATTTCTTGGACCTTAGAAATTGATTTAATTATTTATAATAAATAAGGAATACTCGTATATGTATCTATCATATTAAAATTAATTGCTAAGATACTCAAAAAATGAACTTAATTTTTTTTTTGTTTTTTAATTCATGCAATCTTTTTCTGGGGCCGAAGCACTTCCTGCTCTTTCGCGGTTGATTTTTCCGTCTTACTTTACGCAATTCCTGCCAAACCGAAGACGTACGGCTATAGGACCGATTTAAGTTACCATCTGCGCATTGCATAGCTCCTTGCCCGCCTATAGTACTGGACATGGAAGATGGGTTGGCCCACGAGTTTTGCACGCCGATAGGCGGTCGTAGTTGTGTTCCTTTTAATCACAGATCATGATCTGTTGATAAGACATCCTGTCTCTATCGGGATTCGAACCCGGATCCCCCTGATCCAAACGCCAAAGCTTTAACCACTGTGTCATTTGGTCGGTGAACTTCAATTTTGTTTGAGTTTAGAAAATTTTGTTTAATAACACCATGTGCTTGCCGGCATCGTTTTCAGATTGTCTCTGAACGGCTTAGTCCGGCAGTTATATACTCGTAAGTGCCTAAATATCGCAAAGTAGAACTACCATGAAAGTTTAAACCATCGCTACGGTCGTAATATTTCTTTTAAATGGTATTATGAGAATTTCAGATTTGTGTTCATTTAGCTCTAAACCTATATTGAGTGAACTAGAGGAACAAACTCTTCTAGAATAGTAGACAATGTGCTTAAGTCATCACTAACGAGTAACAAATCATCGGCATAGGCTAATACTAATGTAAATTTAATATCTTGAGCTTGTGAAAGTCGTAAACCTGGAATAACTTCTGAGGGGGTTTGTAGAACAGAATCCAATATTAAATTGAATAAGGTAGGTGAAATGGGACACCCTTGTTTAAACCCCATACCACGTTGAAATGCCCTTGTTCTTTGTTTATACCATATGATTGATGTTAATACAGGTTCGTATTATTCTATTAACAAGATAATGGGAAATTCCAATATGAGAGAGAATAATAGTTGCTTGGTTAAGATCAACCTTATCGTAGGCCTGGTTTAGATCAAGTGGTAGAATATAAATTGTTTTTCCTGTTTTCCATTCCTCATCGATAGCACGCCGTATAACAAACATATGGTCATCTATTGACCGATTGCGGATAAATGCAGCCTGATATCGATACCCAGTGTCTGAAACAGTTATTCGTCTATAATCTGTGATGGTATTGGGTCGTTGTTTTTTTTTGGTAAAGGAATTTGGACCGTTTCTAAAAACTCACTTGGTGGGGAGTTAAATTGCCAAACCTGTTGTAAAACATACAAATAGACGTGTATTCTCTCTTCAGGTAAAGCTTGTAATAGCTCAATTGAAATTTGATCTAAACCAGGAGCAGTTGCTCTTCTAATGGAAAATAGAATGGTTTCTATTTCTTCCCGGGTTGGAGGCAATCCTAATGGCCAATGGTAATTTTCAGTTATTAGAGGAATGGCGGAACCCAAGGTAATTGATAATAATTGCTCCCATCCTGACAAAGGAATATATGTACCTGCCATCTTATTAAAATTTTGTCTATATGAACGAATAAATTGGTAGGTTTGGCGGAGTCGACTAAAAGGATTTACATCGTTTAAATTTCGGAAAAATTCCCTACATTGTTCTGCTTTGGATTTTCTAAATTCTTGATCAAATTATATATCGACAATTCTGATCAGATGAGGATTACGGGGCGAGAAGGCTCAAAGCAGTTTTTAAAGAAATTATTGCTGTTTTCTGTCCCTTAGTCATAGTGGCTTGTCTGGTTAAAATTAGGTCTGATGAAGCCTTTATAAAATGCACGGAAGCCCTCCAAACTATTTCAACTGTTGTTATCATTAGGAAATTGAGAGTACCATCTAATATTAAACCATTTCTAACCAGGTATTTTATTACGTTGGATTGATACTGTTTTAGGATAGCTGGATCTTTTAATAAATCAACTCTCCATCTTCTAAAATTTTGACTTTCGTAGCCTTCATGCAATGCAATTCTAATTAGCCTTCTAGTTTACCTTTTTTCTTCGTTTGAGTTTTCTCCGAAAATGTGCCTTTTACATGCATTATCTCTAATAATGATTTTCCGGGGTTGAACAATATATGATCTAATTGGGATGATGATTTAGGCCCTTTCCAAGTAGTAAGGCAGGATCTACGACCAAAAGTGGTACAAATTGATAAACTAGTCTGCAGTGCAAATTCAATTAGTATATCGCCACGTTCATCAGTTTCTTGATGATATAAATTTTGTCCTAATATTTTTTTATATGATAAATTCAAATGATCCAATCCTATATGAGAATTAAAATCGCCTAAAATGCAAACAACTCGTGTTTTACTATACTTTCGTAAAATTGTAGTTATTCTACAAGTGAAATTGTTGAATTAAAATCTGATCGGAAATGGGTACAAATTAGCAACACTTCACTTAATCCTTTGACATCTATGATTGCAAAACATAATCTTTCTGGTTTGATGAGAATTCTCAGAAGTATTAATCTTCAGCTCTGTTCCTATGTTTACTTCCAAGGCTTCGCAGAATGTGATGTACCACTTGGTACACAATGATTGTATTGTAGCTGGATTTGTGCTCCGGGTCTGATTTATCGGATATGCATTTCGATGCTGTTACTAGCTTTTCGTTTTCTTTTCTCCAACGTAATCTGGCTTAAAATAAACACAGCGTAGATTAATCTCAATGCGGAATGTGATTTCATTCCGGAACACAATATGTATTCGAATTCAATATAGTTGACAAGTGTTGGCTGCTCAGAGTTTGTTGTACGGTCCCTATACAGATACACTCAAAAATAGCACAAAAATTATTCCAAACAGAGATTTCTCATATGGACCTGGCGTATACGAAAAGCGATTGTGACGTTTCACTTTGGGCTCAGTACAAATATTTAGGTAAAACACTCATCGGCTCCGTTTTTATTTTTCTGTGAATATCATTACGGCCAATAACAAAACATAGATATTGCACAAAATTCCACCATATATGAATAACTACTATATAGGTCGAATCTTTCAAACGGCTTTTGTAGCGTTTCAATATAGTACAGTGCACTTAGTACGATTTTTAAGTAAAACTCTCATCGGGACCTCCTGATATTTGAATAAACCCCATTTAAACCAATGACAAGACACCACAGATACCGACCAAATGACACAAAAATGGAAAATAAATGGAATAAATTGGTTTTGGCTGATCCGGAATATCATCTTCCAGCCTCTTTCGATCTGCTGCTAGGAGCAGACGTGTACAACGATTTCGTTGGACTCGAATCATAAAGGGTAAGCCTAGCGCAATAAAAAATAGCTTCGGTTGGCTAATCTCCGGCCCAACTCCAATCAGCGGAGCTCCACAAAATACTGCAGTCCATATCGGTAACAGAAACGAGAGAGATATGGAGAGATTCTGGGAAATAGAAGAAATTCCGGCCATTAGCGGCAAGCCGGAAATTGAACATGAATGTTCTCACAAACAACCAGCCGAGACCCGAATGGGAGATATATTGTTCAAATTCCATTTAAAGAACATCAAGTAGACCTATTGGACCAAATCTGAGGGAGCTATACGTGAATTTCATGACCACGTACATCAGATTACACCACATGAAGCCGATTAGACCCAATAAAGGGAACTATTATCTACCTCACCATGCGGTATTGAAAAATACAGATACCGCAAAAATTGGGGTGGTATTCGATGCTTTAATGCCGACATCTACAGGCCTAAGTCTAAATGACGTGATGCATATTGGGCCTCCACTACAAAATGATTTGTGGTCCATCCAACTGAGATGGAGACTACACCGGATAGTGTTCACCGGAGATGTCGAAAAGGTGTATCGCCAAATACGAATGCAGAGAGAACATCAGAGTTATCAAACCATCATTTGGAGAGAAAATAAACATCAACCTTTGCAAGAATACCAACTCACTACCGTTACGTATGGAACATCGCCATTCGTACACTACATCAACTGGCTGAAGATGAATCCGCCCAACATCCAGAGGCGAGTTGCATTCTCAAACGGGATTTCTATGTAGATGATGTCCTAATCGACGCTGACACCGTTGAAAAAGCTCAACAACTACAATCCCAACTAGTAAAACTACTTAACAAGGGGAAAATGGAATTAAGTAAATGGTCTAGTAACCTTCAGACCCTCTTGGCCGAGATTCCGGAAGATAAAATCACGATCGGTGATTTTATCTTCAGCGACGAACAGGCGATTAAAACATTAGGAATTCGCTATAATCCAAAGGGAGATCACACAGTAAAAAATTTTGTTGGAATTTTACTGCAATAAACATTGGCACAACATTTGCCAACGTTTAATGTTGTACATAAAAGCCGAAGAGAAATTTTACCCTTCTATTACCAAAGCAATTCACATCGAGGTCACATCGGATTTAACTACGGAAAGATTCATAAGCGCCTTTTGGCGATTCACTACACAGCGAGGCAACGTCGCCCATATATATACAGCGACAATGGAACCAACTTTGTAGGAGCTAGCAAACTAATGCAGCCCATCAATTGGCATTTTATTCCTCCATCAGCACCATACTTCGGGGGACTATGGGAAGCAGGAATAAAGTCCATCAAAACTCATCTTAAAAAATGTATAGGCGATACGAGGTTAACATTCGAGGAATGGACAACTTTACTAAACCAGATAGAAGCGTGCCTAAATTCCACGCCACTCTTCCCATTAACTGAGGATCCAGAATCCCTCGAGGTGTTAACACCAGGCCATTTCTTAATTGAAAATTCACTTACAGCTCCTCCAGAAAAAGAACATTCAGATGCCCCCAAAAAATGTTCATCTCGATGGAGAGTGGTGCAGAACATGCGGTCGATGTTTTGGGAAAAGTGGGCAAGGGATTACTTACATCGTCTACAGCAGCGGCCCAAATGGCGAAAGGAATCAAAAACTATCGTCAAAGGTGACATTGTCTTATTACGAGATGAACTGTTACCCCCAACCAGATGGAAGCTAGGCCAAATTCTGGAGTTACATCCCAGCAGGGATGGACTAAGCCGGGTCGTAACTGTGAAAACCACTGATCATCCCAACATCAAGAGACCAATAATAAAGGTGTCACCATTGCCTATCCAACAACCAATAAGTAAGGGAGAGAGTGAGAAGTTACAGGACATAGCGAACCATCCCGCTCGCCGACAACAACCAAGTCGTCACGCAAAACAAAACCGAAGTCCTGCCAATCCTACTAGTAGACTTTTACTACTGACGTGCGCAGTGATTTGTGTCATCAGTTCGGTACATGCTCATCCATTCGGAAGGGAATCGTATGCCACACAACCTCAATCATCGGTGATAATCAAGGAATGGACCAACTCAGGAATATACTTTGTTAACATCGCGAAAGTATAATTATTGGCGACCAAATGGACTTTGGTCATTCGGTATAACTTGACCAATTATTGGCAAGAAATGCGTAATATGGAAAAGGGTCTTACTCTACTTGAAACAGCCTGCATCCATGTAATCACCATCAACTGCGACCACTTAATACAACAATTACAGTGGCAATTCAATAACATAAAACAAGACAACGACTTCCTAACACGCAACGACTTAAACTATCACAGAAGAAAACGAAGATTGGGCGATACCATTGGCAAAATATCTGGGGACATGTTCGGGATCCTATCTCAAAGGGAAGCGGAGCAATATGAAGAAGAGTTTGAACGAATTCAACGCAATGAAGAATACACCTTAAAATTGTTAAAAAATCAAACATCTGTCATCGACAATACGGTGAAATTATTGAAACACATTACACCGCAGCGATATAACCGCCCAACAATTAAAACAACTCGTGAACGCACACCAACGCCTGGAACACGGGTTAGCAGCATTGAACGAGTACCGGACGTTTCAAGATAAGGCGTTAGCAATAATATTGCTCTCATTGCAATTAGGACAAGCAATGAAGCACGTTGAAGGCACCCAACGAGGTCTACTACAAGTACTAACCGGAGCTAAAAATCACATCATTCATCCCTCGTTGTTACCTTCCGTACAGGTGGAGCAAGAACTGGCAAAGATATTGAAGCATGTGCCAAAATCAACTATTCTTCCCGGACACGGACTCTTGGAGTTACACCATCTATACCAATTAATGACGATTAGAACCCGCGTAAGCCAGTCAAATGCCATCATCACTATCGAATTTCCATTAGTTCTAGCATGAACATACAACTTATATGAAGTAATTCCGGTCCCAGTCATCATAAATAATACTCAGCTGCGAATATTGTCATCAACAAAATATCTACTTTTCGACAAATACCGTGAACGCCTTGCACCCATCTCCTCGGAAGGTAAAACAAAATGCCACGACGGAATTTCTGAACTTCTTCTTTGCGACATTTCCTCAATACACACTCGTCAAAGTGAGTATAATCAATGCGAAATACGCATGTTCTTGGATGCACCAACTCACCACCTATGCATTGGAAGTGTCCACACCTCACAACTTCTTCATCAAACTTCATGCAGGAAATCAATGGATTTTCGGAACCAATTAACCAATGGTAATCGAGCCAATATGCGGATCATCAACATCAAAAATAGTACTGGAACACTACAGCATCCTAGAACTACAGCCAGGATGTACACTCAGGAGTAATAATTTACATCTATATGCTAGCAGCAATAGAATCAGCGAAATAGATGACGCCTTTATACCGTTATTTAGTATATCATCCTCCATAACTAGTACACGACCATTAATAAACCACAATTTTAACCTCAACATTACAACTCCAGATACGAGACTGTTGGACCAAGAAATACGGACGAATCAAAGTCGTTGGATTCGCATCTTATCCATCATTACGTTATGTCTCACCTAATGTTCTGGACTCTCATAACCCTTGGAATTTTGGCAATAACACAATACATTCGCGCACGACGCAGACATCCGCTGATAGCACCACTCGTTTAAATGTCACCACAATAGTTCAGACAGATGTCAGGGCCCCGGAGCATGTTGATTTAACATACCACCATACCAATAACTATGTCATCCATATAAACGGTTATGGCTCAATAACAACTCACGTATGCTAGGATCATATATCGGTCAAGCATAAATATTTTCCCACAAAATTATGCGATTCTACCCATTTTTGTCTGATCAACTGATCGGTTTACAGTTCACTGAAAAATTCATCAATTTATAATCAATCGAATATTAGTTTTCATTATTGAAAATTTTATCAAACTTTCACATTTATTATTATGAATCGATGAACTTGTAGGATCATTAAATATTTACTTGTCTGAGAAGCTTAGTGGTGCTTTAACAGTTTATTGCGTGGTGAGTTTGTCATTGTAATCATTAATATTTTGATGGCTCTGCGTTTTTATATGTAAAGCTCTTTTTAACACAGGCGTTCAAATATATTTTTTTAGGTATCAAAACAGCTAAAGCTAATAAATTTTTCCGGTTATTTCGTTTTCCAAGCATTGTGACATATTTTATATCCATATACGTATCTCTGTGTACTATGTACTTACTATACATAAACTGTACAAGTTTCAATTTTTCAAATATGTGATAAGAATGAAGCTCTCCATCTTAAAATTGTTCCATTTAACAATTAAATCCGGTAAAATTTACTGATTGCTAATAGAAATAATATTGTTCGACATTGTCGACGAATTGTCTACATTAGCTACATTGTATATGCCATTATTTTAATTATCTACATTCATTGTCTACACGTGTAGAATATTAATAAACTTCGCGGTGTAGACAAAATGGCGCAATACTGCGTTCGATTCATATTTCGTTTTTCATAACATTTTGAGTTTAAGAGATCAACACTTCAAGTTTCAAGTTTCATTAGGAAAAACGTGATATGACGCGATCGATGTTGATTGACTGATGTGTGCGATAAAAGCTATATAAGATTCCCAGTTGTTTTACATACAGCTTCCAGCAAGACGGATAAGACAGCCTAATTGTTAGTAGTTGTTATAGAATGTTGTTTCTATAATATTCCGTTGTTTGGAATGTACTCGTAAGGTGGATAGCCTGAAAACGCCTGAAAATGTTAAGTTAATGAAAACTAACTTTAGCTAACTGAAACTAAAGAGTCAGGAGCACCAAGCCTAATCAGATAAAATTAATTTAATAATCAAGAGTAAGACCGCCGGTCCATATATTGTGGGAATAGTATCGTCTCAGGAATCGGATAGGTCATAATTTTTTATATTAATCTTTTCTTTTAGTTTTCAACATCAAAGCTTTTAAGGTAAAAATGTAACGTCAATTTTCTTTCGAACAGGGTGATGATTGATACGTAAGTATCTACATAACACGATTATGTATTAAAAATGTTACCGCACTAATAAATTAAACACCCTGTATATTTGTATATAATTTTATCGTATATATTCTATCCAATTACATCACCATAAAGGAAAATAGAAAATTAGGAAAATGAAAATAAGAAAATAACAAACTGTGCATGTGTGTATGTGTGTGTGTGTTGTTTATATGACGAGTGTATACAAAGCAAACGAAAATCAATCAAATTAATTTTGTATCAATTTTAGCAGAGAAAACAAAAATTCTAACACAATTTGCTGTAAGCAATTCTCTGAAGCATAACAGAAAAACAACAAAGTAAAATTTTCATTTTTATTTAGAAGTAGATTTTTAGTTGTTGTTGCTGCTGCTGCTATATATTTGTTTTGTGTGTTCGAGGAAAATAAAAAGGAAAACTAAATGAAAATTGATTTTTATATTTTTCTTCTTTATTTATTTTATTGTTAAAAAAAAGTTTATATTGTTATTTACGGTTTTATATAGCATACATGGTTGTACCAGATATACACACACGCATACACATGATATACATGTTTGGTAGTTTTCCGATATACGTCGTTCGTATCTAGTTGTTAAGGTTTAGTTTTGGTGGAGCTCAGGAATGGATTATTGATTATGGAAAAGTATATTGATTTTATCATTCTGTGGTATTTCATTTAAATCTTGATTTGATGTTTTTTTTTCCTATCTGGATTGTAAACGGTTGTCGTTGTTGTTGTTGGATTTTGGCAGAGTATAAAATACATTTGTATTTTTTAACGTTATATCCAATTTTTCACATCAATAGATTAGAGACATGAAAATTTAGTTAAAAGGGTGGAAGTATACAATAATTTTCATTGAAAATGTGATATAGAGGCTGAATATGTAACGAAATAATAATATTATATGGATCTATGTAATCGTATGTAGATATGTACTCGTATTTATATATACATACGTACATGTTATTTATGTGGAGTTAAATCGATATGGTTTTTAACAACAATATTATTATGCTTTATGTACATGAGTTTCGTATTTTGTTATTGCTGGAAGGACTCAATTACATTGATAGTTATATCATTTATATTCTTTTGTTACATACAATTACTGTCATACTTGAATGTTGCTATGGCTATTAATTTGATAAATGCATTCATTAATTTTGGCGAGTTATTAAGTGCGAGTCTAGTATATGTGCGAGCCATTGGGCTTTTAAGCCTAAAGGCATAATTAACGTAACTAGTATATGGGATTACATGTAACTTTAAATAATTGCATCTTCATCCATGGGCGTTTTAATCAACTTATATTGCTTATGTTCTATGAGCTAAAGCGTACTGTAAGCATACTGTGACTCGAACGATGGTGAACTATACCTGATCAGGTCGAAGTCAGGGGAAACCCTGATGGAGGATCGTAGCATTTCTGACGTGCAAATCGATTGTCAGAATTGCGTATAGGAGCGAAAGACCAATCGAACCATCTAGTAGTTGGTTCACCCCGAAGTTTCCCTCAGGATAGCTGGTGCATATTAATATTTGGGAAAATAGTCTTATCTGGTAAAGCGAATGATTAGAGGAATTGCGCCGAAACGACCTCAACCTATTCTCAAACTTTAAATGGGTAAGATCCTCGACTTTCTTGATTGAAGCCATCAGAGGTTCTTTAATGTAATATTGTGCCTAGTGGCCCACTTTTGGTAAGCAGAACTGGCGCTGTGGGATGAACCAAACGTTATGTTACGGCGCCAAAATTAATGACTAATTCAAGCTGACTGAAGCTAAATTTAGAAACGTGTACGGCACATAACTTATTTTTCATTGAGTTAAAAATATCAAAATATAGGGTTTTCCAATAAGAGTGATATGGTCCAAACTTTTCTCGCAATAATTCAATTGTTGCACTTGCTGTGTAGCACTTAGCCCCGTCTTGTTGGAACCAAATGTTGTCAAGATCAACTTCTTCCAATTTCGGCCATAAAAAGTTGGTTATCATCGATCTATACCAATCTCCATTGACAGTAACGGTGTTACCAGCTTCATTTCCAAGGAAATGGTACGGCCGTAATTGGCTAAATGGAAATACTATTAAAGTTAGCCGAAAGTTTCCAGCCGAAAGGTAATGCAGATAGTGTCTTTACTATCCCAGCCGAAAGATGATAATGCAGATATTGTTTTTGCTATCCCAGCCGAAAAAATATTTTATAGCCGAAAGATATATTACCTAATAAACTTAGTCATATTATCATTTCCAAATAACCAGAATACAGCAAAAAAAATTCTGGAAATGTAAATTACAATAAATATACATACGTTTTGTAAACGTTTCTCTATCACCTTATGTAACCCACTAGTCCGGCCAGCGAATACTTTCTGAGTTCGATGGACTATATCTCGAATACTAAACATACCAAAATTCTCAAAAAATTATTTCAAATACGTTAAACGTTCCTCTATCACCTTATGTGACCCACTAGTCTGGCCAGCGAATACTTTCTGAGTTCGATGGACTATATCTCGAATACTAAACATACAAAAATTCTCAAAAAATTATTTCAAATACGTTAAACGTTCCTCTATCACCTTATGCAACCCACTAGTCTGGCCAGCGAATACTTTCTGAGTTCGATGGACTATATCTCGAATACTAAACATACAAAAATTCTCAAAAAATTATTTCAAATACGTTAAACGTTCCTCTATCACCTTATGCAACCCACTAGTCTGGCCAGCGAATACTTTCTGAGTTCGATGGACTATATCTCGAATACTAAACATACAAAAATTCTCAAAAAATTATTTCAAATACGTTAAACTTTCCTCTATCACCTTATGCAACCCACTAGTCTGGCCAGCGAATACTTTCTGAGTTCGATGGACTATATCTCGAATACTAAACATACAAAAATTCTCAAAAAATTATTTCAAATACGTTAAACTTTCCTCTATCACCTTATGCAACCCACTAGTCTGGCCAGCGAATACTTTCTGAGTTCGATGGACTATATCTCGAATACTAAACATACAAAAATTCTCAAAAAATTATTTCAAATACGTTAAACGTTCCTCTATCACCTTATGCAACCCACTAGTCTGGCCAGCGAATACTTTCTGAGTTCGATGGACTATATCTCGAATACTAAACATACAAAAATTCTCAAAAAATTATTTCAAATACGTTAAACTTTCCTCTATCACCTTATGCAACCCACTAGTCTGGCCAGCGAATACTTTCTGAGTTCGATGGACTATATCTCGAATACTAAACATACAAAAATTCTCAAAAAATTATTTCAAATACGTTAAACGTTCCTCTATCACCTTATGCAACCCACCAGTCTGGCCAGCGAATACTTTCTGAGTTCGATGGACTATACCTCGAATACTAAACATACAAAAATTCTCAAAAAATTATTTCAAATACGTTAAACTTTCCTCTATCACCTTATGTGACCCACTAGTCCGGCGTTTAGCGTAAATAAAATTAAAATAAAAACTATCCATTTTTTCTCAATTTAGTATATAAGGAAAAAAAAATCGTGGTTTGTTTTACTATTTTTTCAGATTTTGTGCAGTACGTACCGTCTCTTGAGTGTTTATTTCTGTGTTTATATTTCGTATTGAATAAAGTTTTTTTAAAAATTAAATCGACCTTTGCTTTCCTGGATATCCTTTGAAAAATTTCGTGATTATTTGATTATTGCTTTTTAATAAATTTGACCTCGGCTTTCTTTTGGACTTTCTATTTGAACGATTCGATTTTTGTTGTGTTTGCGCGTGCAATCCGATTTGTGGTGAACATTTCGTGATTGTTCTGTTTTTGAAAATTTACATTTTGACCTCGGCTTTCTTTTGGACTTTCTATTTGAACGATTCGATTTTTGTTGTGTTTGCGCGTGCAATCCGATTTGTGGTGAACATTTCGTGATTGTTCTGTTTTTGAAAATTTACATTTTGACCTCGGCTTTCTTTTGGACTTTCTATTTGAACGATTCGATTTTTGTTGTGTTTGTGCGTACAATCCGATTTGTGGTGAATATTTCGTGACTATTTGCTGTTCTCTAAAATTTACATTTTGAGGTATTATTTTTTTTTAAACATCATCGGGTTCTTTGAACTATCGTACTACAATCATGCCATTTAAGCCTTTCGAATTCGATGATCGGAGTTTGGACATTATCAAAAAAACTATTTTGGATAATGTGGTAAGTTTTAATGAAATAATACTTTCATGTGATTCTACGAGAGACCCGCTATTAACTCTTATTTGTGAAAAAATATCGCTAGCATGGAATGCTAAAAATAGATTAAAAATTAAAAATCTACTGCATCGGAAAACATCATTCGTTTGTAAGCTATTAGAGGAATTTGAAACTAAATCATCGACTGAAATTGATGTTTTCAACAATTGTGCGGACATGCCATTAACAAATCATGTCCAGGGTAGCCAATTTACTGCAAAGGTCAATACTGATTATAATGTTGATCCTAATTTTAATAACATAAATAGTTATCCTATTATTGACACGAGAAACGCAATCGACCTTATACAACCAGTTCCTCCTCAAAACGACATCACTAGAGAAAGGCGGATTGAGATAGTTAGCGTAGAAATTTTAAATAGTGAAAATAGATATCATGTTATTATTCCTGAATACGTTGATGAATCGGCATCAATTCAAGCAAACTCTTGTGTTATTGAGCATTTCAATTTAAACCAAGTTGTTCAACCTACGGTTGAATATGAAGTGAACGATTCAGACGATTTTGAACCGAGAATCAATGTTAAATCTAGAAAATATAATTTAAATATTACGAGGAAAAACGAAACCCCTAACAGCAGAAAATTATTTATAAAAACGAGCCACGTTATTGTGTTTTCTTTATATGAATGGAAAAATATTGTGTTTGACATTGAAAAAAAAAAATTAAGAACGGAATCATATATGGACTGCTTAAGAACCAAATTTGCAGCATTATACCCCTGCTTAATAAATGTAAGAGATACCAAAGTAACCAACGAGTCAGTTACGATTTACACCCGAAAATGCCAACAACAATTATGTCCCCGTTTTTATAAATTTATTTACAAGTGCAATCCATTACTTTTAAACACCATTACTTTTATAGTTTATGAATACGGCGGAAATATTAAACATACCGAGCAACTAACGACACAGTTAAGAGGAGAAAATAGGAAAGCTGTAAAAAGAAAACTAGCATATTCCTATGCTACCGACGTGCAAGTCAAATTACGGAACGATTGCGACTTAGAGCTTAAATCTAAAGGCAATTTAGGTATTTTTAAAGGGTTAGGTGTTCTCAACGTTGCTCGCTCCGAGGCACTTAGCTTATTGGATGACGAAAAAGATGACATTGCAGATATTAAAAAAAAAATGGGTAAAAACAACACTTATTTACATTATTTAATGTTAAGTCCTTTTACAATATATTCATTATCCAAAGACCAGATCAAACTGATTGAAAGATTAAAAGTAGGTGGTTGTTTAACAGCACACATTGACGCCACAGGTTCAGTAGTTCGTAAGCCGGAAGGAATATCTAGTCAAATTTTGTACTATGTTGGAGTCGTCAATATTAAAAACATTGACGGAGTAACAGGCACCAACTTTCCATTCATGGAAATGTTGACTAGCCTACAATCTAGTTTTAACATTCGAATATTTTTAGAATTTGTAAAAAACGAATTTATAAAAACATGTAATGTAGAATGGCCTATTTTTTCATATGTAGTATCCGATTTTAGCCGCGCAATAATTAATGCTCTTTCATTAGCATGGAACCAAATGAATATAATGGAATACATTGACATTTGTTACGAATGGGTGTCAGGAGCTAAATTAGACACGTACGATTCGATCGTCAAAATTAATTTATGCTATGCTCATTTAAAAAAAAATTTCAAAAGAGTAATAGACCGCCATTTTAACCAGCCGAATGATACTATTGAGGTCAAAAATAAAATTTTGGGTTGTTTGGATGCAATAATACATGAGCAAAGTTACACGAAAATTAAACGTATTTGGCATATGCTGTCTCAAATTTGCCTGGAAAATGACGCAAGTACAACTGAGTTTATAATTATTGATTTGACCGTGTTACTGTATGAAAAAAACTTTCACGGACCCAATTACGAATCAATTTGTGATGACGAGTCCAGTTCACAGTTTTGGTCCGAACAAGACGATGTAAATTTTAATAATCAACCATTGTATAAATTAAGTAGATTTTATTTGGATATGAAGAGTATCTCTTCAGCCCTTACAAAAAAATCATCCAATACACCACCGACTAATATTTTTTATCGACCAAAATTTTTGGATCACATTTTAAAAGATTTTTTACCATTTCTGCCCCTCTGGTCACGAATTTTGAACATTAATAAATCACATAGTTATTTGCCACACTACACAAATGCTTCCGTAGAAAGCTACTTCGGGGAAATTAAACATAATATTGATAAAAACGCCGTTAAAATTGGTAAACGACCATTAAAAGCAGGCAGATTCCTGGAGTTTACGAGGAAATGTATAAATAATAAAATATATGAATGTATGAACGAATTTCCGCGAACTGGTTGCACTAATAAAAAGAAAATCTCCAAAAGAAATGAAATTGATCCATCAGAAAATTGGAGACGGCAAAAAAAAAATCAATCAATGAAACATTATTCTAAAATTAGTGAAGTAGAAGACTTTAACTATCCTAACTCGAGCTATGAATCTGGTGAAACTGTAATGGGGAATGATAACGATATGTCAAATAATAAATTTTCAAATAATTTATACAAAAATGTTGAACATTATTATAAACCTTACATAGTCGGAAATGATTATGTTGATTATGTTGTGGCAAAAATAAACAGGAAAAAGATCCATTTTGATAGTTTCAATTCAATAACAGGTATTAATTGGCTCGAAAATGAAATTTGCGATGTTTGGCTGCAGTTGATGTCTAAGAATTATACCGATTTTCAAGTCGAATCCTATACGTTTGCATCAATAATATTTTTTTCCAATAATTCCGAAGATGATTTGGCGAGTATTGCAAACACGTTTTCTTTAGAAAAACCTTTTTTGATCATGCCTGTATTTGATCAAACTCGTCGGCATTTTCATTTGATCATCATAAATTGCCTAAAGAATGAGTACATCGTATACGATTCGGCGCAAACAAATTGCCAACACAGCTCACAACATTATTTTAATAAATGTTTTGAACGATTTCTGAAATTTACTGAAATATACAATTGTACAAAAAAGCCGTCAAAAGTTCAAATGTTTCCCAAATTAAAACCAAATTTCTTCCCAGCCAATTGTAGTAAACAAACAGGAAATAACGATTGTGGGGTTTTTATGTTGATGCATGCCAAAGAATTCATGGAGAACAAAATGATTAAATTTAAAAAATTTAACATTTTACAAGAACGAAAACAAATTCAAATCGATATTCTTAAAAATAGTGATTGCATGCAGGATCTTTGCTTGATTTGTGGCGACAATGTTAATTTGACAGGAAATTCAATACGTTGTTCAAAATGTCAACGTTATATGCACGATAATGAAGTCGAAGTAGAAATTAATGAAATTGATTTGACTGAAAGGTTTTATTGTCCACTATGCTGCACTTAAAATTAACCCTAGAACAATAAATTACAAAATATACATAATCGCATACATACATACATACATACATACATACATACATACATACATACATACATACATACATACATACATACATACATACATACATACATACATACATACATACATACATACATACATACATACATACATACATACATACATACATACATACATACATACATACATACATACATACATACATACATACATACATACATACATACATACATACATACATACATACATACATACATACATACATACATACATACATACATACATACATACATACATACATACATACATACATACATACATACATACATACATACATACATACATACATACATACATACATACATACATACATACATACATACATACATACATACATACATACATACATACATACATACATACATACATACATACATACATACATACATACATACATACATACATACATACATACATACATACATACATACATACATACATACATACATACATACATACATACATACATACATACATACATACATACATACATACATACATACATACATACATACATACATACATACATACATACATACATACATACATACATACATACATACATACATACATACATACATACATACATACATACATACATACATACATACATACATACATACATACATACATACATACATACATACATACATACATACATACATACATACATACATACATACATACATACATACATACATACATACATACATACATACATACATACATACATACATACATACATACATACATACATACATACATACATACATACATACATACATACATACATACATACATACATACATACATACATACATACATACATACATACATACATACATACATACATACATACATACATACATACATACATACATACATACATACATACATACATACATACATACATACATACATACATACATACATACATACATACATACATACATACATACATACATACATACATACATACATACATACATACATACATACATACATACATACATACATACATACATACATACATACATACATACATACATACATACATACATACATACATACATACATACATACATACATACATACATACATACATACATACATACATACATACATACATACATACATACATACATACATACATACATACATACATACATACATACATACATACATACATACATACATACATACATACATACATACATACATACATACATACATACATACATACATACATACATACATACATACATACATACATACATACATACATACATACATACATACATACATACATACATACATACATACATACATACATACATACATACATACATACATACATACATACATACATACATACATACATACATACATACATACATACATACATACATACATACATACATACATACATACATACATACATACATACATACATACATACATACATACATACATACATACATACATACATACATACATACATACATACATACATACATACATACATACATACATACATACATACATACATACATACATACATACATACATACATACATACATACATACATACATACATACATACATACATACATACATACATACATACATACATACATACATACATACATACATACATACATACATACATACATACATACATACATACATACATACATACATACATACATACATACATACATACATACATACATACATACATACATACATACATACATACATACATACATACATACATACATACATACATACATACATACATACATACATACATACATACATACATACATACATACATACATACATACATACATACATACATACATACATACATACATACATACATACATACATACATACATACATACATACATACATACATACATACATACATACATACATACATACATACATACATACATACATACATACATACATACATACATACATACATACATACATACATACATACATACATACATACATACATACATACATACATACATACATACATACATACATACATACATACATACATACATACATACATACATACATACATACATACATACATACATACATACATACATACATACATACATACATACATACATACATACATACATACATACATACATACATACATACATACATACATACATACATACATACATACATACATACATACATACATACATACATACATACATACATACATACATACATACATACATACATACATACATACATACATACATACATACATACATACATACATACATACATACATACATACATACATACATACATACATACATACATACATACATACATACATACATACATACATACATACATACATACATACATACATACATACATACATACATACATACATACATACATACATACATACATACATACATACATAGTTTAACGTATTTGAAATAATTTTTTGAGAATTTTTGTATGTTTAGTATTCGAGGTATAGTCCATCGAACTCAGAAAGTATTCGCTGGCCAGACTGGTGGGTTGCATAAGGTGATAGATAAACGTTTAACGTATTTGAAATAATTTTTTGAGAATTTTTGTATGTTTAGTATTCGAGATATAGTCCATCGAACTCAGAAAGTATTCGCTGGCCAGACTAGTGGGTTGCATAAGGTGATAGAGGAAAGTTTAACGTATTTGAAATAATTTTTTGAGAATTTTTGTATGTTTAGTATTCGAGATATAGTCCATCGAACTCAGAAAGTATTCGCTGGCCAGACTAGTGGGTTGCATAAGGTGATAGAGGAACGTTTAACGTATTTGAAATAATTTTTTGAGAATTTTTGTATGTTTAGTATTCGAGATATAGTCCATCGAACTCAGAAAGTATTCGCTGGCCAGACTAGTGGGTTGCATAAGGTGATAGAGGAACGTTTAACGTATTTGAAATAATTTTTTGAGAATTTTTGTATGTTTAGTATTCGAGATATAGTCCATCGAACTCAGAAAGTATTCGCTGGCCAGACTAGTGGGTTGCATAAGGTGATAGAGGAAAGTTTAACGTATTTGAAATAATTTTTTGAGAATTTTTGTATGTTTAGTATTCGAGGTACAGTCCATCGAACTCAGAAAGTATTCGCTGGCCAGACTGGTGGGTTGCATAAGGTGATAGAGGAACGTTTAACGTATTTGAAATAATTTTTTGAGAATTTTTGTATGTTTAGTATTCGAGGTATAGTCCATCGAACTCAGAAAGTATTCGCTGGCCAGACTGGTGGGTTGCATAAGGTGATAGAGGAAAGTTTAACGTATTTGAAATAATTTTTTGAGAATTTTTGTATGTTTAGTATTCGAGATATAGTCCATCGAACTCAGAAAGTATTCGCTGGCCAGACTAGTGGGTTGCATAAGGTGATAGAGGAAAGTTTAACGTATTTGAAATAATTTTTTGAGAATTTTTGTATGTTTAGTATTCGAGATATAGTCCATCGAACTCAGAAAGTATTCGCTGGCCAGACTAGTGGGTTGCATAAGGTGATAGAGGAACGTTTAACGTATTTGAAATAATTTTTTGAGAATTTTTGTATGTTCAGTATTCGAGATATAGTCCATCGGACTCAGAAAGTATTCGCTGGCCAGACTAGTGGGTTGCATAATGTGATAGAGGAACGTTTAACGTATTTGAAATAATTTTTTGAGAATTTTTGTATGTTTAGTATTCGAGATATAGTCCATCGAACTCAGAAAGTATTCGCTGGCCAGACTAGTGGGTTGCATAAGGTGATAGAGGAAAGTTTAACGTATTTGAAATAATTTTTTGAGAATTTTTGTATGTTTAGTATTCGAGGTATAGTCCATCGAACTCAGAAAGTATTCGCTGGCCAGACTAGTGGGTTGCATAAGGTGATAGAGGAAAGTTTAACGTATTTGAAATAATTTTTTGAGAATTTTTGTATGTTTAGTATTCGAGATATAGTCCATCGAACTCAGAAAGTATTCGCTGGCCAGACTAGTGGGTTGCATAAGGTGATAGAGGAAAGTTTAACGTATTTGAAATAATTTTTTGAGAATTTTTGTATGTTTAGTATTCGAGATATAGTCCATCGAACTCAGAAAGTATTCGCTGGCCAGACTAGTGGGTTGCATAAGATGATAGAGGAAAGTTTAACGCATTTGAAATAATTTTTTGAGAATTTTTGTATGTTTAGTATTCGAGATATAGTCCATCGAACTCAGAAAGTATTCGCTGGCCAGACTAGTGGGTCACATAAGGTGATAGAGGAACGTTTAACGTATTTGAAATAATTTTTTGAGAATTTTTGTATGTTTAGTATTCGAGATATAGTCCATTGAATTCAGTATAATGACTATAGTAGGATCGATGGGAAAGTGGATAACCTAGAAAATACAGGACGTTTTATTTATTTTGTTCGATACTTTTTAAATTTATTGAAATTAATATTTCATAGGATTTGGTTCACTTTTGTAAAATTATTTATTTCCAGACCGATTTTGGCTGTATTCTGCTTATTTGGAGGTGATAGTAGAACTAGGTTTATCAAGTAATATTTCTAGCGGCTATAAAATATTTTTTCGCCTGGGATAGCAAAGACACAATCTGCATTATCATCTTTCGGCTGGAAACTTTCGGCTAACTTTAATAGGGTAAATGGAATAATTTCCTACGATTCGTGAATTTAATTCGAGAGTGCTGAAATATACCAATATACAGAACAATCACAATAACACCATTACAATTGCAAAAACCAAAGGTAAAATAAAAAAAATAAAAAAAAAAAAAAAAAAAAAAAAATTATTTTTGTTTTTAATAATGCCTCGATAGCATGTTTTTTTCACTGCTTAGGTCCTTTTTTCAACCAATTTTTGAAAATAAATGTCTCAGTCTAGACTTTCACACACACACACACACACACACACACACACACACACACACACACACACACACACACACACACACACACACACACACACACACACACACACGCACACACACACACACCACACACACACATACACACACACACACACACACACACACAACAAAATGATCTGATCAACGCCATTGATGTAATACCTGGCGTGGAAGAAGAAGTTCCCTTGGTATCCACAGAAGAGCTGATAGATGCATATCAACGATTTGCGAATTCAAAAGCTCCTGGGCCTGACAATATTCCAAATATTGCATTAAAGGCCGCCATTCGAGCTACACTTGACGACTTCAGAGAAGTCTACAACTCATGTCTGAGGGAGGGGGTATTCCCGGAACGATGAAGAGGCAGCGGCTGGTTCTGTTGCCAAAGGCAAATAAACCTTCTGGAGAGCCATCTGCATACCGACCATTGTGCATGTTGGATACGGCTGGCAAAGTGTTAGAGCGCATAATCTATACTCGATTGGAGAAAGTTGTGAAAGGGGCCGGAGACCTCGCCGAAAGGCAGTATGGATTCAGAAAGGCCCGATCGACAATCGACGCCATTCAACACGTCGTTAAAGTCGCAAAGGAAGCAACACAAGGTAAAAGATGGAAGGACGGTTCTAAAAAGTATTGTGCCGTGGTTACGCTGGATATCAAAAATGTGTTCAATTCGGCCAGATGGGACTGTATTCTCAATGCCCTACTTGAATTGCAAGTACCGATGTACATAAGGAGGATTATCTCGAATTATTTTCACAATAGAATGCTGATGTATAATACGGACGATGGGATCATAGAATACAAAGTTACGGGTGGAGTTCCTCAAGGATCAGTATTGAGGCCTCTACTATGGAACATCATGTACGACGGCGTCTTGAGACTCAACGTACCCGATGGCGTAGAGGTTGTTGGATTTGCGGATGACGTTGCCGTTGTTGTAGTCGCGAAAACCATAGAGGAAATAATGGAGATATGTAGATTGACCACTATAATTATCAAACAGTGGTTGATCTCATATGGACTCCAGTTGGCTGACCATAAAACCGAAGCAGTTTTAATTACCAGTAGGAAGGTGATAGAGACTGTAAATATTGATGTTGGCGGAGTTTTAATCCCCTCACAAACTTCGTTACGATATCTTGGTGTCCAAATGGATGCTCGTATAAATTTTAGGGAGCACCTAAGGATAGTGAGCAGGAAAGCTGCCAATGTAGCTGCAGTCCTCTCCCGGATTATGCCCAACACTGGTGGATCAAGACAGAGTCGTAGGACTGCATCCTGTATGGATAATCTATCTGGAGCGATGCGATGGACAATAAATCGTATAGATGCAAGGTGGCATCGGTGTATCGACTGGGTGCCTTAAGGGTTATATGTGGGCTTTCGCACAGTATCCGATGACGCAACGCTCGTTATTGCAGGGATGATACCCATCGATCTACTTGCAAAGGAAAGGAAGAAGTGGTATGTGTGTCGATAAAACCTAGGAAGTAGAGCATCAGAACGCATTGCAACCATGATAGAATGGCAAAGGCGCTGGGATAGCTCAGAGAAAGGTCGGTGGACCTATCGCGTTATATCATCCATCAATAAGTGGATTAATAGGCGACATGGTGAAATTAATTACTATCTGACGCAGTTGTTAAGTAGGCATGGTTGTTTTGGTGCATATCTTTACAGATTTAAACATGCCGGCACACCGGAATGTCCTGCCTACAAAGGATCAGAAGAGGATGTGGAACATATATTCTTTCAATGTCCAAGGTTTGAGACAACTCGAATAGAACTGTCCAGTGTCCTCGGGCAGCCCGTGACATCTGATAACATACTAGAGCTAATGCTTGTGTGTGAACGTAATTGGAATGCAGTAAGCCACATGGCAGCAGTGGTGCTTAAAGAGCTGAGATGCTTAGAGCGTGCTAGAGAGGAACATCGCGGTATGGCTAGATAGCGGTGGCAATCTCAATGTTAGGTTGAGACACTGAGAGGAGAAAAGAGTCTAGTAACTAGTCACCTCCATGCGAAGTTATGTCTACCTGTGCGAAGTTATGTCTACCTGATAGTTCCGCATGGGGGATATTCGAAAGGGTGTGTGGTTTTTAGATGGTAGGAATCCATCATTGTTGCTGAGATGTTTGCCCATCGAAGCTTCGTCTTATAGAAGATTTTCCTCACTTTATCCGGTTAAAAAAAAACACACACATAAACACACACACACACACACACTTAAGAATATTTTTTACTTTAGCTCAATCACAAAATTTCTAAAAACACCTTGTCAAACCCGCGCGTCAATCATAAAATGAGAGGATAAACTAAAAGTAAAATATGTACGCTATTGATCTTTTTACTCCTTTATCATGTAATAATTTTATGCGACCTTTTAAGAATATCGTAAAATAATCTTAAAACAATAACAGATGTAGACAGAATTTTAAAATATATAATAATAGCAGAAATAAGGAATTTCCAAAATACTAATAGTGTTCATAATTCAATTAACAGGGACTGTGTACACTGACGTAACAAACAACAAGCACTATAAAATGAAGTCACTACAATACTCCTCTTCCAAAAAAAAGTCAGAAAATCATTTACTGATTGAAGATAATCAATTTGTCAAAAATGCAGGTTTTAATCTATCAATAGGAATTCATTTAGTTTGCCCTTTATAATCTAGAATAAATACGGAGGCATTAGCCCAACACAAACTGCTTCATGACGAACGAAAACATAATTTGAATCAAATAATCCTAGTGAATAAAATTTTTTCTTTAATCCAAGAGCACAAGTTGGAGAATTTTCTTAATTTTTCAAGACGTTGGATCATTTGTGCTCACTGGACCATCAACAAACATTTGGTTTGGTATTCAAAGGGCTTCACAGGCTGTGTAAGATAGTGGAAATTTGATACTGGAAAATAAGAGATTATGCTACTAGCCGCTAGTGGCAGCATTATCACAAAAGAGATTTTTTTTGTTACATAATTACCAGCGGAATTTTTTATTCATTTTGTATCTTTCATTAAATACAACAATTCAGCGGAATAAAATGTTTAAAATGATCCTTAAAATGACAAATTGATTGATATCCGAAGTAAAGGAACTCAGTAAATGAAGTTTTGAAGTTTAACAATATTTCGTCTTTCGGCCATTTCCTAAAGAATGACGATGAAATTTGAATAATAGTATTGATCAGGGACAAAATTCTAGGATCTGTTCATGCTGAACTAAACTTGGCCATTTCAAAACCAATCCTTTTGAAAATTCAACAAATTTATTTATTATTTTCGGTTTCTGGCCAATATATCGGAAACTTCCACTAGTAACCAAAATAAGTTATTTTCAGTTTTTGGCCAATATCTCAAAAACTTAGGTATGACCTAAGGTATTAGGAAAACTACCGAAAGTATTAGGAAAACTACAAAAACTGAAAATAAATAAATAAAATTTTTGAATTTTCAAAAGGATTGGTTATGAAATGGCTAAGTTTAGCCAAGCATGCACGGATCCTAGAATTGTGTCAAAACTTACTTTAAAAACCCTGATCAATACTACTATCCAAATTTCATCGTCATTCTTTAAGAAATGGCCGAAAGACAAAATATTGTTAAACTTCAAGATTTCATTTTCCTTTACTTCGGAGATCAGTCAATTTGTCATTTTAAGGATCACTTTTAATATTTTATTCCGCTGAGAAGTTTTATTTAGTGAAAGATACAAAATGAATAAAAAATTCCGCTGGTAATTATATAATAAAATAATTATCGTTTGTGATAGTGCTGCCACTAGCGGCGAGTAGCGTAATCTTTTATTTTCTACTGTCAAGTTTCCGCTATTTTATACAGCATGTCCTTCACCATAAACTAAATCAGCTGGTGTACAACCAATAGCAGACTTTAAAGATGATCGAATTCCCAACAATATAGATGATAGCTCGCCTCCCCATGTAATGGGTTTTGCCTAGCTAGAATTGAGGATTTTGAAGCGCGATTACATTGCTCCAACATACCGTTTCATCATCCTGGGGATGATACGAAGTGGTTTGAATTCGAGATGTCCCTAAAACTTTAATAAATTCACAAGAGTGAAGTTTTTAACTTTAATAAAAAGTGTGGCTACCGATTTTAACGATAAGTATATGCTCAGAAAGTGTAGATATAATTTCTGAAGAAGTGTAGCTAGACAAGGAAAAAAAATACAATTTCAAACAAGCAGTTTAATTCAAATTATTAAAATAAACAATCAAATTTGAGTTTCATACGCTGTGGGCGAATAGCAAGGTAAATGATTTACAACGTTATAAACTGATTTTAAAGAAAATTTTTTGATCAGTTTTCCACAGAAAAGCTTCAAAAATAATATTTACCTTTAATAAAAGAAAATACCGACTTTTACCCGAGTATTTGCCCGCTGCCATAGAACCAAAAATGTTCGTCGGTTATTGGATATAAAGAAATAAGTTTACACACTTTCTTTTTATAAAACGTTTATCAAGACTTACTGTTTCAAAAAAATTTGGAAACAATAAGTTCCAATTATGAAATTTAGTGTACTCGACTTGGGATGGCCTATAAAATTTGTAAAAATTATTTCAAGACAATTGGCACGCTTGTCGGTATGGTCCTACACGTGAAAGCCAAATTATTTTACTAATTCAAAAAAATATTCGAAACAATGAGGGCGGCGACTTCAAGACAATTTGTATCTTGTCGTTGTCGATATGGCCCTACACACCGAATCGTCTTAAGCGGAAATAATGCAATTCTGTTATTAGTTCAAAAATTCAACGAAACAGCGAGTGCTGAGTGTGAAATTTAGTATTCTCGACTTGAAAGATTGTTTAGAATTTATAAAATAAATTTGTATGTGTGAATGGCGATGCGGCCCAACACGTCCATGCCTCTTTGGCCAAATTGACTTAATTTTGCTGTTTACTCATTAAGAATCGATTTTCATATACTTATAACACGCGGGTACACTAATTAGATGGGGAGTGAAATCGATGGCCAACAAAAAGTGAAATTGTTATGTTGCCTCCATTATCGAACGAGGTCAAGGGTTTATATAGATATTTATTCAAGTATGTCAAGATGATACTCATCGCAGAAGTCATCATGATTGGAGCGGAAATGTTAGAACGCGTAGATTTGAGACAGAACGAAATAACGAGAAATTATATGATGCCGCAACTAGAGCAACTCTCATTTGAAAGCAAGAAATACCGCGGATCGATAGTCAGCAGTTTATGTTTTTTATGAATTGACTTCGGTCAATGTTCTGCTGCAGGAGAATGCTGATTGAATCGAGATTCTGCTCAGAGACGGAAGCGGGAGAACGCTTTCCTAATGAAATTCGATTATTCAATGATAACCATTCAGTCGATGCGTATAGTTTGATAATCTTGAGTTCATCTGATAAAACATCGAATTCAGTTGCTGAGAGAAGCTTCACAAACTCAGCACGAGTGGCACAGGAGGGTTACCATTTTCGTTGTAGATAAATCCTACTACAAACATCGAAGTTGCTGATGGTTTAGCCAATGGAGCAGTAGGGAAAATGGCACACGTTGAACTAGGCAACCAAAATAGAGGTGTTATGGGTTTGCATTCTTTTTCCGAACGACATCGATGCCAAAACACGTGGGAAAATGGCTAGCTATGTAAATGGAAAAGAAATTAGTTAAGCAGCGGTTCCTATCAATGGTAGATCCGCAAGACTTCTTCTCAATCGAAATGAATCGATTCATGTTAAAAGAAATCATTTTCCACTAAAACCAGCCTGCTCGATGGCAATTCACAAAACGCTAGGAGGAACATTTGATGAAATTGAAGTATAAGACCGGGGGGCGTCTCTCAAAATGTTATCGATTCCCAAGACGAATTGGGAAGAAATTCCCAGCAGGTTAGTCAAACCAAATCTGATTTTGAGGACATATGCCCCGCTTAAAAGCACTTTGTCTAGACACAATAGATTTTCTCCACGAGTCATTGTTAGCATATACAGAAGACGGTTTAAAACTGTTGAAGAAACGTTATCATGAACTTCTGCTCATACTTGGAGGCGATTTCAATATTTACTAGCATGGTTTATGTGATATATTTTAGCAAATCATACATGCTTTCAGTATTATAAGGGATGCCTTTTCTTTACCCCCTTTGTCTATTATATTATATATTTTAAGGCAATCGTTCTTAAGGAGTAAACTCCCGTCACGCGTCGGAGCTGACACGCACATCCTTTTTTTCCTTGGGAATTTCATTTCTCTTTGGCCAAGATGATCTATTTCCGTTATTAATTCAAAAAAATCATTGAAACAGTGAATGCCGACTGTAGAATTTAGTGAATTTGTATAAATTTTTTTAAAAACAATTTGCTTGTTGTCGGTCTACAGTAATTTCAAGTGGTCACCAAAACGTGGAACATAGTAATGAATAAATGCTTTAATTACTATAATGGAGCGAAGTTCACTAATTGGAATTGCTTCCAGCCTTTTGGTAAAGCGGTCTATGTTAGCCAATTTATATTTGAAAGCGGAAGAGGTTTTACGAAGTCCATATGAATATGTCTAAAGCGTCCGCATATTAATTGGAACTTTCCTAATTTGGATGTGTCAGCTTTTAAGATCAAATTTTTGAGATTTAACCAGTTCCTCTAAATAATCGTTTACTTTTTTTAAAATCTAATCTGTATAGCATTTGGTGGTCTACTATAATGTCTTCATTTGATCATTGACAGCTACTGTTCAGTCAAACCGCGATATGCTTTCTAAGATACGCTTTCTTTCTGGGTCTGCACCTCTGAAATATAGTATTCAACAATAGTATGTATAGTGATGCCCTTGAAATACAATTCGCGGACGACAAGGTCATGATATTTGCCGAAAATTCAAAACTGAGCATTCAGGAGGGATGCAGAACGACATAGGCAGAGTGGTTAATTGGCATAATAGTAACAAAATGGAGCTATCCTGCTCCAAGAACGTTATGATTCAAGACGAAGGTTTTTTGACATTAGGAGACCACCTTTGTTGGCTGTTAGTCGAGATAGATAGTGACATCGGTAAAGTGCCAGGCAGCCAAACCTTTTTTATATATATGGGCAATACTAATTTAAATAGAGTCGAGTATCTACTATCCGATGGCAGTTGTTCCGCAATAGAGGAACTCTAGGATAGGCTGTTAACTAATTGGGTGTTTGTGGTCGACTTCCATATAATATTTTTATAGATATTTCAAATTTTGACAGGGAAGCTGAACACATTTTATATGTGCGGTCTATACTAATTTTTATAGGCTGGAGTATAACTATTTGATGGTAATAATGGCTATATTGTGGAAACTTTAAAATTTCCAAAAAAAATAAAATATTTTGCAGTGTTAAAATAAAAAACTTGAAATTTTCAATTAAGTTCAATAGATAGGATGGTAAATTAAATTTTATTTTATTAATTTCAATAAATCGTGTAATGTTTGTGCATCAAAAATTAATACGTTTTATTTTATTTCCCACAGGAGTCTAGTAGCCGTCAACGTCAACGAGTAACATCGCATCAACGAACTAACTTAATTGATCGTGTAACTGCTCAATATGATCCAGTTTGTAACAGCAGACGGAACACAAAAAACAGTTTAAGAGAACTTTGTAAAGCACCTAATTCATATGCATGGACCAGTTAAACATGCTAGCGGATGGCAAAAGGTAATTATTTTACTCATTAACGTTATGCGGAACATAAAATTATTAACTTGGTTTGCTTTTTACAGTCAATTGTTGATGTAAGGAGTGACGTAAGGGTGATGTTTCAAAAGACAAGGGGCAACTTTATTAATTGTATTTATTTTATTTTGTGTATTTTTCCTCTAGGTCACTAACACGGTCCCAAATGTAGTAGAAGCTCGCGCCACCCTCATAGTGACAAAAGCATTTCCAGTATATCCTGATGAAGATGCTTCGGACTCAGTGACGTCGGAAGCAACAGAGTCTCCCACATATTCAATGGATTTCGGAAATTATGTTATGCGCCAATTACGTGGGTCATCTGGTTTCCGATTTAGTCAGGTTAACCCTCTAAATTATATATGCGAACAGTTTAATAAACCAATTTATTTTTTAGAAAATAGCACTATCGGTGACATAAATTGCGGAAACATCATCGCAATGTCCAGCTCTGCTTTCGATGTCGCCTAATGATCTATTGTCGGCATCATAAGTGGATCCAGTTTGGAAATTAAACGAGACTAAAAGAAGGATTAAACGCGAGGTTCGCGGCAGCAACTATTTAAAGGAAGAATTACTTAAATTTATGAAGCGGTAAAGTCGGGAAAACCAACGCCGTCATAGGAAAAGCGAACGCTGGCATAGAGAGGCGACGATCCTTTTAAGAGAAATAAAAGAAAATCTTAGAATACGTGCTCTAAGTGTCATTGAGTTAGCTCTCGCATCTACCGGAATGGCTGCAACTCTGTTGGAAGGTGGAAGAACGGGACAGCACTGAAGCTTCCGTTAAACCTGCAAATCAACGAGAATCCTGTATGCAACATTTCAAAGCAATCAGCCATGGCAAAAGTATTAAGAAATTGTAAATTGATCATAAGTAATGAGTGCACGATGGCGCACAAACGATCATTAGAAGCACTCGATCGAACATTGAAAGATTTACGCAACAATAATCGTCGCTTTGGTGGCGTGATGATACTGTTGGCGGGCGACTTCCGACAAACACGTCCAGTGATTCCGAAATCAACAGCGGCGGATGAATTAAACGCATGTCTCAAGTCATCGTATTTGTGGCGATACGTGAAAACAATTCCATTGAGTATGAATATGCGAGTGTTCTTGCAACAGGATAGAACCGCAGAAGTTTTCTCCAAAGAACTGCTGAGAATCGGAAATGGACAAATTCCTGTAGATACTTTAAGTGGTTTAATATCGATTCCATCTGAAATTTGCCAATTCACTTCAACGAAAGATGAACTCATCACTAATGTATATCCGAACATTGGTCAAAATTATCGTAACTACGATTGGTTGAGCGTACGCGTAATTTTAGCAGCGAAAAATATTGATGTCAATGACTTGAATTAGACGATTCAAAATCAAATTCCGGTAAAATTGCGTTCATTCAAATCGATTGATCGTGTTGAAAACTAAGACGAAGTCGACAATTATCAAGTGGAATTCCTAAATTCTTTGGATTTACCTGGCATGCCGCCTCATCATTTGCGTCTTAAAGTTGGATCTGTCATCAATATGTTACGAAATTTTCATTCCCCGAAACTGTGCAATGGAACCCGACAATGTGATAGTGGCAAGGATTTTGAAAAGGTCGTTCAAGGGAGAAGAATGCCTAATTCCGCAAATTTTCCTGACTTCAACCGATTCGTCGTTCTAGTTCAAACGCGTTCAGTTCCCAGTGAAACTTGCATTTGCGATGACCATAAATAAGTCACAAGAGCAATCGCTGGAAGTGTGCGGCATAAATCTAGAAATGTCATGCTTTTCACACGGCCAGCTATTTGTGGCGTGTTCCCGAGTTAGGAAACCCTCCTCACTCTTCGTTTACGCTCCAAAGCAGAAAACAAAAAATGTAGTGTATCATGCAGCCTTAAATTGAATGCAATCATTGTTCATTTAGAATTTTTTGTAGATTTCATTAAAACGAATAGAATTCAATGAAACTAATACTTGATTTTATTCTATTTTCGCCAAATATTGGACTGAACGAAGTTCGTCGGATCAGCTTTCCGTATAAATATAGAATAATGAATTCCAATAAATTCGAAAAGTGTTTCATTCAATCTATAATTGAAATTATATTGTTGCGTCATCTGTTAATTATCCATAATTTTCGATCTAAAAACAAATTTCAGGTGGAATCATGAATGCTCGAAATTAATTCACTCAAAAAATATATTTTGGGCAAAACGAAGTTTGCCGGGCCAGCTAGTTAATATATAAGATATTGTGTATATTACACTTTTGTATTAATTTGTGTAGCTGCATTTTTAATTAACGTTCGAAATTTAACATCACACGATTATGAAAATACCTTATCGAAGCTTATATTTACTTGGGAGGCAATTGAAGCACTGAACGCGGATTGAACTTCTTAAATATTTTTGGGTATTACATTATTTTTCGACATCTCTGTAAATTAAAACCTTATATTTTTAATTATGGGCATGGAAATTTAAATAACAAATTAAAGTTTCAGAAATCAACTGTAAACGGAAATATTTTACGCAACACGTCATAAAAATAATTAAGCATGAGCATAAACAAAACCATCTTTAATTATTAATTTTAATTGAAAACCCATGGAAAATTACTTATATTTACGCTCAATCTCTTTATTTAACTTTTTATAAAAAACCAATAATCGATTTTTCTCCAAAGCTCTTACGAAGTTTATATTCACACACATACACATACATTTTATATTATTCATATAAAAAATGGTTATGTAAAGGGAGCAAAATCTTTTTTTTATTTGACATAAAATAAATTGTTATCTTAAAAACAAATTTTCCACTTAAGCTTTTATTCATACGTAAACAAAAAGTAAAAAAAAGCAGACGCGAACGAATGTACAGAAACGAACAAGAATAAAGCTTTCTATAAAAATGAAAAATCAACACAAGTACGAGTGTGTTGGGTAGGTAGGTGTAGAGCTAGATGTACACAAAAACATATTATGTATTATGTTATTTTAGATGCAAAAAAATATTATTAATAATAATAATATAAATAAATAAAAACAGTAAATAAGGAACGAAAAAAGAAATAAATAAGGAAATACAAAACAAAAATAAAGAAAAGTTTATGATAAACATTTTCAATTTAACTTTATATTTTGTTTTCTTTTTTTATTCATTTTCTTATTTTAGATTTTTATTATTTGCTTTCTTATTTCATTCAACTTATATTTAAAGGAAATTTCATGTAATAAAATTTCAACATAACAAAAGCTTAAAAAAAGTTGTGAACTAAATTGTATAACGTTCCGTTCAAGTTTTGTTTTTCGCCAAACAAAACCGTTGGTACAAGAGAATACAATTTGATGGAGTGGCAATAGATGTCTAATGGTTGAACGTATAGGTGTATAAAGTGCGGGTACAAGTTAGTATTTTAAAAATTAAGTCAAGTATGTTTGTACATGTGCTCAGCAGTTTTATTTTTAAATGGTTAAATAATTTAATAATGGCAACGATTTTTATGTTATTTGCACCGAATAAATCTGTTACGCTTGTATTTTATATGTTTGTGTGTATTCAACATACAAAATAAACTTTTAATACCTCTGTGAAATTAGTAAGACAGATGACCGACTTTTCAAGGCTGGTGCTTGATAATGAATTGAAAATGATTTATAATGAAAATTTGTGTCGAAGGGGTGATGATGATCTTGAATGACCTTCAAACTTAGTTTCGCAGTTCTCAAGGCTTATTTTGGTAAAACGATTAAAAATAAATACATTTTCCTCATTCAAAATTATTATTGGCCATGTGGTTTAAAATAATTTGTGTGGTTTAATAAAATAACAACATTTTCGCTCAGGCCCACAGTTTTAAATAATAGTTTGAAATATAATTATTACATACAAATATTTATTAATTGTTAAAAATGCTCTTTCGATTTGATCAACACCTTTTCGTAATCCTCAGCTCCTGAAATGTTATTTCTAAAAATATCTTTAGTTATTTGACTCATATTTTCTGGTAGTGGTAGTAGGCCAATTATAATAGACTAAATCTCAGGGCACATTCGTTTCAATTCGGACCGTTCCGTTTTCTTCAAGTTTACGTTTTTAATGGACTCGAATGGATGATAAATACCACATTTCTCGTCTTTCTCTCAAAAAAAAATACTCGTATGTGTTTTGCAACAAATTGAGATTGCAACAATCAACCAATTAACCAACTCAACCAAGAAGCCATGAATGAAATAATATCACTCATGAACAGAACACAGTATGTGCGATCCTTGAATTATTCTACGAATTTCAAAACAATTCTATGATTTGAACGGGAGTAGTATACTTACGGTTCATGCTGAGCCCTTCCTAATATTTGCCCGACATAAATTGATATTAAGCTACGATCCTTTAAAAAATTATTCGCTAAATTTCAAAACAATTCTATCGATACTGCTCAATTAATTTCAACTACGACAAATTTGTGATGCCTATTTATAAAACTGTTAACTGTTAACTGTTAACTGCCAATTTATAAAACTTTCTGAATAATTTCGGTAATTGGTCTTTCATCAGCTTCGGACGAATCGATACTGCTAAATCAATTTCACATCCGACCAATTATTGGGAATGTTCAGAACGGAGCGAGATTGCTCACAAACAAATCAAAAAAATATTCTGGAACTATTTGAATAATTTAATAATGGGTCCTACTTTAATATAAAATAAATATCATGTCCGATACAATTTTGTGAAAGCTCAGCACTATTCGATATTGCTAGCGAGCACGAATCGATATTCCTCACGAACAAATCATAAGAAAATTCTGAAATTTTCTGAATAATTTCGTTAATTGGCTCTTCTTCAACAGAAAATCAATTTCATGTTTGACAAATTTTTGGGAATGTCCAGCACGGATCGATATTTCCCTCAAACAAATCAAAAGAAAATTCTGAAACTTTCTGAATAATTTCATAATGGGTCCTACTTTAAAATAAAATAAATTTCATGTACGTCAAAATTTTGGGAAAGCTCAGCACGAATCGATATTGCAAAATCTATTCCATATCCGACAAATTTTTGGAAATCTCCAGCACGAATAGATATGGCTCACGAACAAATCATAAGAAAATTCTGAAACTTTCTGAATAATTTCGTTAATTGGTCTTTCTTCAACAGAAAATCAATTTCATGTACGACAAATTTTTGGCAAAGCTTCGGACGAATCGATATTTCCCTCAAAGAAACTAAAGAAAATTTTCGAACTATCTGAATAATTTCATAATGGGTCCTACTTTAATATAAAGTAAATTTCTGGTCCGATAAAATTTTGTGAAAGCTCAGTACGATTCGATATTGCTAGCGAGCACGAATCGATATTGCTCACGAACAAATCATAAGAAAATTCTGAAATTTTCTGAATGATTTCGTTAATTGGCCCTTCTTCAACAGAAAATCAATTTCATGTTTGACAAATTTTTGGGAATGTCCAGCACGGATCGATATTTCCTTCAAAGAAATCAAAAGAGAATTCTAGAACTATCTGAATAATTTCATAATGGGGCTACGTTAATATAAAATAAATGTCATGTCCGACAAAATTTTGGGAATACTCAGCACGAATCGATATTACTCAATCAATTTCATTTGCCAAATCGAGCACGTACGGCTATCCGTCCGATCTACGTAGGACTGACTATCTGCACATTGCATACCTCCATGATCATGTGTTTTGCAATTCGACAGGTGGTCATAGTTGTTTTTATTTCCATCACCGATCGTAATAAGATTGTGAAAATTTCCTTTTGCATCATGTCCCTTTCAAGATTCAAACCCGGTACCTGCCGATCCAAACGCCAAAGCTTTAACCACTGTGACATTTGGTCAAATCATAAAAATAATTCTGAAACTTTCTAATTAGTTTCGTACATGGTTCTTGAATTCATCGTCGTTAACAGTAATTAAAGCTCAAACCAACAACTTTGTTCAATATTTACTGTGGATTTTGGTGTGGTGGCGTAATTGGTTCATATGTTTTTAAAAATCATAATGGCAATGCAATTGGAAGATATTAATGTGCAGAATATATGGTTTTAACAGGGCGGAGCAACATGCCACACAACAAATGAATCAACCGATCTTTTGAAAGAGCAGTTTACTAATCGAATAATTCCTCGAAGAAGAGATGTGAATTTGCCACCAAGCTCATGCTATTTAACGCCATTGGACTTCTTCTTATTGGATTTGTTAAAGAGTAAATTTATGCGGATAAATTGTTCAACACCTCAAAGACAACAGCATCGAGCAAATATCAATAAATGAACCATAATTATACGAAAAAGTTATTCAAAATTTTGGTAAAAGATTGACGCTTGTCGAACTAGCATAAGGATTCCACTTGAAAGACATTCGTTTTCATTATTAACCGGAACCAATGTCTTTTATTTAAAATTTAAAATGAAACCTCAAACTTGATTACCAGTTATTAGGTGTTCAATTAGAAACTCTGCTTTTTTGGTTAAATTCTAAAGTTAAATTACAAAGTTACAAAGATTAATTATCGAAATATTCACCAGAACTACGGATTGTCGTTTGCCATTTATCAGGTAGATGATGAATGCCTTCGCTATATAAACTTTTTGGTTTCGAAGCCATTTTTGCACATTCCCAAATTTCGTGAACCGCTGGCCTTTCAAATATGATGGCATCGATCTGAATAAGTGGTAATCAGGAGGGAGCAAAGTCTGGATAATACACCGCATGCTGTAAAACTTCCCAGTCTAAGGAGAAGATGGTTTTGCTGTATGTGGACGAACGTTGTCATACGGCAATATCATCTTCCGTCTTCCTTGGCCCGTAAATGGTCTTTTTCCTCCAAACCACTATTTAATTTGATCAATTGGGCCTGGTAACGTTCCACTTGACAGTTCCGCAAAACAGTTTGACCAGGTTCCAAAAGCTCGTAGTGATTGACTCCTTTCCAATTCCACTTTCTTGTAACGACACTGATGTGTTGACTGCTGGTTGGCCTGGATCAACACAAGGTTTTCTGCGTTTAGGATTATCGTAAAAAATCCACTTTCTATCACCCGTAATGATTTTATTGAAAATAATTTTCTTTTGCACCGAGAAACCAAACTCATGCAGATGTCAACTCTTCGGTTTTTGTTTTCTTCGGTTAGTTTATGAGGAACCCATTTTCCCTCCTTCTGTATGTTTCCCATTGCATGCAATCGAAGTGATGTTGCTTGTTGAGTAACTCCTAACTGTTATGCAAGCTCTTTTTGAGTTTGACACGGATTTCCATCCAGTAAAATTTTAAGTTCTTCGTCTTGTTTTCCGCACCTGGACGTGGATTGTCCTCAAGACTAAAATTGTCATCACGAAGTCAAGCAAACCATCTTTTTACTGTCGAATGACTCACAGAATGTTCACTCAAAGTCGAACTAATCTATTCCATAGCCTCCACACGGAACGACAGCTTGTAAATGACTGAAACTTATGTCATAAAAAGCAGCAATGACTAAGCTACATATATACGAAATGGCGGGCGATTTGGATGCGTTCAAGTATGTATATGTTAATGCAACCAACTTCAGAGCCAAGTTTTTACTTGCACATCTAATATTAACTTACGTTTTTCGTTTTAATTTTCTATTCACAAAATTTTTATTTTTTGATTCTAATTTAATTTTTTTATGATTTCCATCTGAATCCGTACTTGTTTCGGTAGTTGGAAGGGTACAATTATATGGCTTAGTCAAACAGATTATTACAATTAACTGTATTAAAATATGAACAGGGGGTTTTTTAATAGATTCACAATTTTAAATTAAAATAGAAAAAAGAGAAATATTTTGAATATCCGTCAAACTAGCTTTATTGGATAGATAATTGTGCGCCATTAAAGCTTGAATGTGATTTCGGCCATGTGTCAGCCGCAGCTGGCGCGTACATGGCGTAATCTGGAGGTCCAATTCTCGATCACTCTTCGCAGCAATTGCGACCCTATCGAGATAACTCGCCGAATGTTGTGTTTCAAAAAGCTAGAAATCATGTCTCTATACCGTTCACCGTTGACTGTAGCATTCCGCCCATCATCGTTTTAGAAGGCATATTGACAAACAGTGATTTTCTCTGAATGTAATCCGACAATTCTGTTTATTAAAGTACCCATTCAACCAAAAGTCAGCTTCATCGCTGAACAAAATGTTGTTGGAAAATCAACATCAATATCAATTTGTGCTTCAGCCCATTGGCCGAAATGGCGACGTGTGCGATGGTCGGATGGTTTTAATTCCTGCCCAAGTTGAATTTTGAGCACGTAAACCAAGTCCAGTTGCTGAGAACGACGCCAAATTGATTGATTTGGGTCTTCCTCAATGCTATGCTGTACAGCGTCTATCGCTTGTTCGGTACGCACTGTTTGACGTCTTACTTGATGCGTATTGTCATTTAGAGTATATGTGGTGCAAAAACAATCCATAGTTAACCGAATTATCCGCTCCGATTATGACGACCGTAAAATTGACGTAGTGAACGATAAGTTTGGCGAACAGAATCATTATTTTGTTATAAAATTACAACAATTCGCTTTCACTGCTCTGGTCTATTCATTATGAAATGGTAAATCATACTAATGGCAAAGCAAATGTAAGCTGCCAAATCGGTTGTCAAACAAAACAGTGTTGCCAACTTAAAGATATGAACCTATCAAAAACGTCCGTTATATGTTGTATGTCTATAATTCACGAACAATTCACAATGAATCCTCTAGTTGTCTTCAAACCATCCAATTTTTTTGGGCGGATTTAGGACAAAGTTAGGTTAGGTTTCAGTGGTTGCTATCGCACACTTAGGCCAGTTTTGGCCCATTATGATACCACCGGATCCAACACCATTAAACTCCCTTTAAACCCATCTAATGCTATTCACATAGCGTAAGAGATCTCGTCCATAGTGTATTTGCCCAAGTGATCATGTCTTCTGTCAACAAGCGCAGGACATGAGCATAGGAAGTGAACAAGAGTATCCTCCTCCTCCTCGTCCTTGCAGCTTCTGTAGAACTCATTTGCATCCAAGCCTAGCCTTCTCGCATGAGAAAAGGCAGTGTCCGGTAAGTACCCTTACAATTTTACCTAAATCACGCTTCCTTAGTGTGATCAAGATCTTGGATCGATTCAAGCTCAGCTCAGACCATCCTTGCTTTGCTACTCTGATACTCGGACTGGCGAGCCACCTAGCATCTGCCAAGGCAACTGCTTTCCTATGACTAGCTGTTTTCAGCCCTGACATAGGCCTTCCAGTTGGATAGTCGTACCGTACCTTGCGAATTCGTCTGCCCTGCAATTTTCCTCAACGTCAGAGTGGCCCGGAACCCAGACCAACTGGATATTGAAATTTTCACTCATCTCGTCAAGAGATGTGTGGCAATCCAACGCCACCCTTGACGCCAGGGAAACTTATATCAGTCAACGATATTACACTGTGCTACAACCAGTTCATGGCCTCTTCAATCGCTACAACTTCAGCCTGGTACACGCTGCAGTAATCAGGTAGACGAAAAGATAAACTTACATTTAATCCCCCACAGAACACACCAGCTTCCACTCTACCATCGAGCTTGGAGCCAAAGGTGGTCGGTGAAGAATTTAACTCTCCCGGTCTCCATAACGAGACCCTTGTTCCAATCCACCTTAGAGGGGAGAATTAACTTAAAACGTTTGCCAAAGCACAAAAGGGGTGCTATATAATCCAAATTCACCAGGTCATCCCTCACAGAATTTGCTATAGTTGAGTGTCCTTTTGCAAGCACTTCCATCCCGAAATCGCTGAAATCCGGGCGGCCGTATTGACCGCCATTTGCTTACCGAACGGCGAAGGTATAGCATAACCTCTAAGGCACTAGTGGGGGTCGTTTTCAACACCCACTAATGAGCAAGCAGGCTGCCATCTGCACCTTGGCTATCAAGTTCCTGTATGATAATCCTGTAGGCATATTTGCAAGAATAGAGTGCCATTGAGGCTTTCTTCATTCTTTCTATCGTGTTTGATTTCCAACTAAGCTTACTGTCGAGAAGGATCCCCAGGAATCTCGCCCTATCAGTAAGGGTCAGCATAGTACCATTTAAACTTTATATCTCCTAGTAAAATAGACCAGCTCTGTTTTATATGGGTTAATCCCCAATCCACATCTTCTGGACCAATACGCAGTGATTGATAATGCAATCTGCATCACATCTCTGATTGTACAAGTACATAGGTGCTTTCCCTTTCCACTTCCAATAGTAGCTCATTGATTACTACTTTCCAAAGAAAGGAACAGAGGACACCTCCCTGGGGTGTTCCCCAAACAACGGAGACTTCTAACGGAGACATCACCCATCTCCTATAACCCTTCCGCTACCTAGCAGGTGATTAATTAGCCTGGTTACAGGGTATTCAATCTCAAGTGGCAACAATCCTTCCCTAATTGCCTCCACTTTCACGTTGTTAAAAGCGCCGTCGCTATCAAGAAACGCCACCAAAAGTATTCTCGAAAATCCGTTGACTTCTCAATTTTCCTAACCAAGGTATGTAACGCCGTGTCCACGGACTTACTCTTCGGGATGAAGATCACCCTAGCCTCCCTCCATTTCTTCGGGATGTACCTCAGCTTCAGACACTCTTGGAAGATAGCCTCCAGCCAGGAAAGTAGACCTCCGAGTTCTTCTGAATTTCTGCTGAAACAATCCCATCCGTACCAGCTGATTTAAAGGGCTTAAAACTTGTAATAGCCCATTTTATCTTCCGTGTACTCAGAATATCCTCTGTACACAACAATTGGACGCCACAGCTACCCCTACGCATTCTCACTGCCCGGGAAGTGAGTTTTCATCAAAAGATCAAGAGTCTCTTCACTAAAAACCGTCCATTCGCCATCCGGTTTTTTCAGAGATCCTGGAACAGCTGGACTAGTAGAGAAAATTTTTATTTAGCGCGAGGTATCCGAGACTCCTTCCATTCTATCACAGAACAGCTTCCACGAATTCCTTCGCGCCTTTCTTCTTTCCCTTTTGTATACTCTAAGGCATTCCTTATAGAAGCCCCAGTCTTGACTTTCTCTTGATTTTTTTGCTCTATTGATAGCAGACCCACAGACTTTTCGGCACTCCGCAAGTGCCGAGATCTACCAAACAAGTTGTCGCTTTCCCCTCAGCTTTGTTATAGGGCAAGCTTTCCTCATAGAGATATTGCAAGCCCTAGTTCACCATTGAATCCAGATCACTACCCGTGTCGGGGAGTGCTGGGATTCTAGATGGAATCTTGCCCTCCAATACGTCCCTATATACGCGTCATACTGTCTTCCGGCGATTTCTGACCACACACTGATTTGTAATTTGAACATTGAGCTTAAACGTTAGGTATCGATGGCCAGAGAAGGAATGCTCTCTCGCCACCCTCCATTCCCTGATCATAGGTAAAATAAAATCGGAGACCAGAGTAATATCCAGAACCTCCTGTCTATTGCTAATAATACAGGTGGGTTCCATGTATTATTTTCCACCAGTATACATGATCTGCTCTTTTCCGTCCCACAAGCGTAAAAACCACAGATTTCGTCGTTTTCAAATGTTCTTGGATCAGAACTATTTCCTCCCCTGACTTGGCAAGTCTTAGAAGTTACGCCGCCGAAGCATCCTTGGAGTAATGTAGATTTATTTGCACAAACCTGATCACTGTTACTAATCAGTATTTACTGACCAAAGATCCCTAGTTAGCCCCTCACTTGTGTTCGCCACAAGCTGCGATGTTTCCTCTGGAGAGGTACCACTCGTCGAGCTTCCCTCAACCGGCTAGACTTCTTGCTCCCCCTTCTCGGGCAGCGCGATGCTCGGTTTTACCCCGACCTCGCCCTTTCTAAACACCTTAACGGTGACAGAGCCGAAGCCGAAGTTTATAACTCCATTAGTTGTTGACAGGGAAGCCAGGGATTCCTTATTGAGTATCATAATTGATAATCTGAAACTGCTCTTGGGCTCCTCCTGCTTGACAATCCTCCAATTCCCCGTCGGAAGACCCGGATTATAAACCCGGATAATCCTCAGGGATTCATCCAGGTTAGCTGGCTCCGTAGGAATCCAGCCCATTGCCTTAGGTCTGCTCGGTATCTCCTTCTACGGAACAGCCCTGAGCTTCGCTCCTGGACATACCTCACCTAACTCTTGGATCGCCTTCCCATACAAGAAGGCCGATCTTTGATCTGCACACGCGGTCAGTTTCAGCCGTCGCGATACCAACCCGCGTCTCTACAAATTGGCGGGAATCCCGGATATTGTCCAAGGACTTTCAGGAAGTCTAGGTTTAGTGCGTTAAACACCAACCTCCATTTTGTGGCTAGCACTACCTCCCCTTCCTTCACGATGTACCTGAAAAGCTTTTGCTCCTTCGGATACTGTCCCACATGGAGCTTGGTCTGTTTCCTCTCGGCATCCAGTCCTCCGTGTTCCTTCTCACAAGATCTCTGTTTTTAGACCCATAAGGTCCTCCTTTCGTGCATTGCTCCCCTTGGCTATGCAACTCTTTGCCCAGTTAACAGATTTCCTCTGCTCTTCCATCCATCTCCTCCGGGACTGTAGCCAGTCTGTCCAAGACACGGGAGGCCGAACGCCTTGTCCTGCATCACCGAACCGAAGGAGCAATGACTTTCTCCTTTTTATTCACTACCGCTAGTTCCTGGCTTGCAAGCATCGGAACCGGTCTTAGCCACCAGTCTTCTGACGGCTTGAGTCCCAGACCCCCCGGTCTTCACCAGCATTTGAGAAGTGCTGACCACTTCATTAATTTTATTTGCTTTTTTATCCATACTAATTCCCACGAGTAACCGAGAAAATGATAGTCCGCCCGTGCATCCCCATCCGGGTAAGGCTACATACAACTGGAGGTCGCCAGGTTTCTAGAGGGCTCCGTTAAGGACTGAACAATTATTTTTAGATGGGTCTCCAACCAGGCTGATCATCGGTACGGTTCGCATAACACCCCATCAATTAGCGTGACCCGTCCCACACCTAGATTACTTATTTCACCCATTCTTGTTTTCAAGAATGAGAAGCTAGAGGCGGTGGCGATAGTGGAGCCAAAATAATTTAGGATTTAGAACAAACTCCTGGCTAATATTTTTTCTGTTACAAAATTATCGTACCAATACTATTGGTTAATTGAAAACCGGTTTAAAACCGGGTTTGAACTCGAATCGAAACAAAAAGCCAGTCAAAACCGTAACTGAATTTGAACGAAAATTAAAAGTGTGAACCGTAAACGTAAACCGGAATGTTTACTGAAAGACATTCTCCTTACATTTTCTATATCGACTTGATCATGTTGTCCGATGCGTCATCAGATAGTGATGGTCTAGGGGGTACCAACATGGATTCTTAACCTAATTAAAGTAACCCATTTTCTTTCGGACTGAAATTATTGGTTATTAGAGCACCTGACTATGGTAGTGTAATCGACTGCTGCCCTTCAGTTGTTGTCATGCAGTTTCCCACGATGGACATGACATCAGATAGGAAAAAGTTGAATGTATCAAACAAGTTTTCCGGAGTAGTACGGGTAGTTCCTATAGCAAAACCTGTATTTAAAAACTATTATTGAGCATATCAATTCACATGCAACCAACCAATAAAAAAAAATTCTATTACGTTTATATTTAGTTTAATTAGTTTCCAACCTTAACATTATATTCGTGACATTAATCACTCCATGGGGTTTTTATATGTTTAACAAACCAACAGAAAAATTTATTTTTATAATAAGTATAATTTTATTATGAACATAATCAACCACCTAATAACACCTTGGTACTCTTCCTTGTACACCCGCCTCCCACTGTCGAAAAGGAAATCGTATAAATAAAAATAACAAATATGTTTATGTATCAATATTTATATACAATATTATTATATCGCTTCTATTAAATTAAGAATTATATAACACACTTAAATCATGATACATAATACCTTATACGATGTATATGGGGTTATGTATTTATTACTTACCCGCACATACTATCCATATGTATGTACGAGTATGTATATAGACGAGTGTAATACAGTATTTTCCTTTGCATCCCTTATATATTTATTATGAGTATTACACACCCCTAAACGGAATTTTCATTATTTCCGTTTAACTTTTCGTTTTTCCGTTCTTGCACGTTATAATTTTTGCCATTTAGTATGCGAGTATACCATGTACATATTTACATACACAGATATGCTTCTAAGCCTGTACGTTATATATACCAACATATGTACTTATATTACTCGTATATTTATTTATTTTTGATTTATATATTTATAATTTTTATGGTTTGTTATTTATTTATTAATTTTGTGAAAAATTTCAACAAATTTATTATTTCTACTGATTTTCATTTGATTACGATCAAAGTAAAAATATTTATACAGTATTTTAGTTAATGTGGCTTTATGTGTTCGTGTGTGTATACAAAAAGAAAATTATTTTATTTATTCAAACATTTTCCAAAGGGTGTTGTAATTTTTGCATGTAGAATTAAAAATGAAAATCAGAATAAATATTTTATATTAATTGATTCGATAAACTCGTATAGATGCCAATTTGAAAAAACTGTTAATTTTCTGGGGTTTAGTTGGCTTTGTGGCAAGTGAATGAACAATTTGGAAAGTTTAATTTTTATTTCGATTACATGGCTTGAAATGGCAAAAGAGGGTTCAAAGACAAGCATGTGAAGTTATCCCAGTTTTTCATCCCAGAAATTTTTTCATTATTATTTACACGGACCTAGTCTATTCCATCCCAGTTTTTTCCAATTTTATACAACAAAATATTACATCCCAGATTTTTTTCGTTTATCGGTTGTTCTTCATGTTACATGTCACACAATTTCCAGACCATTTCTGCAGATAGATAATGGTCTGGAAACTGTGTGATATCAGCAGTGTACTGCCCTCCAAAGCACGCTATAAAAAATTGCAGTTTATTGATTATTTTTATCAGCTGGGTAATAAATTTCTCGCGGGGGGTGATTACAACGCCAAACGTACTCAATGCGGTTCAAGACTAGCAACGCCTAAAGGCAAACAACTTTATGAAGCTATAGAAGAACAGTCCCTGGATTTTGTATCTACCGGTCATCCTACTTACTGGCCCACGGATAAAAAGAAAGTTACCTGGGCTGACATGTTGTAGCACCACATTTTCGATACTTTATCGAAGTTTATTTCTCGTTTTCGCAAACTGAAATAGGCAACTGTTTCATTTATAAATTATTTCGTTTCTATTGCTATCACAACCTATTAGTACAAATGCGAACAGGTTGTCTTTCTCTAATTTCGTTCAAATATCGCTAACAACTTATTTGGTGATAGAAACGGAGTGATATAAAATGTGAAATAGTGTCACATTTTATTCAAAAGAAGCGAGACTTAAACTTCGATAAAGTATCGAAGATGTGATGTTATAATATGTCACCCCCGCTCTAATTGATTTTTGCGTAAACAAAGACATTGCGCGTACGTATTTTAAGCCCACCGATTGCTATGATCTGTCGTCTGATCATTCACCGATAATAGGTAACAATCGGTACTGTTGCCTTAAAATCGGAAACTTCGAAACGCCTGACAAACAAACGATCTGATTGGAATCAATATAGGAGACTAGTCGAACAAAATTGTCATCTTGATATCAAACTAAAAATACCAGCAGATATTGATGTGGCTCCAGAAAAGCGAAAATTATCACATAATATCCAGTCACTCCATCCACATCCAGGAAAAGCGGAAAATTCGACGGCAATGCCAAAAATCAAACAAAATGACCATTGTTGAAATGCAAATTAAATCGAGCTTTCAAAATCCTGAAATTTGCACTGCAGGAAGAAGAACCAACCACCAATGTGTCCAGAATTATTTAAGTGAACTCTCGGCAACAGAAAAGACTGATTATTCTTTGTGGAAGGCAACAAAAAACGATAAGCGATGAAGAAAAAGCCAAAACGGTGTTTTCACTACACGAAGGAACTAAAATATCGTGCTGCCTCACCAGATGGATGATGATTCATCCTATAAACCTATAAAGTTTGAATGGAAGAAAGTTAAGAACACAATCAAAACTTGCATTAGCCCGAAAAAGGCGCCAGGATATGACCTTATTACTGAAAAAATGATAGACATTTTTAATTCAATCATGCGAACTAGTCATATTCCTCAAATGTGGAAGATATCTTTGATCACAATGATACATAAGCCTGGGACAAACGAAACTCAAATCTCGTCTTATCGTCCAATAATCATGTTTCCCACAATCTCAAAGCTGTTTGAAAAATGTTAAGAACAAAACTGAAACCAGTATTAGAAGAAAGGCAAATCCTTCCAGACCATCAATTTGGGTTCCGAAACCAACATGGTACCATAGAGCAAGTGCATAGAATTGTAAATGCAATCAGTCAGACCTTTGAGGCAAAGCAATACTGTTCTGCTATTTTCATGGATATAGCACAAGCATTTGACAAAGTTTGGCACGAGGGACTAATATACAAACTTAAAGCGCTCCTGCCGAAGAATATTCACTCGGTTCTGGAAACCTATCTAATCCACAGACAAATGGTGCAACAACTTCCCTAAATGACATAAGCACGGGACTCCCACAAAGAAGCGTTCTGGGACCTATTTTATACTTGTTGTACACGGCAGACTTACATGTTACCTGTTATGATACAGCCATCCTGGTATCACTCGAAAATCCACAAACAACCTCAAGAGAAGTGCAAAGTCATTTGAGCAAAATTGAGGATTGGATCAAAATCTGGCGAATAAAAGTAAACGAAAAAAAAAATCAATTCATGTCACATTCACACTGAACAGACGCCCCTGCTCACCAGTACAATTAAACAGTGTATACGTTGTACAAAAAGTAGTAAGACTTGCTCACCTTCTGAAGTACAAAAAGTGCATTCGGCGATTTTTACAATGAGTGAAATTATTCAACAAAGAAGTTCAATTAAATTTTGTGTGCGGAATCAATTTTGTGGTGCCGAAACGTTCAGAATGTTGCAAAAGGCCTTCGGTGATAATTGTATGTCGCGAGCAAGTGTTTTTGATCGGTACAAATTGTTCAAAGAGGGTCGAGAACGTGTTGACGTCGAACCACGTCTAGGACGGCCATCAACATCAACTGATGATCAACACGTTAATAAAATCAAGGAATTGGTGCTCGAGAATCGACGATTTACAGTCAGAGACCTTACTGGCATAGTTGAAATTTTGGAAGGATCAGTGAAAACCATTTTGAAAGATGATTTGGGCCTAAGAAAAGTGGAAGCACGATTACTTGACGTCTGTGAAACAATGCTTTCCGACTACCAGGGTGTCATGAAACTTATTATAACTGGCGATGAGTCTTGGATCTATGCTTACGACCCGGAAACAGACGATCAATCGGCCGAATATCCTGAGAAAGGTGAGCCGAAGCCGAAAAAACCATGTCAAAGCAAGTCAAAAATCAAGGTGATGTTGACAGTTTTCTTCGATTATTGAGGTGTGGTGCACTCCGAATTCCTTCCGACCGACCAAACTGTCAACAAGGAATACTATTTGAGTTTTATGCATCGTTTGCGCGAAGCTATTCCTAAAAGAGGCCGGAATTATGGGCCGACAAATCTTGGTTTTTGCACCACGATAATGCACCTTCTCAGACTGCATCAGTTTTACGAGATTTTTTCGCCAAAAATTCCACCCATATCGTTCCGCAACCACCGTATTTGCCTGATTTAGCTCCGTGTGACTTCTGGCTGTTAAGCAAACTCAAACGACCGCTCCGGGGAAACCGTTGTGAGTCAATTGAAGACATTAAACATGAATCGCTACGCGCATTGGAGGCTATTCCGGAAATGGACTTTAACAACTGTTTCGAGGATTGGAAAAAACGTTGGTACAAGTGTATTGAGGCCAGGGGGGATTACTTTGAGGGGGGCGAAATAGATTTGGAGAAATAAATAAAGAATTTTAAAATTATGAACAAAGTCTTACTATTTTTTCCCTACAGTATTATATTCCACAACAAACCAATTTCAAATACCTAGGCGTACACCTGGATAGACGGCTAACTTGAAAAGAACATATTGAAGCAAAGCGCAACCAAATAAAAATAACATTTTCCAAAATGTATTGGCTGATAGGAAGAAAATCAAAGTTATCATTAGACAATCAGGTCTTACTATACAAAGCGTTAATCAAGTCAATATGGACATATGGTATTCAGTTTTGGGGATCCACCAGTGCATCAAATAGAGAACTCCTGCAACGAACTCAAGCGAAAATACTCCGATGTGTTGCTAATGCTCCATGGTATATCCGAAATACTAACATACACGACGTCCTTGGTATTAAAACCTTTAAAGAAACAATCAAGGAATTCAGGTCCGACCAAATGGCACAGTGGTTAAAGCTTTGGCGTTTGAATCGGGAAGTACCGGGTTCGAATCCCGATAGGGGCAGGATCCAAAAGGAAATTTTCATCAACAGATTACGATCTATGATTAAAAGGAACACAACTACGACCGCCTATCGGCGTGCAAAACTCATGGGCCGACCCATCTTCCATGCCCAGTACTATAGGCTGGCATGGAACTATGCAATGCGCAGATGGTAACTTAAATCGGTCCTATAGCCGTACGTCTTCGATTTGGCAGGCATGCGTAAAGTAAGACGGGAAAATCAACCGCGAAAGAGCAGGGAGTGCTTCGGCCCCAGAAAAGATTGCATGGATTAAAATTATAAAAAAAAAGGAATTCAGGGACATCCCAACGAATTGGCTGTAAAATCATTAACTGTGTAGATTACGCTTATAAGTAGCATCTTAATTAGTTGTAATGTATGTAATTAACTTAAGATTTAAACACTTCTTGTTAGTTTCTTATGTAGAAAGATTCAAGAATAAAGCCACTGGCACCATAAAAAAAATTGTTGTTCTTGTAAAACAAATATTTGGAAATAATGTATTGTGTTTTGGCAAAATCGTGCCCCATATTATTAGTTTAGCTTTTAAAGCCGCATGTTAGGAATAGCATAATCGTCCAGCTGCGATATGGCCCCATATAAATTTATATAAAAATCGTCTATAACTTCCAAAACGTTCCTGAGCCAGAAATAGCGATTGTTGTTTGAGATGCTACGTAATTAAGTGATTGCTGACCAAGTGGCCAACACCAGCCGTTTGTTCAAATTTGAGTAAATGGCCAAGTACCAAAATCTTAGGTTTAGTTAAATAAAAATGTATATCTCTTAAGAATTTTCTAGGCCGGAAATGATTCATTATGTTTTGTGTTGGTAATGATAAGGGCAAACTTTGGTGAGCTCTCCAGTGCCACCAGTATGTTAGGATTGGCACAATCTTCCAGCTTTATCTGAAAATCGTCTATAACTTCCAAAACTTTCCTGGGCCGGAAATAGCTATTGATGCCTTGAGATTGTATGTAATTAAGTTATTGATGACCAAGTGGCCAGCACCAGCCGTATTAGATAAAGCATTCACACAATTTACCAGCTTTGATATCACCCCATACAGTATCGCTTAAAAGTCCCCGGTGCATTTTGTTCAACAACATTAAAAATTAGTAGACCTTCAACCATCCAAAATTGTTGCACGCATCAATTTGTGTCTTTCAATTCGGTACTAAATACTTTCGATTAAGCCTGTCTAAGAAGGTAACATTAACAGACATGGGTGTTAGTACACTGGTAATTTGACTTAAAATTTGACTTAAAGTGAGGTTTTATTATAACTGACGTACCTCCATTTGTATTACCAGCCTCTAGTCAATTCAATCCTCAAATTTGCAATGTTGCGCGCTCCCTTGGAAGCCTCAATCGTTGAATACGTTGTTCGGCGGTGAATGACACGATTCGGATCCTGAGTGTAACAATACTCTACATTTCTGCCATTGTCCTACGGAGTCCAAGATGTTTACCAATGCTGTCGGGTAGAATGTGTTTATTGGTTTTCATCTCAGCTGTACTGAAATACTTTTTGTGTAGTAAGGAGTGGTGCCTTCTACGACAATGAGGATAAACTTTTTTTTAGATATACACTGATATACCACATTATTATCTGCCAAACAATTGAAGCATCTTCTCTCCCTTTGCATTAGATCCCGTCTCTCTTCCACATTCATATCTTGAAATTGTCCACATTGATACAATTGGTGTTGGTTAGTAAAAGTAAGGAACGCGTAAAGGTGATAGTTAGTGCACGAATTTTAGGCGTATTCACGAATGAGTTTGAACCTATGTCTTATGCAAAGGTCTCTAACGCTTCAATGCGCCATTGCAAAAATTCGTAGAATTTGTCGATTGTGGAATAATCATCTTCTACAATCCTTTGAGTCCATAAATTTTTACTCTCATCACTTCATCACTCGTTCTAATGTTGGTTATTCCATAAAGGTTTGTATAAACTGTTCCGCCGTGTATTTTTTACAATCATTGCGCGCTTTCAATTTATTTAAAGGTAATAAATAGTTAGCCTCAGTGATGGGGATTTTAGTTTTAGTACTCGAGTCGATTATCTTTCAATAAACTCATCAGATATTGAAATTTTTGGATGGGCTGTAACATGCTGTTGTGTATGAATGTAGAAAACGCTTCGTAGATCGTCTGCCATTCCGTATATTCGCCAATAAACGGCTTGATATTTATTTTCGGTAATTTAATATCAAAATGCCCATCCTGTGATATATTTAGCGTTTTGTTCTTTTAAGATGAGTTAGTATATAGAAATATAACTCCTCAAACGCTTCTGCCTGCGATTCGTCTTTAATATCCACTTCTAAAAAATATCCTTCTCAATTCTATTGCATTCACGAAACATTTCTTCCATACGTTGCTGCTTCACTTGCAATTCGTGTATGAGAGCTGACGTAAAACTGCGTTTGAGGTTTATACGTTGCTTTTGTAGGCCTTCCAAGTTAGCCATCCCTTTAAACCAGATTCCGAACTTAACTTATTATACCTCTAACCTCGATGATAAATCACAATAGTCGGATTATTTGAGGTTGATAGGTGTCACTTCATTATAATCGTCTGTTTACTTTAGGTTATATATACGAACAGTAATGGCGTGTCATAAAACACGCGGTAATTTTCCAGAAATTTAATTATTTTATGCTTCGGTTCAAAAAACACGGTAATTCAATTTTGAATTTCCGTTATATAACTAAACAGGCTAACTGGTTTCACTACACACCGTTACTAATGGTTGTTGTTTATAAACTGAGCTAACTCATGAGCGTACGTTCTCATATACGGTACATTCTGGTTGAATTGGTGTGAATTTTTTTACTTGACACGCGATCACACTAACCGAATTCAGATTCCGCTTTAATTTTATTAGCTGAAACCGCGCGTTCGAAGCTAAGGTACTTTCACTTGATGTCGCAGCAATATTCAATGCTTGCTTAACTTTATTTGGTATTTGATCAATTTATGCGTATCACTGATAAACCAGCTTCTGTGTGCTTCAATTTGACTATGGGGTATACTTAACCTCAATTGGTAAGAATTTCCGGACGTCCAATATCCTATAAATTATCGGCAGGTGGTTCCAAAATATCCAATTTATGTTGAGGACCCGGCTCGAAGGGCCATGTAAAATCGCCGACTTGGTTTCGCTGACGATTACAATTTTATTTTACGAATCCCGGTCTCACAGTATAAAAAAGGAACAATAAATTTGTCTGTGTTCGACGGTAATAATAAAAACACTGTACAATGACATACTACATAATGAAGTTGACTACATTAAGAAATTTAACAAACTGTTATACCTACACTGCAAACATAATACAAATAGGTAAACTGGTATAAAGGCATGTATAATGTTGTAACGGTAAGGGCTGGTAAGGGCTGCTACTAGGTCTGCAAATCCTGAGTTTTATCATGCTTTCGAATTCTGCCTTCGCGATGATGAATTTATCCGGTGCTAGTCGTGGTTTGCATGCAACAGGGTCCGGCTCAGTATTAATGTTACCGTGAATGACTGTTAAAAATTTTGATATTACATTGAAAACTCCTGGGTCCATTGTTGACTTGTCGGTCCTAGATACAGTTGTATCATGCCTACCATGAAGGAGTTCCATTTGAATAGAGAGAGGTTAACGGATCTACGAGCCTCTGTCTCTGTATATCCACAAGCAAACCAGTTTTCCCAAAAAATCCCCGACGATTATGCATTAAACAACCTGAATTATGGCTAGCAAGACTGAGACATCAGCACCTGTAACTATTAAAAAATGAGTGCAAAAAAAAATTTCGTAAATTAAAAGACTGCTAGTTTTAGAAACGCCATTACACACCGCCAATTCTGAATGACTATTTTTTTTGAAACATTGTTATCGCAGTTATTTGATTCAAATTTACAATTTGGTTTACGCGTTGACGCCTTTATGCCGAAATGATGATGAGAAAAACAAATAAAATTATTTTCAGCCGAAGGATCACCATAAAAATTATTGAAAGAATTTCGAAAATTTGCCGTGAATAATTATTTCTAGAATTTAATCGCGAATTGTTACGACTACTTGACTTTGAAGTAGATCGTGATCTATAATTTTGTTTAAAAATTTCCGAAATCTCCGATAACAATGTATTTTGAATTCCAAAAGATTATTGTCTAGAGAAAAAGTTGAATTTGAAATAGACGAACAAGATGCAGAAGACTCAATAGAGTTTATTTGTGGCTGAGTCATAGTCTCATGTACGGTGTCAGCCCGTTCTGCAAGGACTGACAGGGAGTGCAACCTCTTCACTCAAAATTGACGAAGTGTCGCTTCGTTCATATTGTCACCAGCGTTTAATTTCATTATACTCGAGAACTGGGACGGCTTCTTGTCTCCAAGCGTCAAGCCATGCATCAGATTATTATGCTTCGAATTATATGATTCACCAAGTACCCGAATCACCTCAGCATTAAATGTAGAATAAGGTGTATTACCCTTCGGGCTAGTGATTATTTATTTATTTATTTATTTATTTATTTTACCAACAGTATTAATTTACATCTGGTATTTTTAAAATTAGGTTTATTTATATAAATCAAATTTGAATAAAAAAAGTTTTTACAATTCTTTTAAATTCATCTCTGGACAAATTAAAATCGAACACGGTAGATACATTATTAAATACACGGCTAGAATTACAAACCGGGTCCGACATACCAAAATTAGACCCATGGAAGTGCAGATTAATCACTAAGCCTCGGTGTCTGAGTGATCTCACTGGGGCACGTATTGAAAACAAGGAAAGTAGTTGTGAACAATCAATTCGGCCCATTATAACGTCGCGCACAAACATTGCGGAAGAAATTTGTCTTCGAACGAACAATGGTTCAATATTCAATATCAAACAATGGCCTAGATACGGCGGAAGCACATACTTAGGAGCGTTTACCTCTCGAGGAAGTCGCCTTAAGACAAACAGCATAAATCGCTTCTGGATTGATTCTATACGGTTAGAGGAATTGATATAATACGGATTCCAGATAATTGACGCATACTCCAAGTGCGATCGAACAAATGAAGCAAAGAGGACTTTTAGAGTATATGGATCATGAAAGTCTTTGGAGAAACGGATTAAAAACCCTAACATTGAATTAGCCTTATTAATACATCTGTCAATATGGTCCTTAAACGATAAATCTCGTGAAAACAAAACCCCTAAATCTAGAAAAGAATGAACTCGCTCTATCATAACGCCATTTAAGAATAAACTATTATCATGTCCATTACGTCCATAACGTCTTCTAGAAAAGTTCATAACTTTACATTTCGAAACGTTCAGGCAAAGCTTATTCAAGCTACACCAGTCGCAGAAAACGTTTAATTCCTGTTGTAGATTTAGCAGATCGCGATCATTTCTAATCTTACAAAAGATTTTTACATCATCAGCGTAAATCAGAAACTTACAATGTTTGAAGCACCGCTTCACATCATCTATGAATGCAATAAATAATAGAGGTCCAATGTGGCTACCTTGTGGGACGCCAGACAAAACATTGATGTCTCTAGATAAAATATTATTTAAAAAAACTTTTTGAGTTCTGTTCGTCAAATATGAAAAAATCCACTTTAAAGGAAGGACATCACACTTGTTGAGCTGTCCCAGTTTCTTTACCAATAAAACATGATCAATTTTATCAAAAGCTTTGCTAAAATCAGTAAACACTACCTCAACACCATCACCACCTTCTAATGCTAGCGTCAAAAAATTTGTAAACAAAGCAAGATTTGTCACAGTTGACCGTCCGGGATAAAACCCATGCTGGTTTACTGAGATGGAATTTTTAATTAAGAAAAAGATGCGGTCCTTGACCATCGATTCAAATAATTTAGGAATAGCCGATAAGATAGAAATACCGCGGTAATTTTCGATATCCGTTCTCCGTCCACTCTTGAAAATTGGTTTAATGAAACTGGATTTCCAAATTGAAGGGAAAACCCCACTTTTCAAACTCAAATTGAAGATGTTCGTCAGCGGCTGAACTAAGACCGAAGCACACTTTTTCAACACAAGCGGGTGAATTTTGTCCGGGCCACAACTCATATTCACATTTACATTCAATAGAGCGTGCAGAACGTCATCGGTAGTAAATTGAAATTGAATGTTTGGATTATTATTAAAAACAAGTTCGTCATTCCCTCTCGAAGACGGGACATACACATTTTCAAAAAATGCTGCAAACATGTCAGTGATAATTTGTGGATCACTAGCCGTCAAAGAATTGAAAGACATTAGCGAGGGTATACCTCTACAATTCCGTTTCGAATCAACATAACTCCAGAAACATTTAGGGTTGTTTCTAATATTCGATTCGATCTCGACAATATATAAATTATACAAGAAACGATTTAAAATTTTAAATTGAGATCTGAGAGCGCTAAATATTTCATAATTTACGGCGGATGGGTTTAATTTATATTTTTTATGAGCTTTAGATTTCCGATTTTTTAATCCTGAGAGGCGACTATTAAACCATGGCTCGCGCATCGACGAAACTACAGGTGAACGGGGAATAAATTGTTCAATTGCCAAGTTCATTATTTTATAAAACTGATCAATATAAGCGTCTAAACTACCCGTTATATATTGATCCCAATTAATATTGTCCAGAAACTCATTTAAAGCATTATAATTTCCCTTATTAAAATTGAAAGACTCACTAGAATTAAAATTTCCGTTAACATTAACACAATTTTCAAATATTAATTGGATATGTAGTGGTATGTGAAAAATACTTGAAGAACCGCCGAGATCATTACAAGCAATGATTGTGCCATGTACTTCTACTGGAACGAACACCAGATCGAGGATATTGCTGCACTGGTTCTCGATGTTATTAATCTGTCTTAGCCCGAGTGAACAGATTGAGTCCATCACCAGATCTGAAGTTAGATCACCATTGAATGGCAGAAGTTCATCATCTACTGTAAGCCATTTTATTTTCGGTAAGTTAAGATCTCCCAAAATCATCACACAATCAAAATCAGGAGCTGCAGCTGCTAGTTGGTTTGAGAAAAATAAAGATAGCTCACCATATATATTAACTGAGGATCCGTATGGTATGTAAACAGCAACTATCAACACCAGCTTTCCATTGAAAGCAAGTTTAACAGCCAAAATCTCCAACTCGTTACTCCCAAGGTCAATAATATCCGCACGTATATCTTTCGTGACCGCTAGCAGAACTCCGCCACCTCTCGCTGTCGATTCAAGATCCGTATAACGATCGCGTCTGAAAACATAGTAGTCTGGAGGGAAGTACTCTGCAGAATTGTGCGAGCTTGTCAGCCATGTTTCCGTGATGCAGATGACATCATATTCATTTTCCAACACTGATAGGTAGATTTCACGCGATTTTGATCGTATTCCGCTAGCGTTGTGATAATAAATAGACAATGTGTTGGTTTCATCTGAGAGTGGCAGTGTCAGTTGAGCGATAGGTGCAGACAGCGGCATCGGATTTGAAGAAGGTATAAAATCAGTTGAGGTCGCAGTAGATATTGTTACAACGTCGTTAGAGCTGAGCGTGGGACTAAAAAATTATTATTCATTGATTTCCGACGTGAATTTAAAAATCCTTTAATCAACACTCCAGAAGGCCACGCCGATGAATCCAGCATTTGGTTAAATTTGCTTACAGGAATACCGATTTTAAATGATACATAATCGCGCTCATCATTACGTCGAAAGCAATATAATACAGGTTTCTCGACTTCAAATTTGTTTTTGATATACATCATAAGATCATCATCAGCAACGTCCTTGCATAATCGAGAAATAAAAATCCATCGTAGCGGTTCAACGGTACGCAAAGTAGAGTTCAAGTCACCACTACCAATAAAAATTTTTTTAGGCGAGTCCATATTATGGTCTAACGATTTAGCAGTTGAATCCGTTGTTATGCCATTATTCACACTACTCTTTGATCTTGTAAGTATTGGTGTAGCAAATTCCTTATCAGTTTGTGTTGTTTTTTTTTTAATTTTACAGACGACGACTGTTGAGATGGTGTTGGTTTTAACAAACTTTCCACGTTATTACTAATAACGGCTGATGTTTTATTTAGCAATGACAAGGACGCTGATATAGCATTGATGGAATTACTCAAATGATAGTTCGTTTCCTTGAGAATTTTATAAACATCGATACAAACACCACATCGCCATGAACAATTTGGAATTATCGAAATGGCATCAAACACAGGTTTTTTAATTCCGGCGCATCCAAAATGAATAAGTTTATTACATTCACCAGCACAAGTAAAAAAGTTTTCAGACACTTTGGCACTACATTCACAGCACGCAGACATTATTATTCAATTTAGAAAAAAAAAATATTTAATAAAATCACAGTTATGTATTTATATCACAGATATTGATAGATTTTATGAATTTATGATTTTTAGCCGTTTCACAGTTATTAGAAAAATAGTTAATTTAACTGAAAACTAAATAACAAATTTATTAAAATTAAATCACAAAATGTAGATAAATTATTTAACCATTTATATATATTAAATTTTTAATTTTACGAGCAAATTGTACACGCAAATTATAAATGCAAATTTGTCGTGGAGTCGTGCATTCAGCGCTCCCACACAGTTGGATATTGAGAGTGAAGAGGCTGTGGGCGTTTGAAAGTAAGCGAGCAACAATTCCAGCACCGGCAGAAAAATTAATATTTGATCGCGGAGTCTCTGGAATTTCCTAGGAAAGTAGGTAGATCGTTCACACCTTGCGCAACGCACCGAAGCGAAAATAATAAAAATTACCGAAAACACAAATATTGCAAAGGCGAAATACATTTTAATTAAAATTAAATTTAAAATTAAAAATACTTATTTTTGGACAGAAAATTTGTTATTTACCGAGACACGTTATTTAAGGGGTCACCTCGGTCTCTGGAATGTTGAAAGCGTCCATAGTTATGCGGCTGACGATGCTGCGGTCTGCAATATTCCGCAGTATACAGTCACGAATATAAAATAGCCCGATGTTGGTTTCTCCGCGTAATGAAGTTGAAATTTGGTTAAAAGCACAAATTGTAATCCATCCATCCATCTAACGATTCCTGCTTTTCTCACGTAAACTTTTAGTTGAACAAATTGAACAAATTTACGTTTCAAAATATGTATGTTAACGGATTTGGGGGTCACCAGTTTTGGTATTTAAAGACCAAATTATTTATTAGTTTCTTAAACCTATTATTGCAAGTCTAAATAATATTTCTTGTTATGTCAAAGAAATCATGAAAAACTCCGAAACAAAAACTTAAATTTAAACTATTTTGGCTTCTATAATTGAAATTTTTTAAAAAATTTGGTTTATATTCAACTAACCATTCAGGTGCTAGTCAATTTTAATTAATTTATATAATGGATTTCGATACAAGGCGTGAGGACGCCACGAAGGGATTCCTGTAGTTTTCCTGGCTGTTTAATCCAACTTTTTAACATTAGTGTGAATGAGGATGGTTTTCCATTCGTAGCCGAAGTTTCGAAAAGCTTCTATACACTTCTTCAGTGTATCGTGTATTTCATTAATATTCTTGGCTGAGTTTGGTTGAACTTTTGGAATGTTCATCATAGTGTCAAATCGGACCTGTACCCGTTTCTTCTCGATTTGTCTAGCTACGTCATAACGAAGGAGGTGAAAATAGAACCGCGAATGATTTACGAGTGCTTCGGCTCAAAACTACTCTTCCGTCGAAACAGTGCAAAGTTTAAAATCAAACAAATAGAGGACCAAAATTATGCAATACAATACTCCGAGTAGGTACTCAAAAAATAAGAAAACCGAGGGATTTTTAACATTATCTTATATCTAAGATGAAAGATATAACTGAATAACAGTTGCCGTACTACTATGTCAATCTTCAAGCTTTTTAATTAGCTTTCATAAATTAATTTCGACCACATCTTTTAATTATTTCAACGATCGAAAATTAAATTGGCGATAATATGAAAGGAAAATGGTTATACCGTCAAATTTATCACTGTCATAAAAAAAATTATAAACCTGCAAGTTACACTCATACCTATTCCCTGTACTGATTTTACATCAAATGTAACTTTAATCGTAACTGAATTGATAAAATGTACCAATTTCGTTACTTAAAGCTTTGCTAAACAGAAAATCATACATAAGTTTCTCAAAACTAAAACTACTATAGATAAAACAAAAAATCGATGAATTTAGTGTCTCATTCCTGTATCCGCAATCACTAAGCGCAACACGAAAGAGATGTAAATATAGATTGCACAAAAATCACTTAACTTCTAATCGTGTATAGTTTCTCATTCATAAATTTACTGTACAAAATTCGAAGTAGAATCCGATTTCTATACGAAACACATACACAACGAAAAATTTATTTTTATCAAAAACAACAACAAAACCAAAAGCACAACATTTTTTTAGGGTTACATGATTTGTAATTTATTAAAACAAGTAGAATCAAAATTAGAATAATAAAAATATTATCTAATAAATTATTATTATAATTTTTTGTTTTGTGATAAATTTAGAATTAGGAAAAGTAAAATTGAATGTTTACGTTTCTTTGTTGTTTTTAATTTTTAAGTATGTATTCTCTTGTTATTTTCGTTTGTATTTGTATGTATAGCGTTATATAAATAAATCGGTATTCGTCTGTATTTGGTGAAAAATTAAGATTTGATTTTTATTTTTTCGTAAGAAAACTGCCTAATTAAAATCAATTAAAGTTTGTCTACGTAAGTTTCTTTGGTACATACATATGTACGTACGTAGTTTTTAAATAGTGATTTAAATATTAAAAATAAAGTCAACTACGTATAGTCAATTACATTTAATCTGACAATACCAAATGAGTACAGTATCGTGTGTGTTTTTGTATGTGTTTGTGTTTATACAAAACACTTTTTCATCACCGGATCGGCCATTGCGCTTAAAAGTCAAGTCCCTTGGTGTACCTGTCAAAAAGTTAATACTTTTGTTTTTGGTATTTTAAACCAAACCTAAATTAAAATGAAATTGATTTAAAATGATTTTATAGTTTTTCATGTAAATCAATTGTGAACTTTATAATATTGATTTTTATTTTTATTTTCTATTTGAATACATATATTCATGTATGTGGATTAAAAGAAGAGAAGTTTAATTCAATTTTATATTGTCAATTTTCTTTGTAAATATAAATACATACAAATACAACAAAACAAATGATTTTAGTTTTTGTGATAAAAATGAGAAAGATTAATAATGCAATGTTGATAAGTGATTAAATAAATTAAGTGTCATTAAGTGTAACCAGTTTTATTTTATTATTATTTGTTTATTTCGGTTAAAATCAATAAAAATTAATTAGTGTAAATTAAAGTTTTAAAAAAATGCAATGTTTAAATGTATATCATTAAAGTGTATGTGTAATTATTTTGTATCAAAAAAAAATAATAATAACCTCTTTTATATATAGTTATCTCTTTTTAACGTATTCAAAATTTATATTTATCTCAATATTTTAAAAAAATGGTTTCTATTTTGGTGTCTTAATTTATTTTTAAAATTTCATTAATTTGTCAAGTTATTATTAACTACACATTTTATTTCTGTTGAAAGAAATATTTTTATTTTTTTCTGTTCAAAATAATGTTTTACGTGTTCAAATTAATCATTTAATGTAATTGCAAAGTAAAAATGAAATGTCGACATAATAATAAAAAAAGACAAAAAATTAACAAGCGCCATTATGGATTTTTCTCATACTGGAATACAGTATAACCTGACAAATTGGATTTTGGTTTTATAGGATTTCTTTCGGCTGTTTAGATGATTTTTGGATATTTCAGGTTTTAATTTTTGGATAAATTAAATGTAAGTAATATGGTATATTAAACTAATTATTAATGATAAGGGTAAAATTGTATACAAAATTTGTATACAGTGTACCTTTATAAATGTTATCTAGATAGGTTAACAAATTATTTTTGCATTCCGATTGAATATAATGGTATATCTGGGAATGTTCTATAAAACATAAATTAATTTGATTTATTAGTAAAATTAATCTACTTAAGCCACTTAAACAAATCCGATTATGCCCCATTAACATTTAGATGTAGGCAATTGTTTTCATTTGCAAATTTTTGCAGGTAAACAAGAAGCAGCCGCTATATAAAAATAGCCAATATACGAGAAAGAAATAAACAGATATAAATAGTAATGCCATAATTTTTATAGCATTATTAATTTATTTTTAATTAATTCAAATCCGAATTTACATTTTAATCTATGGCGTCTCTTTTTATTGTGAATCCTTAATATTTAGACATATAAAATAATTTTTTTTGTTAATTTTAAGATTGTTGCCATAAAAGTACTCAGTTTTGGCGGTGTAGTGACTCAAAAAGCTGTCTGCAAAATTTTGTTTGAATATATTTCTTTTCTTGTTTCTCATGTGTAAGAAGTCAATGTTATTTCTCTTTCATTTTGCAGAAGAAAAATGTTGGTTGCATGTAAATGCGGTATAAAAGACTTCGCGCCTCTAATGAATCGACAATTATAGTTAAACATGACAAATCAGTACAATTTTTTCCGAAGGCACCATTCCTTGCGACCTGCATCATCGTTGGTAATCCAGTAGGTCACTGCTGGAAATTCAGCCAAGCCATTCGCCTATCTCCTTGCCCTATATTCATTTTCAAACCTGTGATATCTGCATAAAATAAGATGAGCATATTCGAAATGATTTTACAAGAATCTTTTCTGGATTCCTTAAAATCCCGCTTTTAAAAATTTCGTTGTTCAAAATCTTACTTTATACAATCCCACTCCCGATTATAAAAGTCTGAGCGGCTCGCCAGCATCTGAATTTATAAAAAAATGAATCGCGATTTTAGTAAGCAGTTTCTAGACAGTAATGCATGCAATACAGAAAATGCATACCAAACTTAGATTGTTTCTTAATAAATTTGGCATGTAAAGCATTCAGCTAAAGAGGATAGAACTAGGCCATTTCTTAACCTAACTCCAAAATTCAGGATAAAATCTCAATCCAGTTCTCACGGTTTTTTTGGGGTGATAGAACTTCCAGTAGGGATAATCTGTCAAAGAAGCTGTCAGTTGTCAAAGTTAGGTAGCGTTTTATTCCTCCATTCCGCCTCTAATTCGTAAAACGCATAGAATGTTACGTGAATTATTACGTGACCATAAAGTCGACATAATTGTCCATCAGAGCAAGCAATGCATGGTACAGTTAATAAATTTCGTACCACATGGCTGGCTTTCTGCTAAGCTGTTGTTGGCTTCGTTAAAGAAATATTCGTACTGAAGTAATAATTGCTGCTGTAAGTGAAAGTGTAAATGAAGCTCGAGAGTTATCGAAAAGACGTCGTTCTCGCTGGATTATATTTTTTGAAGGTATGTTAAGTCTTTGGTACACGCTAACAAATCAGCAACAACAGACAGAGATAAGACCGGATTTGTGCGAAAAAGTTGTGAAAATTAGACTGACAGATTGCAGCACGTTAGAAAATGTAGACGTGGCCTGGCCATATAGATGCAACAATCATGACAAATTCCAAAACTCCATTCGAAATTAATGATTGAAATTAATACCAAACGTTACATTAATACGTTAAGGTACGGCCTAGTTCTATATGGCCGAATTTCAGAAATTCGTCAACAATTCAGGTTAAGGTCTAATCTAGTTCCACATAATAAATTTGATCATAAGTGGCTAAAACTACTGAAATTCCATTTAGTATGAGGTACAAATGGCCTAGTTTCATTGGGCATTGCCAAGTTCCTGAAATTCGTCCAAAATTCATATTGGAATCCGAATCGAGAGCGATATTCCAAATAAAACCTTAACTGCATCCAAAATTAATGTTTAAATCCCAATCCTGATCTCGAAACCATATATAAACATAATTAGTTAAGAACTAGCGTAGTTCATTCAGCATGGCCAAATTCCAGTAAATTCATCGAATTCTTCATAGTTCAACAGTTAGTCCACTTTTAGTTTTTTTTTTGGAAAAAATTAATTTAAAAAAACAAAGAGTTCTTTTGGTTATGTTTCTTTTTTAATATGATCTTGAAGAGTATTACCTTTTCATAAAAATCATTTTTATAAACTCTATTATGTTCTGTCAAATAAAATATGGTTTTGTGAAATCCGTTTGTTTGCCAAAAGTCTTAGTTAATTTTTAAGGGCCGCTGACGGAAATGCGATGTACTACAGAAAGTTGACCAATAATCAGAGTAATATACGACACTAACACAAAACATAAGATTTTCTAAATCAATGACAAAAGAACTCAAGAAAATGAAAACAGGATTAATCATGAAAAAAAGCTAGGGAAATCACACAAAAGCTAAATATATATCACCACTGCAATAAGGTAAACACTTTGAGACTTTATTTCAAACATATTCATTCTTTCCTTACTATGAACGAAGGTAATTTAGCCGAATTCGGTTCTGCACATTCATAATTGCATGTAAAAAAATTCTACATGTCGCTGTAGTACCACTTGCTCCCTTCCCTTTGGTTGCGAGTTCTGGATAAAAACAGTAGAATATTAAAAGATGTTCTAATTAAAAATTTGGATTACGTAACCGGTCTTATTGTCTGCTCGAACGAAAGTAGGCCTGAGTGTGTTCATCTTGCCTTTTTGTCGCGAACATTATTACTACAATCTTTGCTCATCACAATTCTAGCTATCCCCGAGAATAGGGAATTGTATTTTGCTGGTCTACTGATGGAATCCGCTTGGTGTAAAATTTTTTCGAAACAAAGTAAAATTAGAAAAAATTGTTCCCAATAAAAATATTTTGGAATAAAAGTTTCCCGTTCAACTTTGTTTCTAAAGTATTTACATGAAACTGATTCTATTAGTAGGCCAGAAAAATACAATTCAGACTAAAATGCTAGGCAAATATTTTTCCCAATTCCACATTCCCAGGGAAAGCCAGACTAGTGTCACTGGTGGCTATCATATGTAAGCTTCTATAAATTTAAACCAAGCTCCTTTGCAACCATTTTATGCCTGTTCGAACCGTAAGTCTTTGGTGCAAGAGTTGAATTTTTGTATATATTTTCTGAGAAGGCTTTTTCTTAGCTCATATTCTATGGTTCTCAGATTGCTGGATTTAAACCATTATATCTGTGACACTATTCTGGCTTTCCCTGGGAATTGGGAATTGAGAAAAATATTTGCATAGTATTTTAGACCGAATTGTATTTTTACTGGCCTACTGATAGAATCAGTTTCATGTAAATATTTTAGTAACAGAGTTGAACGGGAAACTTTTATTCTAAAAAAATTCTATTGGGAACAATTTTTTCTCATTTTACTTTGTTTCGAAAATTTTTACACCAAGCAAATTCCAACAAAAATGCTATGAAAATATTTTTTCCAATTCCCTATACCCAGGCAAAGCCAGAATAGTGCCATAAGTACCTATCGTAACTCAAGAAACAAACTTTGAGGGCGCGCTGCACCTTTAGTTACATTTAAATTGGCAAATCCGATTTTAATCTACGGTATTTTTATTTCCGGGATTTTGAAATCCGGAATTAAGTATGATATCTGGGATTTATGGTTTTTGTTATCTAAGTACATATTTCTTTTTTCGATTTCCTTTTTTTTAAATTCCCGATATTAATTGATGTAAGAAATGAAATTTCATTAAAGCATTGCAAACATTTAAGACTAAACGGTGTATAAATAATTCAAGGTTTTACGATTATAATTTTTTAGAAAAATCTCAAGAATTCTCGAGAAATTTGATATACAAATTCTTTTCTCGAGAAATGAAAAACATCGATAAATTGGATACTAATTCCAATAACCGTTGGATACTAATTCCAATAATCAAATCTGGGTACGAATTTCCTATAAATGACTTAAATGAGAATGAGTTATAAAAGCAAATTTCGATAGTCGGATAAATCAAACCCAGAAACTTTATGAAAAGTAACTGCAAATAGACCAATAAAACGTGCAATTATTTCTCAGTCTCCTTTGACATCTGCATTGCTTTTAGGTAGGTACATATTCCGCATATTGTCTTAGAGCATGGGTCGGCCCATTTTAAAATCACTCTATTGTCTTTCAATATAAAATTCCTGAATATTATCAGAAAATTAAAGGATATATAAATATTAGTTGATCTCTTTAAAATCTGATTCCTCATAATCGGTCCAATTGTAGGACGAGGCTAGTGGTGCATTATGAATCTCACCAGAGGCTGAATAAAAAGTATAATCCGCAAAAATATCCTCAAATAATAATCTGGAGGAACAACTGTACACTGAATCGCAGTCTAATATTTATCCTGTAATTCAGCGAACAACTAATTAAAAAGTCCTAAGTAGTGAAACACAATATATAGTGCTGAAAGCACCTCATGAAAAATGGTAAGGGTAAATCTACGACTAGTGTTAATGGCAATGACCTATGTAATTCTGAATATCTCAAAAAGTACTATCGCAACAATACATAAACCGTAGTTGTGGTTCTTAAACAGCATCTAGTTCTATAAGTTTACACAAAGAATTTCAAATCGTTACAATCTGATTTTCAGTGTAGCTACTTAAACAAATTAAAGGATGGAAAGTCAATATACTAGATAAATGACCCCATTAGCTTTAATCATAAGACTATATAACGGGGCCACCAACCTAGGGACCTAGGTCTGAAAAAGAGAGTTTTCACTATTTATGCGTACATTCAATAAAAACTTAAAATATTTTGAATATTAAGGCATAAAGAATAAAATAGAACCACTTAGGTATAGATTAAGGTGGGTGTTTCTAAATACTGACATATCTATCTTTTGACATACCAATATATCCATGCTATCATTTACTCGAAATCACTCATTTACTTACTCACATAAGTACAGTATAATATCGCGTTGGAAGTTTCATATCATCTTGTATAGTGACATGGTAGATGGGGTCTGCACTGACCCTTTCACTCCACCAGAGGGTTATAAGTAGTTGTGTTTAATAAGTCACCGATCGTAATCAGATAAGAAAAATCGAGTCTTACATTCCGTTAATGGTGGGGTTCGAAGCCAGCATTCTCTGGTTCAAGTGCAGTTTTAAAGCGCATCATCCAGTAAACAATATAGGACATGATTATAACTACAATCCAACCAAAACCGCGGACTTATAAGCAGAATTAGAATGGAAAAGTGCTTATCGGGGATCTAGTGATGAGTGCACATGGACCACTCACCTTTAATTATAAGTTTGAGCATGATAATTCCCAAACCATAAAAGCAGCATATTTCCGGTCATTCAGCTTAATACCTTAAATCGAGACAAATTTGGAAGCTGGCACTCTGAACTAAAATAATATCAGCTTTTCTCTTGGTTATATCAGAAACAATAATCTATATGCAGTAACACAGTATTTGAAGTAAAAATGGCACAATTTTGCTAAATGAAGATAACATGAAAACACTAAACAATAGCAGTGAGTTGTGATGTACTGTCAAGTCAAGCTCACATTGTAAAAGTATGACAAGCGCAAAATTGAAATTTCTTGTGTCTCAGTTGAAAAATTGTTCACTACATTGCTCTAATCGGCCGTGGTTACTGGTGGTTACTAGTCTGAGAAAAAATGGTAACACAAAATAATTGTGATGATCCATATTTTAAAAGAAAAATGTCAAAAGAAATACTAAGAAGTGGGAAGTCAGTAATAACAGTCAGTTTAGTAATTTTAACTTTGCATAATTAGGCATATTTTTTATATTCCTAGAAAAATAAGTATAATGAACCCAAACAATTACTTCTGTTGGAATGGGATTTTCAATATTCGAATCAATTGTAGTGAACATTAATTGTGGAAAATTCATTAGATTAACCTGCATTATATAATGAAATTAATATGTACCCCTTCCCGAGACTGCCTAATATTAAATGCGTACGAGTATTATAGGTTTAGCGTAAATGCATAAATTTCCAAATAAAGAGCAGACATTTCAATCAGGTCAGGCAAATAATAGATATATATTTATCCAGCTCGTGGAATAATTCAAGTCAATTGTTATAGCATCCAACCTTAGTTTTCGGGGCACATATAATTTGTAAAAAATGAAAAACGTAAACTTAGTCACTCATGAAAATGTTTAAATTTTGTATTAAAAGAAAACGAAACGAAGCTGCTGTGCTCGGGCGTAACGTTCTTAGACAATGAGATCTAATCAAATTATGTCTTAGAGGAGCGTATAACCCCTAGAGAGCGCGTCCCTGAGCGCTAATTGGGGAAAGCTCGTCAGTTTCCACGGATACTGAAGGGTAGGGAGGAAATAATATTCTGACCAAAGGCAAAGACCAAAGCAATGGAAAACACACCGAAAGAAAACATGACCCTAGGTGAAAACCAGGTTTCATTCTGGAAATTCCACCATTCTCAAAGAAGGACAGCTCCATGGATTATGAAGCGAGTAAACCGTTGTAAATAGAAGATAAAAAAAGATAAAAAACGGAGATCATTACATACGAAGAGGATGAACTGGGTATAGAAAAAGAATGCTTTCTGTAAACGACTGCGTCTGGAAAGAACGGAAAAAATTATTCTTATAGAAAGTGTCAAACAAGTAGAAGCAAGGATTCAAGAGATGGAGAACGATCAATGTTACTGAACCGGTAAACAGCTAAAACTAATACTCAACGGACTCAGATGAGTTGAATAGGTAAGTCGGCTGAATGTTGAATATCAATAAACGAGGAAAAGAGCGCAAAATCAACAAATCACAAATTGTGTCTTCTTCTGAACACAGCCAAAAAAAGAGTAATCTCAACAATCTGATAAAACTCACGAAAATATTAATTTTGAATAGTCTCGACCAATGAAAGTAATAGCCAAAAGACTGCATCCATCCTGCCAGCCAGAGGAAATAAAAAATCACTTACTTACAATTTGTGCATATAACAGATGAAATTTCTCTGCTCTTGTTTATGCTGACTTTCGATAAAGAAGAAGATATAAAAAATAAAATAGAGATTCAAGCCCTAGATATGGGCACACTCATAACTATTGCAATGGCGTCCCGGAGCAATGAGTGCGGAGCTTCACATTTTTATATAGGAATGTAAAAACCCACAAAAGGCCAGCAAAATGTGTGAACTGTGGCGATCCACATCCCACAAGCTACAGATGCTGTATAGTTGCGTAGAAATATAGAAGGTGCGGAATGGGAAGGAAATAGGAGAGGTTGAAATGGATAAACGTATAGATCCAAGAACCCAAAGTAAACGGAACTCAAACCTACATACCAAAGACGTCAGTACAGGTTTGCAATATTCCGAAGTTCTTAAAAGTAGAATATATATAAATCTGATCGTTGTATTCAAATATTGCAAACATTTTTAGACATAATGGGTGAACAACAGCAGAAACAAGACGAAGCTATTGGATCAATTATCCAAATACTCACAAAACTAGAAAACAGTCAAGATATATCCTGCAATAAAAACATAAAATCGAAAGACATTAGAATATTAACATGGACTCCTAATGGGCTATTGCAACATCAGCAGGAATTGCATAGCAATTACTCTAGGACATCCAAAAAATATTTGTCTCATATCTGATACACTTCACAAAACAATCACGTATAACATTACAGGATATCAAATACATCACACCCAGCAACACTGCAAGAGAAGGATGCTATAATAGTTAAAAACAATATTTACAATTGCGAATCGCAAAAATATGCAACAAAAGAAATACAATCAATCAGCGTCAAGACAAAAATCATTCACTAACCGTTTATGCAATTTACTGTGACACTAAATTTAGATGTTTTATAATATTCACAGCGACAAAATAATAGTCGAACCAAGCAATCCTACTAACAACTAAGTAATAAATAAAGATGAAAGTACTTGTTTAAAAGAAGGAACAATTGGACGACAAAGTTGAAACATTTATAATACACGTACAACAGCCAGCATCAAAAGCACATTAAAAGGTACAAATTACTCCAAAGAAACTAGATGTTGTAGAAAAATGAAAAATCAGGAAAAGGCTGCCATTTCACGGATGCCCACGGTTAAAAATGACTGAATAATACGACCCAGCGAATAAGGAGATTAATAATTGAGAGGAGAGTAATGCAGTTGTCCGATTTAACGGCTTTAGACTCCTTCCTCTGGGGCTATCTTAAATTGCAGTTCTATGCGTATACACCACAAATAATTGATGCCATCAAAGTCAACATAACGAACGCTATCCAGCGTTCCAGCGTTCCAATTTAGTCAGATTTATTCGACAAAGTCATCGAATATTGGACCTTCCGAATATGTGCTACCAAACAATGCCGCCACCACCATTTGAACGACGTTATATTCCATACTTAATGCCATAAAATATTCTTTCAAATAAAACAAATTTAATGGATATCTCGCACTAACTTGTTTTATTTACATTTAAAAAGCGAGCACCTTTATTGAAAGACCCTTTAATAATCTTCAAAGTGTGATAGATAGGATTAACGACCGAATTGAACGGCCGAAATTCGTATGTGTGACTATACCAACATAAAAGTAACCCAATTGCCTGTGTTACTAAATAATGTCCCATTACCACATGCTAAGTTATGCGCTTAAACGGATGATATATAAGCAGATAATAAAGCCCATACGGACGTATTATATTCTACTGTACGGTTGAACTAAACTTAGTAACGTGAACATCATTCAAAGATTCCAAACCATCCTTATTGGTATGAAAGTAATAGCGACCACTATAGGAACCTTATAGTGGAAACAGTCGCAAACGAGGTACGCACGGGAACATGAAGAGAGGTTCTTGAGGTTCTGAGAGGTTCACTTGACGAACGAGAAATAACAAAAAGGGTTAAACGGATAAAACCGGTATTGAGTTATCAGGTGCGCAACTAAATTTCCGGGTTTCACACATAGATGGTTCTAGCGACACATCTAGTTATCATTTATGTCAGAAGTTGTGTTTTGTTCATAGCGTGGACAGTTGTTAACGATAAGCAGTTGTAATACCAGCACATCGCAACGCAAACATATTTTTTCTAAGAACGAAAATGTGCAAATAGTATTTGTGGGAAGCTTTGCTTTTGGATGAGGGAAAATGGGCGCCGTCTGAGTTGACTGAGAGTCAGATGGAAAATCGAACGGCCAATTGCGAAATTTTGCTTCCACGGCATGAAAGAAAGAGCTTTCTGCATCGAATTGTTACGGGAGTTGAGAAGTGGATCTTTTTTAAGAATCCCAAATGCCAAGAGTCGCAATTTTCACCTGGCAAAGCATCAACATTGACGGTATGGCCAAATTGCTTCGGAAGGAAGATAATGCTCTGCATTTGGTGGGTCCAGAAAGGAATTGTGTACTATGAGCTGCTGAAACAGGGCGAAATTGTCAATGGGCAGCATTGTTCGAAAAACAGCCAGAATGGGACACGAGACACAACTGAGTGATATTGCAGAATGACAACGCTCCATGTCATCGCATTCCCATCCTCTAGGACACCGCACTCGCTTTATTCACCAGACCTGCTGATCAGACCCCTCTTATTATGACTTGTTCCGGTCAGTGGCGCATGGGTTGGCAGAGTTACACTTGGCCAGTTATAAGAAGTGCAAAATTGGTTGGATGAATGGTTTCGGTCCAAAGACGCGTCGTTTTATCGTCGTAGTATTCATGTATTGCCAGAGAGATGATAAAAATGTGTAGATAGCGAAGGACAATACTTTGAATGAACCATTTTTTATATTTCCATTGAAATTTTCCATTTTTCAGAAAAACCCGGATATTTAGTTGCGCACCTAGTAGCTTTATAGCCAGCGCAAAGCAGAACCAACACTAGATAAAATTTAGGAGGAATAATGGGGACATCTTAAACATATAACAAAGTACCAAATTAGGTTAGAAATGAAAAGTTGTTAGTCAATATTTATTGGCAAGATACATTTATAATAATTTTGTATGAATAAATAAAATTAACTAAAAACTAAAATTTAAGCTTTAAAAGCGTATTCAATCTATTGCTGGACAAATGTTTGTTATTATTGATTAATCGTAATATTAGCATGTGAAAATCTTTCCAAACTAAGTTTATGTTAATGTCTAAAATAGAGGATCTTGATGTATCGTTCTCCCCTACCTATACTTTACATTTTACTTTGTCGCTTAATATACCTCAGAAACTCAATAATAACATTGGCGTTAATCATTAAACTGTCATAATTATAGTTCTGTTAATTACTTGTATACTTATCTATTTGTTAATAGATACAATATAATTAAGTCAATGTCATTACTGGCTTGTTACAAGCTATTAACATAATAATATTTTATTCATACTAGAAAAAGCTAACGATAATTGCGTCTAATGTGAAGTAATTACGTGTACAAATAATAATAAAAAATTAACTTATCTCAAAAATACCCCTCACAAATCGTCGCACATTCCACCGAGATTTAAATTAAGTATTATATTGTTACATTTTTGGACTCCGGGCAACTATCTAGATAAAATATCAAACGGAAAAAAAATAAAAATACGATACATGATAACCGTACCAAAAAAACCAACAAAGATAAATGGTTCATTAATCACTGCGTGAATAATAATAATAATAATAAATATAAATAATGACCAAAAAAGCACAAATTGAATAATAATTTTTCAACATTCCATAGAACAATTTCATCATTACACATCACCGGCAGGATAATCATAATTATTATTGTTTGTTTTTTAATTAAACGTATGTCATTCAAATTCTCGTTTTTTTGGTGGTGGGGAGATGGTAGTTCCATTACACCGATAATTTATAAAAGAACCAGCTAAGCTCTGCACACACCTAAAATAAAATATTCCATTAATCCAATGTGCTTAAAAAATAATAAATTAATTTACACCTTTCTCGAACGGATTGAATAGCGAACAAAAAGTGAAAAAATTTTCGACTTTTAATACAAAACGCGAACCAACACATAAAAAGAAAATATCTTATATTTTATTGTTATATATAATTAGATTTGACCAATTTGCATGAATCGAAAAAAAATTTCTCACGATTATTACACACAATTAACTCAAGAATAATAAATTAATCTATAAATGTACACCTTTGAATCTAGGTATTTATAGTCAAACCTAAATAGATTTTTAATAAGTAATTTTTTTCTATTCAGTTTATTTAATGATTTTATAAATGCTGTGAATGATATGCTAATGGTATTGTTCAATATAGACATAGCCATAGCTGGATGAAAACTATACAAGGTGTATTTGACTGAATGAATGGCATACAATTTTGAATTTTGTATAAATAGATAATTTTTTTTTGTATTTGATTTGTTTGTTGTTATTGCATTTTATAGTGTTCGAAATTTCAATTGAATGTAGACAAAGAGTACCGAACTGGAAAATTTATGTTATTGTAAAATCTCTACATCTAGTACAGACGTATGTGTCACTTAATTATCAATTGATTAGCTCGAGTGTACGCTATAAAATAAATTTATATTGAATTGTGTTTTATTGCTTTGAAGTTGGGAAATATCTATTGTAATCTTTACGTAATTATTGTATTTTGATTATCAATGGACAGTACTTACCGCACTTAATAAACATTTTAATTTTTATATCGGGGACATTGTGTACAGATTTTAATCTATTCCGGTTTCGACAGTAGTTTATCACTCAAAATTTGTTTACAATTTATTGAATGTGAACAAATTTTAGGTTGATGAGCTAGTAAATTTATATATATATATATATATATATATATATATATATATATATATATATATATATATATATATATATATATATATATATATATATATATATTTATGTATATAGATGAAATAATGATATAATATCAGAAAGATCCTTGAATAAAAACCATAAAGCAAAATAATATCTCACTTTGTGTTAATTTTTTATATCTTTTTATCTCTAAGCTACACAATACTCAAATTTTTGGAAAATATTTATTTACTTATTCAAATTTGTTTAAGAAACTATAAAATGAAATTTAAAAATTCAATATTATCAAAATACACTACTTACTTATTTTACATGCAAGAGTGCTCTGATTATGTGTTGGTTCTATAAATAAAACTATTTGTGTATATTCAATTGTTTAAGGCCAGTTGCACAAACAGTTGAGTATCTGGTTAACTAATACACAACAGTAACATTTTTGTATGCATATGAAATTGCGTTAAAACCATGTTGTATTTCGTATCTGGACAAATGGCCGATACCTACCTTAAAAATGAAGGGGTGAATATGTTGGTGCCAACTTGCTTTTACGCCAAATGTGCATAAATCTCGAATACACCACACTTAATTTCCAAATCGGAAAATCGCAACGTACCGGATTTTTGATAAAAGCTGCCTTGTTTGTATAGTAAAAAATCTTTATTCCTGCTTAAATTACAAAAAACCAACATTGACCTTGTTGAAAATTTATTCTTCACTGCAAAAATTGAAAAGCTCTTACAGAAGCGTGTTATGTAGAAAATGTTTTGGAGTTTCACATTTTTAAACACAAGAATTTTAAGATTATATTTTTTATTTTATTGATTAATTTTTATGATTTTTATTTAATAAATATTTATGTATTATTCACTATATTTTTGGTACAACTTTTCTTCTCGACTAACCACTCTTCGCCCTTTTATACCTTCTTTTTGTATATAAGTATAAGTAACCTAAATACAATGAAATTATGAAAATTTAACACATACAAGTATTAGGTTGATTTATATTAAGAAGAATTAATATACATATACTGAAAATACATTATAACCTTAATAATTAATTAATTCACAACAGCGATACTTCCGGTACACAAATGTCCACCACATTTCACATGGATCTCCCAATTTAGGGGAAAAAGCTTTAGTATGAAGTTTGATTGCGAATAGTCAATCCGTCTGGACTGCAGAGAGCCGAATTTTGATAAAATGAAGGTTTTTTTTATTAAAACTCGTCATTTCCGGCAAATTTTAAAAAAGTTATCTGAACAAATTTTGTTTTTTCGTAAATGCTATACATAAACTTTTCAAAATATTTATGTGCCAAAGTCGAAAAGCTCCTATGGAAGCTGGCACTTCTTGTGGACCGGAAGTTCCCTGTAGGGAACTAATAACATTTAGTCTGCACGACACCACACACGCACGAGGTGATTATAAATTTCCGCTTAAAGGTTTTTAAAACGTGATTTGAACCGATATTGTTGAAACTTTAATTTAGAATCTTTTAGTTCATAGTCGTTTTTCTCGTATATTCTATACTTTTCAAAATATGTAATTGGAAAGTCGATAAAGCTCACTGGGATTTAACGATTTATGAAAAAAGCTTATGTATGAGGTTTAATCTCGATCAATCAATTCGCTTGGGCAGTGTAGGGCCAAATTTTTGTTTTTTTGTGTTTGTGTTTTTTGACAAAAAAAACGTAATTTCCGCTTAAATTTTGGAAAACTGATCTAGACAGGTCTTGTTTCAAATTTTCGTTTTCTCGGAAATGATGTAATATACACAATATTTGCAAAAAACGAAAAAGCTCTTATGGAGGCTGCCATTTCCGGTGGATCGATTTCAACCAAAAATCATTAAGATATCCCAATTTATGAGAAAAGCTTAAGTATGAAGTTTCATCCCGATCAGTAAATCAGTCTGGGGGCCTATTATGAAACAAATCCAAAATCGAATTTTTCGATCACAGCGGATTTTTTAATATTTATTTGTTTATTATTTTTCTATCTAATAGGCTGATTTTTTTGGTTATCGAAAAATCCGAAATCGAAAAAGTTTCATAATAGGCCCCCTGGGCTGTAGAGAACCAACAGACATTTAGTCTGCGCTAAACTACATATGCACGCACAGAGATTTTTTAGCAACCATTTTTTCCACTTCGGCGATATACCGAATGGTAAACCTGCAAAAATTTAAAATGTCAAAATTTTTCAAGATTACGATATTTTATTTTACTACGTAAAAGAAAGTAAAAATAAAGAACTAGCTGCATCATCCGGCATTGCCTCCCTTACGGGAGAAATTAGAATTATTTTGAAATTCGGATATTTTGCAGGAAATCTCTCGACGTCGCTGTAGTTGTAATCATACATGATAGGAAGTCATCAGCCGCTATAGTCAGTAATGGAAGCATTAGCATGCCAATAATGGGAGAGACAAGTGACCACATATTAAAAATTTTGTAAAGCCTCCTTGCAGGCGAGTACTGTAACATTATAGAACATTCTGTAATATTATTTCACATCCTGTAAATCACATCCTGCAAATTACGAAGAAGTATTATTGGTGAACCCTCTTCCAAAAATAGTATGGCAGGTGGAATTCCAGATGGCTCATCAATAACTATGTATTTGCTTTTGAATTTTCTTATTTATTTTATTGACACCGTCATTTTTGAGAGCTAAGACTCCACATTCGCAAAGCAAATCATGATTTTTGATATTGTTTGAAATGTTTGGAAAAACTTTCATTAAAATCAGGTGGGATCGATATTTCACAAGTTATGGGATCAATTGGTTTTTGCCGTAACCCATATCCAATTGCTGATTGGCAATTGTTTTGAAAGTAACATCGTGAAATAAATTCCCATGTATGCTTTTGGATAGTGTGATTTTCGTAACATGATTCCATAGACGAGACAGGCAATTTCAGGCAGGCATTGAGTTAATCAGCGAGTGCTGATCGTGAAATAACTGTACAGTTGGACTAAAATCATCTGATACCAGTATTAGAGCTCCTTAAAATTGTCGGTTATTTTTTCGCAAATCGCGCAGAGCACGATCAAGTGCTCCAAGTGATTTTTTAAGTGCCATGCAACATTCACCCCAAATAATAATATTGCAAATTTTTAATACTGTAGCAATTTTGGGTTAGGGAAGGAATAGTGAATTGGGAAAAATATGTTCATAGCATTTTGTCTAAATTATATTTTTCTGGCCTACTGTTGGAATAAGTTGGGTGTAAATAATTTTGAAACAAAGATATATTGGGAATTATTTGTCCCTGTAATAATTTTGCGGAATAAACATTTCCCAATCGAGTTTGTTTCGAAAATATTTACACCAAACTAATTCCAACAGTAGGTCAGAAATATATAATTTAGACAAAAATGCTATGAAAATATTTTTTCCGAAGGAAAGCCAGACTAGTGTCACATGTCGATGTTTTTTTAATAACTATTAAATTAAATACAATTTTATAATTTATTTTTTATTGATTGATTATATGGTCTTTAACATTATGTATGGAATATAATGCTGGTTAAGTGGCCGCTTCTTGCCGTGACGCAAAGACGAGTTCTTTTAAGCACATTTATCATAACATTGTCACAGACTTCTGGTGTAATTTCAGTAATTTCGTTTATAATATTTCCTTAAGCATCGATCTTGTTGTTAGTTTATTGGTGTACACTTTTCCCTTCAAGTTCCCCCAGAAGAAAAAATCGGGATGGGCCAAATCATTGGATCGTGCGGGTCAGTCGACATCATCACTTTTGTCATTGTTCGACCGTGAAAAATGTCTCACAAAATTTTCATTACAATCCTATAGGGCCAGCTGCGTGTGATGGGGCACCGTCTTGTTGGAAGCAACCTCAAAGAAATATGGCGAAAGGATACCTCCGGCCCAAATATTTTCAGTGTCCCAGTAGCGGCTATTCTGTTTATTAACAAAGCCGGCCAAATCGAAATGTGCTTGGTCTCTCAGTTTGCCATAAATGGTGATCGTCTATATACCGAGCTGTTAAACTGTCAAACACTCCAATCTCGAAACCGTTCATTGTCATGTTCCGCAAGCGCTTGTGTCAATTGAATTTATACGGGTAAAAATACAAATCTTTGAGAATCTTTAAGAAACATGATGAAGACATTCCCAATTCTTGTCACGGCGTCGATAAGAGGGTACCTGGGCATCTAGCAACACTCTGCCTCCCTACATCAATATTTTCTGGCGTAAGTTGGATTAGTTGTCTTGTCACCCAGACTTTATTTTACCTCCCAGTATATGCTAATTTTCAAAACTATTCATTACACGCTCAATGATTGACTTGTTCGGCACATGATTAACACCAAACAACTCAAGTAATTTTCTCCGCGTATTCTTAATTAAATTATTATTTAAATAAAATTTTAAAAATTTTAACACGTTGTTGCGGCGTATCTAACGCCATAATAAATTATTATTGACCACTCTCTACGACTGTTAAATGCAAACTGACAAATGTCATCCAAAATAAAATGGCAGTCAAACAAAATCGACTTGGAACATAAAAAGTACCCTGTATGTTGCAAGAAAAATTAGTTGCTTCATTCAGTGCAATTCCAGATGATGCAATAGCGAGTTCTGCTGTCTAATTTCGGTGAATATCAAATTAAGAAAAAATATTTTTCCAGAGACTTCGGGTAGATCAAGTGCACCACTTTATTTAGTGGTTATCACTTTAGCTTTATCACTTTAGTATATGCCATTCTTTGATCATCCACTAAGAAACTTTTAGAGTCTCAGCGAGAAGCGAGTTACGAAACTGATGTCGCAATGTTGTTCTCGTAGTAGATCTCTATCACAATCTTTCCATGGCGTACTTAGACAAGTAACACGAGTGCTGATAACTCCATATAATCTCCATATCAGGATTTGTTCTACATAATTGTCGAAGAGGATCTTTCCTAAGGCTTTCTTTGTACTTTCCCCGAAGAATTTTAGAATTGGAAGGTGTACAAGAATGTTGTGTTCGGCGGTTGCGCAATTCTCTTTACAAGATGTTATTCCGTAAAGTAGACTCTTTGCCCATGCGTCCATTAAGATGTACAACTGTAGAATAACGCTCGTGAATGTTAAAACTCAGAATTCGCCAGACAGTTTCATTTCTGCTAGTGTAACATATTTGAAATAGCGTGACTTCATCGAATGGTGAACTGTTATTTGAAAGTCCAAAAACTAACATATTACTGACTTTATTGACATATTTACATATGTATGTATGTAATTGACCTAACTGAGTTGCAGTACTCAACATTAATATGGGCCTTAAATGTTTTCGATGGTAACGGAGTGTAAGGAACAATCCCGGTATTATCGTGGTACGTACACAACGGTTCACATTGCTCACTTTGAGAGTGGCTGTGGGTCCTCCGTAATCGGGGTTTTCGTCGTCATAGTTTGTGTTTTCTGATCCATCTTTCGAAGGTATTTTGTTTAATATTTTCCATCTTTCATGGAAGGTGAATTGGGATTAAATGCCACATGCTCCGTGTACCATATTTTTACTAATAGTTTTAAAAAGTACTTGATCTTCTTGATGGGATTAACTCAGCTGATATAACACTATAAATTTGAGTTAAATTAATATGTGCTTTAATCAATGTGACCGTGTGACCGTGACCAAAATGTGACCGTATCGTAGACCTCTTATTTGTCATTTGAAAGCGTACATCAAGCAGCGATTTTCTCCTTTCTCCATTTTTAGTTATGCAATCGATGTTATAAAAAGATCTGGACGTCCAGATCGTTGTACATAATCGTGTACCATATGACCAATTTTCCAATGTCATCAACGTTTTTATCATTTGCAATTGCATCGCGTAAGTGAATATAGTCCTCGGAACGAAGCTTTTTTATTCAAACGAATGCAAAGAAGACGTTCACTTTCGATTTTATCGTACATATCAATAGGAAATACGTTTCGTCATCGCAGCATCTGTTGCTAGAATAGTTTGCGTCGCGTTAAAATGATATCCGTCTTCTCCTTGACAAAACATTCTCTAAGTGTTTCCGTAACGCATTGTACACTTTCATTCCTTCTATGGATAATAATATTACGGCAATCGAAATCCGTTCCGTTCATTACAATAGCAACTTCGTTGATCGTTGGGGTGTTAAAGCATCTTTCATGTTCACCAGACGATGTTTTGTCGCCTCAAATGACTACTTTGTGATCATCTGATAGCCTTTGCTCCAAAACCGTTTTGAATTTACCAGATAATTTCACGTTTTATTTAACTAATAGCACAACGTTAGTCTCGATCTCTTCGTTGCACTTGAAGTAAATTTGTAAAAACCTGGAGTCGTTGCCAGAGAGAGGAAAAATGATCCCACTTTATAGTAAATCTGACCTTGTACTTTAAACGTAGGCATAAAACCTCCATCGTTAACAATTTCTGTTACTCCAAAAGGTGTCATTTGAAAGTATGAATTGTACTTTCGACTGTTTTGTAGAAGTTGTCTCTAGAAGAGATTCAGATGGACCACCAGATGTGGCAAATTGTCTTTTCCATTCGAACAACACAAAACATGACAATGCAAACAAATGTTATCATTTGCCCAATTGAAATATGCTATAATCATAGTCTTTATAGTAATTGAATGCTGCTAACTTAAATTCAGCACAGAATTTTTCTATTAATCGACTATTTCGTAAGAGATTTTTTCCAGCTTGTTCACTTGTTTTAGCAGCTCTATAAGAAGACATCCTGCTACGATCGTTATCATGCTATGTCTCACGCGATTCACTTATTTTAGCAGAAGACGTTCTGCTTCGGATATTTTCAAACTGCGCCTCATGCTCTTCTCTTATCGTAGTTATTGTAGATTGGCACATTTAGAAAATGAATCCATAAATCTAATAAATTTCATTTATTGAGCGTCAATTTAATTTTAAATTCATAATAATTCGGTTTGAGTTAATCAGGATATTTCGAAGGACCGATTTAATTGATTGATAACGCAAAATGTAATGTAAATTGTAAAATATTTCAGATAAGTCCGCTTGCAGGTTAGCAAGCAACATTTTTCATTTGCCTCCTCTTTGTCTTTATTTTTTGTTCTACACGGGATAATATTTCGCAATCGGGTTTATAGTCCTCATATAAATGTACAACGGTTTTACCGCCGTCAATACATTCGCAGGTACTAGTAATGTTTTCTCTTATGCAATTTATTATTGACGAATCAATCTTTTCGTGGTCATTATTCTTTCCACTAAAGTTTCGTTTTTTGCGATTACGGTTCGAATTGGCCGGTCGTTTATAGCTAGAGTGATGCCTCGAAAAATTGTTAATTTTTTCACCGTCGAGCACAAAACTAAACGAGCTATTCAGTCATCTGTTACTAGTTTAATTTAAAAATACAATTGCGCTGGCTGGTTAAATTTTGCAAAGCCCAACAATTTTTAAATATTTCGCGCTTGTAATTTTCGTTTTTATCGTAATAACATTTTAAACGGCATTTTTGACCATAGGGTGACGCCATTCGTCTTTTTTGTATAGGTCGCTTTATAGCTGATGTCGAAATATTGGGTTTTTAATATTGATAATTTTGTTTTATTCCATTCATTGGGATTTGTTTTTCTAGGGTTGGTTGAGTTTTTTCGATTACTACACCTTCATCGTTAACTTCTCCAGACTGGTCGGCGGCATCGCCTTCTGATTGTGAGCGATTTTTTATAATTGTGTGAGGAGAGGATTAGCTTATTGAATCATCTGTGTCCTCGTCAAATGAACTGTCATCTGAGGATTGCTTAGTGTGACTACTATCGCTTCATCTGTTTTGGATACTTCACCGCAATCACTATGCATTATAATATTATCTTTCGACTGTCATTTTGAAACAAATAATTTTTTTCCTTAACGCGTCTGGTTTCTATTTATATTTCCCATTTTCCAATGTATGTTCTTCTAAAATAAATTTTTACAATTTTTCAATAATTTTAGTAAATCGGTTTCTTTGGTTATTAACCTTAACTAATTAATAAACTTCTCAAATAAATAAATAATAATACTAAAGTGTTCGAAAATCTGTCACAACTTAAACAAAATTTATTTCAACTAAAAATAAAAATACGAAGGAACTCAGAATTTCTTTCAAGTAGGGTTGGTAAACCAATATCATCCAGTAAGATGTTCTTAATAAACGCACATTTCAAAAGCTCCGGTCTGTTTTCCAGGGTTGTTAGGTGTGGTATGGCGGTAGTTGTTGCGACTCTTTGTACAGCGTGTTCGTTGACACTAGATATTAACAGCATTATATTAATAGCCAAAATGCAACATCTTTATTGTATCTATATGTCAACATCTTCGTCACCGTTTAATATAGCCAAACAAGGAGTTTGCTATGCACTGAATTTAAGTAACCCTAGTTCTTTAAATTCAAATACTTTTTTTAGAGTAGTAATATTTATAGATTAGTTTTCCAATGATCTATCTTACACTTATTGTTGTTGAGACTGAGCAGATTGGATTTGCAATAAGTCACTAGGTTGCCAATATCTTGTTTTAATTTGTAAGTGTCGTTAGTGTTCACCACGGTTTTAAAGATTTTAAGAGCAGATTAGGGCCTTTGAATAATGGGTTACTGCTGTGATTCCGTTCAGAGCTTTTGGCCCCCGATACTGTTGGTTTCCTACCTTTGGTGCGCAGTAAGTAAATTTACGGGTATGTCTCGTTACACCACTAAAGAATGAGGTATATTTCAAAATGTGCATGTTTAATCCAAAAACCGTACATAGATTCCATTAGCTGATATTAGATCTTGTGACTCATGTATAATTAATAATTTACTTGTGGAGGTATTGGGCGCTTTCAGGTCATCCAACGCAGTTGACAACATGTTAAGTAAAATTGTTATGCAAACGTTATGCATGAATGTTAACTTATCGAAATTAGATGATGGTAACAGTTGTTGTGTATTCTGACATCGCTCATTTGTTGTAAAGAACTCATCAGCAGGGTACCTCAAAGTTGTATTAAGATTTTTTTTAATTGGTTGTAAATTTATTGGCATCAAAATAACGCAGAAGTTGCCGAAATTTTGTCTATCGATAAAGTATTTGGTTCTGATCCCCCAGAATAGGCTCTCGTGAGCCATCATATCATAAAGATAAAGATTTTTTTACGCCGTTTAAAAGGTTTAAGGTAATCGTGCGATAATTGGTTATATATAGTTTATCACACTGTCCTTACATTGAAACACAACTTCGCATGTTACGTCACTGATGTTATGTTTCGTAGATCTGAGGACCTGATCCTTTCCAATCCGGTGTGAATTTAGAATTCATGTAGTTTTATCGCAATTCGGAATTCCGAATGTACTTTTTACGCCTGTTCCACATCCCTTGCGACGATAAGGCTCACTTATTTCTCAATAATTGATATTAGGTTTCTATCGAAGTTGATTTCGTTTTCCAGACGATTAACGTCCATATATACGATGAAGAAGTATAGAGGTGAATATTGGATTAAATGAATCACTGCAGTTTATCTTATTCTGATTATTGATTATCACAATGTGTTTTTTTGCAATACCGTATAGTTTCGATATAGAATTAATTATATTCATATATTATCTATGGTTGTGAATCTTGCTTTTCTGTAGAGACGTTTTCAGCATGCATTCATCTAATTTGTCATACATGGCTACAGGAAGTTAGTTCTCTAGAGCTTTGGCTTATTAGGGATTAAATGTCATCCCGAGAGAGAAAATAATAATTTGAAACAATCATAACAATTGTCTATCACAGAAGCGGCGGTTGATTTATATAGTTTGGTCGTAAGTCTTGTAACCAATGAAGAAAAATTCGGGGGAGATTGGCAAGTTAAACCTGGATGTCGATCTGATGAAATAATTAAACTTGTCCACGTTGTACGAAATATCTAATGATTGGTCCTCAGGTCAAATTTTTATTTTATTTCCATTTTTTATATTAACCACCAGACGGATAACGAAAATTTTACTTATGTGAAAATTGAAACAATTCGAATGTAAATGTAAGGAGCATTTTTTGATCACGGATGGGCACGAAATTTAAAATTTTATTCCTTGTTATTCAATTGTTAAACAGGTTTACGAGCTTCTAACGTAACTTTCGGATAATAAATTGTGGCCGCTGTTTATTATTTTTTATAAATTGTTCAATTATTTTAATGTCAATAAGTAAATGAAAAAAGTTGACTTTATTTCGTTTTATTTGGATCCGATTATTCTAATAAAACACATTATGGTTATAAGGCGGTTGCTGTAGCGATATTAGTTGCAATAAAAAAATATTTTTATAAAACTTTGATTTCGCCCTTTGACATTGCCCAATAAAATAATAAACACGCAAATTACATAAATCACTTCACAAAAGGATTTTTTTATAAAACAAAATCTATACAAAACTTAAGACCTCCATCAATGTGTAGTAGTAACACAAAAATTAAGGTTAGACGTATTTAAATTTATGTCTTTAACAATCGGATTTAAATTCAATAAATCATGACATGAAAAAGAAAAGAAACAAGAAAACGTACAATTTTTTTTTGTTTCTAAGAATCTACACGTACAATTTTGTTAGACAACGTTTTAAACAAATTAGAATTATTTCAAGAGGTGATTTATCATTCGTAAATTTTTTGCATATTTTTATTGCATTCCATTACGACGACGAAAGCCCAGCACAATTATACCATTGTCTTTAAAAATTTGTTCTTTATTGTTGTGTGTACTGTGCTGTCACAAGTTACACATAATCAATTTATGTCCTAAAAAATTATTTATTTTTAAATTCATTTCACGTAAAATTAATGTAATTACATAAATTTGTAATTGTTTGTGTTATTCATAATTTCAAATTATTAGAGGTCATTTTAAACATATCTTGAACTAAGGCGAGCAATATCGGACTAAATTTTAAATACCGGTATTTCGGTATTTTCACTCAGTAATACTCATATTCCGGTATTACACCAGTATTATACATTTTAAAACTAATTTTCCATATTGTAATCCTTTAACCACATCCAGCCCTTTCCAATAATAATACGAAATTGGAAAGCTGGAAGGTCAATTGTTAATGGATGAATATTTTCAAAGTGACAAGGGAGGTTAACAAATTAAAACAATTTGCCCTGTATACAGATGCATACTATAACGTGGGTAACTGCAGCAGGAAAACTTTCGAATTTCAAAATTAAACTTTGCATACCGATTAAGCCCAATTTGTGCTAATTAGTGCTCACGGGAAAAAATTAGTGCTAGTCTAGGAGCCGAAAAAACGGGAAAAGCAAATTTCAAATTTCGCCTAAAATACGGAATAAATAAAACCCGATTTCTACAAAAAACCAGAAATAATTTGAGCCTAATTTTAAAACTTTCTAAAGGCCGCTAAACTGATGAAATTTGTGCTTATCGTAGAAATATAATTTTCATAAATTTTCTTTCATAAATCGATGAAAACCAAACCAGCCCCTGAAAGATACTATATTTAAAAAAAACGGAGATATATCGTTCAATAATATTTGTGTTGAACAACAAATAACAATAGAAATAAAATGTTCTAAAATCCAAGGCATAAGCAATTCAGATAGTATATTCCTGTCAGGTATGTTAATTGCCATCCCAAAAATATAGTGGCTGCATTTGTGCTAATCCAGAATTGGCCCAATTCCATTGAACAACAACGACCGTTGAATGAACAATTTTCTGACAAAAAGTGCTCTAGAAACCAATAAAGTTGGCAATTCTGATTGCATATTCCTACCAGGTATGTTAATTGCCATCCGAAAAATATAGTGGTTGAATTTGTGCTAATCCAGAATTGGCCCAATTCTATTGAACAACAACGACCGTTGATTGAACAATTTTCTGACAAAAAGTGTTCTAGAAACGAATGAAGTTGGCACTTCTGATTGCATATTCCGTTCAGATATGTTCATTGCCATTCGAAAAATATAGTGGCTGAATTTGTGCTAATCCAGAATTGGCCCAATTCCATTGAACAACAACGACCGTTGAATGAACAATTTTCTGACAAAAAGTGCTCTAGAAACCAATGAAGTTGGCAATTCTGATTGCATATTCCTACCAGGTATGTTAATTGCCATCCGAAAAATATAGTGGTTGAATTTCTGCTAATCCAGAATTGGCCCAATTCCATTGGACAACAACGACCGTTGAATGAAAAATTTTCTGATAAAAAGTGTTCTAGAAACCAATGAAGTTGGCACTTCTGATTGCATACTCCTTCCAAATACGTTAATTGCCATCCGAAAAATTTTGTGGCTGAATTTGTGCTAATCGAGAATTGGCCCAATTCCATTGAACAACATCAACCGTTGAATGAACAATTTTCTGACAAAAAGTGTTCTAGAAACGAATGAAGTTGGCACTTCTGATTGCATATTCCTATCAGATATGGATGGCAATTGGGAAAATTCTGGATTAGCACAAATTCAGAGACTATATTTTTCGGATGGCAATGAACTTATCTGAAAGGAATATGCAATCAGAAGTGCCAACTTCTTTGGTTTCTAGAACACTATTTATTAGAAAATTGTTCATTCAACGGTCGTTGTTGTCCAATGGAATTGGGCCAATTCTGGATTAGCACAAATTCAACCACTATATTTTTCGGATGGCAATTAACATACCTGGTAGGAATATGCAATCAGAATTGCCAACTTCATTGGTTTCTAGAGCACTTTTTGTCAGAAAATTGTTCATTCAACGGTCGTTGTTGTTCAATGGAATTGGGCCAATTCTGGATTAGCACAAATTCAGCCACTATATTTTTGGGATGGCAATTAACATACCTGACAGGAATATACTATCTGAATTGCTTATACCTTGGATTTTAGAAGATTTTATTTCTATTGTTTTATTTGTTGTTCAACACAAATATTATTGAACGATATATCTCCGTTTTTTAAAAATATAGTATCTTTCAGGGGCTGGTTTGGTTTTCCTCGATTTATGAATGAAAATTTATGAAAATTTTGTTTCTATGATAAGCACAAATTTCATCAGTTTAGCGGCCTTTAGAAAGTTTTAAAATTAGGCTCAAATTATTTCTGTTTTTCTTAGAAATCGGGTTTTATTTATTCCGTCTTTTAGGCGAAATTTGAAATTTTCTTTTGACGTTTTTCGGCTCCTGGACTAGCACTAATTTTTTCCCGTGAGTACTAATTAGCACAAATTGGGCTTAATCGGTATGCAAAGTTTCATTTTGAAATTCGAAAGTTTCCCTGCTGCAGTTACCCACGTCAAACTATAGCTGATGAAAATTTTGAAATCTCAATAAAGCGGACAGGAATATAGATATTTTTAATTTTTTTTACTTTTTGGTTTTAACTAGCCATGATATTGCAAGGGAAAATCGCAACTCCTTCAGCCGCTTTAGGTAAACTAGGTTTGATCAAGTTTTCAACCACTCATATTCTATATTTCGTGTTGGTGGTAGTGAGTGCTCCACATAAATGCTCAATATGTAAATTGCGTATTGCGTTTACATACTAAGACGCCTAATTAGAATGATCCGATCGATGCGAGATATGTTGGATATGGACACTGTTCCTTTTTTATTATTACGAGTTCTGCCAATTTTGAATTCATTCACTCTTAAACTGGTCAAGCAAACAAGGAATAAATACAAAACTATTAAATACCATATATGTTTTTACTTTTTACTATTGAAATGGCTTTTGATTGATGCATTGAACTTCTTCAAAACTGAGCTTTAAAATTTGGTTCTAATAATTGCAAATGGTAGTTGCTTTAAAATCAGTTAAATTTGCTGCGCCACTCCTTCCGATGTACAATCAGCTGACGTCATATGTATCCACTTTAAGATTCATTAATTTCATCACCAGCATAGCATGTGCAGGTGCTAATCGCGGAGTGCTGTTTACTCCGAGTGCGGCCACATTCGTTTTTTTACAATAATAGAAGAACTTTGTATTCCCATTTCTGTCTTAGCTGTGTCGAAAATCGTTACTACATATAGTCATTGTAATGGCTTCACAAAATCCATCATAACTTCTCTATGCACCCAACAATTATAGCAGTTAGATCCTATTTACCTCTGCTAGATACATTTCACCTTAATTAGTTGCTCACTTGAAGAGTATTTTAAATGGTAACGGCTCGTGTTATTTTAGTTTTTTGTAAGGATGGTGTGGCGTAATACTGACGTTCTTATTTTATTGTCGCTCATCAAGTTTTAACTGACGAGCTTCTTGATTATTGGATTCCAATTTCCTTGAAGCCCTTTACTATTTGTAGGTAAAAGTTCGGTAATACATCAAGTTGAAAGAAATGATGCTCGTATTTTTCTGTAAGCGTTTTTAGACGGAATGTTTATAGTGGATGACTAGGGTGTTGTCTCCATAATATTTTGATGTATCGTATCAAGTTCTACGGTATAATTTTGAAAGTTTTTCGCCAGTATATAACTACGGATCAATATTATGAAATCTTAAAGTTATAGTTATACAATTGGCGCTATACAATGTTGAAGATTTAATGATAATCTTTTCGATGACATGTCCATGAATGAAAAATAATGTATTTAATGTCTACGATTATATGTGTTTTGTCCAATTCTGTATTATCATTTAGACACAATGACATATTTTTTATTTTGTCTACTTATAGTGATTTATTTTTCCGTGGGTTGAATTCCATATGAAAACACTTGAAAAATAAATATCATCAAGTAAGATTGGTAAGACCAAGTACAAGGCGAGATTCCCGGATAACGCCGGCTCTATCTTTGTAACCCGTTTACATATAACAAGGGACTCGGTTACACACAACTAGCAATCGTACGGCACAAGACAATACACTACTAACTTCCTAAGAGAAAGGATAAGGTTAATAGCCCATTGTTTGGAATATTACTTTTCATCCACCACTTCTTAAAATCAGCAACCTAAACAGTGAATACTCTTCGGCTTCCTAAACCTTAATATTTATTAATTTAATTAATGTTTCCCCAACGACTGAAATTTACATTCAGCTATAGAAGGGCTTATTATACGGTAAAGATTAAGCGAGAGTGAAAAATTGTTGAAGCCTGGAATTGAAATAACTCGACCCGAAGACCCAAAGCCCCTAACAAAAGTATTAATTAAATTTATAAATCAATCAAATCCAACACCGCTGTCCTCAATGATTATGTTACTAAAAAAGTCCACATAAATTCACACTGTGTAGAAGCAGTTCCGATTGAAATCAGTTTTAATTGATTTCTGTAATTGAATTAAATACTGTACACGTAATTTAATTGTAGAATTGCTGAATTGATACGTATGCGCGATTGGATTTCTATTACTTTTATGACATGGGAAATTCAAAATAAAAATTACGACGATAAAATGAATATGATACAAAGCCATCGTATGTTGTTAAACTGAACATAACTTGTGTTAATCAACGTTTAATATTTGCGTATTGGAAATGCTGTACAGTTGTGAAGCGGGTGAACATGGTTTTTGCATCAATAATAGTTCGCAAGTGAATAAAAGTTTTATGGCTCCAATGGATCCTTCAAGTGTCTCACTGGAATCCGACTCTATTTTTAAATAGATTTTATTGGCTACTGTTCGAGGCTCAGTTCGAAACGGTTAAAGTGAAACCCATTATGGCAATGTCGAAGTACCTTAAATTTTATATTAACGAGAGATTTCAGGTGTAGCAGTGGCGTTCCGAATTTTCAGGTCCAGCAGTAAAGGTGGTATTATAGGTGCGTTGATAACAAGTTTGAACTCTCTACGTCGTGGCCCGTGGGTGCTTCAATGGTTGCTTCTGTTAACCATGATTCTTGTAGTTATTGTTTTGCCTTCTGGCTCCTCTTTAATTTTCCGAATAGTGTTTCTGTGTGGATTGGATTCAAGGTTTTATATTTTCCCAACCGTCGTCGGTTTACCAGTGTAAGTACGGCAGTTAGTATTCCATAAATTTTAATACAGATATTCACGGATTTGAATATATTTCGTCGGCTACTTTTGTAGTTCAGTTCGCAACGGTGTAGTATTTCCCATTCATCAAAGATTTTATTTTAATATCTTAATACAGGTAAAATTGGTTTCAAAAATTCCCCTCCATCCAACCCATTCCATGTTGAGCAAGATTTGCTTATTCACAACAGAGTAAGTGGTTTGTAATTGACCGTATAATTTACATAGTTTGAAAAAAAATGTATATTGTGAATGTCTCAAATATGTGAACGAATGAAATGCTTTAATTTTAGAAGTATAGCCAAATAGATTATTCATTAATATAGCTATGGCTCACAGCGGTTCCCTTGTTCGATGAGTTCGTTGTCTTCTTCGGTTTTCTAATCCATCTTAACTCAAAACAAATCTGATCCATCACGTTATTTGTCTTCCTAAAATGTGTTAATGTCATTATGAACAATATGTACAATAATTTAAAATTTTCTAAACGAAAAATTAGAAGGGCGAAATGCGACCGTCTGACTCAAAAGTCAAGTCCAACCAATCAGGCTTACATCTTGTCTAAGTGGTTCATTCGCCTGCAATGAAGTTGAAGAAACTTTAAGTGTGTGGCTTGTACCCTGATGTTGTAAAATAATTAGGAAATGCAAACATTTTGTACGACACTAACAAATGCTCAGAGGGCTGTAGTAAATTTGGCAATGGTATATGCATGTAGTAGACGACATACAGAAGAAAAAAATGAAAAAATTACACTTCATACAAGGGTTGATCAATAAGTACTCGTGTTTGAAGACAAGGTGGTGTTGCTGAAAGAAGTTGCCATTACCATTGTGTACTGTCATCTGTCAAACGTCGCCATACAAAATTTCAGTCAAGTTCACAGGTTAATTTTTATTTGACAGTCAGTGCCAAGTGATAATACATCACTTGTGTTTCGTGTTTCTCAATAAAATGGAAAAATTACAATATCAATCTGTAATTCGCTTTTTATTTTTGGATTGAAAAACATGCGAAGGAACAAAAGCGAAGATGGATGCTGTGTATCCCCTCCACCATCTATGACAACCGTGAGGTATTAGTTCAACGAATTTAGACGTGAACATTCATCTGCTTTTGATGATGAGTGGCCAGACCGCCCGCCAGACGTTTTACCGAGGAAATCGTTCGCCTACGACATGATTCTCGCTGGAGAGGAATTGTCGCGGCTAAATTGCATGAACTGTGCTACGAATTCCTGCCGCATCCACCGTACTCGCCCGACCCGGCTCCCTGCAATTTTTTTCTGTTCCCCAATATGTGAACATGGCTTGGAGGAAAAAAATCCAGCTCAAACAAAGAGGTTATCGCCGAGACAGAAGCGTATTTTAAGTCGTTGAAGTTGACCCAAAAAATCATCCCGATTTTTTTTTTGTAAGTTTCCTCGCTAAAGTGTAGTCATCTCGAAAAATATGTAAATATTGAAAATGTGATGTCTCATCCCGAAAACATACATATGCAAAATGTAGACACATTTTTCACGAAAAAATTGGTATTATACTATTACCATATTAGTTTAAATTTGACTAATATCAAACCAAATATGATAATATAAATGGGAGATCCATTGGGACATTGGTCATGGTCTTAATATTGAAAAAACAGAAGATCTGTCAAAGTTGTGGTTTCGCGAGCAACAACGAAATATTAATGCTTTTAACATTCGTTCATTACGATCAATGCATGAGACCAATTTCATTCCTCAAAAAACAGATATAAACTTAATTATTTCGGACAGCAGCTCACTTACATTGTCTTCTAACGGCAGTGAATATCAAGCACCAGTAGAAAAGAAACTAAGGCAAACAAAAATTCCGCCTTATCTCACTCATCGCTACATATGAAGAACGTGATTGATAAAAATATAGTTGGATCGATCGAAAATAATCAATTCAGGAGCTGCTCTTCTAATCGCCACCACTGCAAATGCATTAAGGGCATGATTTATACTGTGTGCTTCAGGTCGATTTTTTCGACTAAATTATGAACTAAACTAAATTGCTCAGTAATTCACAATAAACATGCATAGGTGGCAGTTACATCAACAAAACATGTTGTGCCTGACTATTAGAAATACTAAATTGTCGACTTTTCGTGGTTAAAGGAAATGTTATATTAAATTAAATTAAAATACTGGAAGATGATATGGAAGTTGCATTATTTATTATAAACTACGAAATGTTTAAATATAAAAATAAAGTGTCACGTAAAAATTGTTGCCGGGTAAATGTAAATAAATATCCTAACCTGAAATGTAAAAGAAATTGATATTTCTGTATATACATATTCTCAAATTTTAGGTAGAACGAATCTTTATCAAATATTATAATTCCGATATATATCGTGGATATGATAATTCGTTCATTTTTTTTATCTCTGCTATCTGTTCTGGGGCCAAGGCTCTCCCAACTCTTTCGCGGTTTGCTTATTTACGTCCTTACTTTTAGGCCTGTATCGGCCAATTCGAGGACGTACGGATATAGGTCCGACTTTTATTACCATCTGCACATTGCATAGCTCCATGCCAGCCTATACTGGAGGATCAAGGATCCTGCCTAAAATTTAAATTGTGCGTTTTTTTGTAATGGCTTGGTTGCGGGGCGAATTACAGAGTCACAGGAATGTCGTTTGGAATTTTTTGGTATTCCGTTCGAACTATAATTCATCAAATGCTTAATTTATTCGTCGGTATTTCGAAAAAGGTAATCAAACTTCCTTCATGTACGGAATATGAGGAAATTGAAAACCATTTTAACATGAGGGCAAATGATCAAGGATCCTGCCTAAAATTTAAATTGTGCGTTTTTTTATAATGGCTTGGTTGCGGGGCGAATTACAGAGTCACAGGAATGTCGTTTGGAATTTTTTGGTATTCCGTTCGAACTATAATTCATCAAATGCTTAATTTATTCGTCGGTATTTCGAAAAAGGTAATCAAACTTCCTTCATGTACGGAATATGAGGAAATTGAAAACCATTTTAACATGAGGGCAAACGCCTCTATATTTCATAAAGCTATCGATGCTATAGATGGTTGCCACATTAATATTATAGTGCCTACATACCTTCACGGTCAATACATCAACCGATAACTGGATTACAGTTTGAATTTAATGGCAGTGTGTGATAATTATGGCAAATGTATAAATATTGTTGCTGGATTGCCAGGTTCTGTTCACGACCAGAGAGTGCCACGAAATAGTGCGCTGTATAAATTTGGAAGATATCCTCCTCATAGCTACTATTTGCTAGGTGATAGTGGCTATAAATGCGCTTTAACATCAGTTCGTATCATAACTCGAATCCGCCACGATCACGTACTCAACCACAAAGAGAAACATTTTAACTTGCTACGCAGTACAGCAAGAAGCATAATTGAGAATACATTTGAACGTATGAAAACAAGGTGGAGGAAGGTCCATCTTTCTTAAAAATTTGGAATTAAAAATCGAGAATTCCATAAAAACTGTAGTAGCATGTTATGTTATGCACAAACAAATACTCGTAAAGTGGCAAACAATTATTTGAAATTTACCCCTTTTTGTCATTTAAGGGCTATAAAATTGTTAATTTTTTAGTTATGATGACGTGCAATACCTCATATTGTTCCTGTTTCATTGCACTATAATTACAAATGTACAATAAAACAACAGGTACTGTTTTAAAAATTCGAAAGTATGAGCTACAATTTTTTTGTGTAAAACAACCCGAAAATTCATGTTCTACTAGACCAACCCAACCACCTCTTTTATTATTTCATTGAATTCGGCATACTCAAAAAACCTTAGAAAATACTAAACCGGCATTACTTGGCCGAGATGAAGTGAAAGGGAGGAAAAAACGTCACTAAAGGTCGTTTTAGTGTTTTTTCGCAAAAAAACAATTTGAGCGACCCCTAAACGTGGTCTGATAGATCTAAAAATTTGCATGAGGTCGCTTCTAACAAAAACGAATATTTTTAGCTCTGAGCTCGGTAGAAAATCAGACATGAGGAAAAATGGGTCGCCCTAATATACATATTTAGATTTGAATAGCTTTAAACGACGAGTTAATTTCATAAAGCAAAGTTCAAATCTATCTAAAATAATTATATCACATTCTTTCTGAAGTATGTGATAAGCTGTTAGAGCTATGGGGTTTCGATCCCTATAGGCCCGGGATGCAAAAAGAATTTTTCATCTGATTTAAATAGCAGTTTTTGAGAATTTGACCTTCTTTGCCTCTAGTTTTGAAATGTTCCGCCAAAAGTTAGACCCTTCACGTTAAAAAGGTGAATAGGTAATTTAGCCAGATTTTAAAACTGCTATATAAAGTTTCTCTGTGCGTACATTCTTTATACATTCGATCATATATTGTCAAATCGATAGTAAGTATTAAATGTACTGACTTATAAAACTACCTATAATATAAAGTGTGACTAATAGGTGTGACCCAAATATAACAAAAAATAATAAAAGATACTAAATTGAATTATGTAAAATTGTCCCGATGGGTATCACCCTATATCATTGTTATTCATAAAAAATTGTTAAGTCGAAATAAAAATTTTAATTGAAAAATAAATTGTTGAAAAGATAAATGTCAAATAATAATAATTGATTAAAAACACTTAAAAAAAATATAAAAATTTGTACTTATATATGTAATTATTTTCATGTTATATTTCTAAAATGTACATGAATGATTGATTGAGTTGAAGTAAAATAAATAGAAAATATAAATAAATAAACACAGTAAACAAAATTCTATAAATATTTAATGCCATCATGTCTTTCTATAAATACGAGTACATAAACGACAAGTAGAAAAATACGTTGTGTGTGTATAAGACACAAAGTCTATATTAGAAATTTATCTAATGTCTAACTTGTTAGTACAATAAAATAATTTTTGTTTGTACTTCTGATAATTTCTGAAATGGTATTTAGTAATTTCAATTAATTTGTGTGTTATACCGATTATAATCAAAATTAAAGTGGCATAGATTTTTTTCTGTTCAAGCTCCTTTGTTGTTGTACTTTTCTATTCGATATGAAAGAAAATCTAGTAAATTGATTAATCGATGTAATAAATTATGTATGCCTTTTTTGTTGGTGCTTTTGTTATAATAATATATGGTAATATCGTTAGAATGCTGTTATTTTTAGTTTAGTTTGGTATTGTAAATGGGATTTTAGATTATTGCTGTGTTTTTGGTAATTATATTAGAGCTTAACATTGATTTTTTGTGTTGACTTGGCAGACATTCGGATTAGGCTGAACAACATTTTGTTGTACTCGGAGTTTGCTTATAGTTGGATTAAGATTATTTAAGTAAAGACACGTCGCTGAAATAGAAGGTATAATTTATTTCAGAATTCATAAATATATTTTTTATACCATTTATTATGTAACACACATTATTTATATTTTTTGCCACTACATATTTTGTTCAGTTGATGCTTCGACTTTACCAACCTGTTTCTCCAGTAAGATTCAGTTGGATTAACAGAAATAAAATTCACTGCCTAGTCTGGTCCAACAGATCTGGACACTGATCCAACATTATCTAGAATGCAATTAAATTAAAAATTTAATGTGTAAATGGGTCATATAAAATTAAATGCTTCTGTTGCCTGTTAATTTAATACACCGCGTATTCATATTGTATCAACCGAATTACTATTAAGAAATTTATTTGATTACTTTTGATATGTCAAAAATCACTTTTGTCATCTAATGTAGATTATCGTGTATGTTTAATACAGTTTCCTAATTAGTAATTAGTATACAATGATTTAATTTCGAAATGAATTAGTATACATGAAATGACAAAATTGACAAATGCCTTACTAAAATTGGTAAACACTAATTCAACATTACCCCCCTCCCCTTCCCTCAAAGGCGGATTTCCAAATGTATAGAAATGGCTAAAAGACAAACACACTTTTGATAAAATTGTGGAAGCTCAGTATTTGTGAAAGGAGCGACACATATTTTCAAAATATGATGCGAAATATTAGTAGTTCCTTGCAAAACAGTAATGTACATAAAAATCATTTTATGTACCATAATATAGTTATGGCTTCTGGCATTTTCATTGCGAATTAATAAAGCTTCAAAAAATTTTAAGGTTGCCCTAATTCTGATTGATACAAAAACAACCACTAGTTTTCAAAAATTAATTGATTATGCCGCGCTATATGAAAAATACTGAGTTAGCTGCCAAATCGAGGATATTGTTGCTCTGGTCCAAGACGCTGTTAATTTGCCGTAACTCTAGTGTAATTTATTCATTAAAGTCCGAAATTTAATCATCATTAAATAACAAAAAAACATCGTCAACGACCTGTCATCTTAGTTTCAAGAGTTTAGAATATTCCTGAATCATCAATGTATCAAAGTAAGCAGCAGCGTAACTGAAGATCCATAAGGAATGTAGGTAGCACAACTACCTAAACCGGCTTGGCATTGAAAACAGCCAGACTCTTTTAGTCATCATTTCCGAAGTCGTTCACATCTAAATCGTAATAAACGCAAATCGTTTGGCCAGCCCCTCTAGATTCTGCGCTCTACGAACAATCGCGCCTAAAGATAATGTAGTTCAATGAAGAAAAAGCCAGCAGTATTGTGCGAACGATGTTTGTGTCCATGTCCACATTTCTTGCGATTTGGTTGGAATTCCACCACAATTGTGGTAATAAATAGAAAGTGTGGCAATTGATGTTATAATTTCGAAAAGTTGGTTGAAGGGGCTCGATCTTTTTTTCGCACAAATTCACGAACTAGATTTGTTTACACCCAAATTGCTAAATATGATGTTTTATTGAAGGAGTGAACTGGAATTACGATTTTAAAGCTAATAAAAGAGAAAATTTCGTTTACTTCTACGATGAACAAACTGCGGTCAAGAAGATCATCTGGCACACAATGATATATATCGACAGTGACAACATCACAACAAAATTGGCGTTGAAAGCGACAACTGACTAAGTTAGTAGTTGACAGGCATAATTGTGTTCATTTACATTTGCAAAAATCTCTTTCGTATCCGGTTTTGACTCCGGAACCTATCAAACGCCAAAGCATAAGCCACAGTACCATTTGGTTGGAAACAAAGCAATTACTAAATACATCAATTTACCAACGAAAAGAGAAACATGCACACAGCGATAAATAGTTCAAAGTTGTTGGTATTATTGAGACTAAAACCATAACTAGTGTTACAAATTTGTGGTGTAAATCGAGCTCAGCTCGCATTGTGCAAATTAAAATTTCAACCAATATTTTGATATGTCGAACATAGCATTAGCAGCGTAGACCAAGAAAACTTTATATTGAGTACTACAAAATCAAGGGTTTTTCAATTGTCTTAGAACCAGGGTTCCTCATTTTATCCAATATTGAGAGTTTTCTATAAATGTTTTGTAGATCGATATTAACAAAAAAAAAAATTAAAAAATATTTTACCAAAACTAAAACTTTGTAGGTAGGAAGTGAACTAAAAGAAATATCACTTAAGAATCAGTCATAATCATTTTATAGAAGATTGGAGGGTTGGAGTACAAATTGTGACCTAGATTACCGCACGTTTGAAAATGGAATGGAATTAGGCAATTCGGATTAACCGTATTTTAAATGGGTATTTAGGGTAACATAATTACCTTAATCTTAAAAAAGAAATAGATAAACTGATGCTTATTTTGGTCTGGGCCCAATTGTAGTGTTAGTAAGTTGTTTTTGGACAGTAAAACGTTGCCAACAGAAAGAAAGATAGTTCTGAAACCCTTATTTACTCGTTTCAGGACAGCTGGCAAACCCTTTACCGTTTGTGCCCGAGTTGTTAGTAGCCTGATGATTATTGTTTATTATTATCTCTTAAACAACCATGATGAAGGACTTTATATGAAGTTCTCTAATCTATCCTTGCTGGACCCCTCTGAGTTCGTAACCATTGATAATAAAATTAAAACTTTCTTTTAAATTCAAACATAAATTTTAGGGGTAGTTCGTCCATGCTGCCAGAATTAAAGTAGTTTCTACGGTTGCCATTTGAAGGAAATTCTGAAATTTGGCCTGCTTGATGGACATCGATAAACTTGAAATTTGGTTGGTAGGTTTATATTGTAATTGTGTCGACTAAAAGCAAAAGGAACGTTTCCCATTTTGGAAATTTCTAGATATGTTTACCTAGAAAAAAAATGTTTATTCTCCCAATTTACATAATTTAACCTATTGTATGGTATATAGTGAATTTATTTACATTCTCTTTCAGATAATGTTAGGATCCTTTAAATTTTCAATAAGAGATTCATAAAACATTGAAATCCATTTTGAAAATGGGACCTTTTGAAAATCGCTTTCGGAAAAGATAGTTTCTGAAACCAAGAAACTGGAAGTAATCCCTTTTGCTTCCAATTTTCATGGGATTTAAGACAAACAAAACCACTATTAATTAAAACTAAATTTTCTCGCCAAGATAAAAAAAAATAAAAATTTTCCGTTAGTTTTCTCCACAATGTATTTTTAACAACCTTTCCACATCCGAAACCTTCTTTTAATAATAATCCGCTTGGCGAAACTAAATTTAAAATACCACTGTGCAGGCGGTTTAAAATTTGTTGTACTGGCTTCAATCCAGTTTCTAACGGGGCACTGATCAGAAGCTAGCTTAATTAGTGTACCGTATACTCTTTGTACATCTCATAGTATTCGCCAACATTCAACAAGGTTTCCTTCACTTTTACTAGTTTCTCGAGCTGTGCGAAAACACGATCTGGAGGAATATTGGAATGACCTGGTATCAGATAAATTAGCTGCAGTTCGTTTAATTGTGCTAGAGCCTGATTATACAGCCAATAAGATATCATAGCCACCATAGCTTAATTTTTATTTTGGGATCAACATCTATCACAAATTAAGCGAATTTTGTCGAGGATGACGTCTCAAAATGCGGCTGATGCAATCTCGTTACATCAATTCGGTCTAATATTTTCCGTCCAGAGATACAAAAATTACTAATAATACATTGTCATTATTAATAATACATTGTCTAGTTTTAAATGAGATTGGGATGATCCTTTAACAATGGCGAAATTGAATAAATAAAGTTGTCGGCTGTAATATGCCGCTGGGCCTAGCACTTTAGGTAGCAACATATTTTTTAACAATCGAATGAAAATGTCGTCAGGCCAGGTAATTCTTCTCGGGAAAATTTATTAAATGTTTTAGCGTGCACCTTGTATACTCTTGATTGAATCCGTTTTGATCTGATCCTTTAACATTATGCAGGTTGAACACTTGTCACTTGATGGCATTTTAAACCCAATATTAAAATGTGTGTTAAATACATGTCTAAAATAGCTCAGTTTGACTTGTAACTCCGGCGATGAAGTTAGATTATAATGTCGAAACATTCGGCTTATCAATAAATTGCCAGGTAAATACTGCCTTAACGAGGATTTCGATCGACAATAATGCTTCTCTATGACTATATTTAGTTATGTACATAATCACGACTTGCTTTTTAGCATAAAATTTGGCGGATACTCAACCTCCTTCCCGATTTTCTTTAGAAGCAATTCCGGTACGGAAATGCCGCTGACACACTCCTTTCACTTTTTTTCCTGTTATTCATAGGATATTACAAAATGTTGTCTTGCAAACTCTAAGCAGCTTACCATTATTCCTCCGTATATAATGTTGAACTCGGAAAGCTTTCGTAGGCCCATTATTTCGTCGATCCATTCGTTTTGGAGTATGTATTATTGTATTAGCAAGAATAAAGGCGAGTTCGGCTTTGCACGATGATTCATAAAAGTTTTTATGAAATTTTTACAAATCACTGCCCCGCAGATCTCGGCAACGGAACGTTGCACCTTTATGCCGGCATACTGGTACCTTCGGAAGTCCTTTGGGTTTTAGACTAAAGTTAATAAAAGTGTAAGTATCGGAATTTGAAATTAAAATAAAGATTATGACATTCTTATCTCATTTCTTTTTGCTTTTGTCGTTTCCAATTTTCTTTATTTATTTATTTACACCACGTTTTCTTTACGTTCACGTCTTCTCACCTGTTTGCACTATATGAGGAATATCATTTTCCATTTTTCGTGTATCGACGATTAATTCTATCTATTTGAAAAACCACATTTATCACTACATGACATGAACGTGTTACGAATTACTAGTGGTACATATACAAGTATAACAGTAATAACGATTTTCCAGTTTTGGAAAAGGGACAGTTTGCATATGACTATTATAATTAACAAAGGAAAATAATAATTTTTGCAAGATTTTCGTTTAATGGAAAAGGGACTGTTTGTTTTTTACTCATTACGGAAAAAGGCCGTTTTTGCTACTAACATTAGATTTAAAATGCGTATTAATCAAGGAAAAATTCCATTTTGTTACTTAGTTGAGCATAAAAACCATAAAGAACACAACAAGGAATGAAATGGCATAGTTGTTTCAATATTTTAAAAAAATGACAAACATGTCCTTTTGCTTCTGAACGACATAATTCTAGTTTGTATTTCATTAAGATTTGGAAAGTACCATGTAGCATTTGGAATTAGGATTTGCTCTAAAATTCCGATAGGTAATAAATAAATAAGTAAGGTTGTTCTTCCGATAGCTGAGTTTAAACGGACTCTGCACGAGTAATTGAAGATTTATTGTTTAGAATTCGCTCTTTAATTTTTTGAGTTTTTAGAAGTTCATCTATAATACATGTTAGAGTCCCAATAAATCCTTACAAATAAAATGTCTTTAGTATTGTTTAAGAAAAGGCAAAGTCCAAGCATGGACCGGTTTCTTTATGGTGTCAAAACTGACTTTAGAATCCCTATCCAACACTACAGATGAAATTTCATCATATTTCGTCATGAATTTGCAAAGTTTCGTCTAACATTTTAAAATTTCATAATCCCTATAACGAGTTCTTCTGCTTTGGAGAACAATCAACTTGATAATTTAAGAGACATTTATAAGGTTTTATAATGCTGGAATGTCTTTTGATTTATTTATTTAATAAATCATTATTGACATTTAAATCATTATTGACAAACGTTTTTTATTTAAATTACATAATTAGATTTCATTTTAGTAAATGAAATTTCGACTTTTTTCCTTAACGAATATCTGTAGTCATTTAATAAATTGATAGTACTCTAATTCTTGAAGCTAGGTGAAGCATGCAATAGTTACCCAATGATTTATATTACTTTACTCCATTATATCCCAGCGGCCGATGCGAAAATGATTTACTATACATTGGTTGTCTGAAGTGTGTATTCCGAGTATTTTTAGTATATGAACATCTCTATTAGAAGAAAGCAACGTGTCTAGAAATTTTGGCAGATCTTCCATTTATCGACAAAATAACAATTTTAGCTTTTATACGTATTCTACTTTTTCTGAATTTTTTAAAACGAACGCCAAAGTCAAGTTTGAGACATCTACCGGGCAATAAAGTAACTAGTTAATCTAATAAATTTATTTTTATTTAGTGCAAAAACGAAAATTCTAGTAACATTAATTAAAATAACAGCCTAATTTTATTTATAAATCCTTAATTATATTCTGTAATTTCACATTTTATGGAAAATTTAAGTTTTCATTTTTTTTAATACACACTATTTGGTTTGAAACTTTTAATTTAAATTTTCAAGTTACACCAATTTTTTTAAATTCTTATGAAAATTACAAACAAATTTAAAAACATTTCCATAGTAAATATGCAATTTATAGTGTTTAGTTAATTAATTTGTTCGCGCTATAGCACACTGCATTGGCAATTTTTCTTTAATTCTCGTAAAAAGTCCAAGTTTTGTATTCATTTTTTAACGATATAATCCAAATGATCGTTAAACTTTAAGTTTTTGTCTATTATAAATTTATAACATCGAGATATTTGTACTGATTTATCCGTTCGATGATTTCATTGTCAACTAGATCTGCGTTACTCTCGGCTTTGATTGGCAGGACTATGTACCTCCTTTTCCATAGATGTTCGAGATCTTCGTTTAGTTTCTGCACTGCTTCTGAAACAGTTGATCCCGAAATAGTAAGTTAAGTATCGTTTTGAAATTTTTTATAACATCGATAGTTTTGCATTAGTGACGATGTGAAATTATCAACTTCGTATATTATTCTCTTCTGTAAAGATGGCACATTTGTTTAACCTTTCTTGTTTATAATTCCTCTTTTGGTGGCTTCAAAAGTCCAGTTGATAACATGTAGAGTAAAATCACGGCGAACCTTACGAAAATGTTGAAATTTATCAAATGTTCAAATCACATTGGCGATGTTTTTACTAATCACGATGCACATAGTTCGCAGCCCTGAAAATGATTCTCATATATATATATTACATATATTATTAGCGGTATGATTTATCAGTTGGTTTTTAATTACTCGTTCTAAGACAGTTTCATACACTGGTCATATTCTTTAGCCACAGTTTCTCGGGGAGTGGTTGGCTTCGTAGTTTTCGGAATCGGAACATCCTTTGATATTTTCCATGAATCTGGTTAGGAAGCAGCACCATTGCTTCCCTACCATTAACTATATCCGTAAAATGTTCAGAGAACATTTAATTACTCAGTATCTACTCCATATTGCGGTTTCATTCTACTTATTATTTTAAATTATTACTATTGCGTTGTTCCTTGGAATTGGAATTTTTTGGATTAGAATTTATTCTTGAAGTATTCAGTAGTTGTTTTTTTAACGATTGTTTGTAAAAAATTCTAGCTAAACTATAGAAAAGTTTTCCCAATTTTCGCTTAAATTTATTATTTGTAGAATTCTGTAACTACGCTTTTTTTCTTGTCTTAACATTTCCGCTAACCTATAATACTTGATTAACTGCTTTAATTTTAAACTATAGAAATCGTTACTTTTCACATCAATAATAAAATCCCCAAAAGTATAGTTCGATTTATTATAATAATTGATAACTCCTTCGAACCATCCGTAAGCTGCTAATATTAGTATAGAGTAGGTCTTTTCTTTTGAACTGCTATTGGTATTTGGTTTTACAATGTTTTCATCTTTCGTTGGTACGCTGCACAAAAGCTGTATTAATTGGTGTTGTTAATTTGCTTTGCATTTACTTTGCTTTTTGAATTTTACATTCACTTACTCACGGTTTTCGCTACATCATGAGCAACAAAGTTTATCAGTACACCGATCGCTTTGATGACCATAACCATTACAGTTATAGCATCTTGAAATCCTACTAACTGTTCGGCAAGGCATCTGTCAAAATGTATATTTAACTTTTCAGTTTGTAAAATTTTTCTAAAATCTACGGGACCTACTTTAATGATTGGATCGATTTTTTGAGAGTTTCTTCTGATATGTAGTAGGTGGTTATTACGGTAGCACAACAATTCACCGAAAACGACAATTCACCGAAAATCATTTTACTGAAAACGACATCTTATTGAAAAGCAAATCACCAAAATAGCAATTGATTGAACATGACAGTTTACCGAAAACGACAATTTACCAAAAACGACAATTCACCGAAATCAACAATTCACCGAAATCATTAATTAATCTAAAACGTGAATTCACCGAAAACGACAATTCACCGAACAGGAGAATTCATAAAAAACGAGAATTCACCGAAATGGATAATTCATCGAAAACAACAGTTCACAGAAATCGATAATTCACTGAAAAGACAATTCATCGAAAACGACAATTCCTCGAAAAAATAATTGATCGAAAAAAATAATTCACCGAAAACAGCAATTTACCGGAAACTATAATTCACCGAAAACAAATATTCCTTTATAATCTTCCGGTTGTTCCTTTAAAAGACGGAATTTACCTGATTTCAAATAATAATTTCAAACAGAAAAAATAATTTTTACTATTTGAAATTATTCTCTTTCATAATGGAATTGTACTGAAAAAACGAAACCTTAAATCCCGGAAACAAAAAAAACTAAAAATTCTGAATCAAATATTTTGCAACATATTGAAACAAAAATACTTAATCTCGATATTTAATATGCTTAAATTCCATTACAACAGCTCATAATTTTTTAATATAAATTTTATTTAATTAACTAAATCTTTCCAATTAGTGTATTGGTGCCTCTTTTATAATTAGCAACAACGACAATTCTATATATTCGTCCCCCACTGAAATTGAAATAAAAATCCCCTCGGAGGGTTTGGTGGAGTTGGGAGTGGGAGCGCAGCGAACTTCTGCGTGCCCGGGGGAACTTCTTAAGCCGTTAGCCCCTACAATTTCACACAAACTCATTTTTAGTTTAAGCGAATTACAATTTAAAAAACTATATCAATTTTTTTCTGGTGTATTGAACGATACTTTTAACCTTAGTCAGTTCATAACCAATTATTTTAACCATTTGTAATTGTAATATCGAGAACAATATTTTTCACTTTTTCGAAACATTTATAAATTTTATTATTAAGTATTTTTAATTTTGGGATTTATATTTTCAATTTTCGAATTCAAATTTCAAGTATATTTCGGGATAATCCCTTTAATAATATGCGATAAATTATCGTTTTCGATAAATTGTTTTCTTCGAAACATTGTCGTGTTCTGTCAATTGCTTTTCGACCAATTGTTTGTTTTTTAATTGTTTTTTTTAATTCAATCACTTTCTCACTTTTCTGACATTTCAAGTCTTTTTACTCTTGGGTTAAGCTCCGTTAGTAGTTTTACTTCGAGAGACATTGTTAAACCTTCGTTTTTTTTGAACGAATTGCTCTTGAGTACTGCTGCAAAAGCAAGTGGTTGCTTCGTTGGCTTATCATTTCTTCTGCGTACCTTTCAATTTATCCTGGCTGGCATCCTACCTTTAAATGGTTTGCCGTTAAAAGGTGCTTCATTTCCAGGACAAAAATATTAATTTTGATAAACTCTGCATATAATTTATCCTCTTCATCATTTTGTCACTCTAAACAAACGAATCTTGCATATGGACATTCCTAAAATAGCTTGCCAAACTTCTCAAGGTTTTAATTATGACAAACGTAACGATACGGTCGCTTACCCGCCCGAACCATCAGTGTGTATTTTTTCTACACTTTCACAATTAGTAATTTTTAAATATTTTAACTGTTCTGTTTATGTCGTAAGTATATCAAAAGAGCATTACTTGCATAAAAATAAAAATTTTATTTTTGCAATGGTAAATTTCGATTTTAGTTTGTTATTTTATGCACTTCTCAAACTTTCACAATTCTTATATTACATTAAATTCATCTTTAGTTCTTAAGAACGTATACTGTAATTTTTAACAATTAAAATTACCACTTATTAATTAATTAACTTTTTCACACATAAGTATAAGGGTGAGTGAATTAAAAATGTCTGCTGGTTATAAAAAAACAACACTCTTCTCTTTTGTAATAGTGATGTCCCTTGTGGCGAGTAGCGTAATATCTTACTTTCGGCTAGCAAAAAGCCTCTCTAATAACATAAAATATTTTTTGTTCGAAAACCTTCAATTGTAAATCTGAGTGCTTAAATAGTGGCAGCCTCTACAATAATAAATTCCTCATAAGGTTATAAATGCTGAACTAAATTTTCAGTTAGGTGATCCTTCAATTTTCAAAGTGTTTTTTATTTCAAATAAGTTGAAATATGTACTAACCTAGCGTCATTGGAGTAAGTTATTAAATGGTGACGTATTTACATCCGGATTGCTAACCAAAATAAATTGTGATTTGATAAAACTTAGACTATCCTAAATTCCAACCAAATTAATAATTCTTATCAACTATTTGAATTGCACGGCTGCTTTACATTACAAAAATTCAATTGAAATGTTTATCGATTTTAAAGTCGAAAGTACCTATGTACATATACCTATCCACTTGAGCTTTTTGTATACACTTTCTTACGTTTATCGTTATCTATACTGTTTGTGGTATCAACCTCCATATGTCAAATTCTTTATAAATGTAAATATATTATATAATTGGTGTACCCGTTCATGTGTACCAAAAATATAGTTCTCGAATTATCTTTTCACAAAAAAAGGTTGTTTAACTTCAATACGTGTTAAATCAGATCGATTAATTTTCATTTTAAATATGTATAACATACTCGTACTTACATATGTTTTTGTGCATGCATATATAAATAAATAAACATATTCAATTTGATTATACCGTACATGAATATTTCAATTCATTGACTATCAAACAAGGATACTATCCTTGATTAATCGATTAAATATTTAAAAAAAATTATTCCAATAAAGAGGCGGCCGCATAGTCACCAAAACAGAAACCATTATTTTTTATATTTAAATTTGTATTTCAATAATAAATTCAACAAATATACAATTAAAAACGTATTTTATAAAAATTATATATTTAATATTATTTTATTTACTTTTTTATTTTTATGTACTCGAATAATTCTGATTGTCAACAAAAGAGCGGGGAATTTGGATTAACATAAAATATCAACAATTAATTAAAATAATATAATCGAAATAAAAAATTAATTCAATAAATATATATTTTTACAAAAAAGAAATTAATTAGTAAAGTAATTGATGTGTGATGTTTTTTTATTATAATTATTTTAATTAAGTAGAAAAAATAAATAAATAATCTCAAAGTGAAATATAGAAATAATTTTCTATAACAACATTGCCAGGATTATATTTATTGTACGCGTATACACTTAAATTGGATTAAATTAAATCAATACAAATATTTTTTGTAATAAAATCAGTTTCTACACAATAAAGGTAAGATTAGAATTTAATTTTATTATTTTTTTTATTATTAATTATTATGTATGTGTCTAATCGAAATATTAAGTGTTATATGGTGTAATGAAAATATTTGTGGATTTTGAAAGGTCCTTACCATTGCAATTTACTATTACATAATATGCAATAGTTAAATCTGTGTCTCAGGCTTTCTCATAGCAATACCCAATATGCAATGCCGACGGAATTCCGGTTACATTCGCGCGCTCTTTCTACGGAAAGAATCATGAAAAGCACACGGAAATCCGTACTAATTACCAAAGGAAAGTGTAACAAAAATGTCGGTGTCGGTGTGTATCTCGAGTAAAAAGTGAAAAATAGCATGGTTTCTTCCATACACTTTTCCATACTAATTTTTAACACATGAAGCTAGTAATTTTTACATGAAGCTAGTAATAATTTTCTTTCAAAATTAAAGATTTTTTATTACTTGTTTTTAAAAAATTATGCTTATTTAAATAAATATAGGAAATATTTGTTTACGGTAATTTCATCTGCGGCCCAACCGGTTTTAGATTAAGGTGGTCCTTATTTTCGAAAGTTCCACTATCTAACGGGACACCCCCTAGAAATGTAAGGTTACGCTAAAAACTTAACCAAAAAAGATCGAAGATGGTTTAGAGGTTGCGACTTGAGCGCGAAGTTCTATAGAAACGGTATTTCTTTCAATTTTTCACTTTCAAACGAACAGTATAATTGTTTAAAAAAATCGGTTAACAAATTGCGAGATTATTGCTAAATTTTCAAAATACAATGCATAATGTTAATGTTTCTTAATGTTTCTTCTATACAATGATATTATGAATTAATTTTTATGATGAAAATAATCAATCTAAGATGATGTTCTACCCATTAAAGATGTTTTGGTATATGTTGAAAACTTCTGTGTGTAGTCCTTTACGACTTATAGTAACTATTGCATGTCATCTTCATTTCTTCTTAATTTCTTATTAAGATCTTGTATTAACACCACGTTCTGCGATATCACTTACGACTTTTATTTGACCAATAATCTTCATTCCGTTCTTGAAATTATCATTCGGAGGCTACATATCCGGATCTTTGTTTAAGAAATCTTGACCATTTAAAAAAAATTGCCAGTGTTTGGTGTAACAATATCTACTTGTTGTTTCGTAATGAATGTTTTCACATCATCAATTTTCAACTCGACGCGCATTCTTCTTTTCTCTGCTTTCGTCGAACAAATACCACAACTGACCACATATTTTCTTCAAATGTAAAACTTTAAATTGTTTTTCTTCTTCTAACTTTCTAAAAATTTCCGTCAGCTAGCTCCTTCATTAGCTCTAAATCATTTCTTGGCGCTGAAGTTGGGTTCGTACATGTAAACCGTTTTGGTAAATAAATCTTAATGATAAAGATGTTGAACTCATGCAGCGCTTTGGATTCAAAAGAAAATTAAATTAATTCAGTTTAAACGAAACAATACTGGTGGGTTTTTCTAACACTTGTTTAACTACTTTAAAAGCCTGTTATAATGCTTCCTTGTGGCCAATAAGGAATTTACGGGTGTACCCGTCGAACGGGGATTCTTTTGACAGAAGTTATCCAGTCGAATTGTTGCACAGACACTAGATTCAAGGTTTCCTGATCCTCGATCACGTTTAATTTCCACTCACTCACCATAATTAATTAATTTAATTTGCCATATTTAACAATAAATTCACTTTTCAAACAATAAATACGAAAAGGATTTGTGAAGAAGCCTTATTAAAGAGCGATATCAGGAATGGTTCTTATATTTTGCTTGTACAGAAGCAAATATAAGGTTTAATCAATTTTATTTACAACGAAGAAGTTATAATTGGAACTTTTATATTAGATAGAAGAATTTTAAGTTGACTAGAATTTAAAATAAAATTAATGCAAGAACAAAGATTTTTACTGATCAATAATTAACTTAATAAATATGAAAAAATAAAGATAAACAATTACCTAACGATGCAATGGTTGTAAGTGAAATTCAATTTTATAGTGGTCCTCCGTGCAGTGTAATAATAATGTTGTTGATGCAGGTCATTCCATTTAAATTCTGTTGCACATAATACAGGCGGAGTATTATTTGTACTCGTTTGGTATACGAGTTCGTTGACCGCAATATTATTGTAGACAGAAGAATCCAAAATTGACGTCATTTATTAATTATGATTCAATATTACATCTCATTCAATAAAATATATGTATTTGATGAAAACCATACGTGGTTTGCATGTTGCGGCCTATTAATATTTTTGCATTAATACCGTTAAATAGCTATTAGGTTGAATATGGAAATTGCATTAGCCTTAATGCAAACATTTTATAAAACTGAGTTTATTACTAATTTGAATTTGTTTTCTTATTCTTCTTTACTTATCGATTATCTATAACCATAAAAAAGGTGATTCTACATAATCGTTACATGTTAACGGCACACGTTTTGATTCTTATGTTGCTCATGCATACAGATTATGATCCCAACTATCGTAAAACACGCAGGTTATGATTCTTATGTTGCTCATATAGATTTGGACCCCAGCTATCACAAAACTGAAAACCTGGGGTAGTTACACAGGAGGTTTATCTAATATATTTCTTTTAAAAATCTGAAAACATTTCGCATTACAACGGCCTTAAAAATTCATGGAGTACTACCGACGCTGGCGATTTTTTTTTGTTTTGCCATGTATTTGCATTATGATGGTTATGGTCATTTAAGTATATTTTGAGAGTCCTTATCTATGTTACGGTTATTTTGATTAATTGGTTATTATACATAATTACCAACTACTTCGGTAAATATGTTAATTTTTTTAGAATTATTCACTTTTACCGGTGATTATGAATAATTTTCAAACCCCTTTGGTTAAAATAATAAATATGAAAGTTTAAAACTATAAATATATATTAAAAAAAAATTATTTTTTATGCCTTAATAAAATGAATAGTTTATGTTTTGCTGTGCTTAGAATGCGGCTGACTATCAGAAAAAATGAAAAATAATGAAAATATTAAAAATAATACCACCACTATAGGTGTAGAAAAATCTTTAGTATTGCTTACCCAATTTAATTTTGCATATAAAATTAGATTACCTGATCACTTATAGAACAAAAACAGAATTGTAGGGGCTAACAGCATAGATAGCTCTGACGGTAACGAGGGGATTTAGAAAAAATATCCCGGCTTGGCAGGTATCCCATCAGGTACATCTCAATATTCTGTCTAATGGACGCATTCGATCCTAATTGGATCACGCCATCATCACCAACCAGAATTCGCCATGGCCATCACTACTTTTTAGTTCATCCCATTATTTTGACCAATCGTAGCTGCCGTAATGGATATTCGGCATCACTACAATGAATTTTCATTATGATTTAAGCCGTACTCAATGACATCATCCATGCACTGTAATCCTTGTTTGAATTTTTCTGTTACATCACTATCTCTTTCATCATCATCATCAAGATTATGTTTCTTGGCAAGGGTTCTTACTGACTATTCAATGTATAACTATGGGACAATTTTTAATTGAAAAATCAAAATTTTAATCTTCGTTAGCTCAGTTGATTTCTCATATCTATTGTGTACTCGCCATTACTAGATTCCTAAAATCCCAATTGTTCCTTCCGACCATTCGCACTCAATATATGCTCTTGTTCTTCCGGTTATTGATCCAGTTTCTTTTCGATCTTTCCGAACTCTTTGATTTTTTAATTCTTTCCTCATGTTTCCTCTATCATTCCTTCATTTTGTAATTACTTCTTCGAATCCGTAATTATCAAGGTCTAACTCCTGCTTCTTCTTCCATATCAAATTCACTTAACCCTTGCAAACGCAAAAACAGTCATTTACACCATTATTTATTATATCGCTCACACTATTGACAGTAAATCGCAAATTATTTCAGTTCAATTACTACTACAGGGATTGCGTATACAGAGTAAGCTTTTATTAAATATCAGGCTTTTATCTCAAAATGGTGCAAGATAGACGCATTACTTATAAATAAAATTGTTTAGTGTCTAGGGGGGTTTAGTTCTCAAATGACCTAGAAATTCATTAATTTGTGATATATTGGCGAGAATTTGTTTTTTTAAATTAGAACCTATACTTTTGAGTGTAATTTTTGATTAAGCGGTTATAAATAAATAAATAAATTGACTACATACATTTTCGTAAAGTGTAAGATTTCAGAGATTAGCAAAAATATCTGCATTTAAAGCAAAACATTTTTCTCTAAGTTCTAACACTGTTTTGTTGTAACAAGAAATAAAAATAAATAAAATCAATTCTCAATTACCTTAGCAGTACCTAACTTAAAAATTTGCTTACTAAGTCAAAGAAGAATTGATTTTAATTATTTTTATTTCTCGTTACAGTTTTGAAGTGTTTGAACTGACACTTATATCAAATTTGTATACATATTTGCCTCCTTCTTAAATAAGTAAGTTACCTCGTTCTAATTGAGTTTGCATACTTATTTTGACAGCGACATGAAAACATTGATTGTTTCAACGCAAAATCCTTCAAAGCATAATATTTTCGGTAGAATTTGGCCATTTAGTTTTTGTTGAGACAATCAAAGAAGTTCGTATAGGCTGAGGCTGCAGTTAATAGAAAAATATATATTCGTAAAAACAAAATATATTAATACACCATGTGGTCTTCTTGCTAATTCGGTATCTGAACTAAATTCAATTGACGACCAAAAGCAAAAGGGACGTTCCTCATTTTTTTCCAATTTTTATTTTTACAAAAAAACTTCCAATTTTTTTAAATTTAATAAGATTTAGATGGCTTATTGGTTAAATTAGCCTCATTTATGTTCACTTTGAAATTTTTACAGTTTTGATCAAGATTTTGAAGAAATTGATTTCAAATTTTGGAAATGGGACGTTTTGCAAATTAGTTTTGGAAAAGATAACTTTTGATAACAATATATTGGAAAAATCTATTTTACTTCCAATAATTTTACTTAATTCTCATTTTACTCTAAAACAAAAATTTATATTATGTGCAAACAAGTTTATTATCGTAACATAAATTAATTAATTGTAATTTTTAACAAATAGGAACATTTCAGTCTTTCAGATACGTGAAATAATAAAACTAAATACGAAGAACACATTTATTTTTTTGCTCCTGGCAAAGTTCTTCCTCGTGCTCATACGTTTCTTCCTCGTTATCAATAATCGACTTATAAAAAATCATACTGATGTCTTCGCGCCAGTTTTCTCCGTAATGCTTGATTAAGAGTTTGTTGACATTTGCAAGTTTCTCTGGTTTTATTGTGGGTTTCTCGTTCAGGATATCTGGTAGAACCATAGACTCAATTCTGATGTTTTTCTTTAAGACGGATTTTGCCACACCCATATCGGATTTATATGTGTAACCCCGCGCATTGTTGTTGATGTGTTGGCCGATGTTCTCTTAATATAAAATCTCTTCGATAGGTTAAATTTGAAGTGCCATTGTCTAGGAGCTTTAAAAGTTTTCGCGCTTGCCTCTTGCCAATTTCTTATTGAGCATTCATTCAATGCATATTTGATCAGAGTTCCATGGTCTTTGTACATCTCAAAATAGTCGCTCACGTGCAAAATTGTTTCTTTTGGTTTTACTCTTATCTCTGTTGAGCGAACACACGATCTGGTGGAATATAAGAGTGACCAGGTACGGGATAAATCAGTTCAATTTCTCGTATATGTTGCGGAGCTTGATTGTGAAGCAAATAGGAAAGCATTCCCATCATACTCGTAGCTTGATTTTTATTTTGACTCCCGCATCCGGCGCATACAAAACGAATTTTGCTTATATTGCTCTTAAAAACTGTTTTAACCAATATTTGATGTACTGCTGAAGCTATCTCTAAGAAATACATTATCCTGCTTTAGTTTAGCTTTAGGACCGAAAAGATCCTTGAACTATAGCGAAATTAAAAAGGTGCATCTGCCAAGTATAATAAGCGGCTTGGTCCGGAACCTTGGGTAGCAGCTTATTCTTCTGGCAGTCGAACGAAAATGTAACAATATTTAGAGATTCCTCGCGGGCTATTTCATAGAACGCTTTAGCTCGCAATTTATACACTCGTGACTGAAACAAAAGGTTGTTTTCTTTAGATTGGATTTTCTCTAATTTTATCTGCTCCTTCAGCATTATGCAAGTAGAACACAGGTCGCTTAATAGCATTTTAAACCCAATATTAAAATTGTTATTGAAGACATTTCGAAAATAGCTGAGCTTGACGTGTAATTCTGTAGATGTGCATGTTATGTAGTCTCTGACATTCAACTGAGTGACCGACAACTGGCAATAGTGAATGTCTACGGCTTTGTACTTGCTTATGTATGTAATAACGCTTTCCTTCTTCATGAGAAATTTGGCAGTAATTCTATCTCTCGCTCGGTTCTCTTTTGAAGCATTTCTGGACTGAAAATGCTGTGCACAGACCTCTTTTACTCGTTTATTAGATACTCGTAAAACATTTAATAATGTTGCTTTGCAGACCTTAATTAGCTTGCCGTTACTTTTTCGTACGTAATGTTCCGCCCGAAACGTTTTTGGTGGACCTCTCTTTCGCCAGTCAGTTCGTTTTGGGACATGAACTATTGTGCTCATCAGAATAAATGCGTCCTCTGATGCTTTACTATTTGAATCTTTTCCATAATTTGTACAAATCGGTCCCGCGTAGATCTTTACACTTAAACGTAGTGCTTTTATGTTGACAATTCAGGTGTTTTGGGAGACCTTTAGGATTCAGTCTGGAGTAAATTAATAAACAGTCAATCCGATGAGACGTGTTTGAATTTTTTCAAAAAATTTCTTACCTGGCCTGTTTTTCTTTCTCTCTTTTCCAATTGTTTTTATTAATTAACCGCTTTCTCGCTTTCGCCCCTTTTGGTACTACTTTAAGAAAAAAAATTTCCATATTCCAGATTATAGCATACACACTAAAAATTAACTTTAACAACATTCACCAACTTTACGCGCAGCAGTAACACACTTTTAGCCTATACCGCTGCAAAAACTAAAATGAATTTAAAAAAAAACTTTATGAACAAATCTCCCCGAAATATCACACGCACTGGAATTTTTACAGCTGTTTATTCTACAATACTTCGAAAATGTACAAACCGCATCGATTAAAAATAGAAATGAACACTTTTTGCAATTTTTTACTTTTTATGGAAAAGAGACATTCTGATATTCATCTGTGGTGTAAATAAATATCAAACAAATATCAACATAAAATAGAAAAGATCACTGTATGCTACTTTTTTTAAAATGGAAAAGAGACCTTTTGATACGCATCTCTGGCGGAAAAGGGACATTTTTGTTACCAATACTTATTTTCAAATAGGCGTAAATTAGGGATAAGGGCACTTTTGTTAAATGTTTCGACTCATAATCTATGCAGTAGTGAAAAATAAACAAGACGGCGCTGTCAACTCATTTTTTTTTTAAATGACAAAGATGACCTTTTGCTTCTGATCGACACATATATTATAATGTACGCGATCATGTAATTCGGATGCATAATCTTTAACCCACAAAGATCCATTGCTTATCTAGAAATAACGGGTGATTTTTTAAGAGCTTGAGAACTTTTTTTTAAAAAAAAACGCATAAAATTTGCAAAATCTCATCGGTTCTTTATTTGAAACGTTAGATTGGTCCATGACATTTACTTTTTGAAGATAATTTCATTTAAATGTTGACCGCGGCTGCGTCTTAGGTGGTCCATTCGGAAAGTCCAATTTTGGGCAACTTTTTCGAGCATTTCGGCCGGAATAGCCCGAATTTCTTCGGAAATGTTGTCTTCCAAAACTGGAATAGTTGCTGGCTTATTTCTGTAGACTTTAGACTTGACGTAGCCCCACAAAAAATAGTCTAAAGGCGTCAAATCGCATGATCTTGGTGCCCAACTTACCGGGCCATTTCTTGAGATGAATTGTTCTCCGAAGTTTTCCCTCAAAATGGCCATAGAATCGCGAGCTGTGTGGCATGTAGCGCCATCTTGTTGAAACCACATGTCAACTAAGTTCAGTTCTTCCATTTTTGGCAACAAAAAGTTTGTTAGCATCGAACGATAGCGATCGCCATTCACCGTAACGTTGCGTCCAACAGCATCTTTGAAAAAATACGGTCCAATGATTCCACCAGCGTACAAACCACACCAAACAGTGCATTTTTCGGGATGCATGGGCAGTTCTTGAACGGCTTCTGGTTGCTCTTCACTCCAAATGCGGCAATTTTGCTTATTTACGTAGCCATTCAACCAGAAATGAGCCTCATCGCTGAACAAAATTTGTCGATAAAAAAGCGGATTTTCTGCCAACTTTTCTAGGGCCCATTCACTGAAAATTCGACGTTGTGGCAGATCGTTCGGCTTCAGTTCTTGCAGGAGCTGTATTTTATACGGTTTTACACCAAGATCTTTGCGTAAAATCTTCCATGTCGTCGAATAACACAAACCCAATTGCTGCGAACGGCGACGAATCGACATTTCACGGTCTTCAGCAACACTCTCAGAAACAGACGCAATATTCTCTTCTGTACGCACTGTACGCATTCGTGTGGTTGGTTTAATGTCCAATAAAGTAAACTGAGTGCGAAACTTGGTCACAATCGCATTAATTGTTTGCTCACTTGGTCGATTATGTAGACCATAAATCGGACGTAAATCGCGAAACACTTTTCGAACCGAACACTGATTTTTGTAATATAATTCAATTATTTGCAAGCGTTGCTCGTTAGTAAGTCTATTCATTATGAAATGTCAAAGCATACTGAGCATCTTTCTCTTTGACACCTTGTCTGAAATCCCGCGTGATCTGTCAAATACTAATGCATGAAAATCCTAACCACAAAAAAATCACCCTTTATTAACCAAATTATAAAAAAAGAAATTGGTATATAAACAACAACAAAAAACTGACAACAAATTTAGATTTTTCAGCAAGAAAAAGACAGAACATAAGTCACCTCGCCAGTTTACTTATTTGAATAACCGTGCGATTCTGGCGTATAGTCAGAGGTCTCTTAACTGCAAAATCTCCCATAATTAAGAGATTTCTCCTACATAAGACTATTTTAACTTAATACTTATCGAATAGGTGGTCTTAAATATCATTTGTTGATGATTGTTTAAATAAATAATTTATTAAATTATTTTATTCAATGCTATAAACAGGATTTTTAATGTAAACAAATTTATTTTATAATTTCCTATAAAGTACACAATTTGTTGTTGTAGGTAGGCAGACAACAACATTGTAATCTACAATGTATACTTTTTGTCAAATAAATATATTTTCTTAATTTATTATAAAATTATAAATGTTAAAATGCATTTTTCACAAACATACACGTGTTAAATCATATATTCAATATTAAAAATATATTTTCAAATTCTCGCAGTGGAAAATAATCGCAATTGGCAGGTCTCCAAATATATTTGGAGACTTGTTAAGAGAAATTTTAATAGTAGTGCCTATAGAATATCAATTAAGAGATTATCTTTAAAAAAATATGTTACCAAAATATTTCTTAAATGTTAGCCTATTAATAGTCTTAACATCAGATCCGCATGGCAAGTTAGGTTCCACAAATAAGTATTTATTTCAAAAGAGCTTTCAATGCTAATATTTTTGCTCATCTCTCTGAAACCTTTACAACAACACTTTACGAAAAATTTTGTATATACAAAAGTAATTTATTAATTTATTTTTCGCACTTTATCAAAAATACACAAAAGTATAGGTTCTAATTTTACAAAAACTAAGTTTCGTCAATATCTCTTCAATTAAAAAGTGAACTTGAAATTCAAGATCACCATTAAACGTCCCCCTCGACACTGAACAATTTTTATTACAAGTACAATAATTTTCTCCTACCTTGCACTGTCTCGAGTTAAAGCCTGACATTTATTCAAAAACGCCCTGTTTATCGTCTTTCGCATAAAAACACGGTTAGCCTAAGCTTATTACTCACCGATATGAACTAATCCCAATGTTCACCTAAAATGTCAGAATTTTTATAAACAGAAAATATGAATTAAGCACGTTAAGTATATTTCGGTAAATATATAAAGCAGCGTGACATGTTAAGTAATTAACATTATTTTTATAATCTGCTATGTAATCGAGGATTAAGTTAAATAAAAACACAAATGCCATTCATGACATTTAAAATCAAATTAATTTTTCATTTTTCTTATTTTGTATTATTAAATTAAAATGAACACTATAAAAAAAACACGGTTAATTCGTAACAATTAACGCGAGGTATATTTACGTACATAAATAAAATGAAATGTCGAATAATCGGAGCTACCCAAATCCACCCATTTTTCGTTCTACAAATAATGTTTTCCATTTGATCGAAAAGTTATATAAAAAAATAAAATTTTAAATTTTTAAAGTTCGCTACGCTTTATAAAGCAATTTGACTATATATACACAAATTCAATTAAATTTAAACCTGAATACCGATTTTTTGTGCCCAGATCTAATATTGAAACGAGGTGGATTTTTGTTTTACTGTACATAGCTGGTACGAGACTGTGTCTATATATACCTAAGTATAGACAGAGAGAATACAATAAAACAAAAAAGGCCGCTCTACACAAAAAAGTACCCCAACGAACGAAGATGAATATACACATTTTTGCCGTATTCCTTTGTGAACATTTTACACAAAATTACTTCAATCTCCTATATTTATTTAATAATAAAAGATTTCTTTTTGTTCTACTTTGCCATTTTCTTCTTAATGCTCATGCTAAACGAATATTCGAAGATGTACACATAAATAAATAGATATACGAGTATTCTACTTTGGCATGAAATCAAAGTGGCAGAAAAAATTCAAATAAATTATCTGTATTTAATTTTGCAATAATGATGATAAATCAATTTGTGACAACTTAAATGAAAGGTATGAGAAATAGAAATTGCTACTGTAATGTCTTTGTATAGTAACGGAATCGTATATATGGAATGTGTATCTTACGGATTACATTTTTTTTGTTTCCGAGATAAGGGAAATTAAATTGTAATCGAATTAATCAAAAAATTTGATACACCCCCCATATATTATTTCAAAGTGTTCGAATTGAATTTTCATTCTTCTTTTGTCTTCTATAAAGAAAATGCATTTTAAAATATCACGACAATTCGTAAAGGTCCAGATGGAAAATGGAGATAGTTTTGAATATTTAATCAGAATTTGACCGAGTTAGAAAAGACTGCTATGGATGGACAAAATGATTTAAAATTAGCTTAAATTTTGTACTACTATTTTGTACTATTTTTAAACAATACTTAATTTAATTTCAATGAAGTTGAATTCGACCAATTCAATTTTAAAATTTGTTTGGAATTTACGATCGATAAACCGATCGATATACAAATTACCAAATTTATTTTGAATTAATTTGAAAATTGGAGGCTGTTAACCGATCAGTTCATGATTTATTTTCAGTATTGCCTTCCAATAGTTTGCAAAAGATTTGGTTTATTAAAGGCACTTAAAACATCAAATTTATATTATAATTTTTTAAATTTTAATTCGCTGTAAGTAAGCCTTAAGCTTTTGATATAAAACTGCAATATTTTTTTGTTATCACACTTTGTTCTAATTAGAACTGCTCGGTCCAACGGTTTCTGCGTTTGAAGTTCTCACTGCATTGGTGATGCCTAACATACAAAGAAAGTCTGCGTTTGCTGAAATAATCACTGTACGTATTTTCGTGCTTGTTCCTGTGTTTCGATTGAGAATGCAGAGCTAGAATTATTCATAAGCATAGAAAAATATCTCTTGAATCGTATACTCATTTAACAGAAATTTCATTTCCTTCCTTAGGTTCTCCGTAACCTAAAGTAACTGTTAAGAAAAATATCAAACATTACGAAGAGCCTGGTATCGAAATAGAAATAATGCAAGTTAAAACCATAAAAGTTGAAACACGGTATTTTCTCTATTGATTATCCTCCACGTCATCAGTTAAAAACACAAGACTACAGTCGACTTTTTAAATAAAGGACCAAATTTTATCATACAGGGTGGCGCACGAATCGTGCTACAAAAACAAAACGTAATAACTTTTTTTCTGTGTGACTAATCGGCTTTATTTTTTTTTATTTTGCAGATAATTCAATTTTATTTTTATTTAACTAATTAGTTTTGAAAATGATAGACCGTAAATGACCTCCATGCTCATTCACGCATGTGCGACACCTGATCAGAAAATTATTCATTGCGCACTGAAGGGTTGAAGTCGGGATCGCCTCAATTATTGTTGTAATGGACTGCTTCAATTCAGTCAAATTCCTTGGTTTCGTTTTAAACACCTCTTGTTTGACATAACCCCATAAAAAAAAATCTGGTGCAGTGAGGTCAGGTGACCTTGGGGGCCAGCGGAAAGTGGAGTTTCTGGATATTAATTTATTTGGAAATTTTCGTTGGAGCTCCTCCATAACCGGTCTGGCTATATGTGCAGTTGCTCCATCTTGCTGGAACCAAATGCTGTTAAAAGGGATACGTCTTCGCCGCAGTTCTGGGTAAAAAAAATCTTTCAACATGTTTAAATAACGGTCCCCATTTACAGTTACTGTTTCACCGTTTACTTCAAAGAAGTATGGCCCGACAATGCATCTTGATGAAACTGCGCACCACACTGTCACTCGTTCTGGGTGCAGTTCCGTCTCATGGAGTATTTCTGGATTAGTTTCACTCCATATACGACAATTTTGCTTGTTTACATTGCCGTTTAGATCAAAATGGGCCTCATCAGACATAAACAAGCAATTTATGAAGTTGTTGTCTTCTTCGGCCATTTCAATAATTTTCCGGCAAAATTCCAGGCGAATAGGCAAATCCAGAGGTTTTAATTTGCTTGTAATTTGGATTTTGTACGGAAACAAGTTTAAGTCATCATGAATTATCCGTTGTAATGACCGTCTGCTAACTCCAATTTGCGCCGATAACTCTCGAGTCGAAACACTTGGATTTGCCTGAATTGATGATGCTACAGCTGCGATTGTGGCTTCGACCCGAACATAGGGATCTCGATTGTACGGTCTACGTGCGATGCTTCCAGATTCAGCAAACATGCGTACCAACCTCATAATGGTCCATCTACTCGGGGGAGTGCCGCCAAACTCCCGCCTAAATTCCCTCTGGACGGAAATGATGGACTGCAAAGCATGGTAGCGCTGCACTATCCAAATCCTCGTTTCGGTATTCCAAGCATCCATTTTAGTAAATTTAAATAATAATCTGCAAAATAAAAAAAATAAAAAACAGATTAGTCACACAGAAAAATAGTTATTACGTTTTGTTTTTGTAGCACGATTCGTGCGCCACCCTGTAGATGGTGATTTTGATGCAGAGAACTCTAATAGAGATCTAGACTTACAACCTCTAGAGGAAAAAGTTTGTTGATGAAGCTATCTTCTGACCACTCACCTGTGATCATGACTCTGAGTTCAATGATAATAAAACAAAATTAACAAACAATAAAACCAATTGTGATCTATTTAGCTGGAAGATGAACTAGAAGCGTTCAATAATACTAACCAACAAGCAGTATGGGAAAGCTCGCCTATTCCTCATATTAACTCGTCAAAAATTCATAATCATCGTCTGGATGACAGAGAATTAACGAGTGCACCATCTTTTATATCGGTATGTAAACATTGAATAACTTTGAAAAAAACCGATTTCTATATATGAGGTATTTTTATTCAATTTGTTTCTTTACAATTTATTTGGTTTAGTTTTTGAATAAACATCAATTAAGTGGCCGCCTTTATTGGCCAAAGCAAAATGTGCTCTTTTTGTTATGATTTCCATTACCTAATCGAGCTTCACGTGCGGTATAGCGATAATTTCTCCACGAATGTTAGCCTTAAGCTCATCAATGGCCTCAGGCTCGCTGGCGTACACTTTGCTTTTCAAATAACCCTACAAAAAGAAGTCCGGAGGGGTCAAATCTGGAAATCTGGGTGGCCAGTCAATGTCGCCTCTTTTTGACATCAGACGTCCAAGGAATTTTCGTTGCAGAAACTTGTTGTTGATTGTTTGATTTGCAGTCTTGATGAAAACAGTAACCATCAAAACTTGGTTTTCTCTTAAAAAATATGGCCAAATATTGGTTTCGGCGCAACCAGACCGGTTCAAACAGTCACTTTTTGGCCATTTTCCCCAAATGCGACAATTTCGCTTATTAACGCCGCCAGAAAGTGTAAAACGGGCCTCGCCAGTCATCATAATTAGCTTCCAAAAATCAAGTTCAGTGCCAACCATTCGAGCGACTGTTTGGCTGTGTTCCAAGCGACGTGGACATTCTGTCGGCAATATTCTTTATGTTAATTGCGCTTTATACGGAAACAAATGCAAATCATCCTTCAAAATAGGCTGCAAAGTGGTTCCACTGATGCCAAAATGCTGAGCGCGGCGACGATACGACACTTTTGGATTCGGGGCAATGCTCTCTACCTGACCGCTTCAACCAGTTCATTGGAACGTTTTGATGATTCGTCTTCAAACGACGAATAGTGTTGTCATTCGGTGCCTGTCGGCCACGATATTTTCGACAATATGCACGTTGAGTTAACGCAACTGAACGACTATTTTCAATGTACAGCGTCACTATTTCGGCGCGTTGTTTTGGTGTGAAGCGATTCATGGTTAAAATTGTACTGAATTGATGTTTTAACGCATGTCTAATCAAGTCAATCGGTTGATAAATGTCACAGTTATTCAATGTTTACACATCGACATAAAAGATGGCGCACCCTGTAGTTAATCGAAAAGCTTGTAAAATCTGGCAGCAGACTCATGCTCAGCAACATAAAAATATCCTGTATTTTCTGTGCAACAAATTAAAACATCTAATAAAAGAAACAAAGAACGAAAGCATTAGTAACTGACCGAGGTCGAAGTTTTTGTATTAATTAATAGTTGAACAATAGCATCACTATATCTAGCATATCCATCACTACAGAAATGAGGGGCAAGTAGACTGAATAAATGAGAAAGACTTCTGGTCCTAGGAGACTTCAATCTTCCTGACCTGCAATGCGCACATTCGGAGGATTGCGTACATTCCTTATCCTCTAACTCAACTATGCCCAAGCAAATTTTATTTACGGATAATTGGTTGAACCCCGTTTTTTTCCAAATCAGTAATAGCAAGAACAGCTTGAACAGTTAACTCGATCTGGCATTTTCATCTGATGCTTATACTTGCACTGCTACAGAAACTAACCTAATGTTTACAAACATTGACTCTTACCATCCACCGATGTCAATTACTTTTTGCTACCAAAATCAAAGTGGAATCAGAAATATTGTATCGTTTCAACTTCATACTATCAGCACGCTTTTATTCTGCAATTTTTGAGTGTTGTGCAAAAGTAGTACCTTACATTGCCCATGGTATAGTATCAAAGTACGCGCTCTCCGAAACCAACGATGGCAGACATTTTTAAAAACTCTTTCCGAAGATGACTATTCTAATTACTCGATGGCCTACATTGAATTCAGCAGACTGGCCAACGAACTTTACAATGATTATATAAGCGTGATGCAAGTAAATCTCACCGCGAGATCTCTGATGGGATCCACCAACTTTAAAATAAGAGGATCGTCGTTCTAACGACCCAAAAATTATTACGATTATGTTTGCACAATTTTTGAAACTAGATTTTTCTAGAAGTGATTGTGAGCATGGCATGAATTATTTTAAATGATTGAAAGGTTGCATTCAGACATGCACATAATGTCGTCGATTCTACCACGATTCTAGTTATGAGGAAACTAAACAATTTGATTGACGATTTTTCGTTCGGTCCAGACGGTTTTTCGACAGTGGTTATAAAAATACGTGCTGGCCAGTTGGCTCATCCGCTTACATCACTTTTCAAAAATTCACTCTCTTCTAGAATTTTCCCTAACATGTGGAAAGATTCATTCATTCATCGGTTTTCCAGTACAGTTCCTGCTGTGAGTGGAGTCTTACATAAAAAATCGTCGGTATCATTCAGATCATCCACATGAGCTCCTTTTATCTCGTCCATCATTTGGGACTAACATACTGTTCATTCCACCAATGGAATTGATCGCGTTGTTAAAAACCCGGCGGTCTCTCTGTAGACCGACAATATGAATACTTATATAAATATTTTACAAAAGCTGACGCCAATCTTGTACAATCCTTAAGTCGGATTGTAAAAGATTGGTGACAGTAATCTGGTACTCAAAATCATCTCGAACTGAAATACCAATTCATTACTTATTCTCGGAAGCGCTTGCTCTCTCAACTTAAAAACTCGTTCATTAACACGGATGTTATTGCAAGAGCATCGTCTATTCGGGAATAAGCCCATTACTAGAATGTTGGGTGAAGTAGACACGCACTCTGAATTTTAAATTCATTTTAATCAGTTAAAGATTCGTGTTTTGACTCTTACGTTCAATCTGAAGAACCGAACGAATTATGGGTTTAACTGACGTGCGATACCATACATATATCCCGAATACACCACACTTGATTTCTAAAGCAAAAATTTAACTTACCGGGCGGGCTTTTGGTAAAACTGTCTTGCATTAAACCAAGAAAGACAACACTTGTTGAAAATTTAATCTTTAAATTTATTTTAAAGTCTTTAAAATCTTTTAATTCTTTGTTTTCTTTTTTTGTAAATGCTAATTTTTCATCATCATTGCAAAAAATGGAAAAGCTCGAATAGAAGCTTCCAGTACAAAGATTTCTACCAAATTTCGAATCATTTCCTAATTAATCAAAAAAGTTTAAATATGAAGCTTTTTTTCGAATAGTCAATCCGTGGACTGTAGAGATGTCGAAATTTGGTGAAATAATTTTTTTTTACCAGAACTCGTTATTTCCGGTAAAATTTAAAAAATGATCTGAACTAATTTTGTTTAAAATTTAATTTACAACCTTTTGTTTTTAATCGTTTTTTTTTTTGAAACGGCCACAAACTATTAGCAAAAAAACGAAAAACCTCCTCTAAGCTGCTATTTTCGGTGGACCAATTTCGTCCAAATATCACTGTGACTTCCAAATGCATGGAAAAAGCTACAATCAATCCATTTGGACTGTACTGGGAGTCTTTTCTTAAAAATCGTAATTTCCACATAAATTTTGGAAAACTGATCTGGACCGGTATTGTACAAAAATCACAAAGTTCTTAGTCGCTTTTCTCGTAAATGATATACTTTTCAAAATATTTGCAAAAAAAGCAAAAGGTCCTATGGATCCTACCACTCTCGGTGGTCCGATTAGCCAACCCGTCTGGGCTGGAGAGAACCAACAACATTTGTTATAGTTTGTATCACCCACACATGTACACGCCACACGCAGTTAGAATGATAAACAAATATTTTGAAAACTTCACTCAAATATCCGCGGCATTGAAAATGAAACCGTCTTAAATGTGAAAATTACTGGGGCACAACTCTGTTAAACACCGCCTGTAAAATGCTTGTTAATGTTGTTTGCTTTTCGGTTCAACCGATCAACTACTTATCAGTGTTTGAGTAAAAGATCCTTGTCATCGTGGAGGACAAATGGCATCTACGCAGACAAAAAAGCGCGCATAGCAGCCGGACTTCGGGTCTTCTATGCACAATCAACGTTGCTTCGGCCAAAATATCTTTCGCAGTTGTGTAAACTTGCACTTTACAAGTGCTCACTTTTGGAAGTGAGAGATGGATCTTGACCAACAACTACTGTAGATTATCGATCCATGTATGGTCCAATTAAAGTTCCTTGGTAAGTGGTATGTGAAAGCTAGAGAGAGAAAGAGACTGCGAGATTCAATTATATATTATGAAATATGTGAAAACTTTAATTATAAAAGAATTTTTGCAAGAAGTTTTGGATTATGGAATTATTATTCGGAACTAAGCCATTTCTTAGCCGACCGTGATGAAATTGAATGGACTGAATGGAAACTAAGCCATTTCTTAACCGATCGATCATGAAGAAGTTGGGTATTGTGAATGGAAATACAGATTCTAAAATAATTTTTGTGATTAGTTTTGGAATATGGTCAACGGAGGGAGAAACTTGACCATTTCTTAATTTATCATAATGAAGTTTTCTACTGTGAAAGGAAATGTGATTCGGAAATGATTTTGTAACCAATTCAGGAATACGACAGGAAGCAAGAGGGAGCTATTTGATTTCTGAACCGGTTATTAATTATGATAAAAATAGGTTTGGTGCGTGGAAATGGGATTGTACAATTATATTATATTTACACTTCGCATAAAACTGATTCGTTCAGTGCAGAGTTTCTACTTGCACACCTAATAATATTGTAGACTGTATTACTGTCCATTAAAAATTATTTTTTTAATTAAAATTAGATGCCACAACCATATAACGGGTGATTTTTTAAGAGCTTGAGAACTTTTTTTTAAAAAAAAACGCATAAAATTTGCAAAATCTCATCGGTTCTTTATTTGAAACGTTAGATTGGTCCATGACATTTACTTTTTGAAGATAATTTCATTTAAATGTTGACCGCGGCTGCGTCTTAGGTGGTCCATTCGGAAAGTCCAATTTTGGGCAACTTTTTCGAGCATTTCGGCCGGAATAGCCCGAATTTCTTCGGAAATGTTGTCTTCCAAAACTGGAATAGTTGCTGGCTTATTTCTGTAGACTTTAGACTTGACGTAGCCCCACAAAAAATAGTCTAAAGGCGTCAAATCGCATGATCTTGGTGCCCAACTTACCGGGCCATTTCTTGAGATGAATTGTTCTCCGAAGTTTTCCCTCAAAATGGCCATAGAATCGCGAGCTGTGTGGCATGTAGCGCCATCTTGTTGAAACCACATGTCAACTAAGTTCAGTTCTTCCATTTTTGGCAACAAAAAGTTTGTTAGCATCGAACGATAGCGATCGCCATTCACCGTAACGTTGCGTCCAACAGCATCTTTGAAAAAATACGGTCCAATGATTCCACCAGCGTACAAACCACACCAAACAGTGCATTTTTCGGGATGCATGGGCAGTTCTTGAACGGCTTCTGGTTGCTCTTCACTCCAAATGCGGCAATTTTGCTTATTTACGTAGCCATTCAACCAGAAATGAGCCTCATCGCTGAACAAAATTTGTCGATAAAAAAGCGGATTTTCTGCCAACTTTTCTAGGGCCCATTCACTGAAAATTCGACGTTGTGGCAGATCGTTCGGCTTCAGTTCTTGCAGGAGCTGTATTTTATACGGTTTTACACCAAGATCTTTGCGTAAAATCTTCCATGTCGTCGAATAACACAAACCCAATTGCTGCGAACGGCGACGAATCGACATTTCACGGTCTTCAGCAACACTCTCAGAAACAGACGCAATATTCTCTTCTGTACGCACTGTACGCATTCGTGTGGTTGGTTTAATGTCCAATAAAGTAAACTGAGTGCGAAACTTGGTCACAATCGCATTAATTGTTTGCTCACTTGGTCGATTATGTAGACCATAAATCGGACGTAAATCGCGAAACACTTTTCGAACCGAACACTGATTTTTGTAATATAATTCAATTATTTGCAAGCGTTGCTCGTTAGTAAGTCTATTCATTATGAAATGTCAAAGCATACTGAGCATCTTTCTCTTTGACACCTTGTCTGAAATCCCGCGTGATCTGTCAAATACTAATGCATGAAAATCCTAACCACAAAAAAATCACCCTTTATAAACATTTTATTTTGTACGTAAATCCGGTTTCTACGGTTTTCCGAAATATTCAAAACTCCTGTGGCTCTATTCGGGCAATTCGTCGGGAACAGTGAACTAGGGAAAGAGTTTACCTGTACTCGTATTTTCTGTTCAAATTTTGTTTCTCTGGTATACTTTCGGCAAAAAGTTAGTAGTAATCTTCTTCAAAGCAAAATAAAATTGGGAATATTTTTCCCTGCCAGTATTGCTATGGAAATATTATTCTCAACTTATAAAAATGTACATCACACTTTTTTGCGCAGTAGGCCAAATAAAACAGACTTATAAATAAAATCTATTTAAATTCCTTTCCCAACTCTTCACTCCCAGGGAACTACCATAATAGGGCCACTGGTCATATAAATAATATTTATTTATGTTTAAAAATCTAAGTAAACCATAATCTCTCTCTGAGAAAACAGAGAAACAGTAAAATTAATTTTTTGTTGTGTTCATTTTTATTTTTTCTCATGGTAACTAACTCACTTTAATACTTCGAGTTATGTAACGAAATTATATCTGTTCACTCGACAGCAAATTGGGAACAATCCCCCTAATTTAAGGTTAAAATACAAATTCCGATATTTTTTTTGTTACGATTTTCGTTACAAAAACACAGATCTCTCCTAATTAGAGTCCATTAACAGGGACACGTCGAAATATTCTCGGAATGTATTTTTGGTGTTTATATTTTTTTATGATGATTATGTTCATTTCGTACATGGATTGCCAGTATCTACATAATATATAAACTAGCAAGCTTATTTTTTGTGTTTATATATTTTGCTTAATCATCAGTATTAAATTAAGCGATTTCAAGATATTATCTCTTTCCGTTACTACGTAAATAAAATTAACATTTTGTCTACATTGAGTACTCGATAAAGTATAAACATTATGTAATTGTTTTTATAACATTTGATGGCGAGTGTGATTTACACGAATACATTTGCGTATAGCAAGTTGACATTGTGTATAATTTAATAATTACGTATTCCGTGTTTTTGATACCGCATTTATTCCTGGCCGACAGATTTAATGTTTGTTAGAGCGTTTCTGTAATACGTGGTTATAATATGGAAAAACATCGAACGGAAAATTCATAAGTACAAGTTCGATATGTTAGTTAGTCAAGAAAAAAAATCGTATTACAAGTTGAAGAAAGATTTTTTGTGTAATATCTCCATTTATAGAGTTATACATACTCGTGTATCTCACTACATAACGAACGAACGATTTTTTTCGTATTCTTAATAAAAATCTTGACAGTGGAATGGAAAATTGATGATGATGATGATATGATGATATTTTTCTTCCTTGCAGAAAAAAAACTTTTTTTATTTGATTATATTTTCTTTATTATTTTGGTTTTCTTCAAGATAGAATAAAGTAATAGAGTACTAAAAAAGAATTTTTATTTTATTTTATTATTATTGTTATTATATACTTTTGCTGTTTTAACAACAAAACAAAAATATAACCAAACGAAAAAATTAAGAAAACGTTTTCGATGATGGAAAGATGTAGAATGTGATAAATTGAAGATTTATTCTTTTTTGTAGTTAACTGAACAGAAACTGTATGTACATTTTATATAACGATACAATATATATATATGCATACGATGAGAACTTGAAGAATATAAAATACACAAAAGAAATTCAAATTTTGAATAGAAAATTAACTACAAACCATGAATATAGTTTTTGTATTTCTATGTAATAACTATTTGAATAGAAATAAAACATTTAACTGAAAATTAAACTCAACGTCTTAGTTATGTTTTGCTTGGAAATGATATTAATTATCTGTTGGTATTAATTTATTATTTGATTAACTGGCATGGCAATGAAAAAAACACAGTAAGTTTTATTTCTAATTAATTAACCATAAAATGATTATTATGGCAAATCAAGTTGTTAATCGCTTTGTATCGTATTAAACATGTTTTCATTTTATTATTATTTATGAAGCAATTAAACGATATAATTACATATTTTATATTCTTATAAGATATGATTAAAGAATCGACCAAAATGTACTTCGGTACAAAAATTCTTAATAAACATATAAGATAGTGTGTCACCCTAATCGTTACATGCGGAATAATACAAATGACAGAATATACTCGGATACCTCAAACATAAAAAGTCATTGTTTGTCCTCACTTAAAGAAATTGGATATTTTATCGTTTTAGCGCTATTCATTGTTCTTGTATAATGTGTTTATATACAATAAGTGTACATTTTACATGTATTAAATTTCACTATCGATATTTTTTTTAAATTATTCAATTAATGTAGTTTTCTTTATAACTAAAAATTTCTGGTTTATTTATTGATTTTTCGTTATTCTGTTGTGGAGGATGTTATTATTGTATATGGCTTCCTCGGGCTTTCGGTGTTTAAATGCTTTTAAATATTACAGAAAAAGCTATTATCCAGTTCAGTATTTATTTTTTAATGTGTGTTACTTTAAAAATAGAACCGCAATATTATCTTGCTGTAAGTGCCAAAATGACATTTTTCGGTTTTTCTACAAATTCCTAGTTTTTCTGTGACCTTTTCTGAAGATCTAATCGGTTTTATCTTAAAATACTATGGTAATTTGGTGTAAATCCATGAAACATCAAAACTTTTGGCCTGATTAGAAAAATATAAAAATGCCGAGTTGTGCTTGAAATCCCGAATTTCAAAAACCTGTTTTAAAAATCGCATTTTTCCAATATTTCAATATCCCGTATTTCAAAATCCCGTATTTCAAAATGTCGTACTGCAAAATCCCATATTCCTGTAATGTTGATATTAAGGCATGTTGCATGGAAATGGAGTTTAAAATGATTTTTGAAGAATTTCTGGAATATAGCATACTGGGCTGGAACTCAGCCATTTCTTAATCGATTATGGGGGGATTGGGTATGATGGATAGAAATGTGATTATAAAATGATGTTTGAAAAAGTTCTGGAATATGGCCACCATATGGTTATATGATGGCATTGGAAAAAGTTCTGGAATATAGCCCCCTAGACAAAAAATTAAGTCTTTTTAACCGATTATAATGGGATTGCGTATATTGGATGGAAATCGAATCATAAAATGATTTTTGGAAGAAGTTCTGGAATATGGCCACCTGGCACAGAACTCAGCCATTTTCTTACCGATTATGGTGGAATTATTGTTCGAATTTGATTATCATATGTGTTGCTATCACTAAACTTCTAAACTTCCCTTGTTATAATGGTCTCACATTCAGGTAATTGGATAATTTTTAAAACAAGATTATGAACACCTCACGGAAATGTTAGATGCGACGATTTAAAATAATTTTGAAAAGCAATCACAGTTTTATTATATAAAGGGTGTTTTTTTAAGAGGTTGCCGATTTTTTTTTTGAATAAAACACATATAAAATTATGAAATGACCAAAATTTTTTTTTATTTGGTAGATAATTTTTTGGCATTTAACATTTAAACACAATTTCTGGCATATGGCTACCACGACTATTTTTCACAAATGTCATTCTGGAGGTCCAATTTTCCAGCACTTTTTCAAGCATTTGAGGGCGTATGTCAGCAATGACACGTTGAATATTGGTTTCCAAAGCGTCAATCGATTGAGGTTTATCCACATAAACCAATGACTTCACGTATCCCCACAAAAAGTAATCGAGTGGCGTCAAATCGCACGAACGCGGAGGCCAATTCACCGGACCATTTCTCGAAATAATGTTGTCGTTGAAAGTTTCTTTCAATAAGTCGATTGTTTCACGTGCTGTATGGCAAGTGGCACCATCTTGTTGAAACCACATTTCATTCATATCCATATCTTCAAGATTTGACAACAAAAACTCATTTAACATGGTTCTGTATCGATTTTCATTCACGGTAACGCGTCGTCCTTCCTCATTTTTAAAGAAATATGGACCGATGATCCCACCAGCCCATAGACCGCACCAAACAGTACATTTATCAGGATGCATTGGTAATTCTAGAACGGCGTGTGGATTATCTTTGCTCCAAATGCGACAATTTTGTTTGTTGACGTATCCATTTAACCAAAAATGCGCCTCATCACTGAAGAGAATTTTACGGTAAAAAAATGGATCTTCGTTCAATTGATTTAACGACCAATCACTGAATTCACGGCGCAAACGATGGTCGTGTGGCTTTAATTCTTGCACCAATTGAATTTTGTATGGCACCAAACCCAAATCTTTACGTAAAATTTTCCATAAAGTCGATGGACAAAGTCCAATTTGCTGAGCACGACGACGAATCGATAAATTGTCGTTTTCTTCGACACTGGCCTCAACGACAGCAATATTTTCTTCTGTACGAACTCTTCTCATTCTTGTCGGTGGCTTGGCATCCAAAAGAGTGAATGTAGACCGAAATTTGGTAATTACGTTCTTTATGGTGGTCTCTGACGGACGATTATGTGCACCATAAAATTCACGAAGTGCTCTATAAACATTTTTAATTGAACACTGATTTTGAAAATAAATTTCCACGATTTGAAAACGTTGTTCTGGAGTTAACCTATTCATAATGATTTGCCAAACAATACTGAGTAGAAATGCCACTTTGAGCTGTCAAAACAACTGTCATAAAATAAAACGACATCTATCGGAAAAACAAACCTCCTAAAAAAACACCCGTAATTCTGAATTCCTTACAAATTTGCTTGAATTCGATTGAATAAGTAAAACTAACGAATGGTTATGATTTTTTATTATTCTCTGTCTTTTAGTATTTTATTTTGCCCATTCCAACTAGTCCAAATATGCCGAAAATTAATGTATTTTTGATACGAAGGTTTCTATTTATTTTGTAAAAATGTTGGCGGTTAAGAGGCGCATCGGAAAAGCAACCTAGTAAAATGCAATAAAAATGCAATAAATTATAAATTCATCGGTTTAGCAGCTAATGTTTCCATTTAAATTTAATTCTTTGGTCAATTTAAAATTTAGATTCAAAATATGTTTAAACTTTTAAATTTAATTAAAATTTGTTAAAAGTAAATTATATTTTTGGCATTCGTTTTAAATTGGCTAGTCCCTCTTACACATTTGTTGTAATTAACTATTCTAAAACTTTTTTAAATGGTTTATTTTTTTTTAATTAATTTATAGAACTTTTTTTTAAAAAAAACGCATAAAATTTGCAAAATCTCATCGGTTCTTTATTTGAAACGTTAGATTGGTCCATGACATTTACTTTTTGAAGATAATTTCATTTAAATGTTGACCGCGGCTGCGTCTTAGGTGGTCCATTCGGAAAGTCCAATTTTGGGCAACTTTTTCGAGCATTTCGGCCGGAATAGCCCGAATTTCTTCGGAAATGTTGTCTTCCAAAACTGGAATAGTTGCTGGCTTATTTCTGTAGACTTTAGACTTGACGTAGCCCCACAAAAAATAGTCTAAAGGCGTCAAATCGCATGATCTTGGTGCCCAACTTACCGGGCCATTTCTTGAGATGAATTGTTCTCCGAAGTTTTCCCTCAAAATGGCCATAGAATCGCGAGCTGTGTGGCATGTAGCGCCATCTTGTTGAAACCACATGTCAACTAAGTTCAGTTCTTCCATTTTTGGCAACAAAAAGTTTGTTAGCATCGAACGATAGCGATCGCCATTCACCGTAACGTTGCGTCCAACAGCATCTTTGAAAAAATACGGTCCAATGATTCCACCAGCGTACAAACCACACCAAACAGTGCATTTTTCGGGATGCATGGGCAGTTCTTGAACGGCTTCTGGTTGCTCTTCACTCCAAATGCGGCAATTTTGCTTATTTACGTAGCCATTCAACCAGAAATGAGCCTCATCGCTGAACAAAATTTGTCGATAAAAAAGCGGATTTTCTGCCAACTTTTCTAGGGCCCATTCACTGAAAATTCGACGTTGTGGCAGATCGTTCGGCTTCAGTTCTTGCAGGAGCTGTATTTTATACGGTTTTACACCAAGATCTTTGCGTAAAATCTTCCATGTCGTCGAATAACACAAACCCAATTGCTGCGAACGGCGACGAATCGACATTTCACGGTCTTCAGCAACACTCTCAGAAACAGACGCAATATTCTCTTCTGTACGCACTGTACGCATTCGTGTGGTTGGTTTAATGTCCAATAAAGTAAACTGAGTGCGAAACTTGGTCACAATCGCATTAATTGTTTGCTCACTTGGTCGATTATGTAGACCATAAATCGGACGTAAATCGCGAAACACTTTTCGAACCGAACACTGATTTTTGTAATATAATTCAATTATTTGCAAGCGTTGCTCGTTAGTAAGTCTATTCATTATGAAATGTCAAAGCATACTGAGCATCTTTCTCTTTGACACCTTGTCTGAAATCCCGCGTGATCTGTCAAATACTAATGCATGAAAATCCTAACCACAAAAAATCACCCTTTATAACAAGACAAGGGATTTATCCAGCATAACTTTTAATAAACTGTGGATTTTCTCAACGTTTCGAAAATTGTTGGCCTACTTTTGAATAGATAATTTTCGGTTTGAATTGAGCCTGTACTTTATTTGACAATTTAGTTTGGTTTTTATCTAAAAACCATAAATTGGGAGTCCCAGTAATATTTGGCCGAAATCAGTCCCCCGGAAGTGACAGCCCCCATATGGGCTGTTCCATTTTTTGCAAATATTTTGAAAATTATCATTTATGCGAGAAAAACGACTATCAACTAAAATAAATTTTTCAACAATACCGGCCCAGATCATTTTTCCAAAATTTTAGCGGAAATGACGATTTTTAGCAAAACCGGGTTTTAACAAAAATTCAGTCTCTGTACATTTTTTTTAGAGGTTAACGTCTTTAAGTCGGCAACCCTGTTTTGTTTGACAACTGATTTGACAGCTGACATTTGCTTTGTCATTAGATTGATTTTCATAATGGATAAACTCACGCCAGAGCAACGCTTGCAAATTGTTGAAATTTTTTATCAAAATAATGGTTCAGTTCGCCAAACTCATCGTGCATTTTGTCCATTTGACGGTCTTCATAATCTTCCATCACAGCGAGTAACTCGATTAACTATGGATAGTTTTCGCACCACGTATACTCTAAATGACAATACGTAATAGACGTCAAACAGTGCGTACCGAACAAGCGAAAAACACTGTAAAGCGTAGCATTGAGGCCCAAATCAATCAATTCGACGTCGTTCTCAGCAACTGGAGATGTGTCCATCCACTTTATGGAAGATTTTATCTAAGGATATTGGATTACATGCTTACAAAATTCAACTTATGCAGGAATTAAAGGCATCCGATCATCGCACACGCCGCCAATTCGACCAATGGGCTGAAGCACAAATTGATATTGATGTTGATTTTCCAAACAAAATTTTGTTCAGCGATGAAGCTCACTTTTGGAGTGAAGATAATACCCTTTGCCGAACCACCATTGCGCACACAGCGCGAGATACAATTAATTTACTCAAAGAAACATTTGATGAAAGACTAATTTCACGTAATGGTCCTGTTAATTGGCCACCGAGTTTGTGTGACCTAACTCCATTAGATTGTTTTCTTTGGGGATATGTAAAGTCACATATCTACGCCGATAAACCAGAGATCAATGAACACTTGGAACACACTATTCGGCGAGTTGTTTGCGAGATACGGCCGCATTTGCTGCGAAGAGTAATCGAAAATTGGGCCACCAGAATATGCCATCTACGTGCAAGCCGCGGTGGTCACATGGTCGAAATCATATTCAAGCATTAATGGCATAAAATTCCCAATCCAATAAAGCTAGTTTCACTGATATTTAGAACGTTTTTCTTTGTTATATTTTAATTTAAAATTGTAAACCTGTAAAAAACACGCTTTACTTAAATTTTCCCATAAATTGGGAGATCCCAGTGATGTTTGGCCGAAATCGGTACACCGGAATTAGATTATAGCTTCCATGCTTTCTCGTTTTTTGGAAATATTTCTGCAGCAATTTGCTAATTTTATTCGTTTACTGATCATTAATTCACTTTATAACTTTCACTACTTTTCGCACTGTTTACTTTTTGACTTGCACTGTTCACTGGTTAAATTACAAAAGTCTCTCTGCAAACAATTTAAACATATTGAAATTTTAGAAAAAAATTGAACCAACGCTTCTAGACCCCGCTGTCCAAACTCTTTAAAAATATCGTAGGATTGGTTCTACACATGTAACTTATAAATGGTGTTCCATCTTTAAGCTCAAAAAAATATTTATTACCTATGAAACCGTACAGATGGTAACCCGAAAAAATTTTGACAAATGAAAAGTCAAAGCCGGGTCATTTTTAGTCATATATTCGTTTACAACACAACAACGCGTATTGGCTATCCTAACTTATTACGAAATGGTCGTTCGGTAAAAAACATTTCGTGATGATTTTGGCCAACATGGACGTCCTACAAAGCCTGGAAATCGCAAAATTGTTCAATGTTTAGAAGAAACTGGATCAGTTGCAGATTGTAGAACATATGAACACCATCGTTCAGTTCATACTCGTGAAACAGTAACAGCTGTAAGTGAAAATGTCCGTGAGTTCGGGAAGAGCCAAGCAGCTCTCTGAGGCGTTGTTGATAACAATATAACGTGTTAGACCGTTTCGCAAGGCCGCTTAATAGATGGGATGTGTAAAAATGGCAGCTTTAAAAAAATATTGGAATACCGCCGATGGACCAGAATTAAAAGAAAGAAGACCAGCACCGACAGTCATATATATATACGACTCACTGATAGCTACCATGATCACATCCTATAATTAATTAAGTTACTCCATCCCGAAAAGCAAACGGATCAATAGAGAAAAACGACAAAGTTGTGAATGGCGGAAACCATTATATATCGTAAATTTAACCATTACCATTTTTATTAATAAGAAATCATAGACAAAAAATTAATTTAAAAATTATGATCATATGTCTTTTATTAGGTGTGCAAGTATAGAAACTCGGCTCTGAAGTTGGTTGCATTAAAATATACTTGAACGCATCCAAATCGTCCGTCATTTTGGATATATGCAGCTGAGTCATTGCTGTTTGTAAGACATAAATTTGAGTCATTTATCTGTCCTTCCGTGTGCCTCAATTTTATATGATGGATGTTTATAAGCAACATTTACGTCATTGTAACGGGTTATCCAATTCGAGGTTGATAAAGTAGAAATCTGTATGCCGACATCTGTCAAAGATAAACGTCAAGTACGCTGTCATTTATTTAGTTGACATTCTGCCATTTAAGAATATGGAGCATTTAACAATCGACCAACGCGTTAAAATTATTAAATCTTATTATAAAAATAGTGATTCTGCCGTATCCACATTTCGCGCTTTACGAGCAGATTATGGTCGTCATAATCGTCCTACAAAGCAAACCATATTGAATACAGTGAATAAATTTGAACAAACTGGATCTGTTACTGATATTGTAAGGTCTGTGCATCATCGAAACATTCGCAATGCTGAAAATATCGCTTCTGTAGCTGAAAGTGTGGAAGAAGATCCAAATTTGTCAATTCCTCGTCGAGCTCAACATTTAGGCCTATCTTATGGCTCATTATGGCGCATTTTGCATCTGGATTTGCATCTTCATCCGTATAAAGTCCATTTGACACAAGAGCTAAAGCCTGCTGACCATGGACAACGAAGAACATACGCAAATTGGGTGTTGGAAAAACAAGCCGTCGATGCTGATTTTTCGAACAAAATTTTCTTCAGTGATGAAGCTCATTTTTCGCTTGGTGGATACGTTAATAAGCAAAACTGTAGAATTTGGGGCTCAGAAAATCCACAATTGATTGTAGAGAAGCCATTACACCCGGAAAAAGTCACTGTTTGGTGCGCATTGTGGTCTGGTGGTGTGATTAGGCCGTATTTTTTTGAGAACAACCATGGACGAACCGTTACCGTCAATTCTGAGCGCTATGGCCGCATGTTAACCGATTATTTTTTTACGAAAATCGAAGATTATGATCTTGACGATATGTGGTTCCAGCAGGATGGAGCAACCAGTCACGTAACACGAGCAAATCGAGATCTTTTGCAAGAGAAATTTCCTGGACGTTTGATTTCGCGATTGGCTGATGTCAATTGGCCTCCAAGATCCTGTGATTTAACGCCTTTGGATTTCTTTTTGTGGGGCTACGCGAAAGATCGTGTTTACGCAAACAATCCTCAAACTCTTGACGAATTGAAAACTAATATTCGTAAGGTAATGGCCGAGATACCGCCCGAAATGTGCCGAAAAGTCATTGAAAATTACCGCAAAAGAATCAAGGCCTGTAAGAAGTCTCGTGGAGGACATTTGAATGATATCTTGTTTAACTAAAAATGGCAAGGATCAATCTGTAAAATGAAATAAAAATTACAATACATTCCGAATATTTTGTGTGTTTTTTTTAAGTTTACTTTATCAAGCTTGAATTGGATAACCTTGTATTCTATTCTGTTTTCAAATGAAAAAAAATGTCGCTCCCGAACCTGTGAACATTCTGTGAGTCATTCAACAGTAAGAAAATGGTTTTCAAGATTTCGTGATGGTAATTTTAATCTTGACGATTCACATTCAGGTGCACTAAAATAATTTGAAGATGAACAATTTTAAATTTTACTGGATGAAAAAACGTGTCAAACTCAAAAAGAGCTTGCAGAACAGTTCGAAGTTACTCCTAAGCAATATCACTTCGATTGCGTGCAATGGGAAACATACGGAAGGAAGGAAAATGGGTTCCTCATTAACTGACCGAAGAAAACAAAAACCGAAGAGTTGACATCTGTATGAATTTGCTTTCTCGGCACAAAAGAAAGAATTGTTTACACATTCGATTATCCTAAACGCAGAAAACCATGGGTTGATCCAGGACAGCCATCAACATCAGTTGCAAAAAATGGATATTCATGTTAAGGAAGTGTTACTGTGTGTCTGGTGGGATTGGGAAGGAATCATTTACTACGATCTTCTGGAAGCTGGTCAAACTGTTACAGCTAAACGTTACCAGGCCCAACTGATCAAATTAAGTGATGCTCTGGAGGAAAAAAGACCATTTACTGGCTAAGGAAGGCGGAAGGTGATATTGTTGCATGGCAACGCTCGTTCACATACAGCAAAAGCAACCCAGGAACTCATTTTATCTTTAAGCTAGAAGTTTTACAGCATATGGGCATCGTATTTTCCATATTTGGCTCTCTCTGTTTACCACTTATTCAGATCGATGTCATCATATTTGAAAGACCAGCGGTTCACGAAAGTTGAAGATGAACCAAATGGCTCGATGATAATTTTGCTTCGAAACCACCAAGTTTCAATCTACTTAAAAAATGGCAAAATACCATAGATAGTAATGGCGAATATTTCGATAGCTAATCTTTGTAACAATTATATTTTCAATAAAGTTGAATTTGGCCAAAAAAGCAGGGTTTGTACTTGCTCACCTACTACACATGAATCCTTACAAAATTTAAATAACTCAACAATTGAAGCTAGCATTATTTAGTAACCGAATTCGATGATCGCATAATTTCAAGAAATCCCTATGTCAATTGGCCACCAAGATCATGTAATTTGACACCGTTAGATTATTTTCTTTGGAGTTTTTTTTTTGAAAAGTAAAGTGTATAGCAATGACCCACTAACAATTCAAGATCCTAAGAACAATATTCGCGCTGAAATTGAGGCCATTGAACTGCTATTCTTAAAAATAATCATAAACAATTTTGATGTTCGGATGCAGGCCTATAACAGAAGCCGAAGTGCTCATATTAAAGATGTTGTTTTCCATACATAAATGGCATAGAACCAACTTTCAATTTTTAATATAAATGTTGAATTGCCAAAATACATTATGTGTTTTTTGTGTTTAACAGATGGAACACTCTTTACATGGTAAAAAAATGCATCCCTCTTCACCATTTTTAACCCCAGAGTGTTGCCTTATATTTTAGAAATAAAAACTTCATTTCAGAAAAAAACACTTAATTTTATTTAAACAAAACGGTTTAAATAGTTCTTCATTGTATTTAAAAGTTTGCTATTATTTAACAAAAAAAATCGATTTGATCGATATGAATAAAAAAAATTAAACATAGAACATATCTTAGTCTTATTTAAGAAATTTAAAAATAAAACAGCCTTCACTAATTCATGTTTTGTTGTTGACTCGAAAAACTGATTAAATAAAAAGTCTGAACTGCATCAGTGTCCACTATTACGAGTTCCGTTTTTTATTTACATCAGCTTGTTTTGGTCTAAATACCTAATTTCTATCACTTTTTGTACATATTTTGATTAAGTTTTCTCAAGTTGAAACGTTATGCAATTGTTATTCATTTTCCGCATGTCATCTTTCGTTAATAGTATTCCGATTAAGGTTTCCGCATCTCGTTCCGCATTTTCGTTTTATTGAAATTTATTTGCGAGAAAATTCTTTCCACGTTTGCTGTTGCTACTGGTACTGTGAGCACAGCCATCACAATAATATTTATAAAAGAGAAGGCAATCGTCCCATCGCCGCGCTTAATGTTCAATATCGTATTCCAAAATTCATCAATAATCGTTGTTTCATCGATATTTAACGATTTAAAATCAATACGTCGAATTTCCCGTCACTCATCAATTTCTTAAACATTTTCTTGTTCAATAATATGCGGCAATAAATTGCATAAATTTGACATAGAAATATTTTTTTCATAATCACATTTAAGGGAGCTATGGCTTCCGCTGCTAACAAAAATGTATCATTAAAATCAAATTTCTTTGACAAATGCACAGGTTGCACAGTTCAATGTAGAATTTTAAACAATTATTTTTAAAATCCTCTTCCTCATTTCTACTTAAAACGTGAGTGGTTGATAAAGCTATCATTATTTCCGAACCCATATAAATATTTTCTAAGTTTTTTGTAATGCCCGATGTGTTAATATCAATTTTATTAAAAACGACTTCAGAGATTAATCACAGAGATTAAGAACAATTGGTTTAATCTATTAACATCACCAACAATTATAAAGGGTATAGTTTGAATTTAGCTAAAAATCAAGAAATGTTAAATAAACAAATTTAGTGAATTAATTACCTAAGGTGAATTTTAGAAATTTCAAATACAACTCAAACAGCGGATTGTGCAGGTTTGTAATTAATAATTCTGTAGAACTGAATTTCTGAAAATCCTCGTGTAAGAAAAATATTTTAACAGTTCTAACTTACTTAAAATTTGAACAACTGTCAATTCTAATGAGTTGCTGACGGATGAAGCATTTTTCTAGGTTTGTAATCCAACAAAATTTGTAATCCAACAAAATTTGTAAATCTTGAAAGAGTCCAATGTGTTTTGGACTATTTGTAAATGTCACAACAGGTACCTTCAACAAATTTTAATAAAAATTCGCCGGCGTGATTCGCACAAAGCGCGAATGAATGACTCGAACATTTTAAAATTACTAAGTTTGGACAGTTACGTTCTAGTAATGTAGCCACTGAATGGTTTGCCCCTGTCATAACATTTGCACCATCCGTAGCGAAACCAATTAATAATAGTTTATAATCAATCCTCTGGTTATTAAATGTCTCGACAATTTTTGTGTATATTGCAAGAGCGTTTCAAGTTTCAACTTTAAAATTAAATTTTTTTAACAAATAGTATTCGAACAACTATACGTAAAAGTTTCGTCGTTGAAGAACGAAAACAGTGTTTTTCTCATCAAATCACCTACCTCTTGGAACTGAGTTTCTCCAATTACATTTTTTACTGCGTTGACGTTGTTTTGGTTCATGCACACGAAACAGCATTCATTATTTCAGAATCGTCGATTCTTGTTTTCAGCATAGGTACCAAATGATCCATGGTCTAAAATGCAATATTGTGTTCTGCACAAAAGGCACTCAACTGGATTTCAGCCATACACACTTTTTGATTGCGAGTTCTAAGCGCGTCAATTGATTACATGCTATTTACTTTTTGCGTGATTATATAAATCACGTATTTCTCCTTTAGCTTTCAGTTCAACATTACAAATTGTGCAAAAAGCAAAATTATGCTCATTTTTACGGATCCACAATTTTTATTTTATCATTTTCCCAACTTTTTAGGCCTTTAGTCCAGGATGATCTTTCAATATGTGCTGCATCCGTTCGAGCGAAATGTTCGCCTTGCGAGCTATTTTTCTGCTGCTACGGCGCGAATTCCGAGCCAATTTGGCCTTCACCTTCCGAATTATATGCGGCGATTTTGCAGTGCGTTTCGGTCCATCACCATGGCGTTTTGCAATGCTGCCAGTATCGTTATAACGATTTATGGTGCGATACATAAACATTTTATTCACATGCAGATCTTTTAACTGGTTAACAATCTGCGGCTGTGGTTTTCCAGCCAAATATAGAGCACTATTACGCTTGAACTCCATTGCGAATAACTTTTTTTCTTAATATTTCCCACTAAAATGCTTTTGCACACTTGTAAACAATGGAATGAACTGTCATTACTGTAAATTTGAGCGCTCTGTCATCACTGGTTTGACAGCAATGTCAGTCTGAAGTTGGTAACACTTCGTGTCAGTCACCCGGTAAATCACGTATTTCTCCTGTAGCTTTCAGTTCAACATTACAAACTGCGCAAAAATCAAAATTATGCTCACTTTTACGGATCCACAATTTTAATATTTTATCATTTTCCCAACTTCTGTAGTACGTTTTTTGGATTGCTAGAAAAATTCAATAAATATTAAAGTTATTTTATTTTGAATATTTAAGCATACCGTAGTGAGGATTCTTCATCGATTAATTCGGGTTCATCGGCACTTGCCAATACTGATTCTGAATTGGAAGAAAATGGTAGTACACTTAGAAAAAATATTACTACCAAATACTTAGTAAAATTAATTTGGTTGTTTTAACACAAAATTCTGTGCTAGATAAACCAAATCTCTTGTTTAAATTAGAAATTTGGTATTTTCGTACTTAGTTACTACAAAAAGTGGATGAAATGACCAGGATCTTGGTACGTAGTTTTGTTTAATTTAACCAAAAACGATTTTGTATTATTGTTATAACTAACAAATTATTTTGGTTTATCTTAATACACAATACATAGTGAGAATTTCCAAAAGTTGCTGATTTGGCGGTATAATTCGCCAAATCGATAAGTTCTTGTTTTGTACTATCGGTAGAAAGCAAGAGTTGAATTTTTGCAGTTTGGTCGTTGCATTGCAAGTGCAACCTGATGAGTAGACTAACTTTTTATCAGTACGGAACCAAGCTGCCAAAAAAAGAGACCTACGGGATTTTTCATTTTTGTAAGGGTTTGTGTATCTTTACACCAGAACCTTGGGATTAAAATGAGGGGGAGTTAATTTGTCTACTTTTTGTGGTAGATATATTGTGAGTAAATAGCCTCTTTGTTTTTCTATGACTAGAAAAGTCATAAACTTTGTATGGATGCCATTAAAAGAAAAACCGAAAAAATCTTATAAAAATTAAGCACCAAATTTGTTACATTTACTAAGAAAATTTGGGAGAATTAACAAGTCATTGGTAAAATAATTTTTCCCTTGGTTGATTTTACAAATAGCTGTACCTGTAACTGTTACCAATTTTTTCCACTTCTATCCAATAAAATAATCATATGTTTTGGATATATTAACTAAGTTCAAAATTAAATAACCACGATTTGGTTATTTAAAATTAAAATTTTATTCAACCAAGATCTTGTTTGTTTTTTAACTAGGAGATTTGGTTGATCGAAAAACACCAAGATTTTGGCAAAATAGACCCAGATTTTTGATTCTTTTGAGCCAAGTTTTTCTCTGAGTGTATCGGTGGTTCATTTCCCGCATTTTTTGAAGTTGACACTGTTGAAATATTTTTTAATAACACAATTCGTAAACCTACGAACAATTTTAAACCAAAATTACATTCACATACATACATTTCACAAAACCACAGCAAAATTGAATAAATACGGGTACTTAAATCCTTACGAAACAGAGATCTTCGTTAGGTCTCTTCTTGGCAGCTTAGTTTCGTACTGATAAAAAGTTGGTCTACTCATCAGATTTCAACGACCAAACTGCAAAAATTCAACTCTTGCTTTGTACCTATAGTACAAAACAAGAACTTATCATTAAGGCGAATTATATCACAAAATTAGAAACTTCTGGAAATTCTTACTATATATGTGTACTAGGCCAATGCAAAAACTGGGGGCTTGAATTTTCCTACTCTTTGTGGTAGATATATTGTGAGGAAGTGACCTCTCTGTTTTCTATGACTAATAAAGTCGTAAACATTGTATGAATGCCATTAAAAATAATATGTTGTCCGAAAAGCCATTAATATTACGGATGATTATGAAAAACCTCCTAATAATTAATTAACGTTTTCTTAGGTAAATACATTGTATTTGATTCGTAGTCATGTTTGGGTACAGCCCACTGGAAGGACATTTGAACACTTCAGAATAAAAAAATTTTAAAAATGCCGAGAATTGTTTCTAGGAACTAAATAGATAAAAGAGTTATTTATCTATTTATAATAATTATAAAAACCTTTTAAAAATTCTCTGCAAAATGTTTTTAAATGCCGGGGGGCGCATATTGTCCCCTTATTGGATATTGTCTGGAAATAGCAAAATGAGTCATAAAAAAGTGTACACACCTTTTGAAAATTACATATTTTTCAATTTGTAGATAATTAGTAATTTTGACCAATCTTGAAATTCATAACAACTGGTATAACAATTAACATTAAATCTAGATATTTACATTATAATTCATCGAAAAATTTCCAAGAATTCAATACTTAAAAATCCAAAAAACAATAAATAATTTCTGTGTTATTATTATTAAAATTACGATTTAAAAATATCTTTATTATTAACACCGTTAAGACAAATATTTACACAAAATTAACTTTTTGAGTAAACCCGCAAATAAATCAATAAACTTTAAAACAAAATAAGTCACACATCAAACAGAAAAAATTCTTTTTCAAAGAATGGAATGAAACAAGCGTTCGTAAAATGGCTTACGTAATTCTCTAGGTCCTATACTTATGCTACTTAAATATAAGTTTTATAGCGAACATAAAATAAAGGAAAATCATGCAAAAATATACGTATACATACTACACAGATATATTTATATACGTATGTGTGTGTGTGTGGTGTATTCAACCATTCCATAAACTCATAAAAAATATGTTTTTCATTCCATTTATATTTCTGTATGTCGTTAATGCGGTGGAGCGCCGCGGTTTAATCAGATAATGAATTATAAAATACCGAACCGATTGAATAACAACATAACTAAACATTAACATAACTAACTACCCAGTTTTCCATTTTTAAACGAACAATATTTTAGTTAAAATGTGTACATAAATTAAAAGTTATGCCTTAAAATACGACCGTTTACGTATACGTATAAAACAAATGTCGTTTTTAATTTAATTCAATATTGATAACAAACATAATGTGACAAAAGGTGTGAATTAATAAAATAAAATCTCATTCTTGTGAATAATAATAATCATCATCATTTGAGTCTTTTTTTTTGTTTTGTGCACGAATTTATTTTGCTGATGGCAATGGCAACAACATGATGATGATTCTTTTTTTTCTGCTCCTCGTCGTTTTCTCGGTGGAACAGAAACGTTTTTTTTTTATTTAAATACATACATACATTGTGTATTGTAATGTTGATGATGATGTTTATGAACACAGAGGAAAAATAATCAATAAATGCGCAGACATACTGGTTAACATTGCTGCTAGAGAGCGAAAGAGATCGGTACTGTGCATGTTTTTGTAATCGGTGTATTCAGAACAGGAAAAAAAATGGATATGACTATTCAGTGTGGTAGTAGAGCAGAGAAGGAGGAATAATAAAAAATACACAATTTTAACTAAGGGACGAGTGACGTTTTGAATACAAAAATAATATTTGGATAAATATACATAGCTACATACATATTTACATATCTAGATAAAGGAATTACTCGTAAGTTTAGTTATTTAACCGTCAGAAAAAATGTACATATATTATATTATATTGTATACTTTGTATATTGTAACGTATGTATATCATGCAGGGTAAAAATTAATAAAGTATAACCGCACAGTATTTCAATGACTCGGATGTTTTCCATTATTTATGATGATTTTGAAAGATTTTTCATTTGTACAAATTAGAGTATTTATTGTGTTCATGGTTGGATCTGGTATGATGGATCCTTTCAGCTTTAAGCTAAATTTATAATTATATATTTTAAAGCCTCTGAGATTGTCGCAACCCGTTACAGAACCGTATAGGCGGTTCCTATATATAAACACTAATTCAAACCTTGTTTAACTGTTTACCGCCATTCTTAAATAAGTATGCAATCGATTTCTCGTTGACATATTTTTCAGAAACTAAATGCTATTTATGCTATTTGAACTAGATTACAATAGAAAAACCGCATGTATTGTACATAATTAAATATTTCATAATCAAAACACTTTGAAAACTTTTCTGTAGAAATTGAATTGAATTATTCAAATGTCTGGAGAGGTGATTTGTTTGATTAAATTCTCTCTTAAGAGCAGAACCGAAACGAAAAGATTGATCAAACTTCAATAAAACCTAAACAATTACTAAATCAAATTATTCGTGTTGACGTTTATGCAGTTCGAAAATATTGTTTGTTATCGCATACCAACAAATTGAAGTAAATTGAACCAAAAAATTAAAAATAAATTATTTTTATAACGATTTATCTATTTGTAAAGTAGTTTATATTTATATTTATTTATTTATTTTGTTTAACTTATACTTATAACATTAATTTTATATATAATAATCATTAAAATGTGAATGACTACTAGTGGATTTTTTGTCCTTTAAAAGTTCGTCACTTACATAGACAAAACATATACAGCATATAGTGTATAATGAACTACCTTACGCAAAATAAACAATAAAATTCAAATACCGGGTGACTGACACGAAGTGTTACCAACTTCAGACTGTCATTGCTGTCAAACCAGTGATGACAGAGCGAAAATTTACACTAATGACAGTTCATTCCAATGTTTACAAGCGTACAAAAGCATTTTAGTGGGAAATATTCAGAAAAAAAGTTATCCGCAATGGAATTCAAGCGTAATAGTGTGATTGCTCGATATTTGACTGGAAAACCACAGCCGCAGATTGTTAATCAGTTAAAACATTGAAGAAGAAGAACTAGAACAACTCAACAACAGTATACAGGAAGCGGCGTGGAGTAGTACCCCCTCAAGTTCAAAGGAAATGCGCCGAAATGCTACTTATCCTGTAGAAGTTAGGGAACTGGTTGCAGCAAAACGAAAAGCAAGAAAGGCCTGGCAAAGAAGTCGAGCGCCAGAATATAAAACAACTCTTAATTTTTTATCCAATAAACTAAAGTTGCTAATTAAAGAAATCAAAAACGAATCCGTTAATAAATACTTGAGTGGCCTTACTGGGGAAAAAGATACCGAGTAATCCCTTTGGAAAGCGGCAAAAAGTTTAAAACGACCTAAACTACAAATTCCGCCAGTAAAAAATGAAGATGGCACATGGGCTAAAAGTGCAAAGCTTCGTTGTTTGCAACCCACCTCGAGAACACGTTTCAGCCACTACCTAGACAAACTGCAGAGGAAAACATACCACCAGTATATAAAATGGATAACTGCAATATAGCTCCTGTCACACTACAAGAATTAAAAGAGGAAATCAATCTCAACCTAAATACAAAGAAATCTCCAGGATATGACTTAATTACAGGATAAATAGTAAAAGCTCTTCCTGAAAAAGGTTTGCGTAAACTACTCCAAATAATTAATGCAGTGTTCAGACTTAAACACGTTCCAAGTCAATGGAAAGTAGCAGAAGTAATTATGATACCTAAACCAAACAAACCACTTAATGACAAAAATTCGTATAGGCCGATTTCCTTACTTCCAATAATTTCAAAATTATTCAAGAAACTACTCCTAAAGAGACTAAAACCAATAATAGCAGAAAGAAATCTTGTTCCTCCACATCAATTTGGCTTCAGAGAAAATCATTCAACAATAGAACAAGTACACCGAATTACAAACATAATTGAAGACGTACTTGAAAAATAGAAAGTATGTTCAAGCGTCTTCTTGGATGTAGCACAGGCCTTTGACAGAGTATGGCATAAAGGTTTGGAATATAAATTACAAAGAGACTTACCAAAGCAGTTTTATGAAATTCTAAAATCTTACGTATCTAACCGACACTTTCGAGTTAAATTAAATGGCGAATACTCAGAAATAAAGAAAATATCAGCAGGGGTACCACAAGGTAGCGTTCTGGGACCAACCTTATATGTTCTATACCTCGGACCTGCCAACGATAGAGGATACTAACATAGCGACGTTTGCGGATGATACGGCCATCTTAGCAGTTGCTAATTGCATAGAAGAATCTACAAGCAAATTGCAAAGAGCTACTAATATTGTCAGTACCTGGACCAAGAGATGGCGAATAAAACTTAATGAAACAAAATCTGTTCACGTAAACTTTACCAACAAGAAGGTCAACTGGATACCAGTAGAACTGAACTCCCAGCAAATTCCCTATGCAAATACGGCAAAATATCTAGGCATGACTCTAGACGCGAAACTAAAATGGAAAGAGCATGTGAAAAAGAAAAAAGAAGAGTTAAACATCAAATACAGAAAGATGGATTGGCTCTTAGGAAGAAATTCTGAGCTAACTCTACATAATAAATTGCTACTATATCGGCAAATCCTAAAACCTGTGTATACTTACGGTATTCAGCTCTGAGGCTGTACAAAGAAAACCAATGTCAATATCATTCAGTCATTCCAAAGCAAAGTCCTTCGTGGAATAGTTAATGCACCGTGGTACATAAGAAATGACAACCTCCATAGAGATGTGAAGATGGATTTCGTTAGTGAAGAAATAAGCAAACACGCGAGAAAACACATGCAACGTATTAGTCTACACCAAAATGCTGAGATACGTCGTATGTTGGATGATTCAAACCTAGTAAGACGGCTGCGAAGGAAGAAACCGCATGATCTACAAGATCCAATCAGGATCGACTAAAAATATAATAAAATTGTAAAGGGGACTAGCCAAAGGGCTACAACCCTCCAAACAAGAATATAAATTATGAAAGATAAATTACTAGATGATTTGTAAATCAGTTGTAATAAATAAATATATAATAAAAAAAAAAAAAAAAAGTTAAAGCATTTGCATGTGAATAAAATGTTTGTGTATCGCACCATAAATCGTTATAACGATACTGGCAGCATTGCAAAACGCCATGGTGGTGGATCGAAACGCACTGCAACATCGCCGGATATCATTCGGAAGGTGAAGGCCAAATTGGCTCGGAATCCGCGCCGTAGCGGCGGAAAAATGGCTCGCGAGGCGAACATTTCGCTCGAACGGATTCAGCACATGTTGAAAGATCATCTTGGACTAAAGGCCTTGAAATTCCATAAAATGCATGGTCCTGCCGATGCTCAAAAAAAAGTTAGAGTGGATAGAGCAAAGAAGTTGTTACGCTTGCACGAAAGTGGCGATTTGCCGAATTTGGTTTTCTCCGATGAGTCATCGTTCGTTATTGAGCAATATGTGAACAAGCAAAACGACCGGATTTACTTGCCCGGCCGTTCTACTGAAAACTTGGAGCAACGGATTGCCACTCGAAACCAAGCGCCGCCGATGGTGATGATTTGGGCCGCCGTAACGGCCGCTCGTTGTTTTTGGACCGTGGCATCAAGATAAATGCTCAAATTTATCGGAATCATGTGTTTTAGGGAGCGTCAACGCGTTGGGCACAAAAACATTTCAGCCGCACAGCCTGGACATTTCAACAGGACTCGGCGCCGAGTCATAAAGCGCGCGTCAATCAAGATTGGCTGAGGAACAACGTTGCGCGGTTCATTTCCACTGCCCAATGGCCACCAAATTCACCGGATGCAAATCCGCTAGATTTCTTGGTTTGGGGTATTTTGAAGAGAAAGATTGGGACAAAAAAATACCTAAGTGTCGATCAAATGGTGGTCGGCCACCACATCAAATGGTGGTCGGCCACCAAATTCACCGGATGCAAATCTGCTAGATTTCTCGGTTTGGGGTATTTTGAAGAAGGTTGGAACAAAAAAATACCTAAGTGTCGATCATCTCAAGCAAGCGCTTCGCCGGGAATGGGCCAAAATACCGCAGAGCCACTTTCGTGCTGCATGCAATAGCTTTGTCGGCCGTTTGAAGGCCGTAATCTCGGCTAAGGGTGGCCAAATCGAAAACTGCTAATGAAATTCGAAAATTTAAATATTTGCGAACATTTTTTACTTTGATTCAATAAAATTCATCAACAAATAAAAATTCTGTGGCGTTTTGTTTTGGTAACACTTCGTGTCAGCCACCCTGTAATTTGGGCCCCCGAATAATAGCGTTAGACACAAATGAGAGAGTCGCTCCAAAAACTGAACCGCAAGTTAAGTGGTTCCGCCGTTTAGTAATATCGGAAAAACCGAATTTATTTAATAACCCCGGTTGTGTATTCAAATATCTTTAACCCTAACTACCAGAGGCCCTACTTTTTGGAAAATGTGAATGATTTTCCATTTACACAAGCCGAGACCAACTCAAATTTATTTTCCACTAGTGGTTCCGCCGTTTAGTAATATCGGAAAACTCGGATTTAATAACCCCGGTTATGTGTTCAAATATCCTTAGTCCTAACTACCATAGGCCCTACTTTTTGGAAAATGTGTGATTTTCCGTTCACACAGGCCTAGACTAACTCAAATTTATTTTCCGCTAGTATTCAAATATCCTTAATCCTAACTACCAGAGGCCCTACGTTTTGGAAAATGGGTATGATTTTCCGTTCACACAAGCCTAGACCAACTCAAATTTATTTGCCACTAGTGGTTCCGCCATTTAGTAATATCGGAAAACTCGGAAAACCCGAATTTATTTAATAACCCCGGTTATGTGTTCAAATATCCTTAATCCTAACTACCACAGGCTTTACTTTTTAGAAAATGTGAATGATTTTCCATTCACACAGGCCTAGACCAAGTCAAATTTTTTTAGCACTAGTGGTTCCGCCGTTTAGTAACATCGGAAAACTCGGAAAACCCGAATTTATTTAATAATCCCGGTTATGTGTTCAAATATCCTTAATCTTAACTTCCAGAGGCCCTACTTTTTGGAAAATGGGTATGATTTTCCATTCACATAGGCTTAGACAAACTCAAATCTATTTTCCGCTAGTGGTTCACCGTTTAGTAATATCGGAAAACTCGGAAAAACCGAATTTATTTAATAATCCCGGTTATGTGTTCAAATATCCTTAACTCTAACTACCAGGGGCCCTACTTTTTGGAAAATGTGAATCATTTTCCGTTCACATAGGCTTAGACCAACTGAAATTTATTTTCCGCTAGTGGTTCCGCCGTTTAGTAATATCGGAAAACTCGGAAAACCAAATTAATTTAGTAACCCCGGTTATGTGTTCAAATATCCTTAATCCTAACTACCAGAGGTAATAATTTTTGGAAAATGGGAATGATTTTCCGTTCACACAGGCTTACACCAAGTCAAATTTTTACCACTAGTGGTTCCGCCGTTTAGTAATATCGGAAAACTCGGAAAACCCGAATTTATTTAATAATCCCGGTTATGTGTTCAAATATCCTTAATCTTAACTTCCAGAGGCCCTACTTTTTGGAAAATGGGTATGATTTTCCATTCACATAGGCTTAGACAAACTCAAATCTATTTTCCGCTAGTGGTTCACCGTTTAGTAATATCGGAAAACTCGGAAAAACCGAATTTATTTAATAATCCCGGTTATGTGTTCAAATATCCTTAACTCTAACTACCAGAGGTAATAATTTTTGGAAAATGTGAATCATTTTCCGTTCACATAGGCTTAGACCAACTGAAATTTATTTTCCGCTAGTGGTTCCGCCGTTTAGTAATATCGGAAAACTCGGAAAACCAAATTAATTTAGTAACCCCGGTTATGTGTTCAAATATCCTTAATCCTAACTACCAGAGGTAATAATTTTTGGAAAATGGGTATGATTTTCCATTCACATAGGCCTAGACAAACTCAAATTTATTTTCCGCTAGTGGTTCCGCCGTTTAGTAATATCGGAAAACTCGGAAAAACCGAATTTATTTAATAACCCCGGTTATGTATTGAAATGTATTAAATGACACCGCGGGTAACTGAACAGAGAATTATCATCAACAATGTTTCAACCTGAATGTTTTTATTATTACGAATCGTGAATTTAACGCAATAGTGACGGTCGTCTTTGCCGACTCACCAATGCTGGATACTATCGTTCAATTATGTCTCCTGAGTAACCGAAACGATTAAATTTTTCGGATACTAAACTGGACATGGATCCCGAATCTTATACCATCCTACACTCTTGCTGTAGTCCGCTTTTATTAGTGGCGAATACCAAAGCCGTTGGTAGCGTGCTGCTTTGCCTGGTTGACTTTGTTTCGACAAGTAGTTAAAGACCGGATGATTGATTCGCAAGCAATTAAAACGCGAATATCACCTTTAACACAATGGCTACGCTCCATGACTAAATATTTCTGAAATATAGCAAAATGAGTTTCGTTTCTCTGGTAACAAAAACTTTAAATGTCCTTTGATGCGTTGAACGTTTGTTTGAGGTTGGTTTGCAGGGTAGGTCCGGTATAGGAAATAAAGTTCAATTGAATTCAATATACTGCGAAAAATTCAAAAATCTACTACCAAATTGGGGGTTTTCCAACGAATACTTGATTAAATTTTGCTATACTACTTTAACTAATCTGCAGTCTATCCAGGCTATGAGGTAGGAATCTCTTCCTCACGTGATATCTTGCCCATAATGGTCAAGTTTCCACATCTAACTTTTCCTCCAGAATATACAGAAACCTTCAAACCTCTTGTTGCTTTATCAGATGTGTTGAGCAATTTTCGAATATTAAATGGGTTCACTTGTTGAATTGTTGATTGCTTCATGAATGATTTTATGGTACATTTCTTCCTATCGTACCTCTCACACAGTTTTCGGAATGTCTCATAATAATTTATTTAATTTCACAACCGATCTTTATGAAATCTGCTTCCTAAAGCTGATCTGATATTCAAACATAAATTTTAGTTGAAGTTCTGGTAATCTGCCATCATGACACACGATTATTGTAGATTCTATGATTCATTTTGAAGAAAAGTCTTAATCAATTATGATCCAATTTGGTTGGTGGATCTAATTTTTAATTCTAATATTTTTGAAAGAGGAATTAGTCTACTTTTTTACAAGTAAATACTGCTATAACATTAGGTACGTACATTTGAATTTTAATTTTGGATTGGTAACTTGCGAAACTAAATGAAAAAGTAAGGGAGATTTGTTGATTAAAATTCGCTTATATTTTTCAATTTTGCCGCAAAATAAATTATTTTTAGATTATGGCCGATGCCAACCTAAACACCTAAATCTATGATCTCATTGACTCTTTACAACACTTCGTTATTGACTTTGTATGAAGCAAGTGACGGATTTCTCTTACGATGAAAAGACAGGATTTTGCATTTCTTAATATTTAAGTAAAGCGAGTTTCGATCACACCACTCACTTAATCTATCGATGTTTTCTTGAAGTTTCTTCGTATCTAGCATTCCATTAACAGTTCGAAAAATGTTCACGTCATCAGCAAATATGAGCACATGATGGTCGTGAATAAACAAAATTTCGAAAAATCTAGCTCACAGCTTAGGAATTTAGCTTAGGAATTACGCTTAGGAATATGGATGCGATGGTCAGAAAAGTTATAAGTTAAAAATATTGGCCAGCTCATAGAGTGTTCCGCGGATGTGGCCTATATGGCCAGTTAGCTTAGGAAATGTTCCATCGAACGACTCTACCAACATTTATGGATGCGATGATCAGAACGCTTTTGTGTGTGAATAAACAAACTTTCGAATAATTGGGTGATCCATTGAAAAAAATATTGGCCAGCTCATAGAGTTATTCCGCGGATGTGGCCTATATGGCCAGTTAGCTTAGGAAATGCTCCATCGAACGACACTTACAACACACTTATGCGATGGTCAGATATTTTTTGTTAATGTGTGTGAATTAACAAGTGTTTCGAATAATTGGGTGATCCATTGAAAAGAACATTAGCCAGCTCGCAGAGTTATTCCGCGAATGTGTCCTATTTGGCCAGTTACCTTAGGAAATGTTCCATCGAACGACTCTACCAACATTTGGATGCGATGATCAGAAAGCTTTTGTGTGTGAATAAATAAACTTTCGAAAAATTGGGTGATCCATTGAAAATAATATTGGCCAGCTCATAGAGTTATTCCGCGAATGTGGCCTGTATGGCCGGTTAGCTTAGGAAATGTGTGAATAAACAAAATTTCGAAAAATTGGGTGATCCATTGAACAAGATATTTTCCAGCTCATAGAGTCATTCCGCCCGTTACCTTAGGAATTGCCCCATCGAATGATACTACCAATAAATGGAGGCGATGAGCAGAAAGGTTTTGTTGATGTGTGCGAATAAACAAAATTTCGAAAAATTGGGTGACCCAGTGAAAAAAATATTGACCAACTCATAGGGTTATTCCGCGGATGTCTCCTATATGGCTAGTTAGCTTAAGAAATGTCCCATCGAACGACACTTACAACATATGGATGCGATGATCAGAAAAGTTTTGTTAATGTGTGAATAAACAAAATTTCGAAAAATTGGATGATCCATTGAACAAGATATTTTCCATCTCATAGAGTCATTTTGCCCGTTAGGAAATAAATTTTCGAAAAATTGGGTGATCCATTGAAAATAATATTGGCCAGCTCATAGAGTTATTCCGCGACTGTGGCCTGTATGGCCGTTTAGCTTAGGAAATGTGTGAATAAACAAAATTTCGAAAAATTGGGTGATCCATTGAACAAGATATTTTCCAGCTCATAGAGTCATTCCGCCCGTTAGCTTAGGAATTGCCCCATCGAATGATACTACCAATAAATGGAGGCGATGAGCAGAAAGGTTTTGTTGATGTGTGCGAATAAACAAAATTTCGAAAAATAGGGTGACCCAGTGAAAAAAATATTGACCAACGCATAGGGTTATTCCGCGGATGTCTCCTATATGGCTAGTTAGCTTAAGAAATGTCCCATCGAACGACACTTACAACATATGGATGCGATGATCAGAAAAGTTTTGTTAATGTGTGAATAAACAAAATTTCAAAAAATTGGATGATACATTGAAAAAAATGTTGGCCAGCTCACAGAATTATTCCGCGGATTTGGTTTATGTGTCATAAAATTATGACATGTCATAAATTATGTATATTTTTGTTAGTTGACATCTAGAGTTTTTGTACTTATTAGGGAACGAAATATTTTAATTTAAATAAATGTTATTAATATTTGTATATTATAGTATCAAAGACATTCGTGGTGTTTTGATAATTTGTTGGTTGTGGCAATTTTTTACCCAGTGTTAATTTAACAAATTTGTGTGTGTATGTGTGTTTTTGTTGATTTTGGTTTTTGTTGGAAACTTCATATCCGTAGAAAACAACCCCATTAATAGGTTATTTAAATATTTGACTTTAATTTATCAAAAGACAACTGAAAAAATATCCTGAAGAATTATTTTTAACATTTTTAACAGTCTTTTGTTTAATTTTTATCTTTGTTTTAAATTAAATATTCTGAAATCATACTTGTAAATCACAGAATAGCTTTCTTAAAATAAATAAACAATTATATGTATTAACGAAATTTCAACGAAATTCGTTATTATGTAGGATTAACGGAGTTCCATCTAACAATTTAAAATTCTCTATACCTCAGTTTCCTTGACTTTGGACGTCAACCAATTTAACAAATGGTTGGATTGGACAAAAGGCATACTTATAAGATATTATTAGGTACACAAATGAATTACAAATATCCGGCAGTTATAAAATAACAACAGAAGTTCTACTTTAGGGTATTGCACCCACCTTGTTGCGAATAGCAAAACCTTTTATTTCAGCTAGAAGATTTCCGGTAGAAAATTTCCGCTCTCACGGAGCAGTTAGATGTATAAAACTCGATTCAATATTTGTAGTTTGGTCGTTAGGTTGTAGCCTTTGAACAGATCGAATTGTTTAAAGGCTCAATTCTACAATTGACAATATACCGAAACCAAATCTACCGAACTCTTCGATATCTCACTTCTTAGTAAATATGATTTTTTGTTCTACTTAAAGGACTAGTACATAAAATACAACATTTCACAAAAAGTGGAAATCAGTTCATGGATCAGGATTGAGGATGTACATAATTGACACAAGTATACAGGCCGGAACGCCTCTTAATCTAAACGGAAACCTTCTTTGCAAGGTTATATCGCAACAGTATTTTTCACACCACTTGCCAAAAAGCCCAGAAGATATATTTATGTTTTTTATGTCCATTTGGGTTGCATTTCACACTAATTATAATAAAAATTGAAAATAAAAAAATCGCGATGAGTTAAAAGGAACCAACTGTAAAATTATAAACGCAATTTGCAACTGTGTTATTATCGCACACACAAACTCACGTCTTATTCTCATTCTTTAATGAACAATTATTTACGAAAAGTATTAAAAAAAAATAAGTAAGAAAAATAACAAGAAAATGTATACCTAAGATAAAGAAACATAAAAATAACCAACTGAACATGATTAACAAAAAATTTATGTGTATACACAAAAATATTATTTAATTTAAAGTAGTTGAAATACAATAAAATAAATTTTTATTATACAAAAAAAAAGTTTAATCAATTTTTTTTGCTTGCCAGAAATAAAGTACAAAAATAAAAGTGAAAATTAAAATTGAATAAATTTTAACTTTATTTATTCTTTTCGTTTTCTTCTGTTATATACTTAGAATTTACACCGTCTTATCGTCATCGACATCGACGAGGCGATATATAGTACATCGAATTGTGTGTGTAGTTTCTTTTTTGTGTTTAACATAAAATTAAGTAAAATATACAATTTTCTGTTTTTTTTTTGATAAATAGTCGAGTTACACCCTAAAGTGTGCACAAACAACGCATGGAATTATGATGATTCTATTTTAATTATACACAGGGGATCGTTTTCTGTATCCCTTTTATTTACACATGTAGTACACGTACAGTTTACAGTATACATCAGTACAATATAAAGAATTTGATGAATTAGTTTTCAAATATAAGTTAGCGCAGGGAGTAAGGGACCCCTGTAGAACAATATTTGGGCAATCATTTATATTTATAATTCGGTAGTATTTTATTTTATTATACATTTCTGTAATAATTCTATAAACCTGTCAATCCATATACCAGTTAGTATGCGATAATTGTCGACTATAAATTCTTTATCTGATTAAATATTTATCAAAGCATGTTGATAAAGCATTATTTATTTAGTTATTTAAACATTGTTGAACTCAGCCCGCGACATACCAACAAAAAAACATTGTTACGCTTCAAAATCGCTGAGATAATGTAATTATGTATGTATTATTTATTCCATCAACTATTGTAATATTACTTAGAGCCAATTATTCTATTTGAAATTCTCATGATTTTTATAATTTGTTTTACTTCCAAACTGTCGACACGACATAAAATTAATTTTTTTGTGATATTTGATAAAAAAAAATGAAACAAAAAATTATAAATTAAATTACAATTTAATCATGACGAATGAAAGTCATGGAGTCGTGTTCATTCATCAAAAAATTTATTATTCGGTTTAAAAAAAATCTTGACCAGAGGCGGATTTGATTTTTATAAAAATTATTGAATTATAATTTCTCTAGGAGTATACGAAATATAAATTATTATTTAATTTAAATAAAAAATAAATAGAAAATATCTTTTTTGTTATGTTGCTTCTTTCCACTCTAGGATTAGTTTTACCATAGATTACTTATAATAAACAGATGTACCGGTAAATGTAGAGTAAACAGTTTTTTTGTTCGCTGTACAATACTTTTGTGTTCGTTTGTTTTGTTTTGAATCAATTGATATTTGGGACTAAAACGGTTTTCAGCCATGTCAAATTAAACAAAGAAAGCAATTGATCTTTCTAGATCTAGACTAGATCTTTAAATCGAAAAACATTAATCAGGGTGTCGATTTTGTCCCAAACGAGTTAAGCGACATGAGTTTAACCGGAAAGACATAGTAGTAATAATTGTGTGTGTGTTAGTGAGTTGCGCAGTAATTTAACATTTTATTTGTCAAACTTATGAAATTTAAAATAAATTTATTTATAAAATTTTATTAATATTAATTTATAAGCGACATGTGTTAAACGATGCCATTCCTCTGCTCGAAAGAAGATGAAACGAGAAGAGAAATGGAAATAACCCAATATGCAATTCCGACGCAATTTCGTTTAAAGTCGCGTGCAAAAACAACACTCTTTCTATGGAAGAAACCTTGTGAAATAGACGGAAAACCACACTACTCCCCAAAGAAGTGTCACAAAAAATCCAGTGTTAGCGTGAATCTCGACGAAAAAGAGAAAAATCAAATTGCAAAGAAGGTGGAATTTTGCTGGAAACACGGTTTTCTTCCATACACAATAAAAGTGTTTTGTTATTTGTTCTTAAAAAATTATGTTTTATTTAAATAAATACAGACAATATTTCTTTATAATATTTGCATCTGTTATGCGCCACCCGATTTTAAATCTTTAACTCCAGCATATTTGCAAATCTAAATCAAGAAAATTTCAATTTTCAATTCATCAATTTACATCGTTGTAAATATATTTACATTATCGTCACAAATGTAATGACGCCTTGTTAAAATAAATTTTTAGTATATTTCTAGTCCAACGTTGATGATTTGTGTGCGTAGCTATGTGCCAACTTGTCACATGAAACTGAAGATACAAAATAAAAACTTTCAAAAACGTGATACAGAAAGAGAAAGAAAATTCTTTAATATTTTGTGGTATGGAATTAGAACTATTTTTCCACATAGTGGAAAATTTGCATACTGGGAACCACCATAAAAACTAAATCGATTCGCTCCGGTTTGGTATTTTTGGTACAACGCCAAAACGGAAAACAGAAAAAACAAACACGGAAACATAATTTTATATTACGCACTATGTAGGTGAACGATTTTTTTTCTTAACTCAATTTAATTGTGTAACCCATGGGACAAAATCGATATCCAGATCTCCTTATTCAAAAAGAAAACAAAACAAATAACCATATCCTATTCTCCGCTACTCGTAGGTCATATTATAGATCTAGTTAAAACAAACAAAAATGAAGAGTTCCGCTCGCTAATAAATTCGGGCACTATCACTGTTGAAACTATGACTTTTTCACTTGGACTTCATTGTAGGATCAATATGTAATGCCCAACACTCGACTTTATTTTATCATGAATGAATACATAGTTATCGAATATACCACACTTGATTTCTAAAGTGAAATCTCTCAACTTGCCGGGCTTTTGGTAAAACTGTCTTGTATTTATAATTAAAAATTATTATTCCTGCTTAAATTTCTGAAAACCAATAAGATCAACCTGTGTTGAAAATTTAATCTTTCAATTTGAGCAATTCTTTGAGCTTTTTTGTAAATGCTATACGTTTCAACATCAATGCAACAATTAAGAAACCTGATATGGAAGGTGCCACTTCCGGTATATTAATTTTCACAAAATTTCGCAAGAATCTCCACCATTTCCGGTGGACCGATTTATGCCAAAAATCACTGGAATCTTCCAAGTTATGCAAAATCTTAAGTATGAAGTTTGAGTCAATTCGTTTGAGCCGTAGAGGGGTCACATTTATTTTAAACAACACACACAGAGGTCAACATTTTCCATGTTTACTATATTACTATATAATTGTACTACGTAAAAGGATGTTAAACGGAACATAAACTGGGATAATGACGGACTCAACACAATTACGAAAAAAACCTACTCTAAAAGCTCCCGCAAACCAGAATTCATATAATTCAAAAATGTTTTGTCTTTTATGTTTACGTTTACGCAGTTTACCGAACAATCACAATGCCTGTTTTCCATAATTCAACCCAAGCAGGCAGTGTTTAGCTCTGTCAAAACATACTCGTTTTTTAATTCAACTTGAGTAATTTTACTCTGCACATTGCGTTTTTATTTGTGAACTGTGCATACTCGGTTCTTCAAATTTCTCTCTGAAATGAATGTCAGTGTACGAAGAGTGTGCAAAGTAAACAATAATTTAATATTTTACACACATCGGATTATTTGACCCTTCACAACCTTCGCTCGGTGTACAATACGTTCTGCTCTCAATTCTAAAACAGACCCACAGAGACAACGATGACACTGGAATTATTAGAAATAAATTTTGTTTTACATTTTTAGTTCAAATGAAAAAATCCCTTTGATTGTATGTGCAAGAACCTTGCAAACATCACATTTTAGCTGTTTGTGTGATCAAGTGACTGATTTTTTCGACTACATCAAAATGACGTTTTTTGACTTTAATAGCTGTCCAAATTTAATTTCAAACTCATACCGTTTTCATAAACAATTTTATGTTTATTCTTCAGATGAGTAAAATAATTTACTGTAATCGATTTAAGCATTTATAACACTTACTCGTAATTCATAAATTTACAGAAGGAAACAGATGTGGAAATTTATATATTGATTTACAGCTCCTATTTTGTAATGTTTTCAGGCTTTACAAATGCGACAGGGCTAACTTTTAAACATATGGAGTTGATATGATCAAGTCGTATGCTTATCGAGAATTAATCCAAAATATTTTCTATCCACATGTTCGAGAGAAGAATTTGATATTTGGGGGTGGTGGTAGATCACAATGTAGTGGTTGTGAGGAATGAAAAGTTATAAATTTCATTTTACTGAAATTAACCGAAAGTTTTCGATATAATAATGTTTAACCTTCTGGAGTTGCAGTCCGACTAACTTGCTTCATCATTCGTTTGTGTTAGTATTATCATATTAATATTTGCTACCATATTAATATCCCTAGTAATAGAGCCACACTGAAAGGGAGAAGGATAATTATAACACATAGATGTGCAATCAATGTGTAAGCTATTATGGAACAACCAGGGCATTATACAACAGAACGGTCTTTCTTGGCCTTCAAGATAGCGTTTGTTTCGGCAAATTATCTTTCCTCGGATCATTTTTTGGAGGTGAACAGGTAGTAGTCACTGGGAGCCAGAGCAGGAGATTGCGGTTAATGCGGAAGCAATTCGAACTTAAATCCATTAAATTTTGCTCACATCGTATAGATTTTAGTCAACGACTTGTGACACGGTTCATTGGCTTGGTGATAGATCGCTTTTTTATTTTGTGTTTAGGGCCTTTTTTGCAATTTCTATCTTCAAACGCACCAATAACGGCATGTAGTATTAGCTGTTGATGCTCTGTTGTGTTCTCTTCTTCTCCGAAATACGAAAGCCAAAACCTGACCCGCCGACATTGGAGTTTTTGGTCGATTCGGACGCCTTTCACTGCTGCTGCTCTCTTAGCTGACTGACGATTTGAGTCGGAAGTCTAGCAGTATTTACTAGCGACATTTATTGGTCTTATAGTCTAAGGCATGCTATTGGCATAAACAAATAAAAAATGTGAAATAAGTTAAACACTAAAAATATTTTAAATCTATTAGTGTATTTTGACTGGAAACGGACTTTTGGAGCCACACAAGTTGAATCTGATCTTCTATTAACAGTATGTGTATTTGTTGTTACGGAGAGTTATTATAATGGATAATAGATAAAATATGCATCCAAATTCAATCATTATCATAAAATGAATTCTTAAACATTGAATCTTGCACAAAACGAAATTAAGTTGATTGTTCGTATTAGTCGGAAATTTGTTGTATAAAAAATATTGCAGTGTAGAGTGCGTCGTTAAAAAATAAAAATAACTTAGATAAAAAATGCATAAAAAGATAAGTAAACTTACAAATCACTTTTATGGATGGTTCCGTACGAACGCTTCAGGATGTTCTATAAACAGTATTAACTATAAAAACTGTTTGATAACACTGTTTAGTAGAACGCTGTATCGTGCATTAAAGTTTCTTATGCGCTTACCTAACTCGGTTAATACGTGATGCTATATTAGGAAGGAAGCGCTCGATACAACAATGAAGTTAGCAACAATGAAAACAAATTTAATGTTTTGAAAGGCTGACCATCCATTCTTTAAGATTTTGATCGTCTCATCAATAACGTTCTTCCAATATGCTCAGTTGATATTTTCTCAAATATCCCGTAGTATTTACAATTTTGCTGGTACAGGTTGCCATAGCCTCGGTGTTTTATTATTGTTAACTGTTGCTTAGCTTAGTTTGAACATACACTTCGAAAACTTTATCTTACAGTTTATTATTGCCCAGCAGGAAAGTTAAAGACGACACATTAATGACTCATCAGCGACAGGCAAGCATGACAAATTTATAGACATGTATCAGCAATTAGGATTAATTTTAGTTTGAGACATGTTATTTTTAAATTTTCCTAATGAAACAATTACAAACTATTTACTTACCTATTCGACAACCAACATGTAACAAAAATAACCGTATACAAAAATTATAATAATTGCGATGTCGTTGTGCCGAGATGTGATAGATGAAATTTTATTTTTTATTTCCCTCGATTGTTTTTCTACACCATTTTAAAAAGTATTTGATAGAATGAGAAACGTCGAAGACATGTCATACATGTTTCGCTTAAGCCATTGACATGAAAAAAGAACGGTATATGACATGTCTAACTTTTGTGGCCTAACGTTGACAGTAATAGAGCGAGTCATTTGAGAAACTAATGTGATTTGTTAACAGGTATGCCATTTAGTTAACATACCAATAAAAATCGACAGAACCCTATTTTTTATACACATTTAATTTAGTAAAAAGTTTCATTCTAATTGTAAAATATTTCACTTAATTTACAAATAGTTCCGTTTAATTTTCAAAAGGTTGCTCTTAATTTGCAGAAGGTTTCATTTAATCTAAAGAACCTATACATTGGTTCAAGATAACTATGTTTTTGTTTTAGTAATTTTTTATAATTTTAAATTAATTAGCTTTTGAATTACAAGAATGTTATAACTCTGAAATTCCCGTCAATATTCGTATTAGTATATAACATAACTCCGTGTATTTTCAAAATTCCATATTAATTTTGATTTTTGATTTATTTTCTTTCTAGGTGAGATTTCAACAAAACAACTGCAGTTTGCATGTTATAATACATATTTTCACAAAATAATATTATAACAGACTAAGAGCCTGCGACCACCTTTCTCATTTTGCGGGACTATTTACGATGGCGTTTAAAGGCTCTTAGTTTGGATTATAATATGAACGAAAAGTAGACCAGGTAAAATAAATTGTAAAATTTAGCAATCAAATGAGCTCAAATGAGAACGTCAAGGTACATTAACATCCTGTAACTCCGAGTGCAAACCGTGCGTTTACTCCGTGTAAAAGTTGCTAATTAGCTTTGATTGTAAATTTTCGACCCTAGCAGCATGAATATTTTCTGCAGATTTAACTACAAACTAGTTCGAATGATTTACAACCCATGAAAGAATTTTGCCGCCTGCACGCTCCCTTCGGTTCCGACATCCTAATATACGACGATCTTGTTCGATGTCGATGCGCCAGGGTCTGTCTTGACTTACGGTGTACACTAACTGGTTGTTGATGGGACGCTTTTTGTATGATTCGTTCTAATGGGGCAATTTCAACTTGGCCCAGCCATTTAACTCGGTTCGATTTAATGAATCCGATAATATTTTAGACTCCACGGAGACGCTTTATTTCGTAATTTGCAACCTTAATGCGGGACCATAAATAGATCGAATAATCTTTCTTTTGGTCTGCTTTTCAACTAACAATCATTAGTGGTCATGCTGCAACTCTCACAATCGAAAGTTAGCACAGGCCTTATTACTCCCGCTTTCACACAGAATCTAGCAACTCGTTTTTTAAAGTTCTTGAAAAATTAAGGATTTAAGTTTCACATTTGTTTCGGGTGAAATATATAATTTTGAAAAAATAATTTTATGTATTCATGATCAGAAAACTTGTAATTTTTAATCACAATCATTCTTTTTTCAAAAATGGTAATAATAATAAAATTATTTAAGGTTATGTTTGATAAAACCAATTTTCTTAACAAATAGTTATGGCCTCTTTAGACAAAACCTAGTATCTTTTAAAGCTACTATGATCTGTATAAAACTGAAATAAAAAAAGATTCGCGTACAAAACTCAAGTTTAGATCATTTTCTAGTAACTCTGACTTACTATTTTTTGTATAAAATGGAAACTTTTTCAGTATAAATTATGCTTAAATAAAAACGAAATGTTTTAACCAATTCAGTCTATTTTATTAATTCAGTACGTAAGTAATGTTATCATTTTTGGCAGGTTCATCACATTTTGTAACTAAAAACTAATTAAAAAATTAAAAATATTAACATAAAAGACAACAGCAGCGAGAAAAAATAGTTTGAAACAAAAGTCATTCAAAAAAATTGCACAAATCGAATGCATTTTCGTCGAATTTCAATCCATTCCAAAATATTCTTTTTCGTACTGGCATTTGGGGTAAAAGTTTCGCAAATCTTTTTTTTTTGTGGCATTCGTCCCTGCGGGTTCTGTCCTTGAGGTTTGTAAAACTCATTGACTGTGTCACTGTCGTGATTATATTTATAAAATAAATCGGTTAAACCACGTCGGAACTAAACGACTTTTAAGTTATTTAATAAAGGTATATCGTATTTTTGGATCTTTTATGACAGATGTTTTTTAAAATTATAAAAGTTCGATTCTTTTAAAAGCGGCATTCGTTTTTAACATCTACTTTTTTATTAACTGTACTAAGTCATCCATATCCAGAACTTCATTTGTTTTCTTTCATTTTCTGGCAATATTTCCGGTCTGCTCGGATGTAGTGAATACTCCTATATCTCAGGCTCAAAATGCTTTGTAGTATCTGGGCTCCAGTTCTGGCTTACAACTATTAACAATGTCAAGTAAAGTATCCAATTTTTATTTTGTGCGGAACAGTTGTCAGCCCAAAAAATAAAAGTTGGAACATCTCGTCTTTATTGTTCAATTATATTTATGAAAGCAGATGCAACATCTGCAGCCGGCGACCTGTTACGGCTTCAAGCCAAAGTACACAAAGATTTGTTGGGTCGTGTTGATGAAGTGGCACAAAGGATTCGTTAAATTCGGTTGGGAATTATTATTACCTTTTGCATATCCGCAGTAAAAATGTTGGCAGTTTGTGGCCATTTAATAATTTTATCTAATTTGTACATTTTACGTGCTTTAGTGTGGTTCAATTTATGATTATTAAACTGCGTACATTTTGTACAACTATCGGATTGATGTCCTCTCTCAGTATTTTCATTATGAACGGTAGTTCTACATATAGCTGGTTCTTGAGTTTTTAACTCGTTTTGATGCTGCTGATATTCTTCACATACTGGATATTCATCTTGTGATGGTGTTTCAAATCCGATATTTTCTTTTTGGAATATTTTCGTATATGTAACATAAGACGCAGCATTTCCAAATTTTTCATTAAAATCCTTCCACATAAATTTGATAGTTATATCCGATGACAACTACCTCCGATTCGGTGCATGATCCAATTTGGCGATACTTGAGAATGAAATTTTAATATATGATCACGAATTTGATTATGTAGTAGAGTTGATTCTTGCAGCTTATTCCTATTTACTACATCACCACGATGGTCCGACGATGACACTAATCCTGCATTCTTCTTTCTTCTTCTAAAAAATTCCGTTATTAAACCATCTGTTTTACGACCGTTAGTGTGAAGAAACATTGTATTGCATATAAGCTGCTTCATATTTTTCGCATTTAAACTGGTCGAAAATGGCTTGCTGTCCTTGTTCCGAAAATTTCACCCATCATTTTTTTGCAACTAGGGCCTGTCTGGAAGATGGTGATATTTGATCATGGTGGGGGTGACTATTGTTTTCCAACTGCGCTGGACATGTTAATTCTCCATAACTGGGCATTACGGTGATGTTTTAATGATATTGTGACGGTCAAAATTTAAAGGATTATTTGATCTTAAATCGAGCTACGAAAATGTTAAAAAAATTTCACCCGATTTCAGTGTTTTCTACTAGTAGTACAGTAAATTTGAATTAAGCGAGCACTTGAAGATGTTATACTTTTGATTTTGTAATTTTTTATTTTAATTCGAATACAAAAAACTACAATTTTCCACAAAACATAGTAACTTATGTTAAATACTTATATAAAAGATTTTGCTTATAAAATTATAAAACCGAATATTTTATTACATGCATAACCTAGCAACTTTTAAAAGATACTATGTTTTGTACGCAAGTCTGCTATAAATTTTCTCTCATAACCTAGTTTCTTTTTAAATTTGCTAGGTTCTGTAGAAAACATTTCTAAATTTACTTACAATATTCGGGCCAGCTCAACCATTATTTTCTCTCGCGACTGCATCTTTCGAAGACTATAAACTCTTCTCTCTCAATTTTATGGTCAAGAGAATGAGAAAAATACCTGGTTGCTAGGTTTTGTATAAAAATAAACATTTTAAAAACAGTTACAAGGTTTCTTTTTCGCCATGAAGTTGTTAAAAAGAGACGTAGAAATATAGTTGTTTGAGCGTTAGGAAATATTTTTTATTGCGGTTTCAAAAAACGATTAATCACAGAATCTAGTAAGTACCAGTTGCTAGGTTTAGTGTTTAAATGGGAGATTAGTGCTTTGTAAAATGCGAGTTTACACAACTACGAAAGATATATTTTGCTCGCAACAACTTTGATTGTGCATAAAAGACTCGGTGTCCAACATTATCAAAGTTGTGGCCACTTCTTCCGAGATTTGCCGTTGAGGCGAAAAACTCATTGATATTCAGTCACCGATGATATCGGCTCCCCGTGTTTCAATAATTCTGCGGGGATTCCGGCAAGACCGAATGAATAGCTGCATCTACTTTCTCTACTCTGGGATATAGGATAAATACCGCCCCGCCTGGTGTAGTAACAGCTCGAATAGAGGTTACTTTGTCATTCCGATTTAGTAGATTTTTAAAGTAGGTTTGCCGTACTGAGACAACATCAGCCACGTTTGTTCCAAGTTCTCCATCCGTGTATTTAATGGCTGTGGATCTAGGATAGAAGTCTTTAGTAAGTTTTCTGGTGCTTGCAAAACAGTCTCTAGTATAGAGAATAAAAGTTTTTACAATTATGATCGCCTATCGGAGTGCAGAATTCATGGGCCGATCTATAGCCTGGCATTAAGCTGTGCAATGTGGACCTATAGCCGTACGTCCGGCTACTGCGTAACCGTTGGCTACTGCGTAAGGTAGGACGTGAAAAGTGAATTGTGGAAGCGTTGGGAGTGCTTCGCCTCCAGAACAGATTGGAAACAGAAGATTGAAAACAAACAAACAAACTAGTTGGTTGTTCTCTCAGTGTACATTCACTTAAATGAATTTTTAAAATCTATTGAATGCAATGCACAGAACCAATTTAAAATTTCAAGTAACTGAATATTTCGATGTCAGAGGTTGGTATTTCATCCATGAAGAGAGTTTACTTAAAAAATGTTTTGTTGTTGTTGTTGTAAACTACATATTTTTAAAATTTAATTAAATAACTGAATCCATACGTATTTCCATTTCATTCTGACAAACACTTGTAAAACAAGCAGCATTCATCATATGTGGAATGAATATTTTACACATCAACTCACAACTCAGTTGAAATCTGAATACTGATAGATATAGAAAAAATTTCTAAATGGAACTGATACATAAGTGATTAGGTGGGGGTAAAATTGTACTATTAAAGTTAGCCGATAGTTTCCAGCCGAAAGTTAAAAAATCGATAATGCAGATAGTGTCTTTGCTATCTCAGCCGATATTTCTCAGCCGAAAGTATTTGTATACCAAAAATATTTGTTTTGTACAACAAAAAAAATTCAAACCGTTAAAAATAAAACACTAATCAATATTTTTAATAGCATTTTTAGATATTTGGAAAAATTCATTTTACTATTGGGAAATTGCAAATAAACATAAATATACAAAATTTGAATATTTCTAAATATTTACCGTTTAAAGTGTCATGATTGGAAATAAATTTAAATGAAAGGTCTTAATGATGCTCGCGCCTGGAAAAAATTTTAGTCAATTTTCATGTTGGGAGTCCGGGAAAACATGATTGAATTTATCGCACACACAATATTTGAAAATTTCTAAATATTGACCGTTTAGAGTGTCATGGTTAGAAATAAATTCAAATGAAAGGTCATAATGATGCTCGCACATGGAAACAGTTGCAGGTCAATTTTTATGTGGGGAGTCCGGGAAAACTCGATTAAATATATCGCACACACAATATTTGAAAATTTCTAAATATTGACCGTGTAAAGTGTCATGGTTGGAGATAGATTCAAATGAAAGGTCTTAATGATGCTCGCACCTGGAAAAAGTTTCAGGTCAATTTTCATGTGGGGAGCCCGGAAAAACTTGATTGAATATATCGCACACACAATATTTGAAAATTTCTAAATATTGACCGTTTGAAGTGTCATGGTTGGAAATAGATTCAAATAAAAGGTCTTAATGATACTCGCACCTGGAAAAAATTTTAGGTCAATTTTCATGTGGTGAATCCGGAAACTCCCCACATGAAAATTGACCTAAATCTTTTTCAGGTGCGGCCATCATTAAGACCTTTCATTTGAATCTATTTCCAACCATGATACTTTAAACGGTCTTTATTTAGAAATATTCAAATTTTGTATTTCTAGTTTTATTTGCAATTTCCCAATAGTAAAATGAATTTTTCCGATTTAATTGTTTTAATGGTTTCAGTTGATTTTTTGTTGTTGTACAAAACAAATATTTTTGGTATAAAAAACACTTTCGGCTGAAAAATATCGGCTGATGCATATTAATATTTGACATAACATATTGTATTTTCGGCTGAGATAGCAAAGACACTATCTGCTTTATCGATTTTTTTACTTTCGGCTGGAAAGTATCGGCTAACTTTAACAGGGTGATAAAATTGCAGTTCATAAAATAATCCAAAGTAAATTTGTTTGTTTTCTTCCTTCCACGTTTCAAAGTGTTTCAATCTATTTTATTCTGTTATCTACTTTTGTATTGCTGGGTAATGAAATAAAAGGGTAATGACCACACCAAATCACCAAAAACTTACATTAGTGATAATCTTAATTAACTGTATATAACCCGAGGCAAAAATTTGCACACGAACGCCAACATCAGACTGACGGTGACCCTGATTTTAATAGAATAAACAAAAATTATTTAAAATTGCGCATCGAATATGCTCCAATTAGAAGAGACGCGTTAAAAAATTGTACGGATAAGGTGAATTGGAAAATCAATTTAGGATTTATGTGACACACTTTGTAGAAGAGCTCCAAGACTCACAAATCGAATCCAATTATATAAGCCGCTATATAAAACGTACATAACGAATGTAATAAAATAAAATTAACCGCCTACACACGTGCTAAAGTTCTTTCAATTTATATGCTATAAATATAACTTTATAGCTGTTAAGACATATTGCAGTGTTATTTGCTAAATATCCCAAACAAAATATATGAACACCACACGGAATAATTAAGAGAGACATGAGAAAATTTTTGCCGTATTTTTTAATTTATTTATTCACGTATATTTCCCAAGTAAGATGACATGTGAAAATTATTATATTTTACGGTGCGCGCGCAAAGTGTGATTTCATTATTGAATTTATTAGAGAGGGCTTGTAATTTAATTTTAATATTTTATTTAATTTACTAAACTATTACATCTAAGTTTCGTGTTTAACTTGGTTACAATAAATTAATAAAGTAATTTAAATTTGTTTTATTATGCGCTAGGCCACACAGCAATTTCTGTACATTATAAGCTATTTATATCGCAACAGGGGGACTAATCACTTATTGTAATATTAAAAATAGTAGGTCGGATTCTTTTCATTTAAAAGTATATTGTATGGAATGGACACGAATTAATTAATTACATTACATCGTAATCCTGATATAAATACGATTATATACATCAACCAAGGGAATTATATTTTAATTTTGTAAATTGACTTATATTTGAAATTACTCGTGCGGTAAAATACTAACGTAAACAGAGATAAGATTAGTTAAGATAAGACTACAAATGCTTTTATTTATTTCTATTTTTGAATTTATTGGAAGCAAATGTTAAATATTGTCTTTAACTTAACTATCGATTTTATCTAGAGATAATACATTTAGAAATAATTTAGACATAAAAAAAGTTTATCTAAGCAATTAGATGTCATAATTAGAGAGAGCTTGTGTAAGATAAATATCTTAATAACCAATTTAATTTGATTTCTATATGCCCAAATGAGTTTTAAATTATATACACAGACACACGCCACAAGCTTATTTGATTAAAATCTGATATGTAAATAAGTATTATAAATACATTTTGAAACTCAATTAGAGTAGCATTTAGTTATAATATTAGAGATTATAAAACTATAGAGACCGGTGTAATAAAATCAGCGAGTTGCATTACTAATTAGTCTATATTAGTCTGGATGAGCTTGACCCAATGGCATTTTGATAAAACAGAATAAATGGAAAAATAAGTGATCGTTATTGACGATTCTTGATCAGTAATTATTTGTTATAAATCAAGACAATTAGCTTCACTCATAAAGTATATTGCTTGTTCAACATATAGAATATATGAGAATCGGCAAACAGATCAGAAGTGTAGCAAATATCAGTAAAACATATTTGTCAGGGGGCTCCCCGACAACTGTTTTTTACTCGTACGTATATCGATAAATGTGGAAGTAATTACAGCAGATATTCACATAGCCGTGGTACTATATTCCTCTTACAGAGGAGATTGATAAGATGTTTACACTCTCGAAGCTTAAGATTTATTATAAATAATTAATAATTAATCGCAATTCGTTGAATCGTTCTATTTTATTATGAAAATATTAAATAATAATAATAATAGTAGGCAACAGATGGCTGGTAACCTAGATGTAGGCAATACAAGCTCATCTTAGGAAAACCATCGATTTTGATTAAAGCAATATAACTATCAGAAATAGTAGTACCGCTTGAAGCATCCACATCGCCGACAATAACATCGTCGACAACCACATCGCAACAGGATTTTTGGTCGACAATCAAAATTATCACAGCGCCAGATAGCCGACAAACTACTTTACCGACATACCATTTTGACAAAGTTTAAGTTTGCCATAGCGGTGTTTCTAATGTAGAGGTCTCCGCTGTATAAGTTCATGTTAGAAGTGCTGTAAATTTATATGAGAGCAATATGGTTAACTTATATAGTTGTACCGTTAGAAGCACTGACATCGTCAACACTTATCGCAATTGTTTGAGTTACAATGTAAGAAGTTGATGTTGTGCACGTATTTTATCACATGCGTTTGCGCTTCTTTTGACGTAGTTTTACTTCCTATTATCAGACTTGCTTTTTTACAAACGGTTTGTTATCCCAATATTATTTTGTGCCGCATTAGTTATAGCTGACTATATAGCGGGCCGCTGCCGTTGTATGGTCCGTTGTTAATACTGTTGCTATTATTACTAGAGAGTAGCTGGTTGGTAACTTTGCCATGCTACCTTGGTTGTTAAAGCGTCGGCGTTCCAGTGTACAGTCTTGTGTTGAAAATGAATACACGACAAATAAATTAACAAATGTTTGCGTTACTTTCTGAATCCCCTTATGATATGATATGATATTTTAAAACGCAGGACAGCTGTTAAATTGTTATCCTATAGTATGTCCAAGTCCATAGTTGATACACTCCTTTGATTACGCAGCAACTGAATGACTCGAGCACATGCAATCTATTACTAAAGCATTCGATTATCACTTACACAAGTGTATCAACCTGAGACACGATTCGGTGTCCGAACTGACTAGGTATCCTGATCCTAAGAGATTCTCTAATTCTACAGGTTATGGGTATTTTATATGTTCTAATAATAGAAGAACTACATAAGAGCAAACTGTCATTATACAACGTACTCCAGTTCGTTTTTTGCTTTTATATTTACCAATTAACAGTTTTCTAATCCCCGTTAATATTTTGACCATTCGTGTTCTCCGAAAATAGCAATTAATTTGTTAGAAGGATAAGTAAATTTCTTGTTTGGTTTAATCCATCCTTCCAACAACGTTAAAGATGAGCAGGGTCAGCTTTTTATTTTCTCCAGTCATCACTTCTCAGCTTCGGCAACCCTACAGGTCTAGCCACCCTGAGCGCGTATCGCGAACGCAAACAAACTTATTACAGGGTCCCCCACGGAACCATCGAACAATAATAAAATCAAAATGTTCCTCCCAATCAAACTAAATCTACCGGAACACTAAAACGTTTCAAAATACTATGAAAGCTAAAACTCGCAGTCAAATTAGTTGTCTGAGAGTTTCAACTCGGGGAACTAAATTTATTAAATGTCCGACTCAATTCATTTTAATAGAATAAATACAAACGTGTGCAATTTTGAAATAATGGTTACAACGATCAACGTGCCACAATCCATCGAAAAATTCGATGGATCATGCCACCATATATGTTGGAGCTGTGGTTGACGGTGATGAGGTTGTGTCGGAAATCTGAGTGTCGGCGATATACTTGCGTCCACGAAGTGGCTTTTCGACGGAGTGTCAGATCCTCATTTATAGCTGTGTGTGCTAAATGGGCAGGTCGGCCAACATTTTAATCTACATCGTCGATGGTGTCGGCCATCTGGCAATATGGGTGGATTAATTATTTAATCGGTGATGCGAGTGGATTTCATTTTGATAGCGGTAACCGGAAATTTGCTGACTCTGTACAGTATGACGCAAATATTCCCGTGAGCAAACCGAACACATTTGGATGTTAAGACAACTGTGTTGTTCTGTTTAAAATTTGTTTTTCCTGTTATTTATTTATAATTATTTACTAATTTATTTGCAACGTGATGAATTTTCCTTGGATTTGAATGGCGGCACGTGAGTGACGGCTAAGTGTCGGTGGTTTGATTGAGTCGACAACATGTGATTGTGTCGGCGATGTGGCTTGTCAGCGATCTGATTGTGTCCATTAAGCAGGCTTGTCGGCCAAAATTCCTGTTAGCGATGCAGTTGTCGGCTATCTGTTCGCCGGCGGTATGGGTGAACTCGACAAATAAAACATCGTTCCTAAGTAAGGTACTATTCCAAATATTCCAATCCATAGTCATTCATTTCTTAATTACAGTTTTCATAATATAAATATTCCGCAAAAACGTATCTATATGTACAAATATGACCCCAAATCATTGACACATCACCTTCCACGTTACCAATATAGTTTAACTTTGTAAAACCGACCTCTATTGATACATCTTTGGACTGGCTGCAATGGCTTAAAGCCTGACTGAATAATGTAAATCGGTCGCACCACATTTATGATCCACGGATTGATTTAGGCAAAATTAAAAATTGTTACTATTGGCTTGGTGGACACCGATTGTGGGAATATTTTGGCTGTTTTCGGGAATATAGGCCGGATAGTGGTAAAAGTGTTCAGTGAATACTAGAAAATTATTGAAAGGTTGTTTCCTGTATTTTGTGTACAGGAATTATTGTTATAAACCATCAAATTTATAGCGATATCCTCAATCCAGTGATATCAACCGATTTGAGAAGGCAAATTCGTTACAATATTATTTTAAATTAGTAGACGATTTTGTTCAGCATTGACACATTTTGATTGGTTGAATTCGTAGCTCACTGAACGCGTCCCCAATCGGCACTCGTAGCAAATGAAAAGAAATTGTTCTCAAAAAATAAAGAAATACAAACCAACAACCAACATACGCGTTTATTGTGTTTATCTTGTGACTAAGATAACTAATAAATTTGGCAAACGAAAGCTGTAATTAAGGAAATACTTACACAGATAAATATGTTTAAGATTAATATTTATTTACTGAATTATTTTGGTCTGCACAAGATTGCGATTGTTTTAGATCGATCAAGTAATGAACCTTTCCATTCATTTCTAGTGTTGGTGTTTTGAGTGACTGTTTCAACGATTTATCATGATAAATCTTCTCCTTATATCATAGTGTCACTTTACATACTATGGGCTAGATGTGCATTTTCTTTAAACTACTGACAATGTCTAACGATAGTTATCACCGATAAATAAAACTTACCTCCAAACGAGATATCAGATTGCATCATTTCATATAGACAGCATTGTAATTTCCCTCATTACAATCAGAGGACTTCTTCCATGAACCTTTTCCTCCAGTGAGTTATGCGCATTAAAGAGCTGGTTATCCACGCTATCCGGCTTTGATACTCACGTATATATGCGGGCAAGAGTTTTCCCATCGCGTCGTTTGAACGGTGGGCAATTCGTTTTCGATGTCAAAATGCTTCACAAGCGCTCACAAAGCCATGCAAAAGTTGGAAATTTTATTTTAGATGTAGTTTCTAGTGACTGGAAAGTTCTCGTTGCAAGCCATATGATCAGCGAATCCTTTAACTTGTATATATGAGTCAACTGACCATAGTCGTTCCTGCTTGTGGAAACTTGTAATCCGTGATTGAAATTGTCTCCGTTTTTTTTAAATACATGGCATTTCTGGTAAATCCGCAATTATCGCACGCATCGAAGCGAATGAAGCAGCACTGTTATATTATTTAAATTCGTCGCGAAAGTGTGAACGATCGAGATGATTCACATTTAACAGCAACTTTTTAAACAATTCGTGATGTTTAAGTTCATTACCGTCTATTCTTCGGCATAGACAGTAAATGTTTTCCTGGCAGTAAATGTACCTAAAAAATACTTTCAAGTTTATTTTAATTGTGGTTATGAGAAGTGAAGTTTGTTATGGCTGATTGCCAAATGAACTATCAGTTCCTCTTTTGATATTGCCAATAAATGCCAGTGCACGAAATACGCGGAAGATGGGATGGAATACAAAAAGCATTAAGATATATGCACATACGTACTAATGACTTAGCTCTTCTAACCATCTCGATTTAATTCGAACCTGGTATCTCTCGATCCGAACGCTTAAGCTTTAACTACGGTGCCTTTTGGTCGGTTATTTAAATTTTATTTGGTTACAAATTTTATCACAAATGGTCTATATACCTAAAGCTTATATTTTAAATATTTATGATCACCTATGTTTCCTGATATATTATAATTCTGTTTGAAAGATCTGGGAATAATTTTAAGCAGCTACAAGAAAGTTGTGATGTTGCGTTTTTATTTTAGTTCTTCAGTCCAACAACTAACAATATTTCATGAAATATTACAATCGCCTAAATTGTTATTACTTAATTATATTTCAACCATAAGAGGAATTAGCCTCAATGATATCGGGTACTCACGCTCATCAGGGTGTCATTGACGACAAACGAATGACTCTTCAGCGACAGTCAAGCATTAAGTGTCATGTTCGACATTTATCAGGAAATTGGACTAATTTTTTTTATGTATACATGACAGTTATAAATTTACTAAATTTATGTACAAAGGGTGTCCCAATAAGAAGTTCAGATTTAAAAATTTAATAAAACATAAACGGCTTAATATATTTCCAAATTTATTTCTTTGTTCGAAAGTACAGTCCTCTTGGTTATTTATGGAAAATGATTTCATTCAAATGGGAGCTGCGGCTAGCCTTGGCGTACTCCATTCAGTCGGTCCAATTTCTGAGCACATTTTTGTGGATTGTCCGTATAGCACTTGTCATTTCGACTGATAATGCAACCATCGAATTTTTAACGCAGTTTCGTTATTGTAACGCCCGATGTATGGCATGGCGCACCATCTTGCTGGAACCAAACGTCGTCCGAACCAACATCTTCAAGATACTAGATAGTTGATTCCGTTGACCGTAACGGTCCCACCGGCCTCATCTTCGAGGAAATAAGGCCCAATAATGCCGCCACGCTACCAGCCGCACCAAACAATAACACGCAATGGATGCATTGGCTTGTCCACATATCCTTGTGCATTTTCTGATCCCCAAATGCGACAATTTTGTTTGTTTACGAACCCACCGAGATGGAAATGCGCCCCGTCTGCAAATTTGATTTTTTTATCAATTTCGAGTTTGCCGTAGGCCCACACAGTGAACCGATATCGAAGCGGATGCTGACGGGGCTTCAATTGCTGGACCAATTGAACTTCATAGGGCCACAAACCAAGTTCTTTACGCAAACATCGATTTCGAACCAATTGTCTTTTTTGTGGAAGTAAATTTCACACTTTTGTTGAAGCGTTAAGCGGCTCATTTCATCAACTAGAAATAATATACTGAGTTTCTGTCAAAGAATGAAGTTAGTGTTGCCAGAGCCAAAATAACCGATATGTCAAATCTGAACCGATTATTGTGAAACTCAATACATGATAGTTATAGGCATAGGGAGTAAAAACTTTAAACAACTCGGTAATTGTGATAAGGACCAAAAGTGAACATGAAATTGAAACACATATTTTTTAATTTTTATCGATCTGTTACCTACACCAAATTAAAAAGGTAAAATGTCGTGACAAAATGAGAAACATCAAAAGACTTGTCATGCACGCTTCGCTCAGGACATTGTCATGAAGAAGGAATATGTTGGATAGGAATCAATCATCTCTCAGCCTTCAATCGTGAACAGTCATTGGTCGCGTCATGATAAGCTAATTTGACAAATGTTTAACCTCATCTGCAAGTTTAACTGCACATAATTTTCATTACTTCCAATAACTATTAAAATGTATTCAACTAATTGTGGTCATTTAATTTCGAATGGGAACTACACAAATCGTCTTGCTTATTACAAATTTGTATAAAATTCAATTTCCAAGCAATAAATCTTTATTTTTATGTTTGTTTTTAAAGTTAACTATTCCACCGTCATTTTGTAATGTTCTATTGTGGTGTGGTCGTGCTTGAGCTCTATAAATTTGTGTATTTATGTTTGTGGCTATTTTTTTTTAAACTATAAGGATATAATGAAAGGAGCATACATAAATTTATATTACACATATTACAAAATATGTATATGTTTTACCGAGTTTTACATAAAAACATTAACCTCCAAGAATTTCAATTATTCTGTTTTACGTACCATAAACGTGTTCATTCTGTTCTTTCAGTTGATTTTTTTCTTGCTAATTATTCTTTACTTAGTTTTTTATTTGTAAATTTCTTTTACGCAAAAAGGTTTTAACCTGGAATACAGTATTTTCATTTCGCTCAGTTTCGCCTAAATGGAATCAATAAATAATTGGTTTTCTAAAAAAATTTGTTAGAAGGTTTAAGTCGAATGATGGTTGTAATTTTCCCTTTTTTCGCTTCGACAAAAGCCTTGTCCAAAGCTTTTGCAAAAATACCACCCAACTGATCCTGCAAATCGATATGATTACTGCGACGAGTTTCGGTAGTTTTAAAAATCATCATCGTTCATATCATAAATTACCTTTTTCATCTACAATGCTTCGCTCACTATTGTATAAGCAGCAACAAATTCCGCCTCATACGTTGAGAGTTGACGACCTAGACCTTGTTTTTTTGGTTCCTTAGTTGATTACATTACCAATTACTTTGAGTCAAAACATCTTCATCATTTCATAAACATTATTAAACTTAAAATCGGAGGTGCCTTCTCGATATCGAAGCAGCCTTTTCAAGTATCATCAATAATTCACAGGCAGATTTGTTAATTGATGGTCATCATTGGTGTAGTGTTACAATCAGACATTCCAAAACGTTCGAGTATGGCATTAATGTAGTATGATTGTTCAATTGAAAGATTTCCATTCGCATCAACTTCAACATTCAGCTCCATGAACCGCCTGACAATACTCAGATTCTTCATATCGAATTAATCGAACACATTTGTTTTAATATCAGCAATCTGCTTTTCATCTTTCTCTGTAATTATCATGTCATCAACGTAGATAATTAGATAAATCATAAACCTTGACAGAATGAATGAAAACGGCATCCAACGCTTTGGCGACTGCTTAAGCCCGTACAACAATTTCTTCATTTTCAGTACATTACCATCGGGAATGTTAATACCTTCAGGAACTTTCATAAACACGTTTTCGGAATGAACCGATCACTTCTTAGATTGCTCTGCGCCACTCTGTCCCATCACCCTTTGGGATCAGGGGCATTCTAGTGAAAAATGTCATGTGGCTTTCGCATTCATATTCTTTGAAATATACCGGTCTTCGAGGTATTCGTTGTTCATATCAGGACTATCATTTACTGCAGCAACGCATACGTTTGTGTTAATAGGAGTTACACACGACTGGTTTTCTACGGTGATCGAATTTTTCTGATTCGTGTTCACATTAATATTTTCGACATCTCTCGACTCATGGTTGCTATGTTCTTCATAGTGAAATGTTGTGTTTTGTGGATTTGTGTGTGTTAGAATTTCGCCCTACATGACGTTTTGCAAATATGCGACCATTTTCCTTATCACACAATCGCTATCAAGTATTAGTATATCCAATAAAGATATATTTTGAATTTCTATCTGATAAATTTCCTCGTCTATCCTGTTTCGGAACATGTGCGAAGGCTGTCGATGATAGATGTGATAGGACTGGTGGTCGCTCTTACCACATTTCGAACGGGGTTTTATTTTTAACGCTTCTGTTGGTGAACGATTTGTTAAATACGTTTCTGTTAATCGATCGATGAAGCTGGCTGACATTTAATATGGCTCGAACTTTTTCACACAGAGTCCGGTTTAATCGTTCGGCAACACCATTCATCTCAGGATTGTACGCTGCTGTATATTCTAATATTATACCATTTTTACAGTCTGCTCACATCCTTGATCGCATCGAAGGTATTCAATTTGACGATTAAATTTTGTAAAGCTATTGATTTACGGAAAACAACAGCAATTTCGGAAATATCATTTGGGCGGTGCTATAAAACGCTTTCTTTCTTTTTACCTACCATTTTTAATGACGATCTTAAAACCAGCATCACCGAGTTTGCTAACTCGCAGTAGATTGTGCATTAACTCTGGTACGTGAGGTGTGTTGGTAATATGTTGTGTACTTTTCGCCCTTCGCCAAATGATAACACGGGTAGAGCACCAGCCGTGGAAACCTCTACTATTTCACCCTGCTTTGTGACTTCAATTTCAAATGGTTCATCATTAATTAAATGATCATTGCAGACACAATCAACTAGAAAGTTTGTTTGACGTGTTTCGGAGATTAGGCTGCAACTTATTCCTTGATTGGCAAATGCTTGTTTCTGTGATGATCCATCGATAGACTTCTTATGTTTTGGTGCTTTTTGACACTTATTGGCCTTACATAAGAATTGATCAGGTTAAATTTGTAACAGCGAATTTTTGAGAAGTTTTTCTGGTCATGTCTGGTTTGCATCTTAAATGCAGCTGATGTTGATGGGTCGGTGAGCTTTTTATTTCATTTTTTTTAAGTTCTTAGGCAACTATAGATAAGGACACAACCGCTGATTCATACTTGATAAGTGCTTGAGATAAAAAAAACCGTCAGTGTTCCATCATTTGGCATCGTACCACCAGCACTTTTACATTCGCGAACATTACCATAGAACTCTCTGAAAAACGGCTGCAAGTTTCTTCTTTCATCACTTTCTAATTCTGATTAGCTATTGGTTAGCTTTTTAAACGTATAGATTTTTTTTTTGTCAAGCTTTTACTCTCTTTTGCTGATTCTTCCCCTTTAACATATTCTGTATAACAGGAATCAAGGTATTTATCAATAACGTTACGGACAGTAACAGTTCAACTCACTTCCAGTTATGTAGATCTAGCACAACAAGGACTTTTTTGCATTTAATCCTTTTATTTAATATCAAAATAAATTTGTAATATTTTTGTGAAAAGTGAAAATTTGAAACACTAGGCCCCAAATATGTGCCCCACCAATTATTTTTATTCTATAGACGGAAACCACATTTAAATTGTACAATTTAGTTATGTTATTTTATATTTCATTATTTATAATTTGATTTATAATTTATTTAATAACTTTTAATAAATTCCCTGCATATTTAAAATGGGAACGGCTCAATATCCCGATTTTCAAAATCCCGTTTCCTATCCTAAAAATCCCGTAATGTTGATATTAAGTGCGCCATGTCTTAGTCAACCAGTGGAAGCTGATACTTTGAATATAAATAAATCATGAAGAAATTAGGCATGTTGGATGGAAATGGGATTTTAAAATGACTTTTGGAAGAAGTTCTGGAATATGGCCACCTGGGGCGGACCACGGCCGTTTCATAAACGATTATAAGAAGATTGAGTCATCATCACTTCCGCTTAAATTTTAGAAAACTGATCTGGACCGATATTGTGGCTAATTTAATTTAGATTTTTTTTTTGTAGCCGTTTTCATTTAAGTAATATACGGAAGCTGATACTTCCGGTGGGCCGATTCACCAAAATTCACTGGGATCTCCCAATTTGTGGAAAAAGCGGATAATGTTTCATCCCGATCAATTAATTCGTCTGGGCCGCCTTTTTGTTAAAATGAATTTTTGTCAAAAAACTTAAATTCCTGTTAAATTTTAGAAAATTTATTAGGGCCGATATTGTTGCAAATTCAAATTAAAATGTTTTAATTTATGATCGTTTTTCTCGTAAATACTATAATTTTGAAATAATTACAAAAAACGAGAGCTCCTATGGAAATTGCAAGTTCCGGTGGGCCGATTTTTCACGGAGCCATACAGAGATTTTTTTAAAAACACTTTTTTTGACTTCAGCGATATAACGGACGGGTCGAATTTTTTTATGATTACTATAGTTATAGCCCCAGTATACAAGCCAAATCTTATATAAAACCTTGTATACAATCAGTTAAAAATTGAGAGTTGTGTAAGATTTGGTCAACACCCATCTTTATTTTATAATAGATCATGAAATTACCGTCTAGCATTACTTTAGCCGATTTTAGTGATGAGCTTTATATTTTTTTAAATGTATGTCAAGAGACATGGTTTATTTTGTAAAATAGCACACAGATATTTAGAGAGCCCACTTCATTTCCTTCGATTACCTTATACACATCATGCGAGCACATCTCCAGGTTTTGCCCTGGTTTGCGATAATTGCCATATGTAGCATTATTTCTGCCATTATTTCTGCCAATATGTAGCATATCGCAAAAATATACGAACTATATATTTTGACATAAATTATTTTGATTTAATTTAAATTTGGCTTTTTATCGAGTATTGTTCTATAATTTATCGTAGATTGTTGTTTGCTACGCTTTTCATGTCAGAACCCTCATTTTTTAATGTCAGAAATGTAGCATTAGACTTTTACTCGTATGTTGCAATTTTTTGAGTACCCACACTTTTTAATTTTAGAAACTTCACAAAGGTTCGGTTAATAAACGGCACAAATCAATCACAGTGGCACTATTCTGGTAATTCTAGGATAATAGAGAATTGGGGAAAGTAATTTTTTTTCTACTAAGGTAAAAAGCGTAATTTTTTTGTAAACACAATTAAATTAAATACTTATCCTTGACAATTTAGATATGGAAAAATTATTCTCAAAAATTTACATAAAACCTTAGGAGTAAGGCCGGAAAAAATATATTTGAACAGAAATTACAAAATTGAATAATAAATTTAATTTGTAAATTCTTACCCCAATTCTCTATTTCCGGGTAATTACCAGATTAGTGCCACAGGTGGTCATATTTCTTTTATAATAACATTTCCATCCAACATACCCGATCCCATTATAATCGTTTAAGAAATGACCCAGATCTGTCCCAGATGACGTTACCCAAAATTCTTCCAAAATTCATTTTTGAATTTCATTTCCATCCAACAACCTAATCCCATCATAATAAGTTAAGAAATGGCTGAGTTCCAGCCCAGTAGGCCGTATTCCATAACTTGTTTTAAAATCATTTTAAAACCCCATTTCCATCCAACATGCCTAATTTCTTTATAATTGTCTAAGAAATGACTTGACATAAGTAATATCAACATTACGCGATTTTTATAATATCTTAGGGGATTTTAAAATACGGTATTAATACGGTATTTTGGATTACGGGATTGTGAAAGGATATAAGGATTTTGAAATACGGGATTTCACGCCCAACCCATTAAAAATATATAATATCGCGATATACACTCTGTCAAAAAAGTAACAGGGATTGGTCATTTAAAAAGCCCGCTTAAAAGCTTGAAACAGAGAGGGACAACGAGGAGCGTCGACGAATCAATAAAAAATATCGCCGCGATATCACTGTAGCTAACAGAATTAGAGCGTCAGCGTATGACGGTAAAAAACAACCACAAACGACATAATCACGACATTTTTTATATATGTCAAAATGGATTCTAAAATCTAGCATACTTACCAACTTAGAAAAACAGTTGGCAACATTGCTGCGCCGGCGATAAAAATAGAAATAGACTCTAAATTTATTTCAACGAAAAAGTTGTCGTCGCGTGTTTTCGTATTTGTATTGCATGTTTTCGGTGTTTTGTAATAAGAAAGGCGATTCGCTCGCCGCCTTCGCTCTTGTTCTGTTTTAAGCTAAAGGGATTGTACAAATTGTTTTTGTCAAATAATGACACCACAAAAAGAAATTCGGAGGGGTCAAATCTGGAGATCTGGCTGGCCAGTCAATGTCGCCTCTTTCTGACATCAGATGTCCTGGGAATTTTCGTTGCAGAAACTGAATTGTTTGATTTGCAGTGTGGAATGTCGCATCGTCTTGGTGAAACTAGTAACCGTCAAGACCTTTTTCACGCATTTGCGGGCAGATATAATGAGCCAACATCCACCGATATCGATTTCCATTGACTGTTTCGTTTTCTCTTAAAAATATGGCCCAATGATAGTTTTGGTGCAAACAGTCACTTTTAGTCATGCAATGGCGTTTCCTTGTGGATTCTCCGTTCCCCAAATGCGGCAATTTAGCTTATTAACGCCGCTAGAGAGTGTGAAATGGGCCTCGTCGGTCATCAAAATTTGCTTCCAAAAATCAGATTTAGTGTCAACCATTTGAGCGACTGTTTGGCCGTATTCCAAGCGAAGTGGACGGTCTGTCGGCAATATTCTTTGTGTTAATTGCATTTTATACGGAAACAAATGTAAATAGTCCTTCAAAATGCGCCGCAAAGAGGTTCCAGCTTCAATTAGTGCATTGGAACGTTTTGATCGTTGATGAACGGCATGGCATGTTGACGATCTCTCACTGTTCCGTGCTGTGTGCTGAACAAAATTCGACACCAAACGACGAATAGTATTGAACGACTATTTTCAATGTACACCGTCACTATTGCGGCGCGTTGTTTCGACAAATGTCACAGTTATTCAATGTTTAAATACCGACATAAAAGATAGCGCACCCTGTATTAAAGGCCCCATAAATTTTTAATGAAATATTTCGATTACGAGATTTTTAATTTACTGTTCTATCGGTATTTTAATTTTATAATTCATAAATGTATTCCGATTAAATCAATTAATTTATTAAAATAACAAAATAATATTTTTACATGCAAATTGTTTTTTTACTGAATTTATTATGAATACGTATGAGCATTACAACAGAAATATGCAATTATAATTTCTATAATAATGGAAAATATAAATATTTATATGATAGTTTTTAACTACGAATTACTATAATATTATGTATTCGTACTATAAATAATAAATTGTTGTATGGAAATGATGAAAATGGGATACATCGTATAATTCAAAAACTAATTAAATACAATTAAAATCGATTTGAAACGTGAATTTAAATAGAAGTAAATAGAAATATGTATATGGTGTATGCGAGTATAAGTACGCGTGTATCGTAACTATACAAGTATATAAATAATTAAAAACTATTATATGAATAACGTGCCTCTACCTAATAGTTTGTGAAACTCGTTTGATAACTTTGACTGATTTGGATAATTTTAATGCATAGTTGCATAAGTCATACGTATACTTCATTTGTAGGTGGTAAATTTAGTCAATATCTTGAACAGACGATCTGTATGATATTTTAATGTACATATGTGCACCTGTTCGAAATATTATTTATGTTCTACTGTTTCTAATAAATTTACCTCTCGTTTGTTATAGAGTTCTGATATAATTTTCGCAAGTTCAGAGTTTCGATAACCTACATATAACCACCGAAGACAGAGAAAAATATTTGATACTTATTATTGATAAAATTTGTTGATTTAATTTTACACACATTCGACAGTTTGCACACGCATGTGGGCTGCATTTAAGGCCTTCAATAGGAATGACTCACTACTTTTATTTAGGCTTGCCCGTAATTCAACTTTTGTTACATGTTTGGAATAATCATAAATTTGAGTGAAATTTTACATATTCTATTTGATCTGATCCAGATCAATGAGTGTAATGAAAAGTAGGACATATTGCTTTACGGTGATTTCTAAAATGTCACCGAAAGCTTCACTCGCTCCTTCTCTCCTTGTATCAATGAGTTTAATTTATTACACTCCCGGTACCGGTGTGAAGTTTTTAGCGAAAAGTGTAGCTACACAAATTAACGAAAAGTGTAACTTCCAAAAAGTGTAGCAATTAAAAGTGTAAATAGCACACCTTTACTAAAAAAAAAGATCGTCAAAAATGTATAATGTAAATTATTACATTCTAAATTACTAACATTTATCGTATAACTAATTGGATTCAATGAACTAGTTACTCATCACTCCGAAGATCACTCGATCACTGTAACCTCAATAAGGCGATCAAATCTCTCCGAGGGACGCATCGGGAGTACCGGTGTGAAGTTTTTAAGGAAAAGTGTAGCTACACAAATTAATGAAAAGTGTAGCTACACAAATTAACGAAAAGTGTAACTTCTAAAAAGTGTAGCAATTAAAAGTGTAAATAGCACACCTTTACTAAAACAAAGATCGTCAAAAATGTATATTCCATGCAAATACCGAGATCAAATTTTATCATAATAATTCTGGTCTAAAAGTTGGGGTTATAACGAGTGGAAAAAATATTTCTGTAAATGTTTGAAATGACATACATACTCGTATGCGACACTATGGCCGATTAAAAAAAACTCAGACATGATACCAAGTAAAGCCATATGCCGTCTAATAGTAAACAGCTTGAGCTGTTCAAAAGAGTTAACTAAATCAAAATAAATAGTTTTGGGATGGTTCCACATAAGAATTAGGATATAAATTTCATAGAAAATCAAATATTTCTCAAAATACTTGCTTCACTATGGCCGATTCAGGAAAACTCAGAGATGTTACCAAGTGTGGTGATACATTTTCTGAAAATGGCTGAATCGTCCGTTAACCACGTAAAAATAAAAATATCTATGGTTGATTCACGATAATTTTTAAATCGGTAAACTTAATGAATGTACCGGGTGACTGACACGAAGTGTTACCAACTTCAGACTGTCGTTGCTGTCAATCCAGTGATGGCAGAGCGCTCAAATTTAGAGCGCTCTGCCCACTAATGACAGTTCATTCCATTGTTTACAAGCGTACAAAAGCATTTTAGTGGGAAATATTCAGAAAAAAAGTTATCCGCACTAAAATTCAAGCGTAATAGTGTGATTGCTCTATATTTGGGTGGAAAACCACAGCCGCAGATTGTTAACCAGTTAAAAGTCTGCATGTGAATAAAATGTTTGTGTATCGCACCATAAATCGTTATAACGATACTGTCAGCATTGCAAAACGCCATGGTCGTGGACCGAAACGCACTGCAACATCGCCGGATATAATTCGGAAGGTGAAGGCCAAATTGGCTCGGAATCCGCGCCGTAGCGGCAGCGAAATGGCTCGTGAGGCGAACATTTCGCTCGAACGGATGCAGCACATATTGAAAGATCATCTTGGACTAAAGGCCTTGAAATTCCATAAAACGCATGGTCTCACCGATGCTCAAAAAAGTTAGAGTGGAAAGAGCAAAGGAGTTGTTACGTTTTCACGAAAGTGGCGATTTGCCGAATTTGATTTTCTCCGATGAATCACCGTTCGTTATTGAGCAATGTGTGAACAAGCAAAACACCCGGATTTACTTGCCCGGCCGTTCTACTGAAAATTTGAACCATCGGATTGCCACTCGAAACCAAGCGCCGCCGATGGTGATGGTTTGGGCCGCCGTAACGGCCGAAAGCCGTTCACCGCTCGTTTTTTTGGACTGTGGCATCAAGATAAATGCTCAAATTTATCGGGATCATATGTTGGAGGGAGCGTTGAATCCTGGGGCACAAAAACATTTCGGCCGCAGAGCCTGGACATTTCAACAGGACTCGGCGCCGAGCCATAAGGCGCGCGTCAATCGAGATTGGCTGAGAAATATCGTTCTGCGGTTCATTTCCACTGCCCAATGGCCACCAAATTCACCGGATGCAAATCCGTTAGATTTCTCGTTTTTAGAGTATTTTGAAGAGCAAGGTTGGGACAAAAAAATACCAAAGTGTCGATCATCTCAAGCAAGCGGTTCGCCGGGAATGGCCCAAAATACCGCAGAGCCACTTTCGTATTGCATGCAATAGCTTTGTCGGCCGCTTGAAGGCCATAATCGCGGCTAAGGGCGGCCAAATCGAAAACTGCTAATGCAATTCGAAAATTTAAATATTCTTGAACATTTTTTACTTTGATTCAACAAAATTCATCAAAAAATAAAAATTCTGTGGCGTTTTGTTTTGGTAACACTTCGTGTCAGCCACTCTGTACTAATATTCGTCAAACTGCCTGCTACACTAAGATGATTCGTCCTGTTCGAAACAGTTCACCACGTAAAAATAAAAAGATTTGGGATTACTTCACAACAATTTTTAAATCGGTAAATTTAATGAATATTTTAATGTTTTTATGTGGTTAACTGCTTTGAACAGAGCGATTCAGCCATTTTACCAGAAAATATATGACCACATTTGTATCATCTCTGAGTTTTATGGAATCGGTCATAGTGAAGCAAGTAGTTTGAAAAATATTTGAATTTTTTTGAAATGTATATCCTAATTCTTGTGTGGAACCATTCCAAAACTATTTATTTTAATTTAGTCAACTGTTTTGAATAGCTTAAGTTGTTTACTATTAGACGGCTTTATGGCTTTACTTGGTATCATGTCTGAGTTTTTTTTTAATCGGCCATAGTGTCGCATATGTATGTCAAACATTTACAGAATTATTTTTTTCACTCGTAATAACCCCAAATTTTAGACCAGAATTATTATGATAAAATTTTGATCCCAGTATTTGCATGGAATATACATTTTTGACGATCTTTGTTTTAGTAAAGGTGTGCTATTTACACTTTTAATTGCTACACTTTTTAGAAGTTACACTTTTCGTTAATTTGTGTAGCTATACTTTTCGTTAAAAACTTCACACCAGATTTGGTCGCTTTATTGAGGTTACAGTGATCGAGTGATCTTCGGAGTGATGAGTAACTAGTTCATTGAATCCAATTAGTTATACGATAAATGTTAGTAATTTAGAATGTAGTAATTAATAACTAAAGACTGGATCGCATAAGCATTTTTAATAACATCAGAAAGCATATTCATTTTGCCTATAAAATATGCATTTTTAGTTTATTGTAATTGTATACGGAACTAACCATTTTATGTTTACGCATATCCAAAATTAGGATTAGAAAATGATAGTTTTTGATCTCAATTTAAATTCGAAACAAAAGTAACGCATATTTGATTGGTACATTAATAACAATTCTTGAAGTTAATTACAGTGAGTGACAATATGTAATTTTAAATTTTTTGTTTTAAAATTAAGCCTCTTATCTGATAATATGTTTTATATTGTGCAAAGCTTCTTTCAACATCACAGTAGGTGATTGGTGCATACTTAAAATGTGCTGCATTTATTATTTCAGTTTGGACCGGTTCAATTCGCAGTACTTTGATAATTTCTTTTAGCTTCTGCAAACCTGAATTCTTTTGAAAACTGCTTTTAATTTTGTTTTTATTTGTTCACTAGTTGATCCCGGTACATTTTCAATATTTCCTCCTCAATTACTGTGAAGCTTTGATTGAGGGACAACATTCCGGCTTCTAATTGCTCAATTTTGTTTGGAACAAATTCATAGTTTGTAGTGATGAAATCAATATAATTGCGCAAATCAATTTTTGCAATGAGATGTGCACACTTGACAATTGACGCAGCATCCATTTCAATATTCCACGAAAACAATTTTTAATATATCGAAATTATTGGAACAATATTCTAGTGGCCGTAACCATGTGCCCCATCATGTAACAACAGGTTGTGGTGGTAGTGATAAATTTGGCGCCAATCTTTTAAAATCGCCTATTCTGGAAGGTGCTTTTAAAAATATTTGTTTTAAGTTGTTGATGAACGTGTCAAAGTCAGAGAAAATGAATCGGATATGCTCTGCAAGCCTATGCAACCCATATGCAAGACATGTTGCATGAGTCAAGTTGGGGTACAAAATAGATAAACCATTTTAACCATATATGGTGCAGCTTCGGTTACCACTAACAACACGTTATCACGTTTGCAAGCACCATCGAGTATTTTAAAAACGTTATCAAAAGCACGAGCCATTGTTGCCAATACACCGAATTAATAGTATCCAACTCCTTCCGTAAAATTCCAACTAATGTTTGCAACGAAACGTCCAGCAGAAATTTATTTCCGAAATTTTATTTGCATAGCAAAAACTCAGATAATTTTTTCGAATTGTGGATTCACTAGGAATTACTTCTCTCGTGTACTTCTCTAGGAAAGACCTTTTGAAATAAAATTTAAATTTTGATTGGAAAGTTAAATTAATATATCAATTTCTAACCTGAGAGCCACATTTTCTAATATCCAGAATAAGTTTTTTCTGGTTGATTTTTTTCATTCTGTTGTTTTGAATTTTGAGCCAGTCGAATATGCTTCAATGTTCTTAAATGTTGCTAAATGGGGTATTTTTTAATTTAACATCGCATTCATATAGTGTGCACACTAATTTCCCGTCAGTAGTTTCAATACCTTCAGGGCCAAACTCTTTTAAATATTTTGTTAATTATTTTTCCGACATTACTATAGCGTGGTTGGAACAATTTAACGTGAACAATGTTTATTCAAACTATAATAAGAAAAGCTAAATATACATTGCATTAAATTGAAAATTTTTGCTTATGTAAAATATGCGAAATATGCAAAAACCTTGACACTCGAATCATAGTCTTCCAACAATGAAACATCTCGCTATAAGTGGTGATATAGGCGTTTTATTATAAACCCATTGGCATTTTTTGGTTTGAATCGATGAATTTTAACATCACTTATATTAAATTGTTCCCTTAAATACAGCTTCACGTTATCCTCACTAACGTCAGGATGCAATCTTGAAACAAATACGTGCGAACGCGGCTCCACAGTACGAAAACTACTCTTACTAGCAGTACCAATATTAAAGTCATTTTTCAAATCCAAATTGTTTGTGAATATTTGATTATCACTAATATTATGAAGACTAATTATTTTTTCATTAGACAGACTTACGCAAGCAGGTAATTCCATTAGCCAAGTTAAGTTTGACGGAAGATGACAATTCTAAATTAGACCTTTCTAAATCTACATCAGCTTTGCCGACAATGTCGATGGAATCAGTAGAGAACAAGTCAATAATATTCTTATTTTCAATATTATGATCATCTTTATCCAAATTTGCCTGACACTTTTCCAAATTACAAATAGATTTTTCAATGCTCATTGAAATTTGTGACAGTTAAACAATTGTATTAGTAAATGTGTTTAACAAGTCACAACACATATCACAAAACCAGTGTACGTTTTTATTGCCACATATAAAGTCATACGATGCTTTTTTCAAGTCCGCGCAACGATAGTGAGCAACTTCCTTTACACAAACCATAACAAATTAAAAAAATTTCACTAGCTACTTTGTCGCACATTGAGCAATCATTATAGGTGCGATTATTTGTAAGGCGTACACGAAATGTTTACTGTCATTAACTCTAGAATAATTTTAAGTGCTGAAATTACAAGAAGTAAATGCTTGGTACGTTAGAACAGAGTACCTAGAATACTAAAGGCTTCATTGCTTTTAAAATGTTAAAAATCAAGGGATAGAAGATCACATTTTATAGACGGTTCCGATTTTTGATTATAGATGGCAGTGTAGGCTTCAAGAAAAGTAATTTATTTGAGTGGTGTGCTAATAGGACTGATATGGAGATATTGAAAAACACCATTTGCATCCTGCCTCACCCAACCACTGTACTATTTGGTCGGCAATGGATACACAATGGAGCACCAAGTTGTTGGTAACATTTAATTTTTATTGTGAAAGTTACTAATACAGACCGAATTTTGTACAAGATTATTCGTCTTTGAAATTATCAGTATCAAATATTCATATGGACAAATTGTTAACTGCATCATCGTGGCACATAGAGATTCAATGTGATAAATTTACTTTAGATGTTACTAATCATTCCATTCCAAATGATAAATCACATTCTATTAACAATTTTTAATTTCTTGGTCATCTTAATGTACGTAGTGTGACGTTGCACTTAGATGAGGTGATAATACTTCTGTTTTAATTTCGATTTTCTAGCCGTCTCCAGGTCTCTGGTTAAATACCAAAATTTCAACTAGATCTCTTCAAATAAATTATTACAAATTTCTGAGGTCTGATCGTAACAATGCTCGTGGTGGTGGAGTAGGATTATATTATCGATCAAGATAGAGAGAGAGAGAGTGTCCCTAAAGAATTTCCTTTATTAGACACAAGTATGTTGGTATCAATATGTACACATGGGCTTTCCAGTAAGAGTGATATGATTCGCAATAATTCAATTGTTGCACTTGCTGTGTGGCACGTAGCCCCGTCTTGTTAGAACCAAATGATGTCAAGATCAACTTCTTCCGATTTCGGCCATAAAAAGTTGGTTATCATCGATCTATACCGATCTCCATTGACAGTAACGGTGTTACCAGCTTCATTTCGAAAAAAATACGGACCGATGATTCCACCAGACCAAAAACCACACCAAACTGTCAATTTAGGTGAATCTAATGGTTTTTCATGAATAATTTGTGAATTTTCTTCGCACCAGAATCGACAGTTTTGTTTAATTACCGCACCACTCAGATGAACGTGAGCCTCATCGGAGAAGATGATTTTCTTAAAAAAATCGTTATCGTTTTCAAGTTGTTCCTAGACAAAATCAGCAAAATCACGACGTTGAATGAAATTATATGATGAAATTGTAAACATTACTGAATACAATGAAACAAAAAATGACAGATCATGCCATATTACAAATGGTCGAAACGTCACTTAAAAATCATATCATTCCTATTGGAAAACCCATTACTAACATCCCAACATACCTGTGCCTAATAAAGAAAATACAAAATTTTTATTGTGAACTTTGAATTTTTTTAGATAACATAATATAGCAACTATGACAAATAAGTAAGCTTTTCAGAAAGCTAAGAATCTGAACTATGTTTCCATCAAAAATATTTACTAATAAAATATTTACATAGAATTCTAAAAGTTTTGTTTAAGTTTCCAATACTTTTTAACTATATATTCATATTTAGTAAGTATACCTTATTGAAAAGAGAATTTTATCAGCTTCTTAAAGAAATTAGTACTTGAAAATAAAAATAATTATTTCTCAAGATATTGAAGATTCTTTAACAGGTATCTATAACTTGATAGGAGTTCATAGCGTGGACAGTGGTAAATGATAACCAGTTGTAAAACCAGCACATATCGCAACGCAAAAATATTTTTTCATAGAACGAAAATGTCGAGTGCTGTGCCGAAAATAGCATTTGCGGGAAGCTTTGCTTTTCTGCTTCAACTTGAAACAAAATGCAGCTAAAGCACGTCATTTGCTTGCGGAGACCTACGGCGAACATGCACTAAATGAAGGTGATATGCAAACTCAGGATCAACTTGCTTAGGCAAACACGACTCGCCAAAATATTTCCAAACGTTTACATGCTATGCGAAAAATTCAAAAGGAGGGAACAAGGGTGCCGCATGAGTTGACTGAGAGACAGATGGAAAATCGAAGAGCCACTTGCGAAATTTTGCTTTCACGGCATGAAAGAAAAAGCTTCCTGCATCGAATTGTTGCCGGAGATGATAAGTGGTACTTTTTTAAGAATCCCAAGCGCAAAAAGTCGTTGCTTTCACGCATTCCCATAGTTCAGGACATCATCAAAACGCCGAGATGTCATCTGCTACCGCACCCGCCTTGTTCGGCAGACCTGGTCCTCTCGAATTATCACTTGTTCCTTTCGATGGTGCTTGGCTTTTCTGGGCTACACTTGGCCAGTTTCGAAGAAGTACAAAATTGGTTGGATGAATGGTTTCGGTTCAAAGTCGCGTTGTTTTATCGCCGTGGTATTCTTGTATTGCCAGAGAAGTGGCAAAAATGTGTAGATAGTGAAGGACAATACTTTGAATAAACCATTTTTTATACTTCTATTGAAATTCTCCATTTTTCATTTTTCAAAAAACGGTTATTCAGAGGTGTTTGTTGACCTTCCCCCTACATCCTCGTAGTTCCATGTATTCTCCATCAGAGGGCTAACAGTCACGAGAGGCGCAGTTAGCTCCCGCTAGCTCGTGACAGTTAGAAAAACCGTTATTCCTTATTATTCCAAATTCCAATTTGCACTAGTACCATTAAAAATACTCTGTGGAGTGAAGGTTGAACTATTTCGAGAATATAGAACTCCCATTTCATAGATTTCGAAATATTTGATTACCTACACAAGACCATTATTCCCAATATTTTTAAAAATTAATGTGTAGTTCTAATTCATTTAATCGAGTCGGAAATTTTGGTGTTGTGCAAAATTAAAATGTTATTGCTAGTGACATGTTAATGGGAAAAAACTCAGATATAATAAATAAATCAATAACAAATGTATAAAAATTAATACAAAAATGATTTATTATGATTTATAATTACACAAACGCTATAATTATTAAATTTACGTAATTATAAACGAAGTCGAAGTTGTTCAAATCGCTGATACGAATAAAAAAATTTTTATGATAAATTAAATTATTCATGTCACATATTAACTTCAGACGGAGCTTACATGCTGACAGGCAACAATTAAGTTTTCGGTTTTTGCTCTTTGTTGTTTAATTTACTTGAAAATAATGCCTTGTGTAACATATATCTGTCAATCTTGTTTTCGTTTAGCTTATATGCATACCTACAATATACATATAAGTATATACATATGTATGTATATATTTTATGTAGATCAGCCTAGCGTCTGCCTTTTTAAATTGCAATAATATTATTATTACTAGTTAGTTTAGAGATAATATTAATGTGATTTGTATGTACATAACATAGTAAGAACATAGTGGTAATATTGCTTGTGGCAATTTATTTTATTTATATGTAGTTTTTGTGTTGGTAATTGGATGGTAATTTTTGGGTTGTAAATACAAGGTGAGCAGAATATTGATTATTATTTGAAGGTGTTTACTTTTCGGTGAGATGATAGATTTTAAAAAAATTTGATGATTTAATCATTTCAGTGCGAATGCACCAATCAGCATGTTGTAATGTATCATAGTTTGTCACATATTATGTTTAAAATACACTAACAACAATGTCTATCAAATAGTTATGCTGTTCTAGAATGACGAAAAATGCGCTTTTAAAATAATTAAACTGAATAATGGAATACGTACATGCACAAAACTATACTCTTATGTTGTTACTATAGTTTTCTTGACGTGAGTGCTTCTGTTATATTATGCATGCATCAGTATAAATACTTACATATGTATACATACTCGTATATTATTTCTTTTGAAATATGATTCGAAACATTTTAAAGTAAAATGCATAGCATTTTAATGTTGTGTTTATAAATTAATTTGCATGGAATGTCTGAACCTGTCTAGTGTGTATTTGTAAACATAATTTGTATACATTATTTCCTAATATTAATTTTTATCTGTAAACAGGAGATGAATTAGATTATATAATTTTGTAGATACATAAATATACATATTTACTCATGAAGTGTCACCTGATATGTTGTTCATATACGAGTATATTAAAGTTATCCAGATCAAATTAACCTTAACCTTTTTACAGTGACTTGAAATCTAATATGTTCTAGTATGGTTCAATTTTATACACATTTCAAAATATACAATATTTCTATTTTGATAGGGTTATATTTATATGAAATTATTGGAATTTACAGAAAAGTAGGATTATTTGTTACTTGATTTTTTTCAAAACACATATACGATTTTCAGAAATAATATTAAAGCTTTACCCTTGAGATACGTTCAACGTAATTAAGATCACTGAAGATAGCTTACTGAATACTAAATAGTCGCGTCGAGTATACCTACGTTAGTATGAATTCAAATATTTTTATTTTTCGACTACGTTGGTCGTGTCCATTATATATCAGGTGTGACTCCTCTTAAATAATAATCAACTACAACTGTGCTCATAGCCACCAGTTGAAATTTAGGTCAAGTTCGTTTCTTGTCGTTCTTTTTTTTCTTGTGGTGACCATCGACGATTAACAACTAATAATAATTTGCTGCAGAAATATTGTGCTGAGTTGTATCTTAGTAGGGCAAAGCGATCTAAATAATATTCCGGAAATTATTCTAGCAATCCAGACCTACGAACTTCCCTATCTACAGCTATCACTGTTTGAAACAAGATGTCGTTGGCTGCACTAACGAGGAACAAAAACGTCTATAATTATCGGATGCGATGAACTAAGGAAATCTGGAATACCTGTACCAAGGGAACACGGCGAGCGATATTATTCGCTGTAATAAATTTCACACATACAAATTAACCACCTGTAAGGTAAACTATAGGATTCCGGATTAATCCCAATTTATCACTAAGCCGAACGAAATTCCAGAGGCTCTCCTAATTGCATGGCGAAATTCAGTAGAATGAACCTCAAGTTTATGCTAAACTCCTTTGATTCAGAGTGGTTACAAAAGTAATAGAACCTGTGAATTTGGCAAACTGAGGAATAGTAAAACAAATAATAATAGTTGAATTAAAACAGGTCCCTGTTGTGATCTTAAAACCGTTATCGGAACTCTATAAAGATATTCGGTGGGGATATAACTAGACTTAATAAGAAAGCTCTTACTTCGATGACTATCTACATTTTCCAATAAATAAGGGATTATGAACTACAATTCTGCTTGTTTACATAGCCGCCAAGATGGAAATGCGCCTCATCCGAAAAGATGATTTTTTGCCAAAATTTTCGAATTAATGTTTCAATATTTCCCAGCGTTGTTAAGCGAATACACACCATTTTCGTTCAGCGGAAGGATAAAACTAACTTTCTGTCAGATCAGAGGTGACATAACCCTTACAATACTCAAAAAAAACGCTAGTTCAAAAAAAATTATTTGGCCCACCCTGTATGTTAAAATGTTTACCTAATAAATAGCCCCGTAACCGATATTTGAGCTCTTGTGCACTGGGATGATCGTGGTGGTTTACACGTATAGCACTAAAAAAGTTGTCCAAAACATCCTGATTTAATCGGTATGAAATAATATATTCAATTCCGTATTTTTGTTTAAGATATTCATTTAATTGTGGAAGTGAACCGTTTATCAGCAAAATCCCCTTTTGCAAAGGAAGCAAAGTACGTTTTGTTGGAGCTAACATATTGGCTACGAAATCACTGGATACTTTGATAATGTTATTCTGTACATCCAAGCCAACCCATAAGCTTTTCATACGTTCTCTAGAATCGATCGATGACGACTATGGATTAAAATCATCAAATCAGTCGTTGATCAGTTTGATGAAATCTGCAGAATAAATCATTTTCAGACGTGCATAATCCCAATGAAATTGCTCTTTTTATAGCACTCGAAGTGCTATGTGAAAACAATTGAGTTGCTAATTTCACTTTTTGGCGACCAGCATTTTTCACATTAATATGAACATCTGTGATTTTATATAAGATATTAACATCTAATGAGGATGTTATTTGCATTACTTCTTTTATTGGTGCAGAATTAATAATTTTGTTTTTATAAATAAAGCCAGTATCCAGAAAATGGTTTCTTAACAACTTGATGAGGTGTGGTACATCAGCAAATACGAATACTTTTATGGATTGATCAGATGGATTTACCAAGTTTGTTCTAATGAAATATCAAGCTCTCTTCACAATCCTTGGTTGGTGGATCCCATATCGGAAACAATAGCAACAACAATATATTGAATTGCATGTAATTTTGTTATAATTTCGAATAAAATTTCGGCTGTCATTCTGCAGTCGTAATTATAAAAAATTGGCTGCTTCCAGCTTCCGACTAGCCCTCTGACCATCACCAACTGCACATAGTTGTCTTAATCATACTATGACCTAATTTTCATTTCATCAAAAGAAATTGCACATATTTTTTCCGTTTCTGTCAGCTCGTAATGCTTCATATATATTAATACTCTGCTCTAAAATTCCAAGTCGAACATCCATTTTCGCAGCCCACTTTCTACGAGTTGATGGTCCTGGCAATGGATAACTTTTTTTTGTATAAATATCTGTATGCACGAGGGCCTGCCGAATGAAGGCAAATGGACGACGAAATATCATCCAATGACCAATTTACTCTAGCTCGCGGTCTTTTAAATTTTTTAATTTGTCCACTAATAAAATTGGCTTTGACAGATTTTTCCAAATATCGCAAACTTTTCATTTCATGTTTCATTCTTGAATTATCTTTACGTAGAGCCGCCATTTCGTTTTCCATTTGCCTAATTTTAATTACATTCAAAATAAATTCTGAAATATTTTAAACATTAATTATACAAAATAATTTTAAGAGCTTGGCTTTAACTTTGTCTGTGTTTCAACGGACGGTCTATTTGGGTCGCTTATTTGTACCAACGTTGCATCAGCTTGCAGAGAATTTCTGTGAATTATTTAAATATATTAATAAAGTAAAATTTAAATATTTGTATAGTCGTTACGCAAACCTAAAATCATATTCTTCGATGGCATTTTCAACAATTGTGGTTTTATTTCGTTTTGCCGCTCGTCGCTTTCTAGATGTTGATTGTTCCATCGTTTTATTTGCAGGCAAACTTTGTGATGGCAGTGCGTTTGGGGCTAATATTCGCTGCCGCTGGAAATGACTACTGGTACTGGAGCTCGGAATGTTAAGAAATCTGTGTTTAAGGCTCCAATCGTCTTCCGTGAAGTGAATTGAGCAAATTCTTGCCTGATTCACATCAACCTTCTTTTTGCCGGTAGCCTTAACCCACAAATCAGAAAGGGTTTTATTTTTGGGGAAACGTAAGAACATGACGTTCGACATTTCACTATTTTTTTTGTTGTTACAACAATTTTGAACAGCACAAATAGGAATTTTATTATAAAAAGATTTAATCACAAATGTTTCATAGTTTATTTCACAATTCTAATATAGTTTTAGAGCACAAAAAGTATTACACTACCTCAAATACTTTATAGTCCTTTCACAATCACAAATTATGTACAACAGTTAATATTTTATAGTTTTTTCACAATGTTGATACACTTTTTAATCAATCACAAATATATTTACTTTTAATACACTAAATAGGTTCAAATTTATCAACACGTCGAATTTTCAATAATTTTAATTCACACAAAACACAACCAAAGGCACCAGCACAATATTCCAAATTTTAATATTATATACTCGATACCAGATGACGTAAGAACATGGCGGATCGATGATTATTTTGGAACATACCTGTATATATTTATGGCAGGACCATAAATAGGAAAAACCCTCAAACAAAAATTGTAGTGGCGACGTACGTTAATCACGCTACATATCTTGAAGCTAATATCTTTGAATCGAATTTTTCGATAAACCCGATAAATTAAGAAAATACTTGCATGAGAGTATTCCAATATGGAGTAGTTCGCTACGACCATGCAATTGTAGTGACTATCTACAACTTCGAAGCTACCGACCAAATGGCACAGTGGTTAAAGCTTTGGCGTTTGGATCGGGAGGTACCGGGTTCGAATCCCGATAGGGGCAGGATGCAAAAGAAAATTTTCATCAACATATTGTAATCTGTGATTAAAAGGAACACAACTACGACCCCCTATCGGTGTGCAAAACTCATGGGCCGACCCATCTTCCATGTTCAGTACTATAGGCTGGCATGGAGCTATGCAATGCGCAGATATTAACTTAAATCGGTCCTATAGCCGTACGTCTTCGATTTGACAGGGATGCGTAAAGTAAGACGGGAAAATCAACCGCGAAAAAGCAGGGAGTGCTTCGGCCCCAGAAAAGATTGCATGGATTAAAACTAAAAAAAAAAAAAAAGTTCGAAGCTTCATATAAAAATTTAGGTGAAGGATAATATTATTTGCATACTAAATCTTCAAATAATTTGTAATTCCAATGAAGGTAAATACCTTTATTTATAACTTACCTACTAAAGTTTTATATAAAACATGTAGAAGAAATTTGTCATAATCAATTTCATTTTATAAATTTTATTCAAAATCATTTGTAACTTCAACTATATCATAGGAACATGTGAAATTTGATCTTTATCGACCAAGAAATACACAAGTTCCTTTTCATTTGGCTTTATCCTAGAATTTGATCCAAGAATCGTTAAAAAAATTGCATTCTTGTCAAATTTCATCTTGTTCTGTTAATAAATAACCGTACCTGTTGGTCATATTCCAGAAATTAGTAAAAAAATAATTCTAGATTCATAATCGATTAAAACATTGCATTATATCTTGTGCAGTTTTAAAAATGCCGTTTTGAAAAATGCCGTTTCGTACCTAATGCCGTTTTGAAAAATGCGATTTTGTACCTCATGCCGTTTCGTACCTTATGTTGTTTTGAAATATGCTGTTTTGAAAAATGCGTTTTGTACCTTCGTATTTTTCGAAAAGATTTTTTATGTAAGGTAATGATAAATAATTTGTACTTTCAATTTCAGGATTTATTCTATAATTTTGGTAATAATTTCTCTGTTTCCAAATCATTTTAGTTATTAATTTTTTAGGGTAATGATTATTTATCAAGAGTTTTCCAAAAGTTTAAAATTATTGTAATGAAATTTAGTATCGGACAATTTTAGAATTTTTTGAGTCAAAACTTTTATTGTATTAATTTTGTAAGAAATAAGAAGCCAAGAGGTAAAATTTAGATAACGACCACACCAAGTATTTTATGGTACCAGTCAAAAGAAATTTATCCATCCGGTTCATGAATCAAAAGTAAATCTAAAAATGGAATTTTGTGATCAATTTCTTTTTCAACAGTAAATTTGATTCTATTATCTAAAGAGTTAAAAACCTCCAGAAAAATTTCAATTTTATCTTCAGGGTTTGCTGTAATAATATCGTCTACATAACGAAAATAAAACAAAGGTTGAAAATCTAAAGAATCTAAACCCATTTTGTCAAAAAAATCCATCATTAAATTTGCAATTATGGGACTAATTGGAGAACCGATAGGAGAACCAAAAGTTTGTTTATAAATTTTATTGCCAAAAAAAAAATCAGAATTAGTCAAAACAATTTATAATGCCGATATAAATTGAACTTTGGTCAATTATAAGTTAATTAGTTTTTGAATTTTGTTTTATACTCCTCCAGTTTTCTTTCACATAACACGTTTATTATCAGCATTAGTGAATAAAGACATAACATCCACAAACTAAGAGGTAATTTTGTGGAAGCGTGACATTCTGAATTTTTTGTTTAAAATCTTCTGAATTTATAATATTAGAACTAGTATTACCAACACTAAATTTTAAAATATTACCCAAAAATGACGATAAACTATGTGTTGGACCATTAATTGAACTAATAATTGGTCTATATGGAATACCAGGTTTGTGAATTTTAGGTAAACCATATAATTTTGGAATCACCGAATTATATTTAGTTAACATGTTTCTAGTTTTTTCATCCACATTACCGGAATTTTTCCAATCTTTAACCATATTGTTTATTGATTTCTGAATCAGAACTGAATTTTGGTAATTCTACATATGTTGTGTTATCGTTAAGTAAACTTTCCATTTTTGTAACATAATCACTTCGCGATGTTATGACAGTTACGTTATCTTTGTCCGCCGTACCAAAAAAGATTTTGACTGTTTAACATAACTTAAAATACGATTTTCAAAAGGGGTTAATACATTTGAATTTGATTTATATTTAAAATTTGTTAAAATATTTACAAAACGGTTCCGAATAGTATAACGATCATTATCATTCAAATGAAAAATTGCACTTTCAACATCAGAAATAATTTTGAAGTTCGGTACTGAATCACCAATTGAATGAGGGCAAAATTTATTTCCCAAACTTAAAATAATTTTGACATTTATCAACCGTGTTTATTAAATTTCCAGACAATTCATTTCTAATAAAATTTTACCAAGTTTGATTTTTTGCCTTACCTTGATTTCATTACAATGATAATTGAAAAATTCTTTCGCCTTTGTAAAAAACTAGCCATACTCAATAACAGGAAGAACATCTTCGATATGTTGCCGGAGTAAATTCAAATTATGTTTCGTTTCCTCGACAGTTTTTATGGTGTCTTTAATTTCTTGATTTATAAAGGGTGATTTTTTTGTGGTTAGGATTTTCATGCATTAGTATTTGACAGATCACGCGGGATTTCAGACAAGGTGTCAAAGAGAAAGATGCTCAGTATGCTTTGACATTTCATAATGAATAGCCGAACGATCTGCCACGACGTCGAATTTTCAGTGAATGGGCCCTAGAAAAGTTGGCAGAAAATCCGCTTTTTTATCGACAAATTTTGTTCAGCGATGAGGCTCATTTCTGGTTGAATGGCTACGTAAATAAGCAAAATTGCCGCATTTGGAGTGAAGAGCAACCAGAAGCCGTTCAAGAACTGCCCATGCATCCCGAAAAATGCACTGTTTGGTGTGGTTTGTACGCTGGTGGAATCATTGGACCGTATTTTTTCAAAGATGCTGTTGGACGCAACGTTACGGTGAATGGCGATCGCTATCGTTCGATGCTAACAAACTTTTTGTTGCCAAAAATGGAAGAACTGAACTTAGTTGACATGTGGTTTCAACAAGATGGCGCTACATGCCACACAGCTCGCGATTCTATGGCCATTTTGAGGGAAAACTTCGGAGAACAATTCATCTCAAGAAATGGCCCGGTAAGTTGGGCACCAAGATCATGCGATTTGACGCCTTTAGACTATTTTTTGTGGGGCTACGTCAAGTCTAAAGTCTACAGAAATAAGCCAGCAACTATTCCAGTTTTGGAAGACAACATTTCCGAAGAAATTCGGGCTATTCCGGCCGAAATGCTCGAAAAAGTTGCCCAAAATTGGACTTTCCGAATGGACCACCTAAGACGCAGCCGCGGTCAACATTTAAATGAAATTATCTTCAAAAAGTAAATGTCATGGACCAATCTAACGTTTCAAATAAAGAACCGATGAGATTTTGCAAATTTTATGCGTTTTTTTTTAAAAAAAAGTTCTCAAGCTCTTAAAAAATCACCCGTTACATCCAAAAATGAATTTATTTTGAAGTCGGAGGAAAACATCCTGGTTAATATTGGACACATTTTTTAAAAATCTTTTAAAAATCTTCGAAAATACTTCGACAATTCAGAAAGAAATGTTGTTTATTGATGCATTTCGCAAGTTTTTTATTTTCATTTAAAAAGTTGTTTAATAATTTTACGACGTTGTAGCCATGTTGTGAAGTTATATTTTGAAAATATCTTTGGTTGTTTGTTTGTAATATCTCCATATTTCAACCCGGAGATTACCTGTATATATTTGTATCATGGGCAGGACCATAAATAGGAAAAACCCTCAAACAAAAATTGTTGTGGTGACGTACGTTAATCACGCTACATATATTGAAGCTAATATTTTTGAATCGAATTTTTCGATAAACCCGATAAATTAAAAAAATACTTGCATGAGATGTATTCCAATATGGAGTAGTTCGCTACGACCATGCAATTGTAGTGACTATCTAGAACTTCGAAGCTCTATATAAAAATTTAGGTGAAGGATAATATTATTTGCATACTAAATCTTCAAATAATTTGTAATTCCAATGAAGGTGAATACCTTTATTATAACTTACCTACTAAAGTTTTATATAAAACATGTAGAAGAAATTTGTCATAATCAATTTCATTTTATAAATTTTATTCAAAATCATTTGTAAATTCAACTATATCATAGGAACATGTGAAATTTGTTCTTAATCGACCAAGAAATAGACAAGTTCCGTTTCATTTGGCTTTATCCTAGAATTTGATCCAAGAATCGTTCAAAAATTTTATTCATGTCAAATTTCATCTTGTTCCGTTAATAAATAACCGTATATGTTGGTCATATTCCAGAAATTAGTGAAAAGATAATTCTAGATTCATAATCGATTAAAATATTTCATTCTTGTGCAGTTTTAAAAATGCCGTTTTGAAAAATGCCGTTTTAACCCTTATGCCGTTTTGAAAAATGCGATTTTGTACCTCATGCCGTTTCGTATCTTATGCCGTTTTGAAATATGCTATTTTGAAAAATGCTGTTTTGTACCTTATGCAGTTTTTAAATATGCCATTTTGAAAAATGCAATTTTAAATTATTATTTCTGGACGGATCCCCTTTTAAAAGGCAATAAATCCATTAGCTATCCGTTCTCTTCAAAACTATTAATTTTTAGTTTTAGTGTTTAAAACTATTTGCTGTGCTAATATTTCCACTGTATTGCAAATTTGTGTATATAAATAAATAGTTAAAAAATAAATTAGTTATTTAGTTAACTTACCATCAAAAATCTCAAAAATCGGTAAATGATAAGAACCAGAAACGCATGTTTTTATAAAAAAAAATGCACGTACATATGTTAACAATTGTGAATATACCTAATTCAAATTTTTCTGTGCCCTAGCTAAATGATACGCATAGACCAGTAGAAGGCAACACAGGACCACGTAAATTATTAATTTGCATGATAATTATGATGATTTGTTGATCCATGTGCTTATCAGAGATGATCTCTGATCTAATAAGCACATGGATCAACAAATCATCTGATATTAGATCAGATTTTACTCCATGTGCTTATTAAATTTAAACTTGCAATAAAATAAATCCAATACAATAAACGTTTATTTTTGTTTTTTGTTTATAAACCAAGTGTTTAAAAGATGTTTATTTGATTTACATAAAATGACAGATAATCCCATATTACCATAAACACAATATACGTATTATGTATATCATAATTCAATGAAATTATTTGTTGTGTTATTTTAGCAATTTGCAATTACCTGCAGGGGGTAAATAAAGAATACAGCAATACACAATAAAGACGAATGGCACGGTAAGAACAAAACAAAAACGCTTGTCTTTCAGAAAACTGATTTCTTCACGTTTACAGAAAAAAAAAACTCCTAAAATTAAGGTAATTTAATCTTTTCTTATTAAAGTTTTTTTTTTAATGTACGTCTCACATTTTTTATATATGTATGCATGTAATATGTATATATACGAGTACTCTTACATCCAAATGTGTTATTTTTATATTTACACAAATTTTTTTATGAGAAGTAGTTTCCAGACAACTTTTTAAATAATATATATGTATATATATATATATATATATATATATATATATATATATATATATATATATATATATATATATATATATATATATATATATATATATATATATATATATATATATATATATATATATATATATATATATATATATATATATTAAGTTTTTTTACTTTTAAAAATATAAGATTATCTCTACAGTAGCGATAGATTTTTTATGTTCATCGTTTTAATATATGTTGTGTATACACAACAAAATTCTGGACAGATCTTATATCAGCTCGTAAATTGATTTTTGTTACGAAGATATAAATATTATACAAATATAAAATCAAATCAAATAAATTTTTTATTCGTATTCCAAACTACTCCAAAAACACTTAACAAAAATTGAACCTTTAATGCGTAGAATGACAAAATAATATCTCTTCTTTCTTCGCCTTCTTTATTGTTAATATACGAGTTTATAAAATGGTTGTAATTTATAAATTTAAAAAGAAATCAGTTTCGTTCCCTCGTCTTATATACATAAAACTGCTGTGATTTTACTCTTGAATGATGTTCTTTCATTTTTATTTTAAAAGGAGTTTGAATTTTTTTTATTCTTATTCTTATCTATTTCTAGATATACTCATGATTTTTATTAATTTTTTATTTAATGCGAATCTGCGGTTTTGTCGCTTTTTCAACATATTTGCTTATTTTACGTCTTGTTAGTATTCTCTTTATTTTCTTGCACAGTAAGAAAAAATATAAATTATCATAAAAAAATATAAAACAATTTATTATATTGAAAGAATATACAACAAAAAAATTAACAAAACGGAATACTGAATTCAACAAATAGTTTTACACACTTAATTATATATTACTATTACTTATCGTATTTGTGGTGAATTAATAAATGGAAATAGTTTTGTATAATTTAATTTGTTTTTTGCCTGCGAGAAAATTATATATTTTAATAAATAAATTTTAATTAAAATTTTAGAATATACAGTACACAACACCGCTCGGTGACAGCAGTTTATAAAAGGAAATTGGCGAAACGTGAATTTATCCGGATTAACGGAAATACCAATTTGATTGATAAAATCATTTATTCTTTTTCGATTCCTTAATCGTCAATAAACATAAATGTTTAACTGACAGTAACCAACCAAATTTATACTTGTAATTCCACAGGCTTTTATTAAAATCGAATCTTAGATTATGTCCGAAACGTACATAATATTTTAACAATTTTTCTGTCCTAAAGCTACCGTAATTTTCTGTAAGTATTTTCCCGCCAAACTGGTTTTTCTCATATGATTTTTTTTGGTTTACTTACTGTATGTTTTTCTGTAGCTGTCAATATTTTTTCAGATACTGTAGGAAAAATGGGTTCAGGGAATTCAGCGTTTCATGTAAATGTCAAAAATTACTACAAAAAATAACGACCCGGGTTCAGACACAGTCTTAGTAAATACACTCATTTAGGGTTGCCAACCGAGCACTTTGAGCATGAGTTTAGCACTTTTATTTTGAAATTAACCCAGTTTAAATTGGTTATATACCTAAGTTTTGCACTTATTAACTATGCTTATTTTTTTTATTTACTCAAAATTAAAAATTAAAATTATAAAGAATTACGAATCTCTTTAATTCGAAACGATACTACCAAACCTTTTAAACAACGTCAACGTTGTAAAAGAAATGCCTGGCTATCACCCAGAATAATTCAAACATATCGTTTTATGTTGTCATTATTACGTTTTTTTTGGAACAAAACCCAACTTTATGTGATTTTACCGCGTTCAGTATAATCACCGGGCTACTATAAAGTTTATTATTATCATTGACATTTTTTGTTATCAAAACACTGTGCTGTTTGAAAAAGACCACATAATTTAAAATATATATAAACGAACTATAATGTTGTTTATAAATGAAATAGAGATTTAATAAAGGCAGGTTTACGAATTTTGCAAGCAGTTTTCACAATATTGCAAAATGCCTTCGTTGGAACACAGAGTTCTCAGTCATTGTTCCATACGTAGAGATTACACCAATGCACAAGCACTCGTTTCCTGTATTTTTGTTTTTTACACATGCTCTTTTCTGTGAGTAACATTATTCGGATGACGCAATTAAAATAAAGTATTACAGGTAGTTAGTTTAACAGGTAGCTAAATGGACGAATAGCTGCTCCTTTAGTTTTACAATAAAAAATCGCCTAAAATTGTATTTTAAACCTGAACTATATACCAGAGGCTCTAATTCTGAGTGTTTCATGCCTCAATGCCGCGAATTTAGTCTTAACCCACCTCCACTTTGCGCTAATATTTAACCGCTACCACGAATCTACTGCCTATGATTGTGTCTTTAACTTATCGCGCAACGCCGTTTGCGTTAGTACGCTTGAAAAATTACGTTTTACTTTCTTTTACATAGTAAAATAAAATATGATTTTCATGAAAACTTTCGACCTAAACATTTTTGCTGACAAAAATATTTGACAAATTCAAGAAAGTGGTTTTTAAAAGGATCTCTATGTGTATGTTTGCACGGAGCCAGCAAACGGTTTGTCCGATCGGGATGATCTTCATATTTACACTTTTCTATTATTGCGGAGATCCTAGTGATTTTTGACCGAAATCGGTCCATCTAATATGAAAGCTTCCATAGGAGCTTTTTCGTTTTTTGTAAATATTTTGCAAAGTACAACGTTTACGAGATAAAAATAAGATTTTAAATTAAATTTGCAGCAATAGCAGTCCAATTTATATTTCAAAAATGTAAGCGGAAATGACGTTTTTTTTTACAAAAATCTGTTTTTCAATAAAAATGCGGTCCTGTACAGCTCAGGCGGATTGATTGAAATCCCAATGATTTTTTGCCAAAATCGGCCCACCGGAAATGGCACCTTCTGTAAGAGCTTTTTCATTTTTCGGAAATATTTTGAAAAGTATCTCAATTATCAGAAAATCGGCTTTGCACTGAAAGATTCTAAATTAAATTTGCAAAAATAGCGGTTCAGATCAATTTTCCAAAATTTAAGCGGAAACTAAATGTCTGTGTCCTTTACAGCTCAGACGGATTAGTTATCGGGGTGAAACTTAATACTTAAGCTTATTCTTAATAAACACATTATAACACTTGTTTATTATTTCGCAAAAAACTTTTTTTTTTAAATTTGTTCAAAATGTTTAAAAAATTACTCGATCGATTTCGACTTGGTAGGTCATCATCAGGAGTATCTACTGATTGGTAAAAATAAAAATTTAGTTATATATAGTAGAAATAAGCAAAAGAAAATAAAAGAAGGAGGGACAAAATTAAGCAATAAAAATTAATCTATTGATCGTTCCAACCATCTGTTGTTTACACGGAAAAATTGCTAATAAAAAACGGAGGTGGAATAGCAGGTAAGCGATTAGTGATCGGCTGAGTAACAAAATTCAAGCTATATTGAAGTATATTGAATTATTATTTATTGAAGTATATTAGTATTAGTCATATTATTAAGAGCGCGAGAATAGAACAGGGCGGGATCCGTAATTGGTGAGAAACGGATTTCTCTCTGTTCGTTAAGGAATATGGATTTTCGAATTTCGTAAGATTCTAAGGTATCTAAACGTCTGCTTTTGGGTTGTATATGTAATATGTCTAAATTGTTTAAGCTAGCTGTATGATTTTTTTAAGTTAAATGATTATGGAACGTTGATTGATTGCAACCAGATAAATGTTCTTTAGCTCTAACTCCAAAATTGCGCCCAGTCTGTCCAATATATGAGAAACTACAATCATGGCAATTAATCCTATAAACACCAGACTTGGAAAGGCGATCAACTCTAGGTTTATTGTTAAAAACCATTTTCTTTTTTGTATTATTATTAAATAAAGCAAAACTAATATTGGTATAATTGGACCCGATGTTGCTAATCCGTTGGCTAGTTTTTCCTAAATACTCTAAGCGACGCCAATTTTCCTGCGTTGGATTATCCGGTGAATAAATACCCGTTAGAGCTTTACGGTTTAGCTTTTTATTTAATAAATTTAATATAGTCTTAGTTGCATATCCGTTATTCGTTGCTATTTGTAGAGTTATATTAAGCTCTATGTCGTAATTTGAATTTGTCAAAGGGATGTTTATTAGTCTATCTATAAGTGAGTGGAAAGCTGACATTTTAATATTGTGGGGATGGTTTGAAGAACTAGGGATAATAGCGTCTGTATACGTGGGTTTCCGATAAATTTTGAAGCCTAAAGAAAAATTAATCCTGGTTATTGTTATATCTAGAAAATTAATTCATTTATTTTCTTCCCTTTCCAACGTAAAATCAATGGTGGGATACTGAGAATTTAACCAAGTAAGGAATGAGTTTAACAGTCTATCAGTCCCATTCCATGTCATCAACATATATATACCAAAAGATTGTATGACGAAAATAAGGATTGTTGATTGATAAAATCGTTTGTTCGAAGAAATTCATGACAGAGGGGAGCCCATGGGTAGACAGCGAATTTGAAATATGTATTATCAAAGCAGAAATAGTTTTGTTTAATACAAGACTCAAACACCAACTTCAGTTCACGACATAAGCCTTCATCTAAAACATCCCTATCTAAGTAATTACAAACTATTTGAGATAAAGTTTTAATAGGAATTGAAGTGGATAGACTGACAACGTCAAACGAACCTAGTTGTGAATGTAGTGGAATGTCGATGTCTTGAATTTTGCTAATCAATTCTACCGAGTTCTTAACCGAGTAAGCCGAAAAGAAATTAGTATGATCATTGAAAAAGTTTATGAAACCCTTACATAGCTTGTAGGCAGGAGCATTGCAATACGCAACTTTTGGTCTAATCGGGATGCCCTCCTTATGGATTTTTGGTAAACCATAAAAAATCGGAGCAGATGGATTCATGACAGAGTACTTCCAACCAGTTCCATTAAACAACTTTTGGCATATGTTGATACACTTACTGGCAGAAGTCTTAAAATACCTAGTTGTACCCCTACCAAGCACTATTGCTTTGCTTTCTGTAATAAAATCAGAAATTTTATTACAGTAATCGACTTTTTTAAAAAAAAAATTTTTTTACGAAATAATAAACAAGTGTTATAATGTGTTTATTAAGTGTTAATGTGTTTCGCCAAGTACCAACGGCGCATAGTGTTAACAGTATTAAGCTTATTCCATAAATCGGAAGATCCTAGTGATTTTTACCCGAAATCAGTCTACCGGAAGTGGCAGCTTCCATAGTTGCTTTTCAATTTTGACAATGACGATTGAATTTTTTAACAAGGGTTGATCTTATTGGTTTTCTGAAATTTAAGCAGGAAGTAATATTTTCGTTAAACAAAACAATTTTTGTCACAAATTGAGATCTATGTACATTTGCCGTAAAAGACAGTCGGGTTAGGCCATAACAATTATACCCCTACTAATAAAGAAAATATTTTAATTAGAATGAATTTATATTCTAAATATTTTGAAATGAAAATGAACAAATTTATAAGTTAAGTTTTAGTTAATTTTTTTAATTTTATTATTTCATCTGTACTCTCTTGAATCGTCATTCGTTTTCGGGTTGATAAATTGCCGGATCTAAACCGTCTCTTTCGATGTCCTTACTTGATATGGCTTAGATACAAGAATAACACTCGAAACCCATTTTAGATGTATAGTTAGATGCATTCAAATTGTCAACATATATAGGGTGGGCTAAATAAATTTTTTTTAAATGCAATAAAACAAAAATTTCTCAATATTTTTTCAAATTTATTTTTGTATTGTAAAGAACAACCCTTCCGATTAATTATGGAATACTATTTCATTCATATGACTGCCTCGGCTGGCCGTGACGTACCCCATACGGTCGATCCAATTTTTGAGCACATTTTCGATGGTATACGGCATTATGTCTTCAATGGCAATGTGAATAATGTTCTTGAGAGCATCAATCGTTGCTAGTTTATCGGCACCCCAAAGATAATAGTCCAACGGCGTCAAATCACAGTTCCGAGGCGGCCAAATCACATCATCATTTCGGCTGATAATTCGATCTTCGAAGACTGTGCGCAAAAGATCAATTGAAACGTGTGCTGTGTGGCACGGAGCGCCGTGTTGTTGAAACCAAATGTTGCATATGTCCTCCTCTTCAAGTGCCGGGAACAAAAAATCGTTTATCATGGCGTGGTAGCGCTCACCATTGAGAGTAACGGCGACTCGTTGCTCATTTTCAAAGAAAAATGGCCCAATGATGCCACCGGACCAAAATCCGCACTAAACAGTCACTCGTTGAGGATGCATCGGCTTTTCTACGATCACGTGTGGGTTCTCCGTGCCCTAAATGCGACAATTCTGCTTGTTTACATAGTCGCCAAGATGGAAATGCGCCTCATCCGAAAAGATGATATTTTTGCCAAAATCGGCATCTTCTTCAAATAGATCGCAAACCCACTCAGCGAACCGAATACACAACCATTTTCGTTCAGCGGAAGGATAAAACTAACTTTCTGTCAAATCAGAAGTGACATAACCCTTACCTTATTCAAAATAACCGCTAGTTCAAAAAAAAATATTTGGCCCACCCTGTATGTTCATAATATAATTCGAGTTTGATTCCAATCGACTGTCAAATAACTTCTTTGTATTCTGGTATATAAATCGGCCAGAATTAAGAACCACTAAGCGAATGTACCAAAAGTCGTGACCCATAATCGGTACCGGTCCCTCGAATCATCAATTTTTATCAAAATCGTTCGAGTCGAAGACATTTTTAAAATAATGGCTCGCATTTACCAGAAATTCGCCTAACCGATTTTTTCGCAATTGATTCCTTTTTTCCTTCATCTCCGATTTCGGAGCATAGGACGTCTAGTAGACTGAGCCACCTCACTCTATTAGAGGCAATTTCTTTTAGTTTCTTCATACGGTTTAGCAAGCTGTTTTGCTTCAGCTAGCATCGTTCTTTTCCAGCTCATCTTCCTAATTTTCCCTCAACTGCGGGTTCCACTCTAACAACATTATTGTTGTGTTATTATGCTCTTTCCTTAATATGTGTCCGATCCATCTCCACTTGCATTTCTTGATGTTGATGTTAGCAATTGAGTCCTAGTACTCGAAAACCCCATCTCACTCACCAAAATCAATGATAAATGACTGAAAAACATTGTTAACTATACAAACAAAATATCGCCGTAACGCAATATACGCAACGAGGCGGCCCATAAGGGGGACTCATTCAGTTTTCGGATGTGAGAACTATGCAATTGCTTTGTGGCGATTCCAAAACAAATTTTCCCGTATCCAGAACCCATTGTAATCACTTCCTGATACTCAAAACCTCTCTCTCTCTCTTCAATTTTTTCTAAAACCTTTCGAACCGAGAAAATAAAACTGGAATTTCGGCTTTACAGGCCTAACTCTTCGCAATCGATTCCGGCTACTTTAAGCGTCTCCTCTCACCAATTTTTATCAAAGTCGGGCTTAATAATTACACCTCTAAACATAACACACACCTCCCCTTGAGCTAGCACACCTCCCCTTGAGCTAGCACACCTCCCCTTGAGCTACATTCTCTCTCTCTCTCTCTGTCTCTCTCTCTCTCTCTCTCTCTCTCTCTCTCTCTCTCTCTCTCTCTCTCTCTCTAACTTTCACACCCCGTGAAGGAATTTTGCCGCCTGCACTAAGGTCCTCCATTCGTCTCGATCCACCGCACTCGCATTCCGATTTAATACTGAGAGAATATTAGGCACTTTTGTTCTAGGTTCTCCATTGTCGTTCTTGACAACATTGTCTGTAAAATCAAGTAGAGTGCGATCTGTAACTCATCTGTAACAACTCTGTAACTGTTTTTTATATACCAAGGTACATTCATGCCAAATAATGATCTTACATGCTTTAATGCTATGGCAGTTTCTGAATTTCTTTTCATGTAGTAAGTAACATAGCCTGCTACACTCAAATTCAAGTTGGAACGTTGGCTTTGTACCGTGTCAGCACAACCAATCCAAATTGACGAAGATCTTTGTTATTAATGAATTTGCTCGCCTCAAGTTATGTAATTCTCTCGTAAATGACTGTCAAAAACTGTGCTTTCAGACTTGCATTTGCTCTACTTTCAGACTAGCATTTGTTCTCACGTTATTTGTCCTCACTAAGGTTTGCTTTGAGTTTTTCCATTCTTTTAAATTTTTAAAGAACGCTTGTTATTAATCTGATTGGCCTTCGAGCTACTTCGCTCCAAGGCATCGGCAACACGTATAACCATAAATAAATGAACACACTGCTTCTTGTTTTAATTTATAACACCAAGATTGATTATAAAAAATTAAGACTATTTATACCACGGTGCGGTTAGTTAAGAACACATATTTCCTTCAGATTGGGAAACAGATTGGGTGTACATCAGAATCTTGTGAAGTCTCGTTTTGACGTTTCTTATCAAGACATGCAGATTAGTATTTTTATTTGAAAAAATTGCCCTTTATTATTCCCTGAACTGTTTCACTGGACCCTAATTCATAAAATGGTAGTCCTATATTCCAGAAATGATTCACTGTCGTGACTATTTTTAAGGTACGAAATATCGTAGATAATCGGAATTAACCGCATCTCACGGTCACGCTTAAAGTTACTACGCTTAACTGAGGTTAGTAAATATATCAGGAAAATGAGACTACTTTACAAGCGATTTTTAGATTACTGCTTAAAATTTTATTATTAAACGCACGGTGTTGTGTATAAGTATTAATAAATTTATGATCGATAACTGGGTTTTCAAGTTCTGAATCGGTATTAAACCCTACCCCGAACCGGAGTAAACATATAAATTTAAACCGGAACTGAACTATCTAACTAACAGACCATATGCATGAAAATCCTTGACTAGGATAGCTTGCATCACTAAAAGTTGCGACTCTAATGGTGCCAAAACTCACAGCAAATCAGGAAGGTCACTAAAGAACCCATCATTGTCCGACTTCTAGCTAGAAACCTTATTTGTTTGTAATCTTTGCAATCTATTTTGGTTCAGAGGCACTCTCAATTCTTACCCTTATTGACTCTATACTTCATAAATTTTATCTCGTGATTATCGTAATATTATTTCGAATGGATCAATTCGCCATATCGAATTACATACAAACTGTCACTGTTAATTTCATATCAAAAACTAAACATATAATACAATGTTGTGGCAAAGTTTTCCCTGCAGAATCTTATGTACAATAGCAGCACATTCATAACATTTTTGGCTCTTCTCCATCACCGATTGTCGCAATCCAAATGATTCCATTTGCATTTCCATGGCTCCTATATGAAGCTTTTCTCTGTAGTTTCTAGATCGCAATAGCTAGTTTTAATTAATTCGATTTCTCCCTTGAAATGCGCTCCATCACAATGGACCGCCAACTGTTGGCATCATGATTAGTGAAATCATCGCCAATTTGATTTCCAAATTACATATACTAAACATTTTCATAACGTTGGTATTGATTTTACTAAATATGTTCGCAACAGTTGGGTGCCCTGAAAGAGCCCAATGTTCTGGCATAACAAATTGATAAATATTGTTACACGGCATTTTTTCTCAATGATTTGTATACTAATATAAAAACAATCAGTAATAATTTTTAGAAAAAAAAAATAATAGAGAATCATAGTTCAGGTCAAGTTACAGATGATCGATTAATTTAATATTAGATTATAAATTAGATGTACTTTAAATCATAATCAAACCAATCAAAGTATTTTTTTTTACTATAATCCATCTGTTTTTTTTTCTCATTACAGGTAAATACAATAGCTACTAAGAAGGAAAAAACCGTGGTAATACAAATTTAATATTTAAATAGAAAAGTGATACCTGAAAAGCTGAAACTGTAACAACTTTTCTTTGTGTTACCCTACTTAAATATTTATTTCAATTTTTTTTATCAAATATACAAGTCTTATTAGTGATATCGGACAAATTAGGGCTCATTCTAATTGTGATAAAATTCCCCCAGCTTTATATTTAAGGCATTTGTATTTAAAAAAATTTCGCGTCTATTTGAGTTTTGCGAAATTAATAAACACAATATTATCGAAGCTGAATCTTTACAACTAACACAGTCGCTTTAGCAAAATTGTTAGACTATTTTTGTCTGCACATCATGGTAATCATCTAAGTGTACACATTCATTTTTATATTATCGAGGTCGTTAAGCTATGAGTATAACATACGAATTGCATACGAGTATAAAACCAAGAAAGAGTTCTTCAGCATCTTTATTCTTAGTATAAGCATTATAATTTTCATGTAAATGTGAATTTTTAAGTCTTATTTATTTATGATAATCGAGGTTGATGTTGAAAGAAAGGAATCTTGAAAATAAAATCCCAAAAAATGAAATCCTGAAAATAACATACCGTCAAACGATATGATTCAATACGAAATCCCCAAAAATACTGAAAAATGTTGGACCTTTTAATAATTTTTTACATCTTGTTATCGTTTATTAAAGTCGAGAGAATTGAAAATTTAACTGTGAAATATGAACAATTGGCATACACAGTTGAAAACATCCGCTTTTAAAGTTTTATTATCAATTATCAAAATAGCGGTTGACATTCATGTTACGTTTAGCCGCTATTGGGCACTGCAATTTTCAACTACGACAACAACCTCGTAGGGACTGCGCCATTTCATTTTTCCCAATTCGGAAAATTATTTACATAGCAATTTTGTTTGATTTGTATTTTCCTGGCCTACTGATGGAATCAGTTTGGTATAAATATTTACGAAAAAAAGTTAATTAGGAAATTATTTTCCCCAATAAATTTGTTTTTGGAACAAAAGCTTCCCATTGCACTTTGTTTTTAAAATATTTACACCAAACTTACTCCATCAGTAGGCCAGAAATATATAATTCAAACAAAATTGATATGTAAATATTTTTCCCAATTTCCAGGGAAAGCCAGAATAGTGCCACTGGTCGAATAATGCCAACTCATTGTTACCAAATTCGGTTCGTATTACTGGAAATTTACAATAATACTTCACGTAATTTATACCACTTCCGGAATGACCCTGAAAATACCGAAAATAATATTAGAATACTTTCTAAACACTTACTTAATAGTTAAAACACAACACCAATAATTTTCACTTTTATTCATTCAATTTATTCTACTTTAAACACCACTTATAAATGTTTCCACTGTTTACTTTTGCTTTTCAACTTTTGGGGTACCGAATCTCCAGAATGACTCATTGCGTTTATCGCACTCGTATATCGCGCCGAATATTATATTCTACGCGACCATTCACAATGATTCTCTTTTAGACTAATCTGCTATAAAAATACTTCTAATGTTCAAAACTAGATGTTACTATTTAATAAATGTCACTAAATCACGAACAATTGATTGATCAATTTCGTTGAAGCGATGCCGAACGCAACCAGCATAGAAAAGCAGCAATAATTCTACCGGTTTCGTTTTGTTGTTTCACGTTAACAAAACCTTACAAATTCGTTCGATTACTTTAAAGCTGACGAATGAATTTGAACATGTATGGCTTGCTATTTGTAAATTTTTTCTGAAACAATGGAACACAACCAGATTATTGACGGTAAATATCAATGCTAAAATTATTCCGCCATAAACAACAACACTTGGCAGAACAAATATTGAAAACGTTAGCTGCCAGAGTACAACCAGGGAGAGCACTTACCAAAACAGGAATTCACTATGCCGATCCTATTTAATTGAGAGCAATGATAGGAAGGGGACACAAGGCCTGCAAAGGTTAAATAGCTCTATTTGTATGAATGGTAACTAAAGCGATCCATATTGAAATAGTAAGCTACAAATGATTCGTCTTCGGGCGAGGATGGTTTACCGATATTTATTCCGACAATGGAACTTACTTTGTCGAAGTAAACGCTGTATTCAAAAATAACTATCACATAGCCATAACAACATTACCAAGTAAAATTGCACCTATGTTAGGCATTGATAGAACCAACTGGCATCCCACCTCACATTCCTCATTTCGGAGGTATTTAGAAGTAGGAATAAAATCAGTGAAATTTCATCTCAAAAGAGTTGTTGATGGCCTCTACTCACAGCCAAACTTAATGGTAAATGATTTAGTGGAATTTGGGACGGGTCGTTGAGACTCACGCTGGTAAGAATATTTTGATCCGAGTCGCCACAGTGAGATGCCAAGGCGCGACATATAAAACTAAGTAACCTACCGATCGAAGGCGAACTCAAGAAGCATTGCCGCCATTACATACCAAGTCCGGTGATATAAGTTCAACTGTCAACAACAACCCAGCTCCGTGAACCAAATAGACAAGCAAAACATCTCAAGAGAACAAATCAAGTGGTATTCATTTTAACCAGTTGTCCATTACATCTTAACTTTTTACTGAAACGAAATTGAGAACTTTAAAATAGCCCATACAGAGTTACAGCAACTTCTACGAGGTTTTGGAGCAAAACACAATGCGAGGTAGCGACCCTACTACGCAAGAATGGACTAGATATCGTATGCACCACTAGGACAATAAATCGTAGTAATCACTAGATCAAACTTCACACTACCAACCAATGGATATATGTGGTCAGATAATTGCTATAGGGGGTAGCCCAACACAATATAAACGAACTTCTCGCATAACTTACGGGAATTTAGTGCATTTGTCAAGAATAAAACGAAGGAAGATAATGCATTGAATTTGAAACCCCACCAGTGGTAATTTAAATAATCGGTATTAAAGAAAATCAGAGAAGTTGCCTGATTTTTAAACATAATTTCTGCTTTGCCAAGACCTTTCATACGTATTCCATACGAATATAAAGGAATGAAAAAACTGAAAACAGTAATTCTCAGCCCCAAAACGGTGGATTTGTAAACTAAAGTAGTGTTTTCCGAATTCTTACCTGATCTGAGATCTGTCAAGTTTAACACAACACGATTATGGGGGTCATTTTATATGGGAGAGCTACCCAAACTCCTTGTCGCACATGTTGCAGAGTCTTTTCAATTAAGAGTTAAACTTTCAGTTAAGAGTTCAAAACAATATCGCACAAACCACTTCCGAGGCATCTTCGGTATAGACAGCCACGCAGACAAATGAAAATTTATAAAATTGAGAAACAATATTTTGAACCTTGGATGTTTTTTGTTATTTTAGATTTCAATAGGTTGGTCCTACGAAACGAACTTATTCGGGGTACAAATAAATTTTGAGGGATTTACATAAGAAACTAAGAGCTAGTGTAACTAGTATTAAATCGCATCGGGCCATCTTGTAACTATATTCATGTTAAAGCATTATCATTTCCCTCTAAAAATCAGTATTTGTCATTTCGCAGAAGTGTAAACAACATATTTTTTTATCCTCTAACCAAGACAACCTTTGTGCCAATAAAACACAATTTGGGGGAAGGGCTACTTTTTTGTTTTAATTTGAAAAAAACTGCCGCTGATGGACATCGATTGCTGTGTGAAGGGGAACATTCTCCATCAATATAAACATATGAGTACTGGTTCCGCCGTTTTAAAACTGGTGATTTTGACACCAGTGACAAGGAGCGCGAAGTACGACCGAGATTCATGAAACTCAAGAGGAGCTCACTGAAGCTTTGGAAGTAACTCAACAAGTGATTGAAAACCGTCTCAGAACCATGGGTATGGTGTAAAACGAAGAAAATTTGGTACCGTATGAATTCAAGCCAAGAGACATCAAACTTCGTTTTTTCACGTGCAAACAACTGCTCTAAAGACAAAATCGGAAGAGTTTTTTTGCATCGAATCGTGATGGGGGACGCAAAGTGGATCCACTACGACAACCCAAACAATCACAATCAAACTTGAACAGTCAGAGCAAATATTCATGGCAAGAACCTAATGTTGTGCATCTGATGGAATCAGTTCGGAGTGATCTATGAGCTACTCTAGTCTAACGAAACTTCACTGGAGAACGTTGTCAACAATAATTGACTTGATAAACACATTATAACACTTGTTTATTATTACGCAAAAAACAAACTTTTTTTTTTGCGAAATAATAAACTAGTGTGTTAATGTGTTTATTAAGTGTTAATGTGTTTCGCCAAGTACCTACGGCGCATAGTGTTAAAAGAACAACAATTGTTGCAATTACGCCGAACATTCAAGTTCAAATGCCCACAATATGCCAAAAGACATGACAAAGTGGTCTATCAGCACGATACTGTGGAGGTGCCTCAATGGGATGTCCTACCCCACCCATCGTATTCACCAGACATTGATCCTTCTGACTGTCACTTTTTTCGGTCGATGACTCTGGCCTGGACGAGCAGCACTTCACTGCTTACGAAGAAGCCATAAATTGGGTCAATTCTTGGATCACCTCAAAACATGAGGAATTTTTTCGACGCGGAGTCCTGCCTGAAGGATGGAAAAAATCGTAGCTAACGATGGACCATACTTTGAATAAAATACATTGTACCAATTTCTCTAAATAAAGCTTTGAAGTTATAAGAAACCTCAAAACTTATTTGTACCCCCAATAATTTCAAAATTTTAAAAGCAAGCGCGTACCTGCCAATAAATTTGAAGCGACGATTTGATAGATGATTTGTTTCATACTTGCTAGCAGTCTATATTCTCAAATTCGAAGTAAAAATCTACTGCTTTTCAAAAAAGTAATATAAAATGTAATATAAAATGTATACGTTGCATTCGTCTTGAACCACCCATTCATAACAGCCAAATGTAGGTTGTCATTTCATAACAGAGGTCTTGAGAATGGTTGGTGATATTTTTTTTATCCTCGAAAATAGAACAATCGTTTTGGATTCCGGTTTATGGTAAATGTACCGCTTGCAATGAAAAAAATCATTTCCGCTTCTTGGGAATGAGTCCAGGTACTTTTGTGTTTCCGTGACGTGGGACTGGGAAGTAATGGTTTGGAGACTGCCGGACAGAGCAGCTATATTTTGTGGTTAGGTAGTTTTTATATCCATTAATCTATTAAAATCGAGTACATTTTTATTTGGAACTTGCATGTAAATGCACACTTCCATTATAAATGAGCTCGTATGTTCAAAATGGAATGTACATTTCTTTAAAATTTTGTATAAGTAAATAAATATTAGCAAATTTCATTAAGTTAGATATTTAGGAAAATAATTATTAATAATTAGAAATAGTTTCACGAGATATTTTTATAACCAAGTCCTAATTATTGTTCACTGTTTTAAAACATAATATATTTCTTAATTGAATTAAGTTTAAATTATTATATCTAAATTAGTCTACCAACTTCAGTAATATTTAGTAATCTCACCACGTGCAAATTGTTTGGCTATCATCGAAAATAACTGATATTCGTGTCTGTCACGCCAGCCGGAACCATATCAGCCGGAACCAGCCAGCCGTGCACTTTATGATGTTTCAGCCGGAACCTTATAATTCCAGCCAAAATCTAAACAAGCTAGCTAGAACCATATAACAGCCAAATGAACTATGTCACAAGTAGCACGATGAATTGTGCGCTATATAATTTTTCAGCCGGAGCCTTATAAATCCAAAAACACACTATTTTTTTAGAGGAAACCTTACAAATTATATATATACTTTTTCAGGCGGAACCTTATAAATCCATAAACATACGATTTTTACTGGGGGGGAGTACTATACAAATTCAGCCGGAATCATACTCTCTACAGCCAAACTAACTATGGCACAACTAGCACGATGCATTGAGCATCATTGTGCACTATATGCTTTTTCAGCCGGAATCTTATAATTCCAGCCGGAACCTGATAAACCTAGCTAGAACCGTATAACAGCCAAATTAACTATGGCACACGACACAAGTAGCACGATGCATGGTGCATCATTATGCACTATATAATTTTTCAACCGGCACCTTATAAATCCAGAAACACGATTCATCGAAGTCAAAGAAAATAGCTTGGAAGAAAATTGGAAGGGGCTAAACAAAAACAGCAACTCACAAAGCGTGTTGGAAATAAAGAAACATAGAAGCAAAACTTCCATATTTTAACCGCAAGATAGAAGCTACAGAGAAAAAATAACAATTTTAAAAATGGGCATATCAGTTCGGACAAAAGCGGCATCACCACTATCAATACGTGTCCGTTTGATAGCATTTTTGTTATCTTTGCCGTATTATGTTTTGATGACTGCAAATTTGCCGTATTTTTAGAAAAATTTTACACTACTTTGTCAAACATTGGAAAATTATTTGCGGAGATTTATAACAATCGTATAATAAATTACTAAATGAAATTTTTTGCCGAGAACGTTTTATCAAATCGGGCAACTATAGCTCAAACGAACGTGTCACTGTCATTGATTGTAACTCATCAATTGGAGGACTTTTCGCAGATCTTTGCATTTTTAACGATGATGTTAGTTTCAGTGACAATATTGAAACTGGAGATCGAGCCGCTAGATCCACTAAAAAAACAGCAAACGGTTCCTATAACTGACATAATGCACTTAGAACCGGTGGCATATGGAAAACTGACGACGATTTGCAAAAAGCCGAAACAAACACCTGTACTGCACGAAAAATGCTTGCCTACATGTTGTTCCATTTACAAGAACCCAAACCAAACAAAGTTCTTCTCTAAACGATGAAACATAAAACATAGTCAATAAATTATTAGAAAATAAAATATTAATTCCGTGAAATTTATGATTTTAGTTATATTTTGTTTTTTTATTTTGTTTAAACTTTTTATTTAATTAACACTTTAGCGGATCAGGAATTATAATATGCCCAAATTATTCTAGTTGTAATTTTAGCTAGTTCACAATGAGCAACCATGCTTATTGTTTATTGCTCCGAATGGTTCACAACGACTTCATATGGTTCCAGCTGGCTTTGCGGGTTCTGATTGGGTTGGCATTGTAGTGCAAAACGTTTTGATCGTTCCAGAAACCTCATACATTATTTTTGTAACCATTTTGTTTTGACTGGATTTGTATGGTTCTGGATGGCATTGGTCTGGTTCGGCTGCAAAATCATATAGTGCACAATACACCGTGCTCTCAGCTTTGTCAGGTTCTGGCGGGAATTATAAGGTTCCGGCTTAAAAAACGCATAGTGCACAATGTTGCACAATGCATCGTGTTACTTGTGGCGTAGTTAGTTTGGCTGTAGAGGGTATGGTTCCGGTTGAATTTGTAAGGTTTTTCGCCCTAAAAGTCGTATGTTTCTGGATTTATAAGATTCCGGCTGAAATATTATATATAGTGTACCATACTTGTTTGGTTCCGGCTGATATGATTCCAGCTGGCGTGACGGACACTAATATGCGAGATTGCGAAATGTTTAACAATTATTAGTGGGTTTAATATAATTCGCTAAGTCAACTATTTGTAACTTGCGACCACTGCCTATGTGCAGTAACGCGACAACCGAATGTTCAAAACAAGAGTTTTCTCAGTGTGGCTTTTCTGATTTACCATAAATCTCTGAACCTTTTTCAACTCATGTTCCAATTAGGTGGCAAACATATGGACAAAATAGGTTCCGTTACCACATATAAATAAAAAATTAAATTAAATATTCATAATTATAACATCAATTTATCAATTTTGACGTTATGTAATGGTGGTACCGGTCACCTCATTTAATTAATAATGCGTGCATTTACGCAATATGTAATTAAATAAACTATAACAAAAATTGATGAAGTTATTATTTATAATCAAAATTAATTATAAATAATAATTGAGTAATAATTTTTTAATTAAATTGAGATTAATTCAAAAATTTATAAATAAAAATAATAATTACTGTATTTTAATAATTTACTATGTATAATTATTTTTATTTAATTTTATTTTGTATGACAATTAAACAAACATATCAGATAAAATAAATATTCGATATTAGCGTAAAAAATAAATTATGTGCACATACAGAGAGACACATGATATCAGCATAACAACTCGCGTACACAAATCGCTCGCGCAATTATTATTATACGTTCATAAATAAAATATAAAATATTTTGTAATGATTATAATCGGAATTTGAAACTTAATTAAAATATATTACATTTTGTGATAAACTGCGATAGATATCAATAATAAGTTATTGAACTTTTTTTTTTTTATATATATTTATTGTATTTTAGTTTTATTCAATTGGGTGTATACTATACGATAGTAAGACTAATTGCATTATGGAATTGAAATTTTATCGTAATCAATTTCGAAATATAAATAATCGATGATAAAGTTATATATGTATATTACAAATTGCTAAGAGGGAGATTATTTATTACTTAATAAAATATTTGTGCATGATGATTCTTTTGGTTAAAGGGGATTATTTGTTTTATTGCTAAGTCATATGTTTCGGTTTGGCCTTTAGTTTTCCGGGTACTATTCAACTATGCATATTCTAAACGAGATATCTAGTTCCATTGATCAAATTATAATCTGACAAATTGCATTATGCAATTTACAAAAATTAAAAACTATCCATGGCCATTAGTCTGCTTAATCCCGCAGTTAAATATCAAATTGGTTGGAATTTTTTTCACATTGAAAGACTGAATTCCTCTAAACCGTCATACACAAGATTTCGCCACCATAAAATATATATACCGTTTCCAAGGCTTAATTTTTGCGCTTTTATTATATTTTCATATTCAATTTAATTAAACACAAAAAAATAACAATACATTATATTTTTATAAATATCTTTGAGGCGTGTAATAAAGTTATTCATTTCAATCAAAACTAGTTTTATTATTTCTAGTCACATATCGCGACACGAATATATTTGTATCAATACTGGTAATGTAATAAAATACCTTTCATCATAGCCCCCGAAATATACGAGTAATTAATGATGCGACATTCAACACAAATTTGTTGTAGCTATTTTTCAAATCAATAAATAATAAGTAAATATCAAAACTACATATACATAACATATTCTCATTCTTAAGTGGCATGTATGTAGGTTTCATGATAATAAGACGAAAATTCCGATCATCTCTTATTCAGCTCTTCATTTCATTCATTTGAAAACCAAAAAATATCATATTACAAATCTACATTAAAGATACACACAATATAAAATAAAATGATTTAAAATGTTCGCGATTAGCGCAAAACTAAAGCATTCCTTATCGCGAAGAATACAACAAACAATTACAATTCAAGTTTTCAAGTCTTTCTTTAAGTGTTTTTATTTTTATTTTGCTTTGCTTTATTCCTTTTATATTCAGATATCTTTTAAATGTGTATTATTCCGATTTTAAAATAAAAATAAAATATTTTTTGTTGTTTTCTTACGAGACTATTAAATAAATCAATGTTATTGTATTTTTGACCTTTGTTTAAACATAATAATAATAATAAATGTAAATAAATATAAATACATAAATTTTTTTAAATTTAGCAATTATAAATGTATAAATAAATAACAATGTCAAGATTTTAAAAGTTTACTTAGCTTGGTTTAATCTAGTTAAACAATTAAAGTTTTAATTGGCTTGAGCAAGTAATTTTAATTGTTGGTACAAGAGGGTACACCCCTTGGTGATTTACATCAAAACCAAACGGCTACTTCGCTCAAGATAACTGGTAATAATGGTAAATGAAAATGATACACGATAGAAAGTGATCAATCCTTCTAAACTGTGCAAGTGTGGGTTCGTCAATATTGATATTGTGCCCTCTAATTAATATTTCTCGTAATTAGAAATGTGGTTTTATGAAAATACGGTCTTTACTACTGTCAAAAATTGACAGTGGCAGAATATTTACAAAAGAGAATAGAGAATAATTCTAATAGTTACATAAATTAATGTTACAATTACGAATTATCAATAGCATAAAAGATACAATAAAATGTTTAAGGTATTAACACTATTACTAACATTACTACTACTACTTATATTTATTTATTTATTTATTTATTTATTTAAAGAAATCTATTCTGTGATTTACATGTCAGAATTTAATTTAAAACAAAAATATTAAAAAAAAAATGATGAAAATTAAAACACAGGAATATATAAATTAAATCTTGATTTAACAATTAAAAATTTAAAAAATAATTCTTAAGTATATTTTTGAACTTGTTCTTTGATAAATTAAAGTCAAATAAGTCGTCGACGATGTTGAACGATTTAGAAGACCTATTAATGGGGTTATTTTCTCCATAGTTTGTGGAATGATGTTCTAGTGCTAAAAATTCATGGTTTCGAAATGTTCTGCAAGGCACATGAATTGATATGTTTTCCATAATGTATGCTGAATCAATGTGACCAAGCAAAACGTTACCAATGAAAGCCGCACCTAAGAGAAGTCCTCTATTCTCAAGCGTGCATATTTTGTAATCCGTGCATCTTGTTGAGTACGGAGGTAATCGAGCCACATTTTCATGGAATGGTAAATTGTGGTCGTAATTCCAGTCACTTTTTTTTAACAATAAGATCAGAAACTTCTTTTGAATGCTTTCAATTCTTTTAATGTGTACAGCATCGTATGGATTCCAGACCGGTACAGCGTATTCCAGTTGAGATCGAACGTAAGCGAAATAGAATGAACATTAGGTTTGAATATCTTTAAGTTCACCTGTCCACCTTTTAACAAACCCAAACATGGCATTAGCTCTCGCAATACAATTCAATATGCCTATTGAAACTAGCATTCTCGACAAATGTAACACCTAGATCAATGATCTCATTAACTCTTTGCAATACATCGTTGTTGACTTTGTAGGAAGTAATTAGCGGATTTCTCTTACGATGGAAAGACATGATCTTGCATTTCTTAATATTTAAGTAAAGCGATTTTCGATCACACCACTCACTTAATCTATCGATGTCCTCTTGAAGTTTCTTCGTATCTAGCATTCCATTAACAGTTCTAAAAATTTTCACGTCATCAGCAAATATTGATCTATGAAAACAATAAATATCCACGGCGTGTGAGATCCTTGGGGAACACCAGACGTAACTTTAATAATGTTTGATTTCTTATTTCCCATTATTACAAATTGTCACCGGTTTGATAGATAAGACTTGAACTAGTTTATGTAATCGACTGTGTAAATCCAAATGCGAATAAACTCTGTAGTGCTTTTTGATGGCAGATGGAATCAAATGCTTTATTGAAATCCGTGTACGCTACATCAACTTGATGTGGTTTTCTATCTCATTAATTATTTTACTGGTGAATTCAACCAGATTAGTTGATGTGGATCGGCCAGGCATAAACCCATGCTGGTTTGTTGATATATGACGTGCAATTGTGGATTTAAAGTTGTTGCATAAAACTAATTCAAACAATTTTGGAATTGTTGATGTAGTTGATATTCCTCTGTAGCATGTAGCGTCATCCAGTTTGCCCGATTTAAAAATTGGTGTAATTTTTGAAATTTTTCGGGAAACACCTCGGTGCCCAAGGAGTGGTTGAATAGGTAACATAATGGAATTGCTAAAATGTCAGCGTACTCCTTCAGAATAGAAGAGGGAATATTGTCAAGGCCACAACCGTCTCCAAATCCCTTTAGAGCCGATAATATGTTATCCTTATGTATAACAGGAAAAGTTATTGTTTCGCTGGTATTGCTGGGTTGTTCGTACAATCCACTAGTAACGCTTGGTTTATAGACTGATTGGAAAAACTTCAGAACATGTCAGCTATATCTTTGGAGTTTGAGGTGCTGGTATTGTTATATGTCTTATTTGCAGGGTATCCGTCAATTTCGCGTTTATTCCTAAAGTATTTCTAAAATTGGTTTGGATTTACATTGATTTTTCCTTGAATTTGATGGAAATACGACCTGTATTTTGATTTGAAGTAAATTTCAAACTCGTTACTATGTTGTAGCAACATTGTTTTGTCGGCTTCTAACCCGCTTTTCAACATTTTGGCATACGCTTTCGACTTCCGATTTTTTAAGTTAATTAGTCTATCATCGAACCACTGAGGGTGAGCATTTTGTGGTTTACAGCACATAGGTACATAAAGTTCGAAGCCTTGCTGCATAATGTCATTAAATTTATCAATATTTTCGTTTATATCATTGGAATTGAGAGTTGTTTGCCAGTTGATGGATTCTAGGTAACTTTGTAGCTCCGCACGATTTGTTTTTTTGAAGATGTATTTGATTGGTTGTAGGTGTTCCGAACTCGCCATTAAATTAGTTGAGTCAAATACAATATTTAAAGAATTGTGATTGATATCGTTAATTACAAAAGGTAACTCGGATTCTGAAATTTTGAAAGTGTCAATGTCGTTGCTGAAGACACGATCCAGTAATCTATCACGATTATTACTAATTGTGTTTATCTGGTTCAAATTATTACCAAGCATGGCATCCACAAATAAAGATTCAGCATCTGTTGTTATATTGTTTGGAAAATTACGATTTAGTTCCGGGTCCAGATTCCATATTATATTTGGAAGGTTAAAATCACCAAGCACAAGAACTAAATCTCACGAGTTTGCTGTATTAATAACTTCATCAATCGCATCGATGCAAGTTGCGTAATGATCACTATTTGATTGAGGTGGTATATACGCTGCGTAAATGAATAGATTGGTTTGGTTAATTTTGATTTTTACACCAATTTGTTCGACTCTCGATGGAGCTAAAGTTACTGGAGCATTCCAGAGTTTAGAATGCACTGCTATCAGTACGCCATCACCCGATTTCTTTGAGCTAGTTTCGAAAGACCGATCGCATCTGTGGACAACGTAATCATGGCCAAAAATTCACTGCTCATTATGCCGTGGGTTTTAATGAAGTTTCACAAATTACATAAATTAGGTAGTTTGATTATAAAACGAAGTTATAGAACTTAGATGCTTTTGATGCCATTTTGTTGACGTTTTGATAGTAAATTGCATATTTCTCATAAACCAACCTTTTCTTGAATTTTATGGATTGATTTACTTTTAGAGTAGTAGTGTAGGCTCGAGCTCTCATTAAAAGCGAGTGTAGTCTATCATTAGCCACTGGTGAAAAATATCTAAATGATTGGGTGTGTCTTGAAATTGCAACTATGACATGGAGTACACTATCGAACAGCCCAAGTGGTTGAGAATTGATTCTTATACATATCACATTTGGTGAGGTTAATCCTTGTGCTTCCTGGATAGTCATGACTTTACTAGATTCTGGTATCTTAAGCTTGGAGATTAATTGTTTATCAGCTTTGGTAAAGATTAGATAGAATGTGTTATCCAACAGAGGTATCGACATCAAAGTTGACGGCAGGTTTATAAATTTGGCTGAAATTTGCACGGTATTCTTACTACTGATGTTAGGGTAGTATTCCGTTTGAACAGATGTAACATCAGCTGAGCATCTATACGTCACATTCAAGTATTCCGTCTTTGTTACGAATGCGCTTGCATCGGATGTTATAATAATAACAATAATATTTCAATTTCAACTTCAAAATATTTAACTCAGTTCAACACTTTGTAACGAACACAAGCGCTCCATTAGAGTACTTATGTCCGTTATAGAAATGCAGGCACTATGTGGAGGGGTTTGAATTCACTGTGATAACAGACCATGCCAGCCTGACCTGAGTTAATGAGCCAGAAAGAACTGACCGGTTGGCTGGCGCGGTAGTGTTTGAAATTGCCGGGGTTCAATTTCCACATACAGTATAGAAAGGGATCGGAAATTGTCCAGCCCGAATGAATGTTGGCGAACTGGTTAAAACATGCTATGTAGATCTGTGTATCGATTTTGTCCCAAAATGTGTAAAACGAAATGAGTGTAACCGGAAAGATATAGTAGTAGTATTTATGTTTATGTTAGTTAGTGATGCGCGTATAATTGGCTTGCTTTACTATACACATGCAAACCACGTGTCATTATTTTTTGTTTATTCTATTAACCCTTGATGAGATTTTTGATTCCTATATTGAGGAGCGCGATTGTGCTCCTTGGCACTCAAAGGGTTAACCATTGTAAACGCCATATTTTTGTGTTGTTTAAAAAAATGAAAAAAAATTCGTCATTTTGGAACAATATGATTGGTCGAAAAATTATTTAAACGAATGAAAAGACAAACTAACGCAACACTGAATCCGCCTTTACAAGATAGTGTTACTTTTTAAATATTTATTTATTTTCGATTGTTTTTATAATTAATATTTTATTTTTAAAATTTATGAAATTTAAATTAAATTTATTTATAAAATTTAAACATATAACATATAAACATATAAAATTAATTTATTATAAAAAAATATTAAATATAAAATACATTAGCATGTTAAATAATGACACTCCACAGCTCGTTAGCAGACGTAATGTGTTGAGAAAAGGAAATAAGCACCATAACAATTAAACCGATTCACCCGGATCGCGTTATTTTGGTACTGTTCATCATAAAAATGACACAAATACGAACAAAATAAAAATACAAATACAAAGACCATAATTGTGTAGTATACAGTGTATACGTATTCGATATTTTTTGCTTCACTCATTTTAAATGAGTAACTCACGGGACAAAATCGATATACTGGAAGACGATGCTTTCCGAGACGTTGAATACCAAAAATTACTAGGCACATTAACATCTACACCTGAAACTCAGATTAATTTCAAAGTGTCAAATGATCGAATATTTTATAATTCAGCATTTGCACCGTATGACTCACTTTGCGATATTCCCCAATGGAAGCTGTTTGTACCAAAACCGCTATCACTATCTCTGCAGCACATTTCGGAGTCACTAAAACTTTGGAGTATCTCAGAAGACAGACACTTTTGTTGGCCAAACATGTGTAAAGACGTGTCTGATTATATACGAAATTGTGAAAAGTGTAAGGTTTCTAAGCCGGTAAATTATATAACGAGGCCGATCATGGGGAATTATGTCGAAGCCACTCGTACTTGGGAGTGTAAGTTAACGAAACGTAGTTTCGGAGAGTTAAAAAAATAAATTTTATTGGTCAAATTTTTTCGTTAATACAATTTCAGGTATAAACTTACTCCAACAATGTTTCATTCTTCCTCCGTTTAATTACTGCGTCTTTAATTTGCAATTCTTTCATTTTCAGGTCTTTTATTTTGTCCTCCAGTGAACTTTGTGGTTAAGCGTTTTGTGTTTATCTTCCAAACATTATTGTTTAAAGTATCACTGCTATATAGTCATTATTGAACACCGATTTTATTAAAGCTTAGATAATCGCAAACTCTGTAATGCCTATCACATTCATTGGCCGTGGTGTCTTCACTGCTACCGTGCGTTGTTCTTGTTATTGGTGTTGTTGAGGTACAGGCACTGGTTCGGTAGTTTTACTAACTTTTTCTTGCGAATGCTCCCCGACTTCTGGCGGGAATCACGCTTTTCTTTTTTCCTTTTTCTTCAATCCGTTTCTCTTGCAAGTTCTCGTCATCTGTATGTAACTCAGCTGTAGTATAGGCCATTGTGCTGACTTCTTTATAGCTATTAACAGGAATTTACAAAACTTCTTTTAGTCTAATCTTCTTCAGTTCCTATATGTTTTAACCTACGATTGAAAGAGCATCGCAATGGTTGGCGCACCCCCGAACCCATTGAGTTCCGGCCTCAATCATAACAAAATTATTGTCTTTCCAAGAATTTGCAACGGTGATATGATTATATTGGGATGAAAAACTGTAACTGCTTCCAGTGCCATAACGGTAATTGAGTGCCCTATAAGGTGTTTCAGCTAAATTTGTGTCATTATTATTTAGCTACCAACGCCAAAACGGTGGAGTTATGAACTAAAATTGTTATGTGTTGCAAGACGTTTCAAACTATATAGTATACGAATAAGAAGAAATAATGTAAAATAATATCGTGGTATTGGGTGGTGATTCCCTATTAGAAGTACCAACCCCCTTCAGTTACTGGTCTCATAAGCATTTCAAGCTCAGCAACTTTGAGATAAAGAAATAAAAAGAATTGCGAACAAAAATTCAAATCGCACGGGCAATTCTTGAGATAACAGTTGTACAGACATTTTGGTATCAGGGACCTTCCAAAGGTCGATCAAAATGGATTAAGCATTTTCATCAAGATTTCAATAACAGACCGGGGTTAACTTGCTACCATAGGGGTAATTTTTAGTACTAAAATGATTCAGCTAAAGTTTAAAGTTTCTTCAAGAACTAAATGATATACGACACGTACATATTATATAATCAACCGTTTATCAAGCGAACCCGAAGTAATCGCCAATTTTCAGATTGAAGGATTTGGACTCATCGAATCGGAAAATACCGAATAACCAAATAACTTAATATTGCGTAATATTAATCTGGACGCTGCCCTCTTTTATCTTTTGAATAATCAATCACATGCACAAACGAGTTCAAGACGTGTTTCAATAGAGCTACAAAACACTGGCAACCAACAAATACCTCTGAAATACCAAGCCAAGCTTAAAACTATTATTGGTCGTAGAAACTTAATATAAGGAGGATTTAATGAAATCTAAAAATCTATAGACATGTAGTTTTCTGGTGAAAGTGAGAGTATGGTTCAGTGTTTTCAAGCCGATCGCGGGTGACTTTCTCAAGTTTGCTTGATGTGTAAGTGTCGATCGTGGCACTGGTTATGATACTAAGGGTCCCTCGCTTGAAACATCTAATTTTTCGGTATTGTTTGATACTTAGTTTCGAGTTGAAACTAGTGAGACTCATTAGGCCAGGTAATCTTGAAGTTCCGTCTACTGTTTTCAAGTTGAAGTGTTAATCACTTTGGCGGTGGATAATATACATAATTTTATGTTTCGCACACTTAATTTTATAATATTATATCCGCCAAATATAATGGCAGACGGCGTGGTGCATCGTGGTAGTAGCAAGCGCTGATATTGTGTAACGGCGTCTATTTTGATGGGCTGTGTGGAACGAACTGCTAAAAAGGAAATTTATTTTTATTAAATAAATTTGTTCGTTGGTTCTCCTTTGTTTGTATTCATCGTTTCGCTTTTTGTTTTTATTTTGGAATGTTCGTCATGTTGTTTCCGCCTTGCGTCTACTCTGTTTGCACTAATGAGAATGAACGAGTTTAAAATGGTTAGGGAATGTATTTCTGAATATTCCGATATTTTATCAATGGCATGTTTCTTATAATTTAAGATATTTTAGACCGTGACCATTGAAAAAATTATTATTAGAAAGAAAGCCGTAACTTTGCCGAAAATTGTCGATAAAGAAGTTTAATAATTATGAAGCATTCAACGGTTTGGAATTGTCGTTAAAATAGTTTGCAATTCGAGATTATGCCAGATAGACAACGATCTAACTAAGCTAATTCGATGGCCGATGACCATAGGTAGATTTTGATTATAGGTTTGGGGTGGGTCTACAATTGTTGGTCATTCGAGATTTTGCCAAATAGGCGTCGGTTTAACTATGCCAATTCGATGGCCCTTGACCCTAGGTAGACTTTGGTTATAGGATTGGTCTGAGTTTGATGAGGTTATAGGTTAAACTTTTATGTTCCCCATGTTTTTGACTATGCCAATTTAATGGCCCATAATCATAGGTAGCTTTTGGTTTGGGTGGTTTGATGAAAGTTTTGACTTCCCCCATATTTTGTGAATAAAATCGCTCGTCGCTCCAGATTTTGTCAGGTAGACATGGATTTGACCATGCCAATGGCCAATATTGTGCCAGATCGATTTGAATTTGCCATTTCGATGGGCCATAACCTTAGGTAGATTTTGATTATATGTTTAGGATGTGCTTGGTGAGGTCATGGGATGAACTTAGCTTTGTGATAGTTTGAAGTGGTTACGGCTTGTATTTCTGAATATACCGAGATTTTATCAATAAATTGTATCTTACCATTTAAGACTTTTTTAGAGCAAGACTCTTGCAACAATAGGAGGAATGCATGCACTAAGGAGGAGAATTATTTTGAGGAAGCCTTTGACCATAGGTAATTTTGATTATAGGTTTGGGGAGGGTCTATTAAGGTTATATGGTTCAAATTTTGATTTTTTCCGTGTTTTGACATTTATTGGCTCGCAAATTTAGGTTTTCTTTTGTTACAATTAAATCTGTGCCACCGGCATATTTCGGTTGAGTATTGAAGTTAATATTAGTATCTGCATTATTAACATTTTCGACTGGTGAGTTAACCTTGATCATTTGAATCTGCATTATCGGCATTTTATGTGGGTTGTTACAACCGAAACTGTATTACCGTAATTTTTCGGCTAACTTTAACAGTATATATAACTTTTATTGTTAAATGAAAATGGAAAGGGAAACTAAGTTGACTCCTGCCAATTCTATCCTGAATATTTTACATACTTTTCAGTGAAATAAATACACAATTTAATAAATCTAATCAAAATCAATTTATATACATATCTATAAAAAATTCGTAATAATAATTTTAATTTATTTAATTCATTGAGATTTAATTGAAGTTTGCAATTTAATTCGCTTGTTAAAATTAAGCTCACCAAATTTCATAAAGTTGAAATAAGCTGTAAAGATTTAGGATAACATTAGGAAAATGTTTGGATGGCATTGTTTAAAATTACTTACGAGAAAAGTTACTCACCACTTTACCAGCAGCATTGGAACGGAATTAAAGTTTCACTCAATTTAAATAAATAATAATTAAATTAATTCTTTATTAGCTTATAATTATTTCAAGTTGTTTTCTAGTTGATTTGCAGATATACGTAGTTTAGTTTAGTTTGTTACGAGCCAGATTTAAAATTAATTTATTTCTCTATGTCTTGTTTTACATTTTAATGAATATGTTTGCAAGTGTGTCCGTGTAGTTTTCTTTGAATACAAAGTTTTTATTTGTGCAATGGAGGTCATTTAGAAATTAATTGCTACATATTATAATAAATGAATTGAAAATCTATTAAAGTTGTCTAGACTAGACACATTTTTCTAGCTGCTACGAAAATATCTATTTTTATTTCAAAATCTATTATTAATTTTATTTCAACTGTTTTTAGTGTTAATTTAATTGCATAATTGATTTAATTTTTTTTCTATTTTTTGCGCTATTATTTTCTTCAACTATGTATTGAAGTAGAAGAAATAAAATAATTTTCAATTATACCATGTCATGTCTTTCACTTGTTATATTGTTTTTGCTATGCTTTTGGTTAGCACATTTTGAAAAGTACCGTAAAGTTAGGTTTTTATAATTTTCATTTTGTACTTTTGTTATATTTTCAAATTAAAGAAAATTCTTCATTACTTAAATGAAAGAATTCACTATTGTTACTGTAGTATCTAGTTATATATATATACATAGCCTAGGTACAAACTTTGTAGATACAGTGGTACATTCCTATGTGCACTACACCATTAATTTATAGTATGTAAGTATATAAAGAAAATTACAAAAAAACTATTTAGTATATAAAAGAATAATAAAAAGTTTTCTATATACAGAGCGAGGTAGGTACTCGTACAAACTACAATAGATTTTATGATTGAAAAAACTAAAGAAACGAGAACTTTTGTAAATTGTGCAGTGTATGCAAATAAAATTAAGTATAAGAAGAAAATGAATCTTCTGAGAATTATATGTATAGTGTATATTGAAGATATGTGGAAGAAACTATTCTTTAAAATTTACATTGGAACTTTATTGTTCAATGCATTTATGTACATTTTATGGTCCTTTAAGAAGATATTACTTTTAAAACTTTTTTAAATGATTGTAGTTTTACGGTATGCGAATGACGGTACATAAAAATTTATTTATACGGTAATAGGGTTCAATTAGCAAATCATTATCGAGATAAGTTTTCAAATTGTAGAAAATCAAACATCGCACAGTCAGACCAAACGAAATATTCCTTTGAAGATTTGAATTAAGGTTAGTTTCAGAATTACACGCTCTTAAATGATAACTTATACTAAAGACGTGCTTTGGATACACTCTTCAAGCATGAATTAGAGTATTTTGGGTTGACCATGAAAACTATCGATAAATTACCCCAAAAGATTTAAAATTTACATTTAAAATAAATTTTGCTAAACCCGATACGGGGCGGGATTGGGTGCGTCAAGAAGTGGACGTTGCTTAACGCCACATGATTTGATGCGATTTAATACGATTTGCTATAAGTTTATGATTTGATGTGATGACTTGATATGATTTATTATAATTAAATTTGGTTTGAGTTAATTTCTTTTAATTTTTTTATTGCATTCTCTTTCATTTGATTTGATTTTGATTTCAATGATATGGTTTCATATCATCTTATATGATTTCAACTGATTTCTTATAATCTGATATGATTTACATCAATATTTTAAATGTTTGATTTTTTTTATAAAATGAAATCGTTTTTAGAGAATTTTGTCACCGGGGTTTTGAAATATTATATTATATTTATATTTTACATTTTTATTCATGGAGAAAAGCTTACAACTACGGCTTCAGATATTTAAAAACACCCACTTTTTTCTGGTCACCACCGGAAATCGAGCCCGGGACCCTCGAATAACAAAGCAGGCGCTCTACTTACCGTGCTATCGAGGGCAACCAGAAATTAGCATAAGTTGCGAACACAAGATAAATAGAAACCCCAATCGCTTGCTGGAATTTGAACGGATCGAAACAATCTTCAATAGGATTCTCGTAAAAAATCCGGCACCACAATTTGAAATTGAAGTAGATCCCAAATCGGAGTGCAAAGTCCAGAGACCAATCTGCTATATAAAGGCTTACATGGAGCTGGCAACATGTGCATTGACAATTTCTTGAACCTACGTCATACGTTGAATGTCCAAATTTCAATATATCCGATCGAGTAAACACTATAGGCTCATACTTGGTAAATTCAAGGTGTACACGCAGTTTGAAGAAATTCTCTTGGCGTTATCAGGGTTAAATAAGACAAGAAACACCCTAGGTAATGTGTGGATTGCCCAAATTTCAATATTTTCGTTCCAGAAACCATTCCGAAAACGACATTATTATGTAACCTCGTTAATGAGGCGGCCAAATTTTTCTTTGGGATGTAGCCCTAGCAAAATAGTCTCTTCTAGTTATTTTGGTAATTTCCCATGTCTGAATTATCTTGCGTCTGAGTTTGATGCTTTGAATAGTGAAAACATACAGTCCGCAATATCGACTCCGTGTAGTAGTATCAGCTGAACATGGCCTTAGTTGGAAAGTTCGGCTTTTGTATTCTAGTAATTTAGTGTCTCGAGTCGAATGACTACGGTCACATCATTGACCTCCTCATTTCGACCGTTGATCACTTGGCGCGCCCACTCTTTTCGAGAGTAAGTGGAGCACATATTTTCTTTAGTTTTGATTTGGAATTTCGAGCACTTTTTTGTCACACAGATTTGTTTTTTGCTGGTATGATTTCCAGTTTTGGGCGTGGCGGCGTGTATGTTATAGGTAGTTATTTTCTTTGCAATTAAACATGAAATTTGGTTTGTTCATCTTATGTGTGGGCCACGTGATGGATTGTGTTGGTGTAGCGTCCTACAATCCGTTTTTGTTTACGAGATTAAACCGAATATAATTACCCAAGCTGTAATAGTGTATTTACTCCGCATTGTCTTTATCAAGTGGTTTGCTGAGTGGATTAGAGACTTTGTCGTTTTAGCTTGAATATTTATCGGGTGATTCGTTTCAGCTGAACAAATGTCGTCCATATTTAAGCTTAAATGTGTCTAGATTTCGTTTATGTGTTGTATATATGAACAACTGTCATATGTGTTTGTCTCCTTGCCGATTATTCTTGATGAATTGATTATTTATTCGAGAATGGGTTGGATCGTGATTGTAGTGTGTCTCGTTGTATCTATTTTGGTCAGGAATCAGAATCAGGTGCTGTAGTTGGGATATCGTTTGGAATCAAAATGAAAATGTTTGGTGAAGTGGGGTGGCCTTATTTGGTCCCCTTTTTCAAAATATTAGTAAACATCTATTCGATAGGAGGTAAAACTTGAATTAGCGTCATCGCGTAAGTCATGTAGACGTGATTTGTTTATAAGAAACGGCTTGAATAATTCTGATGGAAATTTCTGAAGGTTTTTAAATGTCTGGAATCGATTGGAGTGAGTCGGGATTTCGGGAAAATTCATTTGGGTGGCCTCCGGTGGAGCCCTGGTTCCTTTTAAAAACTCTTTGCAGCTCGGCCGTTTTTCACAATATTCTTCTATTCTAATATAGTTAGGGTTAATCAATTTGAATTATTTCTTGGCAGGAGTGATCGATAGCGGCCGTCGGTTTCTTCAGTTCTAACCAATTATGTTCTAGCCTACTAAATGAAAACTTTTTCGAAATCAATTCTCCTCAGCTTCAACCATTTGCAAACGAAAACAATAAAAATACAAATTTTGTCAAACTGAATACAAATAAAGATAGAAAAAAACGTATTATGTCAAATGAATGAATTTTAGAAATTAACATTTTTTGTTTTAACAATTTCCAGTGATCTCGTAAGGTCTTGATTAATTTCAGATTATGGTGATCAATTTGATGGCCAAGATTATTGATTATGTGCTCCGCTGCTAATGATTTACGGATATATTTATCTTTATAGCACTAGCAAGCTCTTTGAAAGGTTTTCAAATGATCGGAATGTGTGCCAGATTTGTGTGTCTATGCTACTGCTATTTGTAATCAATTCTACGCTGAATTTTTAAAATATTTCTCATTTAATAATAGCCGGATAGAAGAGTACATCAATTCTTCTATTATTGCTCGGTTCCGCAGCACTTTGTAAAATTGTTAGTGTACAAATCTTGGGTTTCCCCCTAAGTTGATCAAATATTGGTTGAATGAACCATTTGCCATAGCCATTTATCCATGCAATTTCTTTGATGTAACTTAATTCCTTATTAAAGTCGTCCTAGGACATGGGAATGTTTAATAACCGATGAGCCAAAGAATGGAAAGCAGCCTTTTTATGTGCACCATTGTGATGTGAGTCAGCTGTGATTAATCTCTTTGTGTTTGTTGGTTTACGGTAGATCCCAAATTCCAAAATTCCCTTTTTCTTCACAGGTGAATTTTGTGTAGTCTGGTACTGTTCGTTGAGCATTTTTATCGTATCATTCAAACGGGATGTTTTTCTCAACAGCAAAGCCATCATCTACATATTTAAACCATATATATGCATGGAAATACATGTGAAAGGCTGATATTTTTCTCCAAATGGCACATGAAAATGTTACTTAGGTATGGAGCTAACTTACTTCTATGCAAAAAACGAAAAAGATCCTACGAAAACTTTTATTTTCGGTGGAAAAACGATAAAGCTCATATGGAAGGTGGTTCTTCCGAAGGACCGATTTCCCAAATTGTAGAAAAAATTTAGGTATGAAGTTTCATCCCGATAACTCAGTCCATCTGATAGAATGATGGTTGCAACGATAATGTTGCAAAATTAATTTAGAATTTTTTAGTTCAGAATCGTTTTTTTTTTTTGTAATGATATAATTTACAAAATATTTTTAAAAAATGATAAAGCACCTATGAAAACTGTCACTTCTGGTAGACCGATTTCGCCAAAAATTCACTGGGACCTCCTAAATTTATCGAAAAGGTAAGTATGAAGTTTCTACAGGAGGGTAGAAGGCCTTAATTTTTGTGGAAAATCATTTTTTTGACAAAAATCATCGTCATTTCCGTTTAAATTTTAAAAAATCTAATCTGGACCGATATTGTTGCAAAATTAAACAATGAAATAATTTTCATAAATATTTGCAAGAAACGCGATAGCTCCAATGGACGCTGCCACTTTCGGTCTACCGATTTCGGCTAAAAAACACTGGGATCTCCCGATTTATGAAAAAAGCTTATGTATGAAGTTTTACCCCGAACTGTCTGGGCTGTAAAGAGGCACAGAGATTTTTTAAAAATACTCGTTTTAACTTTGGCGATATAGCGAATAGGAAATTTCCAAAAACCTCGAGCTCAACATTTTTCATGAATACTATACTTTATTTTACTATGTAAAAGAAAGTAAAAGTTAAAACACAAAATATTATTTTCTAAAACTTATTCATTTGATATAAAAAATAAATGCATACATTTATTCCTATCTTTATTCAATTTGGCAAAATTTTTATTTTCTGTTTTGCAAATTTTAGTTTTTTACACACACTCTTGAGAACGTCAAGTACACATAATTATTACAACGATTTAGATGTATAAACCGAGTTTACGCGGGCTGAAATAACATTTTTCTTCAGTTGCCAACTAATTTTCTATTTTTTTCTAAATTTTTAATAAAAAACAAATTTGAAGTAAAATCTTGTCTGGAAAATACTTGCTCATTCAAAAATCAAATTTTGAATTTCATGGAACACTCCATTAGAGCCGTTAAAAATACTTAGAATAACTGGAATGTACTTAAGGTCCATTCAGAAATGATTTATTTTATTCTCATGTGCCACCAGACCCATTATGATATCATACAGCTGCGTAAGTACTGTTCTTTCGGTCTAAGCAGCGCAGCAGAATTATCGAATTTGATGCTAAATGCCCATAAAATACAGGGTAGGTCATCTGTTAGTACTTTTTTCATTTGTAAATAAAACACACATTTTGGGTTGAAAAGTCAAAATTTTTTGTTGATAAGGAAAGGTGGTTCTGTACCATTTATGTATGAAAAACAATATCGTTCGTATGCCCACCATGGCATCGTCTACAGGCCTGCATCCGAACATCAAAATTTTCGATGACTTTTTCCATCAAAAGCAGATCAGTGACATAAATTTCAGCTCGAATGTTGTTTTTAAGATGTTGGTTTGTTTGTGGATGATTAGGATACACCTTACCTTTCAAATAACCCCACAAAAATAATCAAGTGGTGTTGAATCCGGACTTCTTGGTGGCCAAGGAACTTCACAATTTCTTGAAATTATGCCATCAGCAAATTTTGTTGACAATAAATGGATTGTTGCACGACTTACGTGGCATGTTGCTCCGTCTTGTTGAAACGAAAGGTCGTTGACACGCAATTCATTCAATTTGGGCAACCAAATACCAGTTAACATGTTGCGATAACGTTCCCCATTCGCAACAAAAAACGGCCCAATAATGACATGAAAATTCTCCAAATTCGACAATTTGCTTATTGACGTACCCATTAAGATGAAAATGAGCTTCATCGCTAAAGATGTTTTTTGATGAAAGATCTTCATTTCGTTCAAGCATCCAATTAACAACTACGATTTAAATGGCCTGGTGTCTTCAATTTTTGAGTTAGTTGAATTTTGTATGGATGCAAATGAAGATCAACATGCAAAATGCGTTGTAATGTGGTTCATGAATGTTTAGTTCTTGTGAGCAATGCTTGGTTGATGTGCTTGGTTCATTACGAACACTTTCTCTAACAGCTGCCACTGCATTAAAAGTATGAACTGGATGAACATGTTGATACGGTCTACAACATTCCACTGAACCAGTTTCTTCAAAACGATCAATAGTTTTGCCAATTGCACCCTCGCAATTGCACGTAATTTACGAAATGTTGTTTTTGAACGATTATTTTCATAATAAATTTGGACAATCAAAACGCGTTGTTGTGTTGTTAGCGACTTCATGATGATAACAGGCATATTTTTTCACATGTCAAAGAGTTTTTTAGAAAAGATAACATTAAGTATTAAAATTCATCGATTGAGAAAAGGACCAACAGATGGCTCACCCTGTACTAGGAGTGTACGCTTTACAATTCTTGTAAAATTTAAATACTTTGCACTCGTGAAAGTTTGCAAAATGAATTCACCTGAATGTTTACCTTTACAAATACTATTACAATAAATTTGTTGCTGTTCTATTTTTTATTAGTGTGGATAAATACCGAGATGTAGTTTTTACTAACTTTATCCTAAAACTACAAAAGCAACATATTTTATGAATGTGCAGGTAAAAGGAGAACATTTAGGCGTTTTTAATAAAAAAAATTCATTTCAAACTAACTGCAAAAATACCATTAGAAAAAATTTAGTTCTTTGATTAAATCATTTCTAACAAAACATTACTACTATTTTATTCCAATGATTACTGAAATATAAAACCTTATTAATCAAAAAATATTTGTCCTGGATCGTATCTACCCCTAATTGTGTTAATTTGCTCAACTTTAGCGTAATACTAACCACATTTCCAGGTTTTTGTCCTCGATAGCGAAATTAGGTAATGGTAATAGCTGTTCACTCCAGCCGAATCAAGAAGTTCTAATAAAATCTACATCCCCAAATTTGACCAGGATCGCATCTACCTCTAATTTTGTTCATTCACTCAACTCTAGAGTAATACTAAACACATTTATTTATTTATTTATTTATTTATAAATGATGCCTACAGTAACTACAATCGGCACAACAAAACAATTGGTACACAAAAAATAAATTACAGCGCATGAGCTCGACTACAAAAGATTATATAAAGCTTTCTTGAATGAATTTCTCTACATGTGATAGTCGAAAGCTCCGTAGACCTTGTTGATACGTGCTAGTTACTCGATACAATCGACACGGGAATTGATGATACCACGCACAAACAGCGCGGAAGCTACGTCTCGGCGATTGTCTAGTCGTCACGGCACGAATGGATGGTAAACGTCATACCAAACAGGAGATGCATACTCCAAAATGGACGGAACAAAGCATTTCGTTTAATGATGGCAAGCATAATGTTCGACTTTGAAATAATGGCTTTAACATGTCCGGTAAATGTAGCGTCAGATTTAAAGATCACGCCAAGATCCGAAATGAACTCGACCCGATCAATGGTTTCGTTGTACAGTTGATATTGATAAAAAAACAGGCGAGTGGATACGGAAGAAAGAAATAGGTTTGCATTTACTCACGTTTAAAGCCAATAAGGTGTTAATTGACCAGCTGTAAAAGCGGTTTAAGTCGTCTTGTAACATTTCGCAGTCTAACACGCTAGAGACCCGGGCGAAAATCTTCATGTCATCTGTGAAGAGGAGGCAGTTGGCAAACTTAAAATTTTTTACAACGTCGTTAATAAATAATAAAAATAACAGTGGGTCGATATGGCTACCTTGAGACACACCGGATGGCACCCGAAATAATGGCGAGAAAGAATCCAGAATCCTAACAGATTGCCAACGATCTGAGAGATAAGAACGCAACCAGTCGATGGGAATGAAATCACAGTCTAGACTCTCCAACTTGCTAATAAGTAGTGCGATCAATCACATCGAAAGTGTTTGCGAAGTCTGTGTAGACAACGTCAAGCTGTTGCTTAGAGTTATCTACCGGGAATTAATCCATGCTGAAAAGGAGAAATAAGTCTCTTGGTATGGAAGTGCAATACTCTGTGAACCATGACCTCAAATAGTTTTTGTAAGACAGAGAGAATGGCGATCCCACGATAATTACTTACCTCACTTCTATTACCCGCCTTGAAAATTGGATGAATGCATGATATTTTCCAGGGATCTGGAAAAATACCACGACGAAGGCTTTCGGTAAACAAGAGGCTAACTGCAGGAGCCAGTTACGGCACAACGTTTAAATAGGATCGGTGGAAGACCCTCATAACCCGCTCCCTTGCTAACCTCGAGAAGGAGCAGTTGATCCAGAACCTCCTGATCGGTAAGTTTGAAATGATCGAGTACAATAGAGGTGGAAGTAGTAGTAGACCCGATGTCTGTTGGGCGAAGTGGCTTGTAAACCGATGCAAAGAATTTAGCAAACAAATTGCAAATGTCGGATGGCTGACTGATGGTGGAGGTCTGGTAAGACATATTCGACGGAAAACCAGGTACCTTTTTCTTGCTGTTAATGAAGTTCCAAAATTTTTTGGGATTGGATGTCAAAACTTGCTCGATTTGCACTACGTAATTATTGAAAAGGAGCCAATTAAGGGTATTAAAATCATTGCGGGCATTAACGAAATCGGGATAGTATTCTACGCCGTAAAGCCTGTAATGGGAATGAAACTTGTTTGCGCATTTCTCGAGCAGCATCAACTCGGTATTATACCATGGCTCCCGAAAGCCGGATTTATTATTGATAACCCGCGGAACGTGTCACACGATACCACTCCCGAGAAGCTCGTTGAATCTGTGCATTGTGTCATTCAAATTCGTACCGCGCTGTAAAAAGTCCCATTCCGCAGTGCTGAGAAATTTATTCATGGATGCGTGGCAAATAGCAGGTCCAGGAATTTCCCTCGACTGTTGCTGAAGCGGTTAAGCTGTGTTGTTGATATGGAAGCGAAGTAATCGATGATAGTCAATGCTTTCTCGTCGGTTGAGGATGAAGAGAGCACACCATCGACATCGTTCCAAGATATACTGGGTAAGTTAAAGTCACCCACAATGATAATTTGATCACAAGGACGAACTGAAAGTATAACGACTGAGTCGATGTAGTTGATAATCGTGTTGTAGACATCCCGGTAGGATCCGTACGGAATATAAACGGCGACGGCGACAATCGAGGTATTGTAAGCTAGTCTGATGCGAACCGCAATAACATCAAGGAAGGGATGGCAGGCGATCACTTCATTGGAGACTGATTTCTTTACAGCAATTAAAACACCACCGCCTCTACAACTAGTGTCAAAATCGTATCTGTCTTTTCTATGACGACATAGTCTGGTGGAAAGTTCTCTTCGGATAACTTATTGATCGTAAGCCAGGTCTCGCTGATTACTATAACATCGAAATCACTGTCAAGTATGTCTAAGCGGAAATCCCTGGTTTTACCGCGGATACTGAGGGCATTGTGATAGTAGATAGAAGTGAAGGCGTGTATGGTATTAGATGAAGCGACGGTCGTTGATAAATTAAACTGGCTTGTTAACGCAGTAGTTACTTCGGCTGTTGAAACGTGATCACAGTCCGGTTTTTTGATATGCGTGGATAATTTGTAAATGGACGGATTAAGACACCAGCAGGCCTAACGTCAGAATTGTTAAGTAGGTTAAAATCGGCCTCCTTCAAACCAATTTAAAATGAGACGAACGTTAGCGAGCTGTCCAAAACGCGGTCTTTGAAGGGAACAATTTTGAAGTTTATCGCAGACATAGCTAACGATCTGATCGGTTGAGACGGATGGATCGACTGATATATAAATATTTTCTGCCAGGCACTGAAGCAGTTTGATAGAGTTGATGGGAGGCCCCGATCCTACAATAACTTGCGGCGACGTCGATACATCATGGATATTGGAGCTAGGCTTGACACTTTTTGCAGATGTTGTCGGGTTAGAATTATCATCAGCGAGTTTGTTAGTCAATGCGTTGATTAATTTTCGGTTTTCAGCCACCTTCGATTCAATTTTCCTTAAGTCCAAATTGCCAGCGGCTTTGTCCACTATCACATCAATTTTCCTCAAAATCTTGAACATGTTATTGTTTGTGATCAATGATATACAGCAGTTGCCAAAAAAGCAAATGCTGGTGTACTTTTTAATTGAGTTTATCGCGGCCCGGTTCAAGCCCACTACAATCGAACCAAAATTGGCAATCGCCGAGATTACATGAATCGATGTCCGTAAAAGTAGCGGAAAATTTTTTTTTGCACGAGTTGCAAGACATTGCAATTGAATGTCAGCAAATAAACACTGTTTGACACAGATTGTTTGAATCACCACAAATTGCGTAAAAATATCACGATTTACAGTAATTAATGTTTAAATTAGCACAATTACGAACAAATAAAATTATGTTATTGTAGAATAAAGGTTCGTTCAGAACAGGAAAGGTTTTGATCATCGGTGTCCTTGGTAGTGAAATTAGGTAATGGTACCATCTGTTCACTCAAGCCGAATCATGAAGTTCTAATAAAATCTACACTCCTAAATTTGGCCTGGATCGCATCTTCTCCTAATTTTGTTCATCCACTCAACTCTAGCGTAATACTAACTATATTTTCAAGTAAAATAACAAAATTAGAGCGTAGATGCGATTTAGGTCAAATTTGGGGGTGTAGCTTTTATTAGAACTTCATGATTCGGGTTGAGTGAACAGATGTTACCATTACCTAATTTCACTATCAAGGACACCGACGATAAAAACCTGGAAACATGTTTAGTATTACGTATTACTCTAAAATTTAGCAAATTAACAAAATTAGGAGGTAGGTGTGATCCAGGCCAAATTTGGGAGTGTAGATTTTATTCATAATTCAGCTTAAGTGAACAGATGTTACCTTTACTAATACCAGTTATGAGGAAATCAATTAGAAAAATATCGAACTGTATTTTTCTTCTTTAAATGTTAGTGAGAGAGAGGCATATCTAACCCAAGCCAAATTTGAAACTTGCTATTCAAGCACTAAAATTGTACTATACGCCATTTTTTTTAATGTAGTAGAATATATGTTGTAGTTTCGGCCAATTGTCGTTCTCAGTCAAATCTGTTTCGTTTATCGATTAATTGCGTTTTAGATGGTATTCATTTCGGTAATTGTCATTTTTAGTAAATCTTTGAGCTATACTCTTAAACGATGGCACAGTTAACTTTCGCGCGTTAATATTTCTTCAAATCTAAGTTTACTGTTAACGATATTGACGATGTTATGTACGTGAACCGATGAAAGACTCCAATAATTGTGTTAATTTCTAATATTTAAGAAACCAAAAATTAAATGTCATCAATTCATTAAGTTAATATAATGTTCGAACCTGATTGATTTATAGATTACTACATAAAAACTGCAAATTAATATCATATTAAGTGCCCATCACATATCTCAACGCATCATAAATAATTTTCGCGTCCATCATTTTATTACACACACACACACATTTTTCAGTTCAATTATCATCACATGTTTATATACTCTTGGTTGCTATCATACTGAATCAGTAAATATTTCTATCCAAACAACTTTTTCACATAATAATTGAAACACTAAATATTTGAATTTAATATGTGTGAAAAATTGTATTTTATGTACATCTATGTATTTAACATAAAAAATATAAAATATCATAATACATATCTGTATATTATAATATTTATTTATTTCTGTAACAAAATAAAAACCAGTACGATCAATAAATTTTAATGTTGCAAAGTAAACTTTAATCGATTTTTCCAATTGATTTAGATAACGAATATTTTATACCTGGGTGTTAATGTTTATGGTACGAGATATCGTACGAGTATAGAGCGGGCATATACAAATATTTCCCGCACTATATTATGTTGTTATAAATTGAACGAACTAAAAATATACTTATCATATTTATAATGATGTTAGCTCTTGGGTTTTAATTCAATTTGACATGAATCATGCATACGAGAGTACACAATTTCTATTTATTTTCTAACATAAAACGGAGGAAATATATAAAGTTGTAAGATTTTTTTTTTATTTCTTTCAAAGAATCAGATACAATGTTTGGCTAGCAGTTTATTCCACACAAAACATGATAATTTTATTACTAAATAATGTGGCAAGTTGTTGTTATAATACAATATGTATTATTATTATGTATTCATTTAAAATTCAAAGATGTGTATGTATAACATTAAAAAAAGAATTTATGATCTCGAACAAAAAAAAAATTGGAAAAAAGAAAGCACTTAAAATTTAGAAAGAAAATAAAATATACGTATGTATATAAGAAATTGAGTTTCCGAAAAATACGCTTACCAACAAAATAAAATTTTAAATATGCCATAAAAAAAGAGTTGTAAATTTTTCTTTTTCTAGAGCGCAGAAAGAATAAAACTTAACAATTTCATAAAATGACCGTAAAGTTACACAGAGATATTATATTTTTTGTGGTGTGTTGTTAGTCCAGTGAAATGCTTGTAAACAAAGACATATTATTACATTACGCAATAAAAATCTTTAATTTCTTGATTTTGCTTTGGTTTCCGTTCGAGGTGGGCAGTCTATTTTAACAAAGGATTAACACTAAGCCAATTTGGTGTTCCAAATTAGTTATTTCTGTCGTTTAATGTATATTGCAATACCTACCATCAATAACTAAAACAGTGGGCGCTTTCAGGACACCCAGTATGGCTGCGAGCATGTTGAGTAAAATCATGGCCAACTTTATAAGAATGGTTAGCGCTAAGCAGCAGTTTATTATATTCATCAATTTCGTAACTGTAAATCTTTAACTTTACCCGACGACTGATAGTTTGGTGTCATCTCCACCATACCCAGCCGCCCTAAAGTATTTTAATACTTTAGGTTGATTGTGGCTGTCTGGAATAGGCAGCAGGCACTATTTTGCAGTGTTATGCTATACTATCTACACAATCATCAAAATTTTACTATTTCTTTGTAAATGGATCCATTTCAAGAAGGAATTCATTCTTTCTTCCCACTTAAAAATTAAGCCCAAATTTGTATATGGTAATGAAGCACATTTATGTATATGATAAATTGTTAAATGTGTAAAACTAAAAATGTTTAAATTCGTTTACGCGAATAAAAATCGGTGGGAAATAGGGAATGCTACCGACATGTTTACTGATCCCTTCATCTACCTCCCTTGCTGATCTCTTCCCTTGGTAGAAAGGAGATGCAGCAACTTGCCGAATGCCCGCAACAATTATGTCGGCGTTAACCAATACAGTTGACTAGTTAGTAAAACCATACCAAATAATCACTTTAAACGTAGCATAGTTAATTAATATGTATTATAAGGCTTGGAAAATGTAGTGGGTAGAAAAAATAGCAGTTTCAGTTTAATTTTGAAAAAATTTACAGAACCCTTCGTCAAAAAGTAGCATACTTTATATACAATTAAATTTTTAGACCAAACCAAGAGCTATCAGAATGTTAATTGTACCTACTACAATGTTCAACATCGTCACCATGTAATAAATTGGTAAAGCATAAAAAATTTGCAGACCAATAATGATCATAATCTTCAAAATGCTCACTGGATATAGGCATTTGTCATCTGCGTAATCCACAACATTGAGTTTCTACGTTAGTCCTCACTGGAGGCCGTTGGGAGACGCGCTACCTAATTTTATCATGCCACTATCTAATACTACTAGGAACAGAAGTGGCCAGAGTAGGCATCATTGTCTTACTCCTTGGTTGTTACGGTTAATTTCTTGCGTTCCTGTGTATTGTGTCGAATGAATACGTTCGAAGATTACGAAGAGTAGGTACAGTTGTGAACTCCATTAGTTAGACTGTTTAATGATGATGCGTGTTGTGTTTGATCGGTGCAACTTCGCCCTGTTCTGAAGCCTGCTGTTTGTTCCACTCTTAATATCTTTATGTTTATGTTAAGGAGAGATATATCCTGCCAATTTTTACATTCTCTAAGGTCACCTTTCTTAGGAATCATTATAGTCAAGCCTTGTTTCTAATTTCGCGGTATTCAGCGGAATTCCAAACTTCTGTTATTGCTGCTGTTAGAGCTCTAGTATAGTTGTCGATATGTCTCCTTTGAATATTTCGGCTTGTATAATGTCCGTTCCTTGTCTTCCTCACTAACTTCCGCATTGCTGGACTTCCCACTCCGTTGGAGGATGGGTGTTAACATTTTCGTTATTAGCTGCAGATGTTAATTCAAAGATTTGTGTATTATTGGTGATGTTGTGACCGAAATATTTCTTCCATCTCTTCAATTGTAATAAATTTAAAATTTGAAGAGATGCATCCCTTATAGGTAGGATAACGGTGAATTTTTGTAATTGTCTCTCGTAGGCATTAATGTATCGTTTGCGAGAATGTTTTCAGTGTATTCTCTACGGCAATTTTCTTGATTTATCGTGGTATATCTTCGTATTGACGTCTCAGCTCCGACGTATTTTGTTGGCACATTTGCAACTTGAGTTTCCGGCGCTCTTCAATTCTCATCCAAATTTTATCATAAATCCAGAGTTTTCGTCCTTATTTTTGGTTATTGAACTGTTTCGATATAGTCTTCTTCGATTTGTTTCCATTATTGCTCTGCACTGATGGCTGCTGCTTCATCGGTTTGGAGGCTAAGTTTGAGGGCTTCGCAGAATGTGTTTCTTGTGTCGGCATCTTTTAATAATCTGTCGGTGTTAAAATTCCTCCGATTTGGCATTATGCATTTTACAACAAACTAAATTTTGAATCGTGATATTACCTGTTGGAGATCACTGTGAATATCTATCTGCACCACTCATTGCCCCGATATCTTGTAATGACGTGAGAAATTTATTGTTGATCGTTATCTGATCTATTTGGTTCTTTGTTCTGCCACCAGAAGGTGCCATGTACATTTGTGTAAATTTTTGTGTTGAATTTTGTTTTTGTGGAAATTTACTGCCTCCTATGAATGGCTGGTTTGTGACGCAGAAGTAGATGAGTCGTTCTCCATTATTATTTCGCACAGAGTCTATAATACTTGTTTACTGGTGTTTATTGGTGGTTGTCATATCTAAAATCTCCTTGTATTATCTTGATCATATCTGTGTGCTCATTATGCTATTGTGGCTGGTTATTGGTCATAAATCTAATCCTTGGTTGTTTAGCTGCGTCTCTTGTTGGGGCATATCACTGAATGTAAGTTATGGTTCTGTTTTGTATTTTTGGATGGAATCTTGTTACAATTATTCTGATATTAACTGGTTTCTATTCTACTAGTGCCTTCTTTGATTTAGCTGTTGTTAATATGGTCGACGCCTTATTCATCGATTATGTTTACTTGATCACAATTTTTACTTCACTGAGGGCGAGCATTTCGAGTTTGTAATGTTTTATTTCTTTCTCTAGCTGCGCTTAGAGTTCTGATGTTTCAATTTTCGTTTCGAATTCGTGTAAGATAGCCGACGGTCGATATGAGCAGTTTTATATTATTTCAGTATTCGTTTCTGTCATCACTTTGATTTAGGATTAATGAATGATTGATCCATTGAATCCTTGCCAGCCCCCAGAGCTTCTGATTAATCCACTTGCCCCCCTTTCCTCTCCCTCCATACTTCAAGCAAGATAACTCCAGCGAAAAAAACCGGTAAAAACGAACGTTGATTAATAATAAATTGGTTCAGATAAGGTAACCTGAACAAAATGGATATCGCTTGCACTAAAAAATCCCTACCTTGGTATTCTTGTTCAAGACAAGATTAACCACAGTTATCAGATAATTTTACTCTGGAAAAACCAGAAGAAACCTTCGGTTGTGCCTAAACTCCTCGTCTTCACCATATATGCAAGCCACATTTTCTTTGTTTGGGTAAAAACACAACCACAAACAGTAAAATCAATCAAAAACACTCATTTATTCTATAAGTTTTGTAGTAACCCCAACTATGTGGCTCAAAAAGTCAATAATCAAGTATTCGTTTTGAAAATATTCATGACAGAAGGCACAGAAAAAATCTTAGATTCTCCCATTTTTCGGATTCTTTTTCCAAGGATGCCGATATAGAATCGATACTGCAAATCAACAAATATATTACACGACCGTGTAAACACCTGATATTAAACCGAGATTTATAAATTAATTGAATTCTATTAGACGAATGAAAATGAAATCGCTTATGGTTGTTCCAATATCAAAGTCTTCGATTGACCAAGATATTTCAATCCTATACCTATTTGTTTTATAAAAATTTAATTTTAACTTCTAAAATATAGATAAACCCCAATTTAAACTAGCAAACTATATCAGATTCCGACTTTGTACAGAAAAACAATGGAAAAACAACAAAAAAGCAGTAATCTACATTGTCTACGAATTGTCTAGATACTCTACTAATTCTCGACATTGTATACTCAAAAATCAATTGTCTACGCTATTTTCGACACTAACATGTAGAAAATTCGGAAATAAGCGTAGACGCACAACATTGCAGCTTTGTCACTTCCCTCCCAACAAAAAATGTATACGCTAAATACATTACGCAAACTTAAACTTTACATATACCCATATACAATGGAATACGAATACACGCACTGTATTTTTTATATACATTTTTATTTCGTATGGTATTCTTTAAACACCAGACTTGATTTGCATAATGCCATCTGTGAACGAGTACTTTGAGGTAATAATCAATTAGGTTGGCTGCAAATTTGGATAAGAAACTCGGTGTGAGACATATAGTATAAATGGAACTATTCGGGGCCTTGTTCTTGGAATTGGTGGAGATTTCCCCAGTAGGAGTATGGTTGCTTTGGAGTTCTCTATATTATTCGAATTTTTCGCCGGCTATTATGGTTATTTTTTAAAATTTCTTTGTATATTGCTTAATTTGTTTCGCCTACTAAGGGGAAAGTTTCGACTGGCTAAATCAATTCGGATTTATTACCTTAGCAGGGACACAAAGATTAGCAAACTTGTTGAAAAACAAATTTGAGAATATGATTAGAGTGGCCGGCGGGGAGGGTTTCCACCGATTTCAATAGTAGAGGCCCCCTAGTTTAGTCGTAAGAGTGAGAGAGCACCTGAAGAATGCGCGCAATTAAGCACAGCTGCTGATGATATAGTTGTAGATCTAGATGCCGACCATGACACATCACGTAAGGATATTACATATAAATTAAAAATGTTTGACCGGAGAAACTCAGAAAATGCCATATTAGAAACTAAATAACTAAACGATTTTATTGAAATTCAGAAAGTAATACAATTCTTTAATATTTTGCTTAAAAGAGAACTTAATTTAGTTAACCAACATTTCAAATTTAAATAATTATAAAAGTTTTTACGCAATCCATTGGAAACGAGACCAAACAAAACAAAACCGAAAACTGAGGCTCATACGTCTTATAAAAGGTGTTTCATTTCGAGGTATAGAACATAGATTTGAAAGGACGTACATCATGGAATTAAAATCACCTAATGCCAATTCGAAATGAGCCGTAGAGCTCTCGTGTAAAATTTTTGAAAATTCACGCTATCCGTTATCACGAATCTCGATTCAGCTCAACATACCAGAAACGAACATACTTAGTTAAGAAATTACTTGGCGCGACCAAACTCCAGAACTTCTATAAAATACATTTTTAAATCGCCACCCAATTCTGAATATCTGATTTGACAGTTTTTTTCTGATATGACCAAATTCCATTCAAAATGATCGAAGTTCTACACTTCATTAAAAAGACACGTTAAAATCCCAATACAAGCTGACCATTCTCACAGTCCCAATACAAGCTGACTCGTACCAGAATCCTGCCTCAGCTCTGCAAACTAAATTAGAAAGTTATCGGTTAGGAAATGGCCTGGTTCCATTCATTATAGCCGAATCTCAAAATTTTGTCAAATTCGGTTTTGTCGTCATCGAATTTGACCATCATTTGTTGAGAGATGGCCTACATATTTGGTAATAAAACGAATATTCTTGGTGACCAAAATTAATAAAACATTTGAAATTTTTGCGAAATAAGTTTAAATTATTTGAAATAACCAATCCGGTAGTTAATCTGGCATTGAATAACATTGATAGTTTCATTGAACCATTTTTTGCAATTTTTTGAAAGATATTTCGTGGTTGCCAATTCAAGGGTTAAATACTAATGAATAATTAGATAATTTTTAACATAATTTAAATAACTATGGTTTCAGGAAATTATATTGTAAGTTGTGGAATTGCAAGAGGATTAAATTAATAAATGTTTATATTATTTAGGAAGTCAGAAAATATTAATTTAGAATTAAATTTCAGAAAATCTACAGATGCTTTCAAATAATATTTTTTTTCTCATGGCGCTGATAACAGTGAATTGGGAGTTCCCCAATTTTATATAGTTATTATCTAAAAATCAGCGTGTTCTGGCTTACTGAGGAAAAAGTTTCATGTAAATATTTGTAAATTGGAAATAATATTTCCATGGCAGAATTGGCAGGGAAAATTATTCCCAATCTCATTTCGGTTTCATAAAAATTACCACTAACTTATATCTTAGTACGCCAGAGAGAAATAATTAAAATATAAATTGTATGTAAATTCTTTCCCCAATTCTCTATTCCAGAGCCAACCACTGAGATTCGTGTAATTTGATGCTTAAAATAACGTTTTTTACAAACAAAATTAATTTTTGTATTTACACTTTTTAGAAATGTAAACTTGTGCAAATTTCTGTCTAAAATCTATATTTTGTCCAAAAAATTAGTTTTGTACACTCGCATAAATTTCTGTCCAATAATATAAAAATGTCCAGAAACTTCACACCGGTCCAATAATGATGAACTTTTGCTCATAGGTTGGTATTGTAATTCTATTTTGTTCGTTCCTGGACCTGTTCCAGTTTTAAGTTTTGGCATTTGTCCATACTGAACTCGGTCAGTTCTTAAGCCGCAAAATTTATGTTAGAATCTAAATCCAACCTCATCCTACGATCAAAGTTTGTTCATCATTGGTTACTAAATTATGGAATTTTTTCAAGGATGGAGAACATGAGGAAGTAAATTTTTGTGTCAGCATAACATTCTGAGTTCACTGTTCTTCCTCTCTAGTCCTCACTACTCGCAGTAACATGTTTTCATCTATTGAGTTGATTTAATTCATCATGAAACTTCACTTGTAAAACCATTTTAGTTGATTTATTACGAAAGCCTCCGTTTTGCAACCTTTGTTTTGAATTAAGGAACTTTTCAGTTGTATTCCTATCTCGTGTATCGTTTTTATGCAGATTGTTTTCGAATTCCATTCACCTTGAAATAGTTTATTTCACCTAGTAGAGACAATGAGTTTTTGCATTTGGATGCCAAGCGTGGTGGCAGAACTTCATCCTAGGAAAGTTAGGATAGCCAATCGAATGTATCGATAAGCTTTACACTCTCCAAAGCAAGCTTCGTTTATAGTTGGATAGATAATGTCTGAGATTAACCGTGTTAATGTTAAATCTAAATGTGTCTAATGCAGGACTCCAATGTAGCTCAAGAGGTTTAATAATAATACTCGAGCTTAAACGGTTTGAAAAACCCCCTGTAACTACCTTGGGTATTCGTTGATGAGGTGCTACTGACGCCAGTTAAGAATCTGATGTTACTCATGTTTATAGATTATGATCTCAGCTACCATAAAATCATAAGCCCAGGGTAGTTACAGGGGGGTTTTTCTAACACTTTTGTTAAAAACTGAAAACATTTCACATTAAAATGACTTCAAAAATATATGGAACGCTATTGACGCCAGTTATGAATCTTATGTTACTCATGTATATAGATTATGATCTCAGCTACCATAAAAACATAAGCCCAGGGTAGTTCCAGGGGGGTTTTTCTAACACTTTTGTTAAAAAACTGAAAACATTTCACATTAAAATGACTTCAAAAATATATGGAACGCTACTGACGCCAGTTATGAATCTTATGTTACTCATGTATATAGATTATGATCTCAGGTACCATAAAAACATAAGCCCAGGGTAGTTACAGGGGGATTTTTCTAACACTTTTGTTAAAAAACTGAAAACATCTCACATTAAAATGACTTCAAAAATATATGGAACGCTACTGACGCCAGTTATGAATCTTATGTTACTCATGTATATAGATTATGATCTCAGGTACCATAAAAACATAAGCCCAGGGTAGTTACAGGGGGGTTTTTCTAACACTTTTGTTAAAAAACTGAAAACATTTCACATTAAAATGACTTTAAAAATATATGGAACGCTACTGACGCCAGTTATGAATCTTATGTTACTCATGTATATAGATTATGATCTCAGCTACCATAAAAACATAAGCCCAGGGTAGTTCCAGGGGGGTTTTTCTAACACTTTTGTTAAAAAACTGAAAACATTTCACATTAAAATGACTTTAAAAATATATGGAACGCTACTGACGCCAGTTATGAATCTTATGTTACTCATGTATATAGAATATGATCTCACCTACCATAAAACATAAGCCCAGGGTAGTTACAGGGGGTTTTTCTAACACTTTTGTTAAAAAACTGAAAACATTTCACATTAAAATGACTTCAAAAATATATGGAACGCTACTGACGCCAGTTATGAATCTTATGTTACTCATGTATATAGATTATGATCTCAGCTACCATAAAAACATAAGCCCAGGGTAGTTCCAGGGGGGTTTTTCTAACACTTTTGTTAAAAAACTGAAAACATTTCACATTAAAATGACTTCAAAAATATATGGAATGCTATCAACGTAGGCGATTATTTTTGTGTTGCCCTGTATTTGTATTATGATCATTATAATAATTTTAATACATTTTAAGAGTCCTTTTACAACCGCGGATCGTTCTTCAAAGAAAATTAACTTTTTCCATTTCAAAACGTTTAACATATATTTTTTTGTCTTCGTTTTCATTAATTATTTGATTTTTCATCAAACTTTCTGCTGGTCAGAATTATTGATTTGCTTAAAAATTTCAACAAATTTCTGCTGGTTTCAAAAAATATCAGCAGAAAACTTTCTTTTTGTGATAGTGCTGCCTCTAGCGGTGAAAGCATTTCACCGCTAGAGGCAGCACTATCACAAAACACATTTTTCTGCTGGAAATTTTCTGCTATCTTATACAGCATGTAATTCGGTTGCTGTGTCATCATGAAAACTTACTGATTACGTTACATATACTAAGTTATATCAGTCCTAAGTTTTATCTTACACGAAATGAAAATTCTTCAAAACAAACGAAGATAAACTTTTAATCAAACAAAATCCCATCCTCAAAAATAATTACATAAAAATGTAACGTTTCGTTCTCTAGGACATAGAAATACTAAACTTTAATTTAAAATAAAAACTCGACACAAAAAACACCATTAAAATAAATGAATTTTTAATGATATGCAACATAATTCACCGTAAATTTTTTTTTATTTCTTTTCTTTCAACGACAAAAGCAATTATAATTAATTTCTATTCACAAGAATACATAACATAAAATTTTTTTAGTCATGTCTGTATTAGTACACATATATTGTATGTATGTAACGTAACGTATGTGCTACTACAATAATTTCGTTCGCACAGCAGAAAACTAGAGAAAAAAATTGAAATGTGGTAATTTAACCTTTTAATTATAAATTATTTTTGACTTTTTTTCTCTTTGTTGAGTGTGTTGTCTATTTAATTAACATAAAAACAAATTAATTTATATGCTAATATAAGATAAATTTATATACGAGTATAATTCATTCTGTATCTCTAATGTATTCTTCATATTGCCGAGGCGATTAAGAGAAGTACTAATCGGTTTGATTATGATGACGATCGCAGTCTTAATTGGAAGCGACATAAGCTTTTTTTATGATTAATGTATCGGTCTAATCACGACACGAATTAAATTACTAATTAAATTTTATTTCAAAAAGATTACTATCATTGACAGCCCATAAATAATGTTAAAAATTTGTAATGCGCATGCGCAGGCTACTCACTCCGCGTCAATAATTTTTTTCAGGGCACAGGAGTAATAAAATTATTGAATTTACATAAATTAACTTTTTATGTGGAATTCAAATAAAAAATCATCGTTGCTTAATGAATTTCGGTGTGAAGATGTCAAATAGTAATAAATTTAATTATTTATATCCATAAATGAATTTGTAATTATTATTATGGTAATAAATTAAAAGAATGTTAATGGAAATTCTGTAGAAGATGTATAAATAACGCCTTTAAATGATCGTTGAAGACCTTTTTGATTCGGGTCAATTTAAATTATTTTGCTTCTTATAACATTTAAAAAGAAGACATTAAGTGTATATAATACGGTAAGGTCGAACAGGGGAATTTTTGTAAACATAAAATACACGTATACGATTTGATTTGTTGTGAAATTAAGCTGCGGTAATTAAAATTTGTAATTAATTTGTCTGTTTGTATAAATTACATTAAACTGTTAAGCCGATGGTGTGAATAATCGTAATCGAATCAATTAGAATGGTTATATAGAATTTAAATAAAGAAACGGACGTGAGGAATAAAATTTGTTATTAATTCGATACTACTAATAGAGTAACGAGTCTCAAACGAAAAAAATTTCCATCTCCACATGGATAAAAGAAACATTAAATTTGTATAATTGACTAAAATCAATTATGTACAGTGTGAAAATTTGTGAATAATATTGCCATACGAATAATTTATTAAAATTGTTCTTAAAATGGCGTGACTCTTGAAAAAATGGTAAAAAGGGTTTTAACAAAAACACAGTCCAGGATAAAAATATCTCGGATAGAAATACCATATTTCTATGATATCTATTGTTTTAGTGAAATCGTGCTATTTCAAAGATGTACTGCGGTTAGACACCTCTACCTTATCGCAAGGGAATTATTCCAATGTTCGGAGTCAGTTATTAACCGTAGTCAAGATTCCAGGAAAATTTAACATTAATTCTTATACCTAGGTATAACCTTAAACTAAGAATAATTTTTAAATTAATATCACGTACGGCTATGTACGTCTGTATTGTTGTATTACAATAATAAGCATTACAAACCGATATCAGTGCTAGTACATTTAGCCGTTACTATTCCGTTCTTTTAAGACTTTGATCAGTTCAGCGCAATATGGCCGGAACTTGGAAAGAACTTCGTCGCAAAGTAATGCTGGCAGTGGTAATTCTTGTATGTTTGTATTACCCAGCCCTCGTTACATTCGAAAAATAGGTAGTTAACGTCTTTTACTTCCAATCCGCATAAACATTGACGTTAGTCTATTATTTTGAATTTCTGTAGGTAGGCTTTAAACTTACCATGTCCAGAGATAACTTGGCTCATCGAGCTCGTCAGTGGTAATTTCATTTTGAGTCGTGCTTTTATATCAGGAGTACATCCAAATACAAATATGCCTTTCAGTGAATGATTCATTCCACTTTCTTTGCCATAAGTCAATCGCCATCTTTTCTATTTCAGTTTTGTTGCTATATTGATTATGTCTACTATCTGTTAGCATGCACATGGACACCTATTTCATTTTGGGCACATCTTCTAAGGTAGTACAAGCGCGCTCGCTTTTGGATTAGAATATCTACCGGGAGTACGCCGGCCAGAATCACAACAGCATCTTTAGACACTGTTCGGTATGCCTTTGTTTGTGCTAAGCGTCAAGATATTTCTCTGAGCACTTTGCAATGATCTGACGTTTTGACAATTTAACCTGTCATACCAAACAGCCGCGGCATACGTGTGAATAGCGCCTCTAGTATTTTGTGATTCAATCCCCATCCCTCTCTTGACACTCTCGCCAAGGAGTGGAATAGCTTGTTAGCGGTTTCACAGACTCTTAAAACGTGAGAAGTTACACCCATTCGTTCATCTAGGTGAACTCCTAGATATTTCACAGACTTGACCATTTTCATGTTTCGACCGTTTACAGATATTGTTGAAGGTCGACAAGAATCAAATTTGCTGCAGCATCACTGTTTTCTCTGCAGATAGTGACATTTATTTTATTTTTCCCACGCCATTGATTCATTTTGTTAATTGCGATTCCACTCTGACGCTGAAGTTCGAGTCTCGAGTTGCCATGCACCAGAATTACTTTATCATCCACGAATGCAATTTCGTTCAAGTCATCAATCATGCTTGTGTTAAGGACACCCACTGAGGACACCCTTTTGTAATTTGTTTTGAAACAGAACCCTACATAACTCTGATTATTGCAGATCGGTTACTAAAGTAGCTCCTAAAAACATTCATAGTGTTTCTAGGGAGATTGTAGACCGATAAGCTAGCGATGACCCTAAGCCACGTAAGGTTATCAAATGCTCCGTTAATGTCCAAGAATATACCCATAACATATTTCGAACTTTAGGTTTTGACAGTGCTGATTACCGAATTGTTTATCCGAGAACAGTCCGCTCTCTTCAATTCGCGGTGTAATGCGAATAGCTAGTAACATTTCTAGGAGTTTCCCATAACCGGTAGTAACATTATGGGTATATAAGATTTCGAAGAAAGTGTATCTCTATCGCCACGCCAGGTTTCCTGATTACAATCATTTCACCCGTTTTCGAAACTTTAGGGAAGTAACCAAATTTTAAGCAGCTGTTTAATAATTTTGCTATATGCTAGGCCCTATGATGGGCCATGGCAGCTTGATTAGTTCAGCGTTTAAGTTCTCAAGTCCTGGTGACCTCCTCCCATGTAAATGGGGGGGGGGGGTCTTCAGCATATGTGGATGTCCAAACGCTGGTGGCGTCTCGCGCGTTTCTGCTTGAGGTGCAGTTTCGTCTGGTGTTTCGTCTGGCAGAAGTGAGTTGAGTAACTCCAAGTGTGTGTCATGCCACGTATCAGTGACGACTCCATTTGTCTTCCTAATAGTATTCAAAAACTGAGTATTTTAATCTGATATATTGTAATATATTGCAATAATACAATTGCAATTGCAATACAATAATTTATAGTTCCAAACATCTCTGGTGCAGAGATTTTCTAGCTGGCGGATTTAGATCACTCAATCGCTTTCCTAAGGGGTTTTCTTAGCCAGTGCTATGTGGTGAGCGAAATATGATCTGATTAGCCACCATGGGTGCGCTTATTCTCTCTTTGTAAGGAGTTATGCAATCTTTGCGTTCCACCAGTGTACGACTTCTTCTGTCACCTTAGAGCTACAGTACTTCCTCGCATGCATTCCTCATTCTTTCTTAAGAAGTCTCGCAAACCTCGTAGTTTCTAGGTTTAGTTACGATCTGTTCTGAGTCAAAAGTTACGTCCAGCATAGATCCATAATTACCTCTTTCGAAAGTGGGAGCTTGTCCTTTATTAAAGCAGAAAATATTACATAAAGCGGCCCTTTGATCAACTGGCTGCTCCTGCGGTCTAATATCGTTCCACCCCATTCAAGTGATTTAGATTTAAAATGACCGGCGACAATCACAACCGTCTTTTGGTTCCGGATAATTGAAGCCAAATAATCGACCCTTTAGTCAAATTCTTCCAAAGCCCTGTTGGGCGAGAAGTACTACATGATTTAATTTTAATAATAGTTTTAAAGGGAACGGATAGGAAATAGATTTATTGTCTTTTAAAAGCTACTCAGCTCTCCACTAATGGATCAATATCTGAGAAAAAGATCTTTTGCCAGCAAAAGATCACGTGATGAACCACTCATGTTTGTGTTTAACTGGATCACTCACAATTATTTATATGTGGCGATCACCTATTTCTGCCGCCGTCGATGCCAGTTGGTAACGCCGACATTTTCACAATTATAACATAGTACAGGACTGTCAGGGCCGCTATAGTCTCTGGGTGTGTTTCCTTCCGCCTAGCGTATGTTACTACGAGGGTCAGTAGCATGCATGTGCACGCAAAAGAAACCCCATCCTATTAGGATTCTCCAGCGGTACCCTGTATTTCCTCTGCATTACTGACTTCGCTTTCGAGGCCATATATGATGTATACGATGTCTATCTCCTCTCGGTGAACCGCCTCTACACCGACGCCTTTGTCTTCCTATACATGAATCATTAAAACGTCCGCCTTGGTCTTTTGCAAAGCGACCACTTTCGACCTCTGCTTTCACTTTTTTGAGGATCTCACCACACATCTCCCAACTGCTTTGACTTGGATGGTCGTATTTTTGGTTTTCCTCTTTTTGCAATTCCTGACTGTCGTGAAACCCTGTTGGTCCCGCTTATGGCGTTTCCTCTGGGGTTTGAAGGATCTTCGAATTTTTTCAGTGGCTATCTGCTTCTGCCTTTGTCTTCCTGATCCGGTACATAGAGTTATACCTATTTCGGTGTCTGCGAGGCAGGACTCTAAAATCTTCCAGATCCTAGTGTTGTTCGGAATAGTTGAAATGATACTTATGCTCTCCCGGTTCTTGGTTGTGGCATTTATGTTGTGCAAACTCCTTGTTGTTATCACTGTTGTTGAGGCTAAGCTACTGTAGATACAGTATCGGGCAGTATGCGCTCCTTCTCAATCTTAATGGTGTTTTCGCTTTCACTCTTGGCGACTTCTCCTGGGTTTTAGCCGTATGGTTTTCCTTCACCAGTGTGCTAAGTACAGCAAACTCCTGTTCTGCTTGCTGAAGTGAATACGAAACTCGCACCATCTCGTCCTGGATCTTTAGCACTGTCGATACTGGTTCATCGCTTCATTCCGCTTCCGATAAAACGTGCTATGGTGTGGTGGTGCTCGCGGCACCTTGGATGACGTACTATAAACTCTAAATTTTGCGTCAGTTGTATAGAACGTAACCGTCGAGAATATTACTTCTGTATAAATCCAGGCGAGCCTAAAATGTTCCATCGTTATATAAATACGGGTGTAACGAAGATTTGAGAGACAAGGCGCGCCAAAGATTAAAAGCGAAAGTGAGTACTGGGAAAATAATAAGTGGCTGATGTTAAGTGGAAATAGTAGTATGATTAAGAAATAATTGTAAATAGTAAATAGTGATTTAATAAATAACTGTGGAAATTATTTGTTGTGGTATTTTACTGTTAATGGATTTTAAGAAAATTATTGTAGGAATATTTCGGGAATATGCCAGTGGTCTAAATATTAGGTATCGGTGTAAGTGTTTGAGAGATTATTACCAGTATTTTCGGCAATATTCCGAAAGCGATATAAATTACGAAAATTTGTGTTGTAACCGTCAAATTCTATAACGATATCCTATCCACAATCCAGTAATATGAACCCGATTTGACAGGGCAAATTCGTAATAATTGCTGACAGCGGTGGGATTGTGAATATTAGAAGATTGGTGTTCAGGATTTAAAGGTTATGGAGTTAAAATATTAATTAAAGCAGCGTAATTTGGCGACGGATGATTGCAAAAATGAATTAATATTGCAACTACGTGAGGCCATGGAGAAGCAAGTATATCCGGATAATTATGAATTCGTAGAGGTAATAGAGCAAAAAAACGGTAGCTCTCCTACCATAAACCCTCCTACCCTCCTACCTAGTTAGCCCTTCTACCATGAACGGCATTAGACTGGCTTTTACTGACAGAGCGCGATTTTTGGGCATAATCTTGGACAGTAAGCTCAGCTGGAGGCCTAACATTATGAAAAGGGTGAATAGGTAAGAGATTGGGTTTGAAACCAGAGCTGGTACACTGGCTCTACTCCGCAGTGGTAAGACCTGTGCTGATGTACGGGGTGGGCGTGTGGTGGCAAGCTCTGGATAAGGTAACATATATATGGATGATGCAGAAGGTGGACAAGAGGACAGGACAACACCTACACGCGCTTTAGAAGTTATGCTCCACCTTATTCCAATCGAGTTTTTTAGTAAGCATAGATGGCAGCCAATGTGGCTACGAGACTCGGCTGTCTCTCAGTGGAAGTGTCTTCAGGCGGGACACTTGACGATAGTTAGATCGCTAAAGGAAGAACTGGCGAATTTAGATTATATTAAACCAACGTTGTGCTTCGATAAAAGTTTCCGGACCATCTGTTCTAAACGGCAAGGTAGAAGCCAGAGTCTTCTGTGAGAAGCTTAATGTTAATATATATGTTTGTCTCCCTGACTACTGCGGCATGTTCCAGGCTGAAGTGGTGGCGATCGGGAAAGTCGTGACGTGGTTGAAGCATAACGTGCTATCCATGAGGGATATCGCAATTTATGTGGACAGTCAGGCGGCGGTCAGGTCACTAGAGGCGGTTTGTCTGAAGCCACGGGTGGCGCTGGATTGCCGATCATCTATTAATGAAATAAGCGAATATTTCAGAATCCAGATATGCTGGGTCCCTGGTCACTCGGAAAGGGTAGGTCTGGGGAAACCTACAGCAGCAGTTAAATTGGCGCTCAGTAAAAAGCCAATCCCCTCGACAAATGAGAGGTGAACCTACACTCTCACGTGTAGGGTAGCAACACAGGTTTGGCCAAAATTTGACTTGCGGCGCTCCAAGGCACTAGTGTCCCTGGGAAAACGAGAGGTAGGATTGGTTGTAGGGATACTGACAGGACAATGCATTTTTGAGGAACATGCGAGACTTTTGTAGAAGTTGTATAGACGAAGAGGAGGAAGAGACTTTAGATCACTTCCTATGCTCACACATAGTTCTGTACGGTATGAATAGCCTTTTGGAACTCACGGACTGTGGAGTGCGAGATATTTTACGCTACATAAGTAGCTCTGGATGGTTTCAATGGGAGTAAAGGGGAAATAGGATTCTATGGTATCACAATGGGCTACTATTGGACTAAGTGTGCGCGATAGCAGCCACTCTAACCTAACCTAATCTAATACAGCAAACGTGAGATGGTGGAGGCAGTTCCTTGGCTACCTGGAACTTTCGATATGTCGCAAATAATGTCAGCTAGTATAATGTTTATTTGGCACAACAAATTGGTCAGAAAAGTAAAGATTTGACGCGAGATTTGAATTAAGAAATTAAAGAAATAAAAAATGGTGACGAAAAATTTGAGAAGAAACTTAATCAACGTAGACGAAATGATGATGTAAACGATATGGAGCAGCAGTTCGAACATTCACATTACGGTGGGAACAGATGTTGGAAATGGTTCTCGGTAATAAGGTGGCATCGGATAATGATGATCATGTAGTAGAAGGAAGAGACAGCAGATAATGAGCATCAGCTGAACCAACTCGAATATGATAAACAATTCAATCGGGATATTACCACAGTTCGAAAAGAGAGAAACGGACTACTCGGGATTTTGGATGCTGCACCTCGACCAAGAGAGTTGGTGCTTATAGTGAATTGGGGTTGACGATGGATTACCTGATGCGATTTTTGTACAGGGATTGGTTATGTATCGAAGAACGACAGTAACCCAGTGTTGTGCAGCAAACTTTATGAAAGTGATAATGCTTTTTCTGAACGGAGAAAATCAAACACGGATTGCAACGCATGGACGATGTTGATAAGTATGACTGACAGAAAACTGAGAAACTCGTTGCAGGTGATGATGCGAGGAACAATTGTGGCAGCTACGTTTAGACGGGATAGAGAGACATACCTAAGGCTGTCCAGCGTAGGCCGTATGTGTTTTGCAACGGTCGATAGATGAAAGGGAGATGGGTGGAACATATCTCCCAAAGAGGTTGCAGTAAACGGTGGAAAGTAAGCGCGAGCAAGAGCCATATAGAGGGCGATCGGCATGAAAGGTGGCCTATGAAAGAGGTACACAAACGGCCAGAAATTATGAGGTGCGACAACGATATTAAATTGAACGAGCTATACCTTATGGCGGGAAAGATCACCGAGGAAATACTAGTCAAAAATAGCGTTGGCAATGGAGGTGTTGGCTGTTTGCTAGGATGACAGTATGGATGAAGAGATGTGGTGGACCAACGCATACGAGTATATATATAAATATATATACAGGGTGGCTGAGACCAAGTGTTACCAAATGAAAAAGCTGTAATTTTTTTAATTTTGATTATTTTTTATCCTTACTCTCCAAAATGGACCATATGGAGAAATCCATGGGATTCAAGTCTGGTGAATATGGTGGCCATTCTTTTGACGAAATCAGCCGCGGAACACAATTTTGTAAAAATTGCTGTGTCGCTTGAGGTTTGTGTGACGGTGTCAAGTCCTGTTGGAATGCCTAACGGTTCGTACCAAAGTGTTTACGTGCCCAAGGTAGCAAAGCATCGTTTAGGATCTTTTGGCGGTACACCTCTTGGTTTACCTTGACTCCATGTTCGATGAAAACCAGAGGAGTGCGTCCATCTGCAGTCACTGCAGCCCAAACCATAACATAAGCTGGTGATTGCTTGCGCATGGCAACTCTTGTATCCAAATTATCGTTGGACTTGTGCTCTAACCAAACACGATCATTTTGTTTATTCACATACTGTTGAATGGTGAAAATTTTCTCAACAGAAAAGACTCTTTGTGCCTCCGTAAGATCTTGAACTTTTTGTATCTTGTAGGGCTTCAAGTGTTGTTCATTTTTCAATATGGTTTGAATGCTGTATCGTGAAACATGTAGACGTGCGGCTAATTGATTGGCACTTTGACGAGGATTTCGTTGGATTCGTTTCTTCACATTTCGTATCATTTCTTTGGATGTTGCTGTCTTTTTAGGACCGCCTCTGTTGCGTTTAGCGATGCTACCACTTTCGTTGTATCGAGTTATGGTTCGATACACAAACATTTTATTCACATTCAAATGCTGGAGCTGACGAACTATTGCTGTTTGTGAATTTCCACCCAAACACAGTGCAATTACACTATTACGTTTGAATTCCATTACGATTTTTTTATGAAGATATTAATTTTGAACAATTATTTGTTGACCACATGTAAACAACTAACCAAACTTCAATCTGTCAAAGAATTGACGCGCGAAAATGACAACTACACAAATGACAGCAGAGTGAAATCAGTAACATTTGGTCTCAGCCACCCTGTATAAATATATAATGCTCTAAAGCACCTAAATAACTAAAGTACCGAAAGAAATCGTGTTATGCATATAATTAAGCTTAACTACAACAATGTTCTAAATTCCGTTTAATTTAGGGTTAATTCGCAATTGCCCGCATTTTACTCAAGTATCAATTAAACTATAAAGTAAATATAATTTTCAATCTACGTACTCTTCATAACTAATTCAACCTAAATCTTAATTATCTTTTTACTATGAGTATATAGCTTTATGCATATAACATAAAAATATCGTCTCGAACATTGAAAAAACTAAACTGAAACTACAAAACTAATAAAATTCAGAATTCGTTCCATCTTCTAGGTGATACAAAGACAAATTCAAATTTCTCATCTCATTCAAATCGGCTTTTTTTATTCATCTTCACGGCATTCATTGCCTGCAATATATGATCGCCTTAGTACATTTACTTATAAATAGTCTGTAAAATAAAAAAAAAAAACTCTGTTATATAATCTCAATTCATGTAAATTACAAATCAATTATGAATGGTTCATTAATTATGTCATTACAAATTAAACAAAAACTTCAAGCAAAGATGAAATTTCATTCAATAAGACGACGACGAAGACTGTACACAACAAAACAACAAGATGATATGTGAAAAGCTACAAAAACTAGTTTCTTAATATGAAAAATTCATATATGTAACCTTAACAAATTAATTAATTCTTCCATATACGTTATATGTATACACTCATATGTAGATTCTTTCGTACTTTTCTTATTCTTAATTTGTTTGTGTTTTTTTTTCTCGTTACAGATTAGTTTAAAGGAGAAGGAAAACATCTCTAAACCTCATCACTATAGATAAATGATGTTCTATGATATCATAGAGTGAAAATGAAAACCTTGATTTTTCGCTCTATTTGACTAAAGTGGTAAGTAATGAGTAGTCGTAGTATAAAATATTTTGTCGGTTATTTTTTTTTCGCTGTCTTAAGATTCTATTTTTATTTTTAAGACAGCGCACTGAGCACACAAAACCAGATACAAAACACAAATAACGATTTTGTACAGCTCTTTATTATTTGTCATGTTTTCGCAGTTATTTGACAACAGCAAAATGTAAAATTTAATTGTAACATTATTTTCTATTAAATTTTTAGTTGTTGCAGTATTATGTTATTATTTTGTTGTAACATAATCTGTTTTTTATGTTATTCGGCTCTCTAAGTATGTACATGGTGGCGTGGTATGAATGAAAATTGCAACCAACCGTCGATTTTTATTTTATTTTTGTTGGTTTCTGTTTCACTTTGCCTTTATTTAACTTTTTAGTGTCAAAAAACCTAAGCAGTTTTAGTATAAGATATGTGCACATTGTGTATAACGTACTTCGTATAAGCATAACAAATAGACATATGGTTGAGAATTTTTTGACGCGTGAAGTTTATCGACAGAGGGAGGGTTGATTGAATGATTAATGGAGTTGACGCTGCTAAGGTCGTGTAGTTTATTAAATTACATGTTGTGTATACATACTCGAGTACCATATTTTAGTGTTATATGATGAGATGATTTTTTTATGATATGTATGGCAAGATTAATTTGGTATAATAAAACGACAAAATTTGATTTATACAATTCATACACAATTCATGTCGAATATGACTGTAATAAAAGCAATGTTGGAACTGCGGGTGGCATATAAGATGATTGACTCCCCACGTTGTTCCGACTAAATGTAAACACAGTTCTGCAATTCGTAATAATTTTAATAATATGTAAACACTTCAACAAAATTATGCACCGCGTTTATGCATAAATTTACTTTTGTTGACCACAAACAATAATATGTGTGCTAACGACCAATAATTAATGTGGCATAACGTAATGAAAACGATTCAATTTAATGATCGCAACTAATACAATTGATTTTGAAAAGTAATGTAAGTTGTTCTACTTCGCTGCAAACTGGTTGGTTCATTATATTACTTTTATCAATAAAATTGATAATTAAATTTATTGGGATATTTGGTTGTCAACAAGCTTATTATTAACAATAATAAGCATGTAACACAATATCTTTTACGGTACATTATTGATACAATAATCTATATATAACAAACGAAGCACCAACATCCGACTTTCATTTACCACGAATGTATACATATAAATCTCGAATTCACCTAGGGTTGCCAGACGTACGTATTTAATACGTCCAATACGTATTCTTTATAGCCGAAGTAATGATATACGTAATTCTCGATTTCACGAATACGCACCTTCGCAGCTTTCCAGGTAATCGTTGCATTGATTTGGTCCTGAATCTTTCCAAGCTGGCTGGCCCTGGCCAATGCACTAAAATATGTTAAACATCCTATCAGAACTGATCTTTTACATTATCAGGGTACTGGACAAACATTACACGCAATAAGCGAGGCCGTAAACAACTATTGACCTAGAGAATAAGAATATGGATCTCTTGGCGAGACTAGTGCTTATGGAGCCCAGCTAAGTGTAGAAATTGAGTATCTAAAGCGAGAAACTGAAAACCTAAAAATGAAGCGGGATTCAAAAGAAGGTTGCGATATAGCAGGGGTGGCAAAACTTTCAAGTCTTGCGGGCGACTTTTGACTAAATTAAATCTGGAGGTCTACCAGAGAAACTATATTTAATTGTTAACTGTATTTCATTTATTTGTTTAAATTCAAGACAAAATTAGAAAGTGTTATATCACTTATAATACAAGAATTTTAAAAATATTAAATATAAGTTTATTTACTACTGCTACTACTTGCACCTGATACGTGGCACTGCATCTTATCAGCAAGTTCTTCATATTTTGGATCATATGAGCTTATGGCGATTCGCAAGCATGATGCCAAATGATCATCCGTTAAACAAGATCGATGTTTTGTCTTAATGCCATTCATTGAAGAAAAGGCTGATTCGCAAAGATAGGTGGATCCAGAAAATGCGGACATATATCCAGCCACTCTCCGCAAAATTGGAAATTTTTCTTCTGAAACAAGATTCCAAAACTTGTCTTCGGTTGTAGTTCTTGATTTGATGAATATGTCGCATTTCAATGCTATTATCTCATCTTCTAAGCAAGCTGAATTTGAGTCCAGAAATTCATTAATCTGAGTAGCGATCTCCTCAGTATTAATACAATCGTTAAACGGAAATGTCATGAACGTAGCAATATTTTCAATTTTAGTAAAATCAGCAAAACGTGTGGTAAATTCTTTTAAAAGGGTACTGATTTGATTAGCCTATTCGTTGTAAAGAATTCCTGGCTCATCATTGGATTCTTCTTCCATATTTTGGAAATGTTTTAAATCACCCAGTTCTAGTTGACGAATAAACATGGACAGCTTTTCTTTAAACGTTTTTACTGCCGTTATCATATCGAGAATAGATTTATGTTTCCCCTGTAGCTGTAAGTTTAATTTATTTAAGTGCTCTGTCATATCGCAAAGAAAAGCAAGAGCCATCAGCCAACTTTTATCCTCCAATTCGGGATATAATTCTTCTCTTCCAGTCAAAAACTGCTTTATTTCCGGCAACAGATCTCTAAATCGTTTTAAAAATTTTGCACGACTAAGCCATCTTACATCCGTATGTAATAATAATTCGGTATTTTCAATTTCACATTGTTCCAGCAATGTCCGAAACTGACGTCGTTGTAGACTTCTTGCACGTATCGAATTTACTATTTTAAATGCAATATTCATTACATAATTAGAGTTTAACACTACAGGTACGAATGAAAACTCGGAATTTTTTCATCTTTCTTGCAAAGCGTTACGAATCCCACATGTTTTCCAATCATAGACGGAGCTCCATCGGTGGTAATTGATACCAATTTGTGAATCGGGAAATCAGTGCGGCTTATAAATGATTCGAATAAATTGTAAATGTCTTGACCTCTTGTGTGTCCTTTCATTGGTAGAATAGTCAATAATTCTTCTGTGGTAGACATATCTTCGAAAACCATTCGAATGAAAATGCAGAGTTGAGCAGTGTCTGTGATATCTGTAGATTCATCAAATTGCAAAGAGAGAAAGCAGCATTTTTGAATATCTTGCTGTAAAATATCTTCCAAATTTTTACTTATATCCACCGTTCTTTGCATGATAGTATTGCGCGTCAATGACATATTGCTAATAGATTCCAGAATTTCAGATTTATTTTTAAAATCTTTGAATAACACTTCACCAGCTTTTACAAATGCCTCTTTCCATATTTCGCCATCTCCAAAAGGTTTTTTATGTTTGATTAAAATATTAGCTACCTTAAATGATGCTGCGGTAGCTGTTTTAGACTTTGAACTAAATTTAGTAAAAAAAGTTTGTTGTGCACCTTTTTTTTTTTTTTTTTTTTTTTTATATTTATTTATTACAACTTATTTACAAATCATCTAGTAATTTATCTTTCATAACTTATATTCTTGTTTGGAGGGTTGTAGCCCTTTGGCTAGTCCCCTTTACAATTTTATTATATTTTTAGTCGATCCTGATTGGATCTTGAAGATCATGCGGTTTCTTCCTTCGCAGCCGTCTTACTAGGTTTGAATCATCCAACATACGACGTATCTCAGCATTTTGGTGTAGACTAATACGTTGCATGTGTTTTCTCGCGTGTTTGCTTATTTCTTCACTAACGAAATCCATCTTCAGATCTCTATGGAGGTTGTCATTTCTTATGTACCACGGTGCATTAACTATTCCACGAAGGACTTTGCTTTGGTATGACTGGATGATATTGACATTGGTTTTCTTTGTACAGCCCCAGAGCTGAATACCGTAAGTCCACACAGGTTTTAGGATTTTGTTTAACTCTTCTTTTTTCTTTTTCACATGCTCTTTCCATTTTAGTTTCGCGTCTAGAGTCATGCCTAGATATTTTGCCGTATTTGCATAGGGAATTTGCTGGCAGTTCAGTTCTACTGGTATCCAGTTGACCTTCTTGTTGGTAAAGTTTACGTGAACAGATTTTGTTTCACTAAGTTTTATTCGCCATCTCTTGGTCCAGGTACTGACAATATAAGTAGCTCTTTGCAATTTGCTTGTAGATTCTTCTATGCAATTAGCAACTGCTAAGATGGCCGTATCATCCGCAAACGTCGCTATGTTAGTATCCTCTATCGTTGGCAGGTCCGAGGTGTATAGAACATATAAAGTTGGTCCCAGAACGCTACCTTGTGGTACCCCTGCTGATATTTTCTTTATTTCTGAGTATTCGCCATCTAATTTAACTCGAAAGTGTCGGTTAGATATGTAAGATTTTAGAATTTCATAAAACTGCTTTGGTAAGTCTCTTTGTAATTTATATTCCAAACCTTTATGCCATACTCTGTCAAAGGCCTGTGCTACATCCAAGAAGACGCTTGAACATACTTTCTTTTTTTCAAGTACGTCTTCAATTATGTTTTTAATTCGGTGTACTTGTTCTATTGTTGAATGGTTTTCTCTGAAGCCAAATTGATGTGGAGGAACAAGATTTATTTCAGCTATTATTGGTTTTAGTCTCTTTAGGAGTAGTTTCTCGAATAATTTTGCAATTATTGGGAGTAAGGAAATCGGCCTATACGAATTTTTGTCATTAAGTGGTTTGTTTGGTTTAGGTATCATAATTACTTCTGCTACTTTCCATTGACTTGGAACGTGTTTAAGTCTGAACACTGCATTAATTATTTGGAGTAGTTTACGCAGACCTTTTTCAGGAAGAGCTTTTACTATTTGTCCTGTAATTAAGTCATATCCTGGAGATTTCTTTGTATTTAGGTTGAGATTGATTTCCTCTTTTAATTCTTGTAGTGTGACAGGAGATATATTGCAGTTATCCATTTTATATACTGGTGGTATGTTTTCCTCTGCAGTTTGTCTAGGTAGTGGCTGAAACGTGTTCTCGAGGTGGGTTGCAAACAACGAAGCTTTTTGCTTTGCACTTATAGCCCATGTACCATCTTCATTTTTTACTGGTGGAATTTGTAGTTTAGGTCGTTTTAAACTTTTTGTCGCTTTCCAAAGGGAGTACTCGGTATCTTTTTCCCCAGTAAGGCCTCTCAAGTATTTATTAATGGATTCGTTTTTGATTTCTTTAATTAGCAACTTTAGTTTATTGGATAAAAAATTAAGAGTTGTTTTATATTCTTGCGCTCGACTTCTTTGCCAGGCTTTTCTTGCTTGTCGTTTTGCTGCAACCAGTTCCCTAACTTCTAGAGGATAAGTAGCATTTCGGCGCATTTCCTTTGAACTTGAGGGAGTACTACTCCACGCCGCTTCTTGTATACTGTTGTTGAGTTGTTCTAGTTCTTCTTCTAGCTCTATCGGGTTTTTAATTGGCACCTGAAGATCAATATTATCCTCAATAAGTTTCTGGAATTTCTCCCAGCAGGTTTTTTTGTTCGTTAGCGAAGGTGGACTAGTTTTTTTAATAATCGTTGCACTGATTGTCATAATAACAGGCTTCAGGTTGTGCACCTAATTGTGACTTTAACTGCTTCACTTTCTCTTTCCGTACCTCAGAGTTTAATGGAAAGTCAATTTCATAATTATGGTGCACTGTTCGAAAATGTCGTTCAACGTTAGCTTTTTTAGGTAGTGCTACGTTTGAATTACAAATAAGACAAAGACACTTATCTTTCATCATGATGAAAAAAAATTCCTGTTCCCATTCAGCATGATAGTAGTACGTTTTAGTTTTTTTGCTCGGTTGTGTCATTGTGGCTAAGAAAAAATACATATATTTAGAATTATTAACAAACAAAAAAACCCAAAAAATTGCGATTATTATACTTACTTTATTTTTTAAGATGGAAATAATTAAAGTTGCAATAAATTCCTTATCAAAATTAATCTTATTCACTACTCAGATAATGAAAACGTTCGGACAACTTTCTTTAATACAAAATTATTGAAATTTATATTCTATTATTCAAAACTTCAACACTTCAAACTTTATATTTAGAAACAGACACGGAATTTTTGGTTTTGCAGCTATGTGGTTTATTTTTGTTACATGAAAATTAAAACATTATCAATACTCGTAAATTAATCACATTCAAAATTGCATATGTATGGATGCGTTCCTAATAAAAACACATGTTCAAATAAAATGGGTAATCCCCTTTTACTAAAAAATGTAACTGCAATTTGAATTAAAAAAATCGCATGTAAAAAATTTGTATGAAAAAGTCGAAAGAAATAAGGACAGCATTAAAAGAGAAATGAAAAATGTTTATTTCTTTATTTTATTAGACATTTGTTACCATATAAATCTGAACTGTTTTTTAAATATGCATTTTCTCATATTGCTCGCGGGCGACTTTCGATAGTTAATCGGTCGACCAGTCGACCGCGGTCGACGCTTTTGCCAGTCCTGCGATATAGCAAGCATTGAACCAGACAAACTCATGTATTGCACTGATGAAGATGGCTTACAAAAACAGACGGACTGGATTTTAAAGAAGAAAAAAGAGTCCAGGAAGAGTAAGAAAAAAAGCTGAATCGTCACCTGAGGCTGACCAATTAAATGGTAGGGGACAATCATTATGGAAAACATGATGAACAGCATTGCAGCTATTACAAAGCGGCTAGATTATCAAAGTAATCTGAGCAACGTGATACTTGATCAACTGAAGAAATTGCAGCTCCCTCAACCCAATCCAACAAAAAATGTTAAGTAAGAACACAACTTTGAAAATAGCAATCTGGAATGCGAATGACATTATGCAACATATTCCAGCAATACAAATATTTTTAAATTCAGAAAAAATCGACATTTTCTTATCATCTGAAAGCCATCTAGTTAAACCTTCGTTTGTTAAAATTCGAGGTATTAATTTACATCACTCCATTCATCCAGCGGAAAGAGCAAGAGGTGGTTCGGCTTTACTAATAAAAGAAAATATAAAACATCATTTAGAATTAAATATCGTAGAAGAAACAATACAAGTCAATACTGTAAGGATCCAAATTAAACACAGACAGCTTACTGTCTCTGCAATATATTGTCCTCCCCGGCATATCCTGAAAAGGGAGGACTACTGACTTAATGCGAAAAACACCTATTGCGGATCTATACTTACGACATCAAAAGGTAAAGAATTGCTTCAAGCATCTTAAAGTATTGCATCAAAATGTGAATTTTACTCTGGTGGTTCCCCAACATACTGGCCCAGTGACGGAACGAAGATACCTGACCTAATAGACTTTTATGTAGCAAGAGGTATATCCCAGAACTACATTCACATTGAAGACAGTAATTCTCTAGTTTTGGATCATTCTCCGGTTATCATGACAGTCAGTGAAATGGTAATTCAAAGGGAGAGTGCACCCAGATTAACAAATTCAGAAACAAACTGGGATCTCTTTCGTTAAGTAATGGAGGAAAAAATCAAGCTTCAGGTACCGATAAGAAATTCTCACCAGTTGGAAGATGAATTGGAACAACTCAATGAAACAATTCACTAGCTTAACATATACTACCCATTGGAAATTAGAGAGTTGGTAAGAGAAAAACGACGGGCACGTAAAACCTGGCAAATAACTAGAACACCGGACAACAAAAAATTTTTTAACAATTTAGGTAACAGTCTCAAATCTCTTCTTAAGGAAGTTAAAAATGCATCAATCAACAGATATCTAGTTTTCCTAACCGATGAAAAAAAATTTGATTATTCGCTGTGGAAGGCCACGTAGGGATTCAAAAGACCCAAAATGCAAGTGTCTCCACTTAAAAAGAAGGATGGAACCTGGGCAAGAGGTCCTAAAGAGAGGCTGATCCGTTTGCGGAGTATCTCGAGGATACCTTCCAACTACTACCAAGACAAACGGCCAATGAAAATATTATGTCAATCCACAAGGTAGATGATTTTGATATACGCCCAGTAACTCTCAAAGAATTAAAAGAAGAAGTGAAAAGCAACATAAATGTTAAAAAATGCCCCTATTACACATAATCAATGCAAGCTTTCGGTTGAAGTATGTTCCGTGGCAATGGAAAATAGCAGAAGTAATCATGATAGCAAAACCTGACAAACCATATAACGAAAAAAAATCATACAGGCCAATTTCATTGAAGCCAATTATGTCAAAACTATTTGAAAAATTATTACTAAAAAGACTTAAACCAATAATTGAGGACCGACAACTAATTCCTCCACATCAATTTGGATTTATTGAAAAGCACTCCACAATTGAATAGGTGCATAGAATCGCCAACATTATTGGAAGAACGTTAGAACGCAAAAAAGTATGCTCCAGCATATTTCTAGACGTCGCCCAAACATTGGATAAAGTCTGGCACAGTGGACTGGAATTCAAGCTGCATATAAATCTGCCGAGGCAATTCTATGCCATATACTAAGATCTTATTTATCCAATAGACATTTTCGTGTGAAATATGAGGATGAATAATCCGAATTAAAGAAAATCTCTGCCGGTGTCCCGCAGGGGAGTGTCCTAGAGTCAATCCTGTATTTATTATATACAAGAGATATTCCAACAACAGTTGAAGGAACCATAGTCACCTTCGCAGATGACACAGCAATCATGGCGATTGAAATTAATGTTGAGGTGCGGTTTGTAACCGGACTAAGCGCTGGAGCATCAAGGTTATTGAGGCGAAATCCACGCATGTTAACTTCACATATCAAAAGGCTTCCCCATCTACCCATATGCAAACAAAGCTATATATCTTGGCATGACACTCGGTGCCACGCTCAAGTGGAGAGAGCATGTCAAAAAGAAAAAAGAAGAACTTAATATTAAGTTCAGAAAAATGTATTGGCTCATAGGTAGAGACTCTGAGCTTACAATACAAAACAAGCTGCTGCTATATCGGCAAATACTGAAGCCGATATTGACCTACGGTATTCAATTCTGGCGATGTATTAATCAAACAAACGCCAAAATGATACAGATGTTTCAAAACAAGGTTCTCCATAGCATCGTAAATGCTCCGTGGTACACAAGAAATGAAGATCTTCACAGGGACTTACAGACGGAATACATCAAAGAGGAAATAAAAAAGCATGACACGAAATAAGGTTCCAGGAACATGGAAACCTCTATATTCGCCATATGATAGATAACCCTGTCGTTGAAAGAAGACTTCAAGGAACGAGACCACTTGACCTAGTAAACATACCAAATTAAAATTATATTTTAAATAGGTTTAATTAATTTTGGGACTAACCTTTGGGTTTCACCCCAACAAATCAGAATTGTTTAAGAAATGTAGAATTTGTCAAAATTTGAAAGATAAATTCCTATAGTTGAGCACAGTTTGAGTTATAATTAATAAAGGAGAAAAAAGCAACTGATCTCAAGTTGTATGTTTTAATTGAAAACTGGCAGAAGTTACAAAAACGTTTGCAAAATTTGCTGTGTACATAAGTATAGTCGAGTAAACCTACGGTAAAAATCGGTTTTAGAACAGTTTTTCGATCAGTTTTTCAGAGTTTTTGAAAAATAATTGAATTTACTGAAAAATTTACTTAAAATTGATTAGGGGCTAAAAAGATTATTGAGATGAAACCCTCCTGTTTCGTCTGAAGACTCTCTACCTAACAGACAAAGATAGAATCAGGAATCACAGAAGAATGCTAAAACGACTAGAAAACGAGATGCTAAAAGAGCACTTGGTGGTGGCTATCATTGACAGCCTACGAAGACGCATATATATCACCTAGTAATTGGAGGAAGGTGGAGACGACCTTAGCCGCCACTTTCCTAAAAACTATGAACCCTAGACCCGACGAAGAATGACACTGGAATCGTGTCAATATGACATTCTGTGCCGATCAGCGGTCATTGGCCCTGTACAAAAAGGTTGTAAAGATCCTAGGTGAGGTCTGGCCAGGCGCTATACTAGAAGTAGTCGCTAGAAAGGATATCCTTGCAGACCTAGAGCAATAGCTTAAATTCCAACGAGCCGAAATAAATTCCGGCTATAAATTCCGGCCGAAATAAAATGCTACAAATAAGCAATCTTGAACTGCCGACCGCCGACTAAAGAGTGGCCAAGTTGGAAGAACTTAATGCTGATTATAGCTCAGCTATTATAATATTATAAAGAGAGTCATTGGCTGCGCTCGCGAGAACTAATTAATTAGTTATGGTTTTGGTGCAGTCACATTCAAAATTTATAAGAAAGATGAGGGTGACATTTTGAGGGCGCCCCTACCAATAGAGGTTCCGGCTGATAACCAGAACATCATGGAAATTGGTGAGGAGCTTTCTACCCTCTGCAAAGACAGAGATGGCCACTTCGTTGGGATTACTTTGTGGATCGCTGGATGAATTCCAGTAGTGGAGGTTGAAGTAAAGGATCAACTGAGGTTCCTGCAAGTTAACCTCCATCACTCTGATGCAACTTCAATTGCGCTCGTGCTCAAACTAAGAGCAGAGGAGTTAGATATTGTCCTGGTTCAAAAAGCTTGGTTTAATGGTGATGGTGTACTTGGGCTTAGAGGACTGCTAAATATAAACTGATATACGCGAAGAAGATAACTAAATTTCGTTCCTGCATTCTTGGTCAAAATATTCTGAATATCTTTCTGTTATCAAATTATAGTAATTCAGATGTGGTTACAATCCCAGCTTACCTTCCACATGATGGGGAAGATATAATTTTAGGATCTTTAAACGAGGCTCAAAAGCAGAAAATTGAAGTCATCCTAGGAAATGATACAAATTCGCATCACACAATTTGAGCTACTCACCTCGTATTGTAAACCAACGTTTTTAACTAGAAATAGACAAGAAATACTAGACATTATACGTCTCAGATACCATTATGGATAGTTTAGTGAATTGGAAAATATTGGATAGCTATTCCTTTTCTTATCATTGTAAACTATCATAAACTCAACAAAAATCTAGCTATAAAAACAGGAGGAAAACCGATTCCAAAAATTTTAGAATTATTCTAAGTGATTCACTACTGGTACCGGTTCCAAACAACATTGTTTCTACACAAGCGCTTGATGTCTTAGTGTATTAGCTATCCAACGCCTTTAATAAGGCCACACTAGGTGAGTGTCCGCCTAGTAGAGCTCACAGTAAACCTCGGCTACCAGCGTGGTCGAAAGGACTTTAAAACCATGGGAGTAAAGAATACAGGAAGCTCTTTAGAAGAGCTAGGGAATCTAAAGCAGGTAAGAGCTGGGACTGCTACAAGGAAGTCTTCAAAACATACAAATAGGAAATAAGAAATACCAAAGCAAATTCCTGGACGCTATACAGGAGTTCTCTGGTATATCTAGGCTGTGTAAATTACTATCCCTAAGTTCCACCACTTGCAAGTTTTCGCCAACGACCGGATGGTTCTTGGATAGTAACTAGTCCAGAATAGTTGGAGCAATTACTGGAAACTCACTTTCCAGGTAGCTCCGAATCACAAAGACGTAGGGCAATAGAGTCGTAGGCATTGTAAGCAGGAGACTTAAGAAGGGGAAAAATCATATGAGCTATAAATAGTGTAGCTTTATAGGTCGGCAGGATCCGATGGCATTATACTGGGGGATGTAGAACCAACGACTGACAACCTTATCCTGACTGGAAGGTATCTTCAAGGGCACCCTAGAACTCTATTATTCCTAGTAAATGCACTGGAGTTAATGTATTATTTATACCTAAGGCGGGAAGAATCTCTCATTGCAGTTCCAAAGACCTTAGATCTCTCAGTTTAGCCTCTTTCGGAATCGCAACATGCATACTGAAAGGGGAATTCTATGGAAATGCCTTCAACATAAGAAATACTCCATGATCATTTTTCTGGGTCTTTTACAACGTCAGACCAGAGGCGATCTCGTAGGAACTCTCCTCTCTCCTCAACACAGAACCTGGGTAGAACAAATGCTTAAAAGCAGGATCGTGATGGCAAACTTGGGTGAACCCTGCCGTAGCAGATTTTTGATTAGAGGCATACCGCAAGGTCGGGTATTACCTCCTCTTCTTTTAACTTACTCATAAATAACTTGTTATTTAACCTGGAAGTGTGCGGCTTTAAGATGGTTGCTTATGCGGATGATATTGCGATTGGTCACTTCGGCAAATATACTTGCACCTTAAGAGAACGCATTGATTGTGAATCCAATGCAATACTGAGTTGGTCCGTTTCTCCAGGAAATACAAACTTCCTCAGATCTACTCCCTAGCTTAAATTGTATTGGATTTACCTTTATTGATAAAGCGATGTATCTGAGGCCTCATTCTGGACAGCAAACTAAGCTGGAAACCTAACCTGGTGTGGAGCCCCACATTGTACATTGGCTCTGCATTTCTACTATTAGGACCATTTTATTATATAGAGTTCCTGTATGGTGACCAGCTTTAAATATTCTGACCATCCTAAAATCCTTGGTGAAAGTACAGCGAAAAGCCGCCTTGTGTATTAGTGGAGCTATTAAGCGCACATCCACTCAAGCACTGAAAATTTTCTTTCATCTCACACCCCTAAGTATTCTAGGTAAACAAATGGGAGCGAACTCACCTATAAGGCTCAACTTCATCTCCATGTGGAACTGTAAAATAAAGGGCACTCATTTATTCTAAGAAACGAGAACATCCCAAATCCTACCAAGTGCAAAATCCGTTCACCATCTTTATATTACAGGTTTAGGGCTGATATTCCCATCAGATAGGACTAGTTAAGAGAATAATTTCTGAAAAAAGTATTAATTTTTTGAAGGATGGTTTAAGTTGGTTTTGAAGCGGAAATAACCGCGATAAGGGAAGCCGTTGACTGGTTGAGGTATAATGTAATATCTTCATGGGTTATTCGCATTTTGCCGAGTCATCAGGATTCAATTAAGACGCTCAAATGATATTTCCTTACGTCGAAAGTAACCCAGAATTATCTCCCATCTCTTAACTAGACAAACAATCAGTTCAACATTCACCTGATGGACATCCCCAAGCGGATGTACTCGCTCGACAAGAGACAACCCGCCTCATTTCACCAAGCAGGACAGATGTTGATATACCGCTCGCTCGTCCATACCGGTGGTACCCCTACTCTGCTTCCGGGGTTCCTTGATGTGGAGCAATTTAACTTGGTTCTTTTAATCAAGCATTATTTGATAAATGATCATTACGACGTTCAAAAATTAGTGGGTGATGCATTGATTATTGTTGTCATGATAAATCGAACCTTACACTTTATTGCGACGAATATTAATGAAAAACTTAGTCCTAATTTGGCTATCGCAGGTTTATTATCTGTTCCTACCAAGTTACCTTTCTGAATGCACGATATCAGGACGTATCACCGACCTTGATACTTCAATATTAAGCGTAAATGTGCATTGTGGTTTTGCTAATACTTCATCAACCACTAAAGTGTTGCTATCCTTTACGATTATGTGATGTAATGAGGACAGTGACTTTAGAATTTTTGCCAGTTTGCTTTTCGGCAAAATCCTCTTTCTCCCCGCGTCGCACAGTGCAATATCTATTTACTAGTTTAATTAATTCTATACGTCTCCTTTTTAAGTGTCTAATTATCTCGAGCGCTATGGAGATGGTTCTGTGCAATATCTGGTGTAATGCTCAAAATGTTTACAATACAAAGCAGTTTGTTGAACTCCAACAACATAAGTAATTTCGTCCACTCAATTTGACGTGCCACTTTCATTACATTTCGTTCGATGTCCTGAAGGATCTTGCAATGCTGTTATGGTTGTTTTGATTTTAACTCTAATCCTTCGAAACCCGATTAGAATCAACGCACCGCACCGAGTTACTCAACTCTGTTTGTTCCATGGGTGTTAGAGACAAGAGTGTTCATTCGTGGACGTTCTTCCCTAATTTTATCTTCAAGCTTTCTGAATCGACCGTCAACTTCATTACTTTTCTTCAGTAGACTTGGTTTCTACTCCAAGCTGCCGATATGAGCTATGCCTTCCTAGGCATCTCTTTTGGCCTTCTTACATAGTCAACAAATTATAAATTCAATTCTCTAGATGTACTTGCAGTATTTCACAAGTTATACTTCTAATATTTTAACACTTTAACTGGCAGTTCCACTTTTACTCATATACTGCTCTTTCGCAGTCTAGTATTCTTCTCTTTATGTCAAATGATTAACACTGCATGGAACGTTATTTTCACAAATTGGCTAAATAAAATTACACACTTCGGTGTGACTCGAACCGAGCGACCCTTTAGATTGGTAACGTATGGAATACACACCTTAACCCAATCAACCATCCAGTTTTCATACAAGTACATTCGTTAATTTCAACACTAACAAATTAATTAATTTCTTTAATAAGCATAATAATCTTACTTCATACAAGAATATGACATACCTTATATGGGAGTATTTAAACAAAGACTTCAAAAGTAATCACAACATTTCAAATTTAGAACTTTTGATCTCAAAATACAAAAAACCTAAATATTAGATATCTTTTACGATATACGAATGAGTTTATGTATTATTTATGGCATGATATTTTCTATATGAATATTATATTTTAATTTAATTTAAGAACAAATATTTTATTGCCTACACATCTTGTCATAAAACAGCAGCAGCAGCACATAAATATATTATGTAATTTTAATTTTCTTGTTTTATTCTTTTTACAACAAGAGATTAGTCTATATAATGTACATACAGAGCGCATACACACAATGTACATATGTGTATATGATGTGGGTGTTTAAAAAATAATAATATGTGCAGGCAGAGAAATTATAATTAAATTTGTATAGCACAGGAAAATATCGTTTACGCAAATAATCGTCTGTGTACGATATCTACGTCATTAATCAATTAATAGCAATAAAAAAAAGTTAATTAACCATATAAAATGTATATTAACGCCAAAGCTATAATTTCTTGATTATCGAAACCAATAATCAATTTTAATTATTGTGTGTACATAAATACTTACTATACGAGTATGTGTATCTATCTACATATAGACACTTTCACTTTAACTTTACATAGTCGTATAAAGTGCCTCGCTTAATTTCAAGCTATAAAGGCCATATAAGCATATACTCGTACACACAAATTTGTGGTGATTTTTTTTTATCTTTTCTGCTGAAACAAACCACTGCCATAATTATATTTAATTACAATTTATTTTAATTTATTACATTTTGTTTTGTTTTTGCTTCTTACTAAATTTGACCATGAAAAATATAAAAATGTAGCGACGGTACGAGTAAATTAAGTACGAAAAATTGTAAATTATTTCTGTACATAGTAATTTAAGTGTAGGTACCTTCTAGTAGCTGAAATATCAAACCATATTTTTATTATTATTACTTATTTTTGTTTTTGTTTTTTCAAAGCAATTACTTTACTTTTTTATTAGATTTTAATAAATGTGTAATAATATTTCATGCTGTGCTGAATTTGTTTTATTTGTACTTAATCGAGATAATACGAGTATAATAAAAATGTTATGCCTGCATTTTATATGGCGGGTCAATAATGTTGTTGATTTTTAATTGGTGTGATTTTAAAATTGGATATTTATGGTTTGCAATACGCGGAATTTTGTATGAATACTGAATTGGTTGCGATTACACCTATACAGGGTGGCGGACACGAAGTGTTAGCAAACCAAAACGCAACAGAATTTTTATTTTTTGATGAATTTTATTGAATCAACGTAAAAATGTTCTCAAATGTTTAAATTTTCGAATTGCATTAGCAGTTTTCGATTTGGCCACACTTAGCCGCGATTATGGCCTGCAGCACGAAAGGGGCTCTGCGGTGTTTTGGCCCATTCCCGACGTAGCGCTTGCTTGAGATGATCGACAGTTTGGTATTTTTTTGTTCCAACCTTGCTCTTCAAAATACCCCACACCGAGAAATCTAGCGGATTTGCATCCGATGAATTTGGTGGCCATTGGGCAGTGGAAATGAACCGCGGAACGTTGTTTCTCAGCCAATCTTGATTAACGCGCGCTTTATAACTCGGCGCCGAGTCCTGTTGAAATGTCCAGGCTCTGCGGCCGAAATGTTTTTGTGCCCAAGGCTTCAACGCTCCCTCCAACACATGATCCCGATAAATTTGAGCATTTATCTTGATGCCACGGTTCAAGAACACGAGCGGTGAACGGCTTTCGGCCGAGTGGCAATCCGTTGGTCCAAATTTTCAGTAGAACGGCCGGAAAAGTAAATCCGGTCGTTTTGCTTGTTCACATATTGCTCAATAACGAACGGTGACTCATCGGAGAAAACCAAATTCGGCAAATCGCCACTTTCGTGCAAGCGTAACAACTCCTTTGCTCTTTCCACTCTAACTTTTTTTGAGCATCGGTGAGACCATGAATATTATGGAATTTCAAGGCCTTTAGTCCAATATGATCTTTCAATATGTGCTGCATCCGTTCGAGCGAAATATTCGCCTCACGAGCCATTTTTCTGCCGCTACGATGCGGATTCCGAGCCAATTTGCCCTTCACTTTTCGAATGATATCCGGCGATGTTGCAGTGCGTTTCGGTCCACCACCATGGCGTTTTGCAATGCTGCCAATATCGAGCAATCACACTATTATTACGTACGATTATTGAATTCCATTACGGATAACTTTTTTTCTGAATATTTCCCACTAAAATGCTTTTGTACGCTTGTAAACAATGGAATGAACTGTCATTAGTGTAAATTTGAGCGCTCTGTCATCACTGGTTTGACATCAATGACAGTCTGAAGTTGTAACACTTCGTGTCAGTCACCCGGTATATGGCGTTTTATTTTTTTATTACCTGATAATTTTGGATCTGGAATTTGTTGGGTTCCTTATTGTTTAAATATTTCAATTTCATAATGGTTTAATACTATTTAAATTTATTAATTTAATTCATTATGAATGCAATATTTTACGTTGCCTAATAAGCCTTTAAAAACGTTGGACCCAACAGGAATGTTTGTGCATTTGTAATCGCCCTTTAGTTTAATATAGTGAAGTTTCTGACAAACTAATCAATTCATGTGCCATAACCATTCTTTATGATTTCGAGGAGCTAACTTATTTACCCGGTGGAGCAGTCATTTTTAATTTTAAATTTTCCTTTTGTAGAAAGTGTAAAGTCGCTTCGATTGTCAATGACAAGGCATCGTAGAGATGTCTAAGTAAATCGAAGTATGCTATCGTGTAGTACTGACCCTATTGCATCCTTTGTAGAAGCCAACATAATTAAGCGACGCTCCGGAGCATAAATTTTCTATGTTGAAATCATAAAAAATTGAAATTTCAAACATTCGAAGGCCAATGTCAAGGCATCGTAGAAATATCTCAGTAAATCGAAGTATGGTATCGTGTAGTACTGAGCCTATTGCACCTTTTGTAGAAGCCAACATAATTATGCGACCCGTCGAAACATAAACTTTCTATGTTGGAATCATAAAAAATCGAAAAATTCGACAAATTGAACCATTCGAAGGCCATTGACAAGGCATCGTAGAGATATCTAAGTAAATCTAAGTCTTCTGTTATGTAGTACTAACCCCATTACATCTTTTGTAGAAGCCAACATAATTATGCAACCCGTCGAAGCATAAATTTTCTATGTTGGAATCCTAAAAAATCGAAATTTTAACCATTCGAAGGCCATTGACAAGGCATCGTATAGATGTCTAAGTAAATCGAAGTGTGCTATTGCGTTACTGACCCAATTGCATCTTCTGTAAAAGCAAACATAGTTATGCGACCTGTTGAAGCATAAATTTTCTATGTTGAAATCATAAAGATTCGAAAAATTCAACTATTCGAATGCCGTTGACAAGGCATCTTAGAGATGGCTAAGTAAATCGAAGTATACTATCGTATAGTACTGACCTTATTCCATCTTTTGTAGAAGCAAACATAATTATGATTCCATTAACGTATGCTTGTAGATTATGTGAATGACATTAGGTTCGAAAACAGTGTTCCATGAGTCTCTCGATTGATAAACCACCGAGAAATTTTATTTTTTTTAAATTATCAGAATTCTGGTAGTAATTTTTTATTAAGCCATGCATAGGTGATTATGTTTCGCGAAAATGAAGTTTGATTTAACCACAGGCCATCAAACCAGTGATTTGTTAATAAACATCACCATATTGGAAGTCAAGCCCCAGGATTTTCTAAATGCTCTCTACATTGCCAAAAAACGGCCGCGGCTGTTTGAAGTTTATTTTCAAGGTAAAATTTTTAGGACAGTTTACTGTCTAAAGTAACGCCAAGTTGTTTTACGATATCGGATCTGGTGATTTTCCTCAAAAAGAGATGGAGCATACAGCACCTCAATATTTCTACGACTAGTAAAGACTAGCAGACTAGTTTTAAATACATTGACGTATAACCCTTTCTCAATACACGACATTTCTACAAATTCAAGAGTGGTGCGTTAGATTAAGGCAGAAGAAACTCCTTAATACAACAAGTTTATGCAGAGCAGTTTCACATGATTTTCCAACACTGTAAGCATTTTGAGTATTATTGAGTGGGAAGATAGATAAGTGACGGTCTCTACTATATTTGTCAACAATTCTTTCCAAAGCTTTGAGGAAAGTTGAAGAAAGACAAATAGGATGAAATGCCTTGGATTGATATAATCCAACTTATCAGTTTTAGGGATGAAACAATTATATTCCTGTTCCAAAATTGTGGAATAGTTCCAAAAGCAATGCAGGCATGAAAGAGTAGAAGTAAGTGATCCTGAATTATAGAGATCCCATGCTGTGATTCAGCAGGGACAATTCCTTCCGAACCACCTGAATGTCGCGAGTGACGAGCCTACATACTAAGTCCCAATCGGGCCGATTAACAGCACTGTTCGATTGCTCGAAAGCAACAAAATCAGGATTGAAAGAACTAATTCGAAAGTAGAAAGCAGTAATTCGAGAACTTCCTTACTAAGTCTGCCATCAGCGCAGGAATCATTCCTAAGCAGAGATTTATTAAGGCTGGTGATTCCAGAGAGACTATTAATTTCTTCACTGAAACGAGTCCAAGAAGTCCTGCTTGCAGATCTTAAATTTGTTATTCTTTTTGAGCTGCAGTTATCCCAATCAACCTGAAGATTAGATGTTTTGACTCAATTTTTGAGTCTCCTAACATTTTCCCTAAGTTTTTTAAGATCAGAGAACACCAGAAAAGGTTGTTCTGATTTTTTGCTTGGTAATAAATAGACAAGATTTTTTGAAAGCTAATGTGATTGGGTCCGTCAAAGACAAAGCTTAAAATTCAATGCCACCAGTCTTACGTATCACATCCATTGAAACCAGTAGAGGGAACATTTATTGGCCGCCCAGATATATCAAACTGCGACAGATGTTTAGATTGCGTAAAAACTCGACGGCTTTTAGGTCTGCCTGCATTTTATTTGATGATGTTATTACTGATAATCCGAGGTGTTTAAAGTCTTTTAATTCGGTGTTGAAATTATAATCGCCGATTCCGATATTTGGCATATAGAGGCTCCTCCAATTTAATACGAGTTTTGTTTTACTGCTGTTCACTTCCTAAGTCTTCTTTCGTTAGCGGTCGAGCGGTATCAAACTGTCCTTGATATTGTTAGGTTGTTGACCAAAAGCACAGTATCATCTGCATACCCAAGAATTTGGTAACCTGTGAAATATGCAGCGTGTGAAGTTTCGATGTTACATTTTCTTATTACGTGCCCGAGTGCCAAATTGACCAGCATAAGCGTGAGTGCATCACCCTGTCGAACACTAGATGTTGTTTCAAAGGGTCTAACAGACATTGATATTTGTTCCGTTGGTTTTAATTGAGTGAAGTGCAAACGTTTAAATTGTCTCAGCTCCTTATAACTGTCAGAGCTCCTGCACCACACGCGCGATCCATCGACTAAAGGCTCATAGCTGCCTTACATTTGTGCGTTCTATAGTTCGTTTAGCGAATTTTCTCCAAAAGTTCTCCAATATCTCCTTGGTGTTGTAGGCTTTCTAGATTTTTTGTAAGTCTGGGGTTGCGTATTATTCGGATGGAACGCTGCTGAATCCTATCCAGTTACTGGCGACCAATACCATATGCCCCACCTCAAACTTGACAGCAATACTATATACATGCGGTCTCATGAAGGTCTTATATATCTGGAGAACCTGATGTGATTTAAAGAACCTGCTGCATCTATTAGGAAACCCAAGATTTCTCGAAGCTGACTTGGCTAATGCCACATTGTGTTCATTTTTGCTAATATGAACAACAAGCAGACGAATTGAGTGGCCACATACGAGCACGTGGTCTTTTACCACAAAAGAGTATTCGTTGTGACTTTTTTACGCGAGGATGAGCATATTCGTGTTTGCTTCTCGTTAAACTTGACCTGATTTCTTTCTCCTCGCTCAAATATTGTGCTCCAATCGGAATTAAGTGAAATCACAACTTCTAGTCGTTTACTGTTTTACATAAAGAAACGAGTCTCTCATTTTCCTCGATATATAAGCGCGACTCAGAGGTACTTGCGGTTGATATTGTTATACGCCTGCTGAAAGTCTATATGTAGTTGATGAATGCGTATATTGTAGTCCCAAGCTTTTCTAGAATCAACGCCATGGTGAAGCACTCGTCGGTAGTAGTTCATCGGTTGGAACGAAACCCACACTAATAGTCGCCGATCATATTTTCGGCGAGAGGGAGAAGTTTGGTAAGTATATCCTTAGCCAAAATTCTGTAAGCAGTGTTCAATAAAGCTATGCCACCAATAGTTTTCACACTTTATACGGTCGCCTTTTTTATGCAGCGGAAATATGAACGCGGTCTTCATATTTTGCGGCAACTGATACATTCCTAAAGAGCAACGATGAGTCGTGTAGATTTGATGCAAGAAGTCGTAATAGGGCTTACTTCGTTAGTTCGATTTACCAAAATTTGAAAGTAATTTTTCCATACTGAGAGAACACTAGCCACGTTTGTTCTCATTTTTTGGAAACTTCCGTTTTTATGGCTTTACTTCTTGGATGGAAGTCTTTTGTGAGATTCCTGGAGCTAGCAAATTGGTATTTTGAATTTCTTTCTTCTGCTTGGAAGCTGGTCTTTCCGAAGCCTTTTCTTATATGTGTGCTTCTTATGTCGGAAATATTTAGTCGCAGCTTTCTTGGCAAGGAAATATTCTGCTAGAGTGTTTCGCGCAGAAACGACCGAACGCCGGACCAATCATTGCGGCATCTCGGTCCGAAAATCTTTTGCACCACGAAGTTATGGCTGACTCGCTATACAGCCATTGCTCTTGGATGTTGGGTGGAGGTTGTTTGTTATTACTGTGCCGGTTTAAGTAGTCAATGACAGCTGATTGATATCTCTGCAGTGAGCCTTGATCTTTTAAAGCATCGGAACATAGATGATAATTTGCACTTGTATTTGAAAACGACAAGCATGTGATCGCTGTCCACGTTGACACCTCTGTAAAATGTAGCATCGGATATGTTGCTAGAATGTATGTTAGAGATCTCGATGTGATCGATTTGGTTTTCCTTTCTTCCGTCAATCGATCTCCACGTTACTTCGTGAATTCTGTTGTGAGAAAAACATATACTTGATACAACTAAATTGTGCATTACTATGTCCGATATGTGAATTATTTTCTGCACTCCTACCGATTTTTACATTAAAGTCGCCCACGATCATTTTAATATCATGGTATGGGATGTTATGCATGACCTCTTCCAACTCGACAAAGAATAGATCTATGACGTCACATGATTTGTCTTTGATGGTATATTAAATTTCTTAGAGCGGAGTCTGACCGTGCACATCCGCATATTGATAGGGTGAACGTCGATAAATTGTTTCGTGCGCCAATGAACGAGGAAGCCAACTATAAATTCTCCTTCGTTCTGATGCTGCCGCTGTAATGGAGAGTGTAGCCGTTGGTGATGTCAAGGATGCCACTTCCAATGCTTGAAGTTCTTGTAGTGCGAATACAATTTGTAAATCCTTGTTCGAATGGTTTTTGAGATGTCCAGGTGTTAAAAGGCTAATCACGTTCCAAGTTGCCATTTTTAAAGCGTTGTCCATGAAAATGTTTCCGAGGTTGCGTTTGTGATGGTTCCAAGGCCTTAGTTTAGGGTTCATAATATAGTTTTTTTGTATTTTGTGAGAGAAAGTTGTTAGCCTGCCGCTCAACCTACTTTTTACGCGTGTTGATGAAAGATCTTAAGGCACACTTCCCCATCTTGAACACTTTTACCAATGACTCGCCGTTACTTCTATATATAAAGTCCATGACAATTAACAGAATTTCTTCTGCTCGTCTTACCGCCTGATTCAGTTAGAGTTATCCAGGAAGCACCGCGAGGGGGTATGTAGAGTACTTTGAAATGTTTCTAGATAATCTAGATGGTTGTGTAATTGTATTTCGTAAAAAAATACTTAAAAATTAATTATATTCGTATTATCGATATGCAATTAATTATCTATCTACAACAATCTAATCTCCTGGTTTGAAGTGTTTAATGCTACAATTACTTTGAATGTTACTCGACACATTTTTAAAAGTTTCTCGTAAATTTTTGGTTTGTAATTTTTTAAAAGGCTTGGTTTAGGGGTAAAATTTAAAAATAATAATCGGTCACATACATTCCGTATACGCTTTTACCATATGTAGTTTTTAAGTGGATAAATTTAGCTGTGCATACAAAAGATTGGTTTTATTTGTCTCCCCTCGAAAATGTTAAATTCGTTCCAAGCTGTAACAAATTTAAAATGGGTATATACACCGGGGTTAAATTTTTTTTATTTTTTATTGTACTCGTATTGTTAAAGAATCTTATAACGAAACAGACTGATGTCTTTCTAATGTAATGATATGAACGTTTAAGATGCTGACAAGAAAAATTAAAATGTGATAAAATTATCAATCATCAAAAATAAGGTCGACCGTTACAAAAAAAATAAACTCGATACAATTAAGGCTAATTTATTTAAAACTAAAAAATATAAACTTAAAAATGAATCAGATAAATCATAAAATATAGTTTTGCGTTTTGAATTGGAAAAATACATTTTCTCACACGATTTTTTTTTGAAATTTATTTTTTCGAATTTCATTTTATTGATTTATTACAGATCACACAGTCACACGATTATACCAAAAGGTGAATGCATTTTAGTTAGAATTTCCTATCGCCCATAAATTCTAGCTGCCAGCGCATTTCAATTTAAAATGATTAATTCCACATAATATGTGGTACACACACACACACATACGACTCATATATTAAATTTATAATTAAAGTTTCACGAGATTGTGACAAATCTAGCATTAATTTAGTTATTTATACAATAATTTAGATTTAAACGTATAAATCTTATTTTCTTACTAAATGATGTAATTTAATTTTTGCTCAGAGGCGAATTTATTGGAGTTAATTACGTACGGCATGTGTGTAATGTATTTTAATTATATATGTGTCCATGGTTGATTAAATTAAGTAGATAATTTTTTTTTTTTATAAATTACAAAGTCAAGTCATCTATTTACATATGTAGATACTTGTATGCGCACACACTGTATACAGTTAATTGAAAACAAATTATATTCGGAATTGTTAAAATTATCTAGTAAAATTTTTAATATATTCGCAGTACAAATTAATCAATCTCGTCTAATTAACACTAACTTTTTTCTGTTACGTACGAATTCCAGTTGATTGAGAGTCAAGATAAATTTATACATGTGTGTATCGTATATGTAATATTTTAACACGCACAATTCAATTTGAAATAATTAGTACGTAGCCTGTTATTTGTTACTCAATCAATTTGTGAAATGTGAACATTTTCGTAAATGTGAAAAGAAAATGAATCGTCGACAAATTTATTTTTGTGCGTAAAGTGTGGTATGAATATATGACCCCATTATACAACCCTAAACTATAAATAAAGTAGTAGTTGGATAAAAGGGTTTAAAACAACTCAACACAGCGGTTTTAATTTAAAATTGTAATTTTATTAGTTGGCTTTATAAAATGTTAGATTTGTAAACTTGTATGTTATAAACTATAAATATATTAGGGATAATAATTATATATAGTAAGATAAAATATATTAAAGAAGTCACGTTCTATGAAAAACATTGTAACGGATTTTCTACGATATATTATCAAAGCCAGAAAACATACACAATATATTTATTAGTATGTTTTAAATAATCGAAATCAGCAAAGAAATTTTCCCAATACGCACACTTGGAGGAAAAATTATGCAATGCTTTGTGACGATTATTAAAAATTTGCTTGGATAAAGCAAAGATAATGTGCGTGACATCTATTATCTAAAGTTCACCAAGTGAAATATCGCTGTTTGTATTGTAAATCAATTCAGTCAAGCAATTATGGTACTCCAAGGGACATTTGGCTGTTCTAAGCACCCTAAATCTCAATTTGATCAAAATAATCTAGTTTTTCTATTAGATGGGGCCTAGTACCATCTCAGAATATACGTCACTTAGCATGCTGCTTTATAGGATTTTCTTACAAAAACTCTTAAAATTTTGCGTTAGAATTGTAGCACTTCAACGCAAATTCGGCTACTCTATATACATATAACCAGCCTAAACTGAAAATTCCCTAGTGGAAATAATGAAATTTTTTATACAATTATGTTTGTATAATTTTAGTAGGTTATGGCAATATAATTTTTAAATTTAAACAAAAATTATACTTGAGATAGTGTCTTGAGTGTCTGTCGATGTATGCGTGTATTGCAATTTTAAATCACTTCCATCAAATCCTCTTGTTTTGATTATAACCGCCGTTGTTAATTCTAGTATTTTCCATGATGACTATTGGCGCCGTTTACAATTGATTTCGTTATTTCTATATTCCCCTCAACATGGAATGCCATTCTAAAATCCAATTCTCATGTAAAAATTGTATGTTTGATTAGTGATTTTCAGAATTTTGTCGTAGTTGTGGAATGGCCAAACATAGCCCAGAAGCATATAACTACCGCTGTTTGAGTTTTTTCGATTTCAACGGAATAGCAGTCGAGATTTTGCGAGGTGATCATCGATCTCACGATGTTTTTATATTAGGTCTATCAAATGTCCATATCCACGACGATAGGTGAAATGGCCAAACATGGCCCAGAAGCATATAACTACCGCTGTTTGAGTTTTTTCGACTTCAACGGAATAGGAGTCGAGATTTTGCGAGGTGATCATCAATCTCACTATGTTTTTATGTTAGATCTATCACGTGTCCATATCCACGACGATTATCCGAATTTTGTCATAGTTGTGGAATAGCCAAACATGGCCCAGAAGCATATAACTATCGCTGTTTGAGTTTTTTCGACTTCAACGGAATAGCAGTCGAGATTTTGCGAGGTGATCATCGATCTCACTATGTTTTTATGTTAGATCTATCAAATTCCCATATCCACGACGATTGTCAGAGTTTTGTCTTAGTTGTGGAATGGCCAAACATGGCCCAGAAGCATATAACTAGCGCTGTTTGAGTTTTTTCGACTTCAACGGGATAGCAGTCGAGATTTTGCGAAGTGATCATCGATCTCACTATGTTTTTATGTTAGATCTATCAAATGCCCATATCCACGACGATTTTTAGAATTTTGTCATAGTTGTGGAATGGCCAAACATGGCCCAGAAGCATATAACAGCCGCTGTTTGAGTTTTTTCGACTCCAACGGAATAGTAGTCGAGATTTTGCGAGGTGATCATCGATCTCACTATGTTTTTATGTTAGATCTATCAAATGCCCATATCCACAACGATTTTCAGAATCTTGTCGTCGTTGTGGAATGGCCAAACATGGCCCAGAAGCCAACTACCGCTGTTTGAGTTTTTTCGACTTCAACGGAATACCAGTCGAGATTTTGCGAGGTGATCATCGATCTCACTATGTTCTTATCTTATATCTATCAAATGCCCATATCCACGACGATTTTCAGAATCTTGTCGTAGTTGTGGAATGGCCAAACATGGCCCAGAAGCATATAACTACCGCTGTTTGAGTTTTTTCGACTTCAACGGAACAGCAATCGAGATTTTGCGAGGTGATCATCGATCTCACTATGTTTTTATGTTAGATCTATCAAATGCCCATATCCACGACGATTTTCAGAATCTTGTCGTAGTTGTGGAATGGCCAAACATGGCCCAGAAGCATATAACAGCCGCTGTTTGAGTTTTTTCGACTGCAACGGAATAGTAGTCGAGATTTTGCGAGGTGATCATCGATCTCACTATGTTTTTATGTTAGATCTATCAAATGCCCATATCCACGACGATTTTCAGAATCTTGTCGTCGTTGTGGAATGGCCAAACATGGCCCAGAAGCCAACTACCGCTGTTTGAGTTTTTTCGACTTCAACGGAATACCAGTCGAGATTTTGCGAGGTGATCATCGATCTCACTATGTTTTTATGTTATATCTATCAAATGCCCATATCCACGACGATTTTCAGAATCTTGTCGTAGTTGTGGAATGGCCAAACATGGCCCAGAAGCATATAACTACCGCTGTTTGAGTTTTTTCGACTTCAACGGAACAGCAATCGAGATTTTGCGAGGTGATCATCGATCTCACTATGTTTTTATGTTAGATCTATCAAATGCCCATATCCACGACGATTTTCAGTACTTTGTCATAGTTGTGGAATGCCAAACATGGCCCAGAAGCATATAACTAGCGCGGTTTGAGTTTTTTCGACTTCAACGGAATAGCAGTCGAGATTTTGCGAGGTGATCATCGATCTCACTATGTTTTTATGTTAGATCTATCAAATGCCCATATCCACGACGATTTTCAGAATCTTGTCCTAGTTGTGGAATGGCCAAACATGGCCCAGAAGCATATAACTACCGCTGTTTGAGTTTTTTCGACTTCAACGGAATACCAGTCGAGATTTTGCGAGGTGATCATCGATCTCTTTATGTTTTTATGTTAGATCTATCAAATGTCCCTACGTTTATGTAAAATACAATTGAATAGCAAAGCTAATTTACAATTGTTGTACATAATAAGAGTATATGTATACGTAATCAGATGTTTAATTACAGCGCTGCACAACCTATATAATATTATGCAACACAACAGTATAATGAAGTAATTTATGTCAAATAAAATGTACATACTCATTTAATTATAATTCAAAATTATTAAAAAAAAATTGTTTTTTCATAATTTAATAAATAAATCCAAAAAAATGTTTTTTTTTAATTTTTTAACTGACTTATTTACTAATAATTCGTTACACTGACACGAAGTGTAACCAAACCAAAACGCCACAGACACACAAACATATTTAAATTTTCGACTTGCATTATCAGTTTTCGATTTGGCCACACTTACCGCAATTATGGCCTGCAGTACGAAAGTGGCTGTGCGGTGTTTTGGCCCATTCCCGGCGGAGCGCTTGCTTGAAATGATCGGCACTTTGGTATTTTTTTCTCCCAACCTTGCTCTTCAAAATACCCTAACCCGGGAAATCTAGCGGATTTGCATCCGTTGAATTTGGTGGCCATTGGGCAGTGGAAATGAACCGCGGAACGTTGTTTCTCAGCCAATCTTGATTGACGCGCGCTTTATGACTCGGCGCCGAGTCCTGTTGAAATGTCCAGGCTCTGTGGCTGAAATGTTTTTGTGCCCAAGGCTTCAACGCTTCCTCCAACACATGATCCCGATAAATTTGAGCATTTTTCTTGATGCCACAGTCCAAAAAAACGAGCGGTGAACGGCTTTTTTTTTCGAGTGGCAATCCGTTGGTCCAAATTTTCAGTAGAACGGTTGGACAAGTAAATCCGGTCGATTTGCTTGTTCTCATATTGCTCAATAACGAACAGTGACTCAACGGAGAAAATCAAATTCGGCAAATTGCCACTTTCGTGCAAGCGTAACAACTCTTTGCTTTTTCCACTCTAACTTTTTGTTGAGCATCGGTGAGACCATGCGTTTTATGGAATTTCAGGGCCTTTAGTCCAAGATGATCTTTCAATATATGCTGCATCCGTTCGAGCGAAATGTTCGCCTCACGAGCCATTTTTCTGCCGCTACGACGGGGATTCCGAGCCAATTTGGCCTTCACCTTCCGAATGATATCCGGCGATGTTGCAGTGCGTTTCGGTCCTCCACCATGGCGTTTTGCAATGCTGCCAGCATCGTTAAAACGATTTATGGTGCGATACACAAACATTTTATTCACATGCAGATGTTTTAACTGGTTAACAATCTGCGGCTGTGGTTTTCCAGCCAAATATAGAGCAATCACACTATTACACTTGAATTCCATTGCGGATAACTTTTTTTCTGAATATTTCCCACTAACATGCTTTTGTACGCTTGTAAACAATGGAATGAACTGTCATTAGTGTGAGCGCTCTGTCATCACTGGTTTGACAGCAATGACAGTCTGAAGTTGGTAACACTTCGTGTCAGTCACCAGGTAGAGACGTAATGTTTTAATCTGTTGTTGTGTACTGTTTTGACTTATCGATTTATTATAATTTGAGTGTTTTCAGGAGAAATGACTTTAACTAGCAAGATTTGTCGTAATACGTTTTAGATTTTTTGGAACTTTTAATTTTATGATTCCATGCTACTTGCCAAGAATTTTGAATGCGATTTCTCAGTTCTAAACAATAATCTGAAACATTATACGTTGGCTCGGGATCTCTCTTTTACGAATTTGGAATTGCAGATAAACATCCTAATAATAATTCAAACGGCATGTATTCGGTTACACAGTGGAGAGTTGAGTTGTATGTGAACATAGCATACGGTAATGATCCCAATTGAAAGGGTCGTTTGAAGAATAATTTCGAAGATGTTGAGCGAGATTCAAATGCGACTTTTCCAGCGCTCCATTAGATTGTGGATGATAAGCAGAAGTATTTAATTTTTGAATGCTTAATAACTTGCATATATCTTTAAACAATTGGCTCATAAAATTACTTCTCTGATCTGTTACTATTGTTTTAGATTTTCCATATCTACAAATATAAGACTTGCGATTTCAACGGTACAATGAATATTTGTTAAGTCATCTTGTATCGTGAGTATGAAATTAATACTCTCATGTGAAGGAACAAGAGGGCCTACGATATGAAGGAATAGCTTTTCACGAGGTTCTGTAGAAGTAGTTGTTATCCACATTTGTATTTTAGCACGTTTTCCAGCTGTGTTCCGTTGACATAAAGGGCATTTTTGAATGAATTTCCTCACTTTCCTCATTTCCTCGGAAAATAGTAGTAACATTTTATTCGCCGAGCTATTCGTAAAATATCCTGATGTCCACCTAAAAGTGTACAATGAAATTATTCGATAACTCGGTTTATGTGAGATTCGGATTCAAGATTTGTAACGACGTTTTGTGTTGATGAAGTAGCGGAAGAAGAACCAGTAGGCGTAGAAGAATTTGAAGGGATAGGTGAAATAGAATTTATAGGAGTAGGATTATTCGGCAAATTAATATTTTGATTTTGAACTTTGGATTTTGCTCTAGTAATGGATCATTCGGAATATTATAACAAGGATGGACCATTCGACTTAGCACGTCTGCATTTAGATTGGATTTTCCTAGTTTGTATAAAATTTCGTAATCGTAGTCATCTAAATCGATTCGCCATCTCAAGAGACTAGAAGAAGGTTTAGGGCTCTTCTAAAGTCAAATAAATGGGCGCTGGTCAGTTTTTATTGCGAATTTTCTTCCATAGATGTAGGGAGGGAAACATTTAACTGGCCAAATAATTGCCAATAACTCGTTTTCAATTGTTGGGTAATTTCGTTCAACAGAGTTTAAAGAACGAGTAACGAAAGTTATAGCAAGGTCTATTATCTGAGATCTTGGTACTTATGATAAAAGTTTCTTTAAAGCCTGGGTAAATCAAATTTGGTGGTGATATAAGCTTTTTAATGTTCGGAATGAGCTACCGCAGAATGCATCAGAAATAAAGGTAACGTCCTTTCGTAACAACCGATTGAGATGTTCAGCAAGCTTAGAGTACTCACTAATTAATCTACGATAGTAGCCAGTGAGATCCAAGAACGACTTGTTTTGGGTTGGATTACAAGGAATAGGAAAATTCAGGACAGCGTCTATTTTTGTTGGGTCGGGTTTAACGCCTTGATTCGCTACAATTGAGTAAGATAAGTTACTTTGGTTCTAAGGAAATTACATTTATGCGGTTGTAATTTAAGATTGTAATTTTTAAAACACTGTAGAACACTAATTAATTTTTATTATGGTCTACTAAGTTGGATCCATATATATTACAATGCCATCGAGATACGTGAAACATTAATTTCCATTTAACCCAATTAAAACTTTGTTCAACACAAGGTTCCACAAGGAGAATTAAATACTGTTTTCGATTTGTCATTTGGATGCATCGGAACTTGATGATAAAACCGTCGGATATGTAAATCCACCTTTAATTAAATATAATAAATCATGTGACACATTGGAAATGCATGTTTTCTACTAGATTACTAGATTTTGAAAATACAGATAATGGTTTTACTGTTGGTATCTGTTTTATCGTTATTTCAATTAGCGACAATGTATCCTCAAATGCACGTACAAAGTAATATTCTCGTTTCACAAATATTGAAGTTATTGACATTTAAAATCAATATAACAGGTGGTCGTAATTAAGTGAAGCGAAATGTACGCCACTTAGCATGCTGATTTATAGAAGTTTCTCGGCAAAATACACAAACTTGTGCTTTCGAATTATTGCACTCCAACGCAAATTGGCTATCCTAAACATCTTAAACCAGCAATTTGATAAAAATAAACAAGTTTTTCTGTTAGATGGGGTCTAGTAGCATCTCATAATATACGTCACTTAACACGTTGGTTCGCGGAAAAATTCAGAAAATTGTACGTTAAAATTATTGTACTCCAAGACAAATTTAGCTGCCCTAAAATCAAAAACCAACTCAAAACCCGAATTTGATCCAATTAAACGAGATTTCTCGGAAAAATTTAGAAAATTTAACAGTTTTTTAACAAAAATTTTTTATTTTACGATTTATGCTACAAATCGTTCTACCGAGACATTCTACAAACACATCTACACATATTTTGTTATTGTTGCTTTTTAGGACAGATTTAGGACAAATTGTACCAACTTTGTTATTTAGGGTTTTATCAGTACAATATCCGACCCTTATCAGCTCAGTTACCAATATGGGCGATATTGAAATAGAAACAAAAATAATTATGTCATGTCTACTAATAAATAAGCTAAAAAATATTTTCAGCAATACGCGATTATTTAAGTACAATCAGCAATTTGCACAGCCACGTACTTACATCTCCCACTGAAAATGCAAACTAATTATAAAACATTTATTTTTTGTCGAAAACAATTTAAAAAAGTTTGAAAATTAAATAATTAATTTTATTACGGAATACAATAAATTTTAGTTCAGTTTCATAAATATACATATATCCAGTGCTATATAAACACACACTTAGCCATTGAAGTAACCATAAAAATTTTGAAAAATTAATTTATTAACGATTTTTAAAATTGTAACAATAGTTTTTTTTTTTCGTAATAAAGTAGCCACAAAACTCCCACATAATAAAACACAATCTATGTTCGTACAAACATTTTATGAAACACATAAAAATAATTAAATAATAAAAATATAGAAAACTAACACAAAATTTCTATGTACGAGTACACACACACACTCGTAATTATATTTAGAATTAGAATTAATTAAATAGCTGAAAAAATTAAAATATTTTTTTTATTTGTGGTTTTAGGTTTTTGTTCATTTGGTTTTGTTATTCTTTCGTAATTCTTGAGGTTTTTTTATACAAGACGAGTTTACAGAACATAATTGTTTTATTGTATGTTAGATATCGGTATGTACATATAGCAATGTTGAGTTGAGAAATCTTAATTTTTTACGATTTTTTATTTAATAAGATTAGATTAGAATTATATTGTTACTGCTTTAATAAATAATAATTGGAATTTCACTTTAGAATGGAGATTTGGGGTTTAAAGTTTTTGATTAACATTTTAGTTTTGTGTAAACGCTCGTGGTATGATTCATTAGTTTATTGGTTTCCGTTTGTTGGTACGATGCGATTTATATTAATGAGAGTCACACTGCCTACCTAGCTAGACAAATAATTAAACCAATCTTTATGGCAACCTGAAAATTATGCGCAATACAATTTAACACAATCACAAAAGTGCGACAAACAATTGGTAGAAATTAATGCAGAGAAGAAGAATTGTAATACAAACAATTTTGCACGGAAGCAATTTCTTAACAGAAAGAAACAGTTTATCGAAAAGAATTGTAATGCATATTAAAAAATATTAATCAAGTTTCTCTTAATGGTTCAATTTTATGATACGGAAAGCAAAGTAGGACATTCTATCTTCGGTTAAAAAATTAAAAATTATATCGATATTAAACAGAATTTGATGTGGATTATTGTGAATCAAACTGAATCGTTATAATAATCCGAACATTTCGGGAACTTAGAGTGATGGATTCGAGCTTAGATTTAAAATCTGAATTTAAAACTATGACACACTAAATTTCGCACAAAATTGTAAACCTAAGTAACAAAAATATAAACAGTACAACGCCATACCAAATCACCTCGTGGGAATTTCCAAATTCCATCCAAGTTTGAACACATCCATTTAGATATTGTTGGACTACTTCCAAAACACTCGTCGAAAAGAACATTTCTAGATTCGGCATACCAGTCAACATAACGACCGATCAAGGCACACAGTTCGAATCCAATCTATTCACTGAGCCTATGCGACTCTAGGCTCTCATCGAATACGGACTACTGCCTACCATCCACAAGCCAACGGTATGCTTGAACACTTTCACTGCCAACTTAAAACAGCACTCAAAGCTCGTGCAAATACCGTCAAATGGAGCTCAGCGATCCCAATCATATTGTTGGGAATCTGAGTGACAGTTAAAGATGACCTAAAATGTTTACCAGCAGAATTGGTGTACGGTCAAACTACTAAACTGCCTATGGAATTTTTTGTGAAACACCCATTTACATCCCCAAGTTACCACTGACACAGTAATAAATCGGCTCCCCACGATAAACAAGCTCATCCCAATGGTCATGCACAAAACAAATGAAAACGACATATTGGTACCAAAGCCACTGCTAATTGCAGGGTGAGGGGATCACAAATAAGGGTAAACCATATTTGATCTCAAAATCTGCACATGTCATTAACAGAATTACATTGATGTACAGGCTTCATCGGTGGACTAATATTCGGGGGAACACAACTATGACTCAGTGGCAAATCTTGATTTACTGCCATGACCAGCAGAATTGGTGTACGGTCAATCTACTGAACTGCCTATGGAATTTTTTGTGGAACACCCACTTACATCCCCAAGTTACCACTGACACAGTAATAAATCGGCTCCCCACGATAAACAAGCTCATCCCAATAGACATGCACAAAACAAATGAAAACGACATATTGGTACCAAAGCCACTGCTAATTGGAGGGTGAGGGGATCACAAAAAAGGGTAAACCATATTTGACCTCAAAATCTGCACATGTCATTAACAGAATTATATTGATGTACAGGCTTCATCGGTGGACTAATATTAACATAACTAAGACTCAGTGGCCAATCTTGCTTAACTGCCATGACGGGAAGAGGAGGGGGGTTCTACTCAGCAAAAACACATAGTAAAGTATTAACCTATCCTCCCTAATTACCATGGTCACACCCCCTCAAAATAATACAAATTTAAAGCATAGTAATATCAATCCCACTCCGAGAGAGAAGCAAAAAAATAAAATAAAGGGTCACGACGAATTTCATTTTTAAATTCCGTAATTAAATTAAACGTAAACGAAATCTAACTAAGTATGTTGTACTTAAACAAACTAAACTTGAAATGTAATTATTTTTAATTAAGCCGTAACTACCAATACCGAGAATGAAAACTATGCAAAATTATTGTTAAACATAAACAAAAGAGAGAAAAAATTTGATCTCGTCCTCTTAGAAATTTAAATTACAGAACTACATAAATTAAAATTTAAAAAAATTGATTTACGGTTTTAATTATGATGGATGACGACTAGAGATGTGTTGTTGATTGTAGAGATGATATCCGTTAAAAAAATGTCCGTGGTATCGACACCGGTACACTTGAGCAAAAGAGATCGCACAGTTGCTCTTTCTTTCTTAATTTCCTCGCGAATCAAAATGTTTTTTCTTGAACCAAAGTATGTCAAGTCAAAGATCATTTCATCACCTATCCAATGATACCACGTGTGTGTATTGTCTGTTCAGAACCAGGACAAAAACAACAATAGAACACAACCCTAAAACGCTCGTTCCAGGTAGCACTGGTTGCGCAACTTGTGGTAGATATAAAAGGGTACATTTTAAAGAAATTGTCATAATTTGCATATCAACGCTTAGCCTGAATGGTCTTCTATCGATTATGTTTTCATTCGGCACAAGAAAATGAATACCACACCAGAGGTAGCCGCTCAAGTGGTTGCACTAACTGATGCGGGGCAGAACCAAAGTGAAGTGGCTCGACAACTAAATTTGAGCCGATGCTCAGTTCGTCGAGTGTGGTAGAAGAAGAGGATCTGGCCGACCCCATCAGTTCGTTCTAGAGAATTTGGATTGGACAGAAGAACAATGGAAACAGACCTGCTCTCTGACGAGTGCAGGATATGTTTACATGGCAACGACGGGCGAGGAAGAATATACAGAAGGTCAGGAGAGCGATTTCCACAATGTTGCAGTAAAGAACGTGTCTCAGATAGCGGTGGATCGTGCATGTTCTGGAGAGGCATGTCGCTGGAGGCGAAGATAGATCTCGTGTTTATCTCCGGAGCGAATACTGGCCGTCGATCAAGCAGATTGACTTCTCAACGGTACATTAAGGAAGTACTCGAGGAGTACGTCGTACCGTTTACCAGGTTTATTGGTGAAAACTGTCTTTGTTCATGCAGGATAATGCGAGACCGCATACGGCTGGTATAGTGTACCAGTACCTTTAAGAGGTGAATGTACCTGTTATGGAGTGGCCAGCTCAAAGCCCGGACCTCAATTTCATCGATCATTTATGGGACGAGCTGAAAAAAAAGAGTTCGAGCCAGAGATATTGCTCCAACGAGTCTCCAGGAGCTGCAACAGGCGATCGCAAAGGAAAGGAAGGCGATACCTCAAGATTTAGTGAACTTTGGTGAAATCAATGAAACATGGAATGGAAGCTGTTATTCGGGCGGGCTATGGGAGAGAGTACTTCTTATTAATAAAATTTTTTATTAATGATGATTTCCATGTTTTAATCCGATTTTTACCACAAATTTTTATGCTGACAAATTCACAAAAAACGTGTATTTCAGATGTTGACCCCAAAAATCACTTTGTTGGCACGGTATAACTACAAAACAGGTACCACTGGATAGGTGTTGTAATAAACTTTGAATCTGGATTTAAGAAAATTAAACAAACATTGGATTTTTTGATATTTTTGAACTTTTGTTGAAAATTGATCAATGTGCGAATTTATTGCGCGAATTTACAATCACGATGCAAAAATTTATTAATGTTCGACGAACAGTACCACCAGATCTTTTTTTTTGTAATTTTATGCAAAGTTGCTTTGCATATTAACAGACCGCTGCGATAAATGTTATCGGTACTGCATGGTTGGTGTTGTTTCGATTAAATATTTATGCGGATTTTAATTTATTTAATATTAGCATTATTAGATAATAGGATGATATATATTGGATCACAAATCTAGTTTTAAGTTTTTTTGTTTCTACACTTACACTTAGCGTCTTAGTGATTATTAAGTTTTCTTATTAAATTAATTTCAAAAATTTTCTTTGATTTATAATATTTTTATTATTTAATTTAAATTTATTAGATTATTTCTTGTTATATATTTATGTATTATTGCTATTCAAAGATTAATTAAGTCATTTGACACAACCACCACGCACAGGTTTAACCTTTTCGCGGTCGATATCGTAACTGAACAAAACTGTATTTTTTCACATAACCGTCTTTTCTTAGGGCGAAAATCACTAATTAACACCCTGGCATAACACAAAAACCAGAAACTTGTTTATAAAACCTGTATACTTCTCCACTCACGTAAACTATCCAACTTAACTTAAGGCAAAAAATTTATTCTATTTATTTTTAAGTAATTTTAATATTATTTATTTGTTTAGAAAATATAATATCTAATTAGATTTAGTTTTAGTTTTTAAATTTTATATACCCGTAAGTCCAAAAGATTAATTTAATTTAAGATTTATATTTTACCTTAAATTATTAAAATCAATCTTGTCACTTCGAAATCCACACTTGAACTCTCGATTTCTAGCTTTTTCAATCCCAAATCGATTTTCTCGTAATTATATTTTCAAAAACCAGTTCAACCACATTCATCGTTCTATTACAATTTTTAATTCCAACAAGTAAGGAGCAAATGACATGAACTTAGGGATGGCCACCTCGCACGTCTTTGGATCGCATTGCAGGTTACAGTAGATAAAGTACGCACTGGAAAGTACTCACATCATTATATGAAGGCCCATACAAAGTAATTCGACAACTTCGTAAGCACTTTGTATTGCCAATCATAGACAAGCAATAATCTGTCTCTATTGATGGAATTAAGCCAGTCTATGGAATTTTGAGTTCGCCCGATCAAATAGCGGGAGTAAAGAAAACTGTCCTCATTTTCGTGTAATACATGCTTCACCGAACTCAAACACTAAACATAATACTCCAGCCCCAATCGCTGGTGGACACGAAGACATTAGTATTCTTAGAACAATCATACATCGTCAAATGACACATTATCTATCACCAATTAATTTTCGCTCGTTAACAATTTACATCACCACCATCATCATACATCATTATAAAAGTGCAATTCCTAAACTACATCCATAATCACTGGTGGACACAAATCCCATTACGAGGGCCTCTTACTAAGGAGGGAGGACTGTAGCGGCTTGTTTCGGTCACCACAAGAAAGACCGCAAAATTATTCCTCCAACGTACAATAATTCTTTATAAATGGACACTTCACCATTTATGTAAGAATTTTTCCAAATAATGGGACTATTCCACTAGAAACCAGAAAAAATTTACAAAATGTTTGCCGAAAATATCACAAAGACAAAAACTAAAATTTACATTAGCGTGACTGAGATACAACATTTTTATTTTATGGTATAAAAAGTTGGGGAGATTTTGACATCAACAAAAACTAACCTATAAAGTATTTACAAAATATGAAAAATCTTTATTTTTAATGTTTGACAATAATTTTGTATCCCAAAAATTCCCAAAAAAATATTATTATTTTTTCGATGAAATAAAATATGCCGTTTAATTATTTTGAATAGTTTACGAAACTATCGAAAAATTGTTTTGCTATAAATCACGTGAGGGCAAATTTTTGATAAGTTCATATTAACATAAAAAAATCATTCAGCAAGCGCCAGATTTTTTAACCCAAAAAAAAAAATATTTGTCAAATATTTGTCCAGTCAAATATCATTGAAACCGGTGTGATGTGGGAATGGATGATTCGGATTCAGAAGAAAAGATAATACGACTAATCATTTGAATCCGCAATTCCACACTTTAATTCTTTCGTCATGATTCTTTTCTCGTTTCCTTCCCCTTCACCCATAAACTGTTCTTAGTTTGTAGGTGAAGGGGAAGGAAACGAGGAAAGAATCACGACGAAAGAATCAAAGTGTGGAATGACGGAATGCTATCGAACGGACAACTCTAATTGAAATTTTGATAATGTTGAATGATGCCGATCGTATACAATTTGTGATCAACTATACCGATCAATTTCTATTTGAATGTTTGTTTTTATTTGAATGTTTATGAATATGTTGTGATGTACCACTCATCTTTGTTGTCCCCTATAATTTACCTATCATAGATATGTATGTATGTGTTGGTGTTGAAGAGCAATAATTACGGGTACTATATTTAAAATAAAATTAAAATAACTTCAATTGGGATTCGCTCTTGGACGTGATAACATGGTAATTATTCTAATATTAAACATTTCCTAAATTTTATAATACAATTCCTAATTCTTTAAAAAAACCCTTTATTAAATTCCTATTTCTAAATTCCAACTTGTGAAATTCAAATTATATATTTTATACTTATAACTAAAAATTGATTGTAATAAGAAGTGAATAAACCTCAATAATAATTATATTGCAATTACATAAATTAGTACATTCGTGTGTTTAAATATTTCAATCCACCATTTCGCAACAAATACAAGTAGACTGAAAAATAGCAGAATCATTCCGACTGTAAGCAAATGTACCAAATTGGTATTGTATATGTTTACTTTCAGTGCGCGAACAATTAAAAGATTTAACGAAACAGTTCGATAAATCAGAAAATGATTTAAAAACGTTGCAAAGTGTTGGGCAAATTGTCGGGGAGGTACTTAAACAATTGACTGAGGATAAATGTAAGTACCTCCAATATGTCAGTGATTCAGTGAAACGATCTTTTATGTTATCTATATTTTTAGTTATTGTGAAGGCAATAAACGGGCCACGATATGTTGTTGGATGTCAACGTCAGTTAGATAAGACAAAATTGACGGCTGGAGCTAGGGTAGCTCTTGATATGAAGTGGTTGTTTAATACGTGAAATGTTTATCTACGCTCGTGATCATCAACCGTGCATTATATTAATGGATGAAATGATGCAATTGGTCGTCGTTTTTCCTGATGTCCTAATGTAATTGTTTAATACGTTGGGTTAGGTTAAAATGATTATGGCTACAAACCATCCGGATACGCTAGATCCGGCATTATTACGTCCCGAACGTTTAGATTGTAAAATCGATATTCTGCTTCCTAATGAACAGGCACGTTCGGAAATTTTAAAAATTCATGCCCAACCTATCGCCTAACATGGTGAAATTGATTATGAAGCCATTGTTAAATTGTCGGATAGTTTTAACGGTGCCGATTTAAGAAATGTTTCGAATGGCGGTTTATGAATTCAAGTAAGTCTTTCAATAAAAAAATGGTAAAATTTTTAACTATCAACAATATCGTTTTACTTTAGATTACTATATGTTGGAGTCCAAGCCAACTTTCATCAAAACATTGTGATGCTGCTAATTCCGTTGAGTACAACTCTGAAATAGATTTGTTTGGGTTTGGCCGAACTAGCATTTTCAGGGACTCATTCATTTAACTGGTAGCAGTTCACAAGGCAGATGCGATGGTATGCACCGAGGCCCACGACGATTTCTACCTATTCAAGATTTTACCCGCAAAGATATTGAGGTTGGGCCACCATATCGATCGATCAAATAAATTCGATCGATTACGATATTTGAACGAATATTGGGTAAAGCATTGCACGAAAATTTTCTCGTTGAACTTCCATTGGCCGAGTTCATCTTATCGAAACTGGTCGATAAGCATTCGGATGTCGATATATCCATCACTGGATCCCGTATTGCATAGAAATTTACTATCTCAAATCTTATGAGGTTCGATGTATCGGAATTAGGTTTATATGTTACTGTTGTCTGTGAAGATTTAGGAATATGCGAGTTGAAGAACTGCGACAAAACGGTTCTAATATGGTCAACTAATCCAATCGCATTTAATATATCCTATTAATGGTCGACTTTATATTAAATAAACAAATTAAAATAAATTTTAATAAAATATTTCTCATCTGAAAATCCTGTGTTTTTAATATTTTGTGTATAGCGCAATGTGATACCTAGGTTGGGTGTTTTGTTCGTAGTCGAAGGAACTATTTTTTCCTAGCAACGATGTCAAAATAGAGAGATGAAGGCGGGCAATGCGAGTAGTCGTTATTATTTTTAAACTTTGAATTGACGTAATTAGCGTAAAAATAACCTAAAAAAAAATTAAATGCAAAGTGAAATTTCAAGAAGGCTAGTTATGCTATTAGCCACCAGGTTTTATCATTTAGACTCCTGCTGAGGTTGCTTGACTATTTAGTTGTCATTTTTATTTTTTATTTTTATTATTTTTAGAAAATTTCGTTCTGGCTGAAGTTTAAGGATACATAAAAATCAATGACTTACTATTCCTATTACTTTTCAGGTTATGTTGTTTCAATTTGTTGCCTGGTATTTGTTTTTTGTAATCTTTTAACTCTCATTCTTAAATTTCGATTATAATTTATAATCACATGAAAAACAATATGACGTATGAAAAGTCATAATTTAGTTTAGTTTACAATTTAGTTTACAATCGGAGGCACAGCATATTTAAAATTTGCTAGTGCCACCTTTGAATGAATGATATGAATGATATGAATGCAAACACACATACACCATGCCATTGTACAAGAGAAGGTATGGCGGACATTTATGTTTAACAAACATAATTTATAAAGGGTGTGCACCGGAATTCTAATGGGGCACCTAAAATATGTCAAAACGAGAAAAACGAGTTATGATTATTTTACTTCTTTGGTACGATGAAATTTTTTGGTGAAGAAAATAAAAACAAAAATTTCTCTATTCAATTTTGGATTTTAAGTGGATAGCACCATCGCCGCAACCACCAGCCAACAACAACACAAATTATTTGTGTATTTATTTATAATTATTACATTTTTAACAAGTTCATCGCAACACACCTATAGGCCTATAGCGCCAATCTCAACATAAGGAATAACTCGGGATTTAATGATGATTAGTGGTCATCATTAGAAGTCTATACTGCTTGGTTTAGTTTCCGGAACTCGGGGTTTCTCGGAAACGTAAATTAAAATCTGTCATACTTGGGCCTACTATCTCTATAACGGTTACAGGTAGCATATGTGCTGTCATATAATCTTTTGTTCAGATTTGTGTACATGATTTTACGACGTCTATTTGAAGAGTCTAGAATGTTGGTGAACGTTGCTTGTGGCATAAAACAATCACCATTCTGAAGTAATTCAAAACGTACTTGATGTACCTGAAGATGCTGATCAACGCTGAGTTGTTACATTATCAATAGTGAGGTATAGGTTTTCCTTTAGCCTGATTTGCGAGTATAACATTTATTTTAAAATTTATTCGTCGAACAAATTAATTGTTTTTTGTCGACTGAACGAATGCATCCTCAAAATATGTTTGACCTTCAGTAAACCATTTCTAGTGCCGTCCTTGGCTACAGTACTGAATCTTTTATGTTACAAGTATATAAACCCAAAATAAAAAATTAAAATTACATCGAGATGTATACAAATTTTTGAAATGAAATTAAGATGTAATAAAGTTATTTTTAATAAAATAAATGTGTTTTAGTGCTTTAAAGACATCAAATGCATTTAGAACAGGAACACTTAAATAAAAGTTGTTTAATGTTTTATTTGGCTTCTACTTATTTTAAATTTTTGTTCTTCTCCATTTGACCAAAATAAAAACTACAACAGAATTACAATTTCATATATCTATTTCTTAGAACTTTCGTTCATAATTGTAGGTAATATTTACAAGTTAGTAATAGAGGAAGAGACGCCTTATTAAAAAAAGCTTAAGATCAGCGGCACATAACAAAGAAACTAAAGAAAAATATTCATTTTATATATTTTCGACATAAAGTGTATATTATGTACAAAATAAATTTTATGTAATACTGCATAAACGTACATAACCAAGTTATTATTAAAACATTGTTACAATAAATTAAAATAAACTTTTTTGTCTGGTTTTATTGTTTTCTCGTATACCGTTCTAAATCGAGAACAGTATAAGGAAGAAAACTATGGTACGAACTTACATAGATTTTCTTATTTTAATTTTATCTTAATAAAAAAAATATATAGTGCTCTACAGTCTTGTAGCTATACATAGTTTTTTCTAAGAACAAAAAAAAATTAATTAAAATTTTATAAAAATACAACAATAATAATAAAATAATAAAAACAATTAAAACCATAAAATGTTTATTGATTTTATATTATTGTCTTGTATCTTGCATATACAGCATAAGAAAGATGCTGAGTCAAATTAGGTTAAATAATTTTATTTGTTCAAATCAACTACCGCATACATGGTGGCATCGTATTTTTATTACTGTGGCGATGGTCCTCTAGTATAAAAGTTAGCAAACCCGATGTCTTACCTACTTACATTGATTTCCACCACAATTAGCAAGGATCTCCAAATTTATGGAAAAAGCTTAAGTATGAATTTTCATCCCGATTAGTCCGTCCTTCCCAGAAATTAAAACGGGTTGAACCACCTCTTTATCGTACGGCTTCGGACGGCACCTTGCCGTAAGTAAATGCAAGCTATTTAAGGAAACGAACAATCTCGAGATTGAGAGCCCATTTTCGTTAGTCGTGACACATCTCAAAACTTTAAAAGCTATGTACATATACCAGGTGTGTAAATACGAAACCGGATTTTTTTTAGTAAAAAGTACACGTTCATCGTATGATAATGATCAAGAGTATTTTATTCAAAGTATTATTAGTTATACATTTTTCCCAACTTGCAGGCAACGCGTGGATGCCACGCCAAAAAAAGAAGAAGAACAGTTCTTCTTTTGAGGCAAACCCGTTATCGAGCCATTTTCGTACTTTTCGTAAAAAGTGCAAATAAGTGATAATCGGACGGAGCCCAGTCTGGCAAATACGCCACATGTGAAAGTATTTCCGTATTAAGTGCTTCCATGACCGGTTTTGCTTTGTATGATGGTGCATTATCATGAATCAAAATCATTTTGTGTTGCCTTTTATTATATTATGGTCGTTCTTCACGCAAAGCTCGATTCAAATTGATCATTTGTTGTTGGCAGCGTTCATTATTTACAGTTTCACCAGGTTTTAGCAGCTCAAGATAAATCACACGCTTCTGATCCCACCAAACACAGAGCATCTTCCGTCCGAAGCGGTTTCACAATTCGATGGAAAAATGATTTTCTTTTGTATCTGGCGAGCAATATTTCGCAAGTGGTTTTTCTATTTTCCTGTTGCCTTTGCATTCGGTTTATGCGGAACCCATTTTCCCGCAGCTTTTAAATATTTCCCATGGATTTTAAACGTATGGGGACGGCTTCTCGTGACACATTCAATTGATCCAACAATGTTTGCAATTCACTGTCTTCAAACTTTTCTGGTGGTCTTCCACGTTTCTCGTTTCTCACGTCAAAATCACCACTTTTGAATTTATTAAACCACTCATAGCCCTGTGATTTACCAAGAGCATTGACAAGCATTCGATGTGATTCTGCAGCAGTTTTCTTCAAATGATAAAAAAAAATCAATGATGTCCGCAAATCGTAATATGTAGGCACAAAACTCGACATTTTTAACACGTAACAAACATGAGCTATTGTATGAAAATTGTATGGTTATGAATTGATGTTGTTGACAGATATCAAAAGAAAACAATGGCGCCATAAATTTCGGTTTCATAGTTACACACCTGGTATATAGTCTTAAGTAAAGAGTCAAGAACCTACGTGAGAGAAAATTAATTGAAAAGATAAAAGTGATGCTAGCCAGGACTGCTATGAAATTCTTAGTGGAAGATCTGGCTGGCTATTGTGTGAAGCGGTTTGAGGATTAGGCATTTTAAACTAAATCTTCACTGTTCATTATTACATATTTATTAACAATTTACGTAGTAAAATAAAGTACAGTAATCATAAAAATGTTGACCTCTAAATATTCGTAAATTTATTTTATTTTACTTTCTTTACTTACTTTTGTTTTGCACGTGTGGTGTCATGTAGGCTAAATGTTGTTGGTTCTCTACAGTCCAAACGGATTGACTATCGGGGCGAAATTTCATACTTTAGTTTCCTTTCTATAAATTGAGAGATCCCAGCGAGTTTTAGTTGCAATTGGTCCATCGAACGCGGCAGCTTTTATAGGAGATTTTTCGCGTTTGCAAATATTTTGAAGAGTAGATCATTTATGAGAAAAACGACCACATGACAGCTTCTGGGCGAATGAAAAATGTCAACCTTATACTAACACCACACTAAGTGTACATTCGTGATAATAAGGATCTAATCTCACCGAAAATCATCATCCCTTGAAAAGTTATAGGGGCTAAGGGTGTTAGTATTCTCATTTTGTAATACGATAAACTACGTACGTTTTAAGCGATTTTCCATAAAAATTGTCCATGTCCTAGGAAAACCCCCACCAAATACTAAGTCTACATTCGAGATAATAAGGATCTAATCCAACCTAAATCATCATCCCTTGAAAAGTTATAGGGGCTAAGGGTGTTAGTATTCTCATTTCGCAATACGATAAACTACGTTGCGGTTTTCCATAAAAATTGTTCATGTCCTATACTCAATTGTGTACACGAGTGTGAAGTTTATCCTAAACCTTCCTAATTTTAATTTTTAGGATAGCTTAGGAAATAGTGCATGGAAATATTACTGGACTAAATCTAACTGAGATTGTAACCGTATTTCCTATTTTATGTCGCAATAGTTGGCCTTACACTTACAATTGTCTTAATATATTTTCTTTCAATATACTAAATATTATTTACTTTTCTTACAATGTTTAAACTTTTTATAACCAATCAATATTTAGGCGATTAAATTTTACATAAAAATTTCTTCTGTAATTTGTATCATTATTCCTTTTAACTGTGCCATTTGCTGCGACCGATTTTTCTGTATCTTTGATTGACTAGCGTTTCTAATATTTTGACGAAAAGCGTCATAGATCGCAGGTCTCCGGCAAAGATGTTGCACTTGCAGTAAAAATGTATTTTATTTATGCATTTGTTTCGTATATACAAAAATCTTGCCACCGCCTACATCGAATTTCTAAAGGGTGTTTTTTTAGGAGGTTTGTTTTTCCGATAGATGTCGTTTTATTTTATGACAGTTGTTTTGACAGCTCAAAGTGGCATTTCTACTCAGTATTGTTTGGCAAATCATTATGAATAGGTTAACTCCAGAACAACGTTTTCAAATCGTGGAAATTTATTTTCAAAATCAGTGTTCAATTAAAAATGTTTATAGAGCACTTCGTGAATTTTATGGTGCACATAATCGTCCGTCAGAGACCACCATAAAGAACGTAATTACCAAATTTCGGTCTACATTCACTCTTTTGGATGCCAAGCCACCGACAAGAATGAGAAGAGTTCGTACAGAAGAAAATATTGCTGTCGTTGAGGCCAGTGTCGAAGAAAACGACAATTTATCGATTCGTCGTCGTGCTCAGCAAATTGGACTTTGTCCATCGACTTTATGGAAAATTTTACGTAAAGATTTGGGTTTGGTGCCATACAAAATTCAATTGGTGCAAGAATTAAAGCCACACGACCATCGTTTGCGCCGTGAATTCAGTGATTGGTCGTTAAATCAATTGAACGAAGATCCATTTTTTTACCGTAAAATTCTCTTCAGTGGTGAGGCGCATTTTTGGTTAAATGGATACGTCAACAAACAAAATTGTCGCATTTGGAGCAAAGATAATCCACACGCAGTTCAAGAATTACCAATGCATTCTGATAAATGTACTGTTTGGTGCGGTCTATGGGCTGGTGGGATCATCGGGCCATATTTCTTTAAAAATGAGGAAGGACGACGCGTTACCGTGAATGGAAATCGATACAGAACCATGTTAAATGAGTTTTTGTTGTCAAATCTTGAAGATATGGATATGGATGAAATGTGGTTTCAACAAGATGGTGCCACTTGCCATACAGCACGTGAAACAATCGACTTATTGAAAGAAACTTTCAACGACAACATTATTTCGAGAAATGGTCCGGTGAATTGGCCTCCGCGTTCGTGCGATTTGACGCCACTCGATTACTTTTTGTGGGGATACGTGAAGTCATTGGTTTATGTGGATAAACCTCAATCGATTGACGCTTTGGAAACCAATATTCAACGTGTCATTGCTGACATACGCCCTCAAATGCTTGAAAAAGTGCTGGAAAATTGGACCTCCAGAATGACATTTGTGAAAAATAGTCGTGGTAGCCATATGCCAGAAATTGTGTTTAAATGTTAAATGCCAAAAAATTATCTACCAAATAAAAAAAAATTTTGGTCATTTCATAATTTTATATGTGTTTTATTCAAAAAAAAAATCGGCAACCTCTTAAAAAAACACACTTTATATGTATAGAAATATAGAAATTCGATGTCACGATTTTCCATATATGTACGAGACAAATACCACGTATATAATTTATACATGAGAGCGAAGATGTATGAATGGCATTCAAAATTTACTTTGATCAGTGATTAATTAATTGGGTTAACTCTGCTTTTGGGTATTTATCCCAGTAACATCAAATTATATAGGTGCTTATCCTTAAATTACCTTTGAGAATTTAAGATCAACGACAGTTGCGATTGATTACAAACACCAGGAGGTTGCTGATATCACTGATGATAACTCAAATTAATGAAATTCACTATGAATGAAATAATAACAAATACACGACATTGTTTACCCGATTTACCTAAAACTAGAAATCTACACTATAATAAGTTACATACTTCTATTTCGTGCTACTATAACGAAACCCGCCGAATGATAATGGCCACTCGGAGTACTTTTTGTATGCGAAATTCTCAAACAATTAAGCTACGGAAATAATAATTCTAAGAATTTTTTTTATTTAAATATTACATTCAAAAGGATTGTTATTTGCAATTACAAATTAAATATAAAGCTAAAGTATTTAGCAAACTAATTGCAGATGTCAGACCATACAAGCAAATGGAATCCAACAACATTTCTTTTACTGTTGATAAAGTAACAAAAAAATTCGGGCTAGAAGTAAGATCATCTAAGTCCATTTATAAGACATATGCACGGCGAAAGAATCACACAAGCCCCTTCAGTAGTATTGTGGACCATGTAAATGATATATGATTTTTCGAATTTAATTTTATAAATACTGGGAATCACGACGAGTTCTTCTTACCCTCTTCTAAATCACAAAACATCACAAACGAATGGCAAGCTATAAACATGTCGTCTCTATATAAAATATCGTTAAATTGGTTTTAAAGTTAATTGATTAAACCATAATGTTAATACACACAAAATTAACTCGCATTAACCATTCATAATGAAACGTGAAATTATTACTTAACATTAAGATTATATGTACCAAAAAAACATGTATCGCTCGATCAACAATTAAAAATAATAATCACAAGACCGCAAAATTATATACCATAACCACAAAAAAAAATGTTGATATCATTCCTTTATTAAATTAAATGGACACAGCTACACAGTTTTACAAATAGAAAATATAGTTAATGTTATTAAAACCAGCGTGTATAAATTCTACACACAAATTTTTTTTTTGTTTAACAATCGAATGGTATTATTATCTTCAGCATACTGTTGTATATAACTTTTCAATAGTACCTTTATTATAATTCATAGATGTGCTGAGCATACATAGGAATGAACAGATGTTATAAATCTATCCAAATATTTTCTAATTTCATCCTCAATTTATTACACAAATATTATGTGTATTAGACAACAACATCTAAAAGTTTCTAATACAAAAATCAATAAAAATTGAAAATATTTTTATTTATACACAGCCTCAGACATGCATGTGCCCAACAACAAAAAGAAAATATATAAAGTTTTCTGTGTAAATATTTAACTAGATACACACAAGAGCTATATAGACAGCTTAGCATATACCATGCCAGTATATACTCGTATATATACCATATAGTCTGGGTATTATGTACGTTACATAGGCAAAAATATAATTACGTTATAGAGATATCAAAACACATGAAACAATAAATAAAATGTCAATAATATAATTAATTAGATAAAGTATTTTATAAATAATCCTTTATTTTGTATTTTAATTTTATACAATTATAATGCCTTGTAATAATTCTCATATATAAATATTAAATTTATCATTTAAATAATTACTTTATGCTTAATTAATATTCATTTTCATTTTCTATTATAAACATACTCGTATGTAGCACAACACACACACACACACACACACATTACTATTGCGAGAAAACAAACTAAAATTAAATTATAAAAATAGAAATCACAGATGAAAATTTCTTTCGAAATTTTTCCATTTTCCATTTTTGAGTGTGTTTTGTTTTTGTACTGTTGAATTTTTATTATATTTTTTTTTTGGTTGAATGAATAGGATTATAAAAGAAAATCCTTTTTTCCTGTATGCAATGATAATAAAAATCATAAAATATTCAATCGTAATGAGTTTTCAGCAGATTGATATATACCCGCAGGATGATTTGTTGTTTTTGTTAATATGTTCGGTTTAATTTGTAGGGGACTGAATGTACTTTGCAGAATAACCAGTTCGGTTTGTGTACTTTTATTATTTAAAAGCTTAATAATTTATTTAAACCATATTTGTTGAGATCTGTAAATACAATTTACATTTATACTATTTATTTTGGGTTATGGCATACACTAACGATTCACTGTTTCAACATAAAATTCTGACCTCCGTGTACTACAGTCGTATCCCATAAATAACGCCAATGTGTTTTATTCGAGAATCTCAAAAATTACTGAAAAATAAAGCAGCACGTAAACTACAATAAATATAACGAATATATAAAAAAAAATTATTTTACTACAAGAACATTAGTTACCGAATTAATCTCGAATAAAGTGCTCTGGGCGGTCTATTCAAACAAAGCGCATCATCCCGAAATGTAATATTTTAAATATAACTGTCAAGCTTGAAGAAAATATTCTGTGTAATCACATTTGAACAGATTACACAGATTACAAAGTAAAAGGACGCATAGTAACCATAAACATGTTTAGAGCGCGATAAATGAAAGGCCGTTTGGTAGAAGAAGTACGGCACTTCATAGAACACCACCATCAACTCCACCGCCAGAGAGCACCGCACTGTGTGAACGTAACAATAAGAAAGAAAATACCTCTTCTATCAAGCATAAGAAGTTCGAGTTAAGTTCTGAAGCCACGCCCAGTGTACAAACAGTTATAATAAACAACTCGGAGTTAATAAATAAATTTGAACAAATGGAGAAATTAATCGCGCAGCTGAACAATGAAATTACCGTGCTAAAGAAAGAAAACCTTATGCTAAAGGAAACAGTAAATACAAATAACAACGCAGGGAACTTAGCATTATTGAACAACCAATTTCAAGTACTCACATATCTAGACGAATACCACACGGATGAAGATGAGCTTGAAAGAGAAACCAATTGGAGACTAGAAAGAAACCAAGAAAAGAAACCAACCCAAGCAAGAGGAAAGCTGAATCATCACCAGAAGTTAAGCCAATTCAAACCCACATTAAAACTGTCACTGCAATTACTGCACCAAAAGTGCATGAGCCAGAAAACCACCCCTGATCAATATTCTAGGAATAACAAATCACGGTAGCATTCAGAAACTGATGAAAGAAGTAGTACGAAATGACTGCAAAGTAATGTCGCTCAGTAATATTATTTGGAAAATAAACACAACAGAGCCTGAAGATTACAAAGCTCTAGTTAGCAAATTAAATTTTGTTGGTGTGGTATACCTACGAGGATAACAATGATCGATCAATTAAAGTAATGGCAAGAGGTCTCCATCCAACTTGTTCAAAAGATGAAATTATTGAGGACCTGCAATAATTACAAACAAAGGCCTGAAAATAATCGATGCAGTCAACATCATCAGAAAAGAGACGAGAAAATAGGGAAGGAAATGTTGAAATCATGAAAAGAGGACTCCCACTTTTCATGCTAACCTTCGACAATCAAGAAAAAATCGACCTCAATGTAAAAACTACCAAAATTATAATCATACTCAAAAGTTCTGCCATCGTGAAGCAAGATGTGTTAAATGTGCAGGAAAACACGCTGGAAACGACTGCACAGTTCCCCGAAATACAACACCGAAGTGTATCAACTGTAAAAACCAGCAGCCAGCCAACTACAGAGGATATGAAGTAGCAGTACAACTACAGAAAATGAGAGATAAATCACGCAAACCAGATACATCAAGATATGTACAATCTACGAAAAAAGAAGCAGTAACAGTTAAAAGTGGATCTCGTTTTAAAGGGCATACTGAGAAATCTAGAGAACCTCAACAAAAGGAGGAAATGAGTCTGCAGAACACTCTAGAAGAAATGAAATCACAAACTAGTTTCCATAAAAGAGTAGAAGAAAACCTTGATCGAGTGTATCAAAATATAAATTATATAAAATCGTATTATAAACCAAAGAAAAGAATAAAACAATACGAATTGTAACCAGGCATATTTTTAAACAGGCATAATATAGATATATGTCTTATATCAGAAACCCATTTCACCAAAACTTCATTCTGTAAAATAAAAGGATATAATTGCTACCATGCTATCCTAATAAAAGATTATATAAAACATAACGAAGAACTTAAAGTCGAGAAGCTCTCAATGCAAATCACAACAATCAAAATACAATTAATCAATATTAAAACTTGTAGTATCTCAGCAATATACAGCGCCACAAGACACAATCTCAAACAAGTGGATTATACTAATCTTCTCAAAACACTAGGAAGTGTCTTCTTAATTGGAGGTGATTGCAAAAAATATCTATTGAAGATCACGGTTAACGACTGCTAAAGGAAAAGAACTGCAGCAGGCAAACAACTAAAATGCGAGTTTCACTCAGGCGGTACACCAACCTATTGGCCTACTGATAGCAGTAAGACTCCAGATCTTATAGACTTCTTTATTACAAGAGGGATTTCAGATAATTATATCCATGTAGAGAACAGTGAAAGTTTATCGTCAGATCATTCACCAGTTATGATACTTAGCCAAACAATGATTATAAAAGCGAGCAACTCGAAATTAACGAGCCCAAAGCCATTTGGGATCTCTTCCAAACATATTTAACAGAAAGAATTAGTCTGCAGAACCCAATACAGGGACCAGCTCAAATACAAGTCAACTAGATAAGCTCATCCATAATATCCAAAGTGATGCGTGGGAAAGCACTTATAATAATAGTAAGGACATGAAATGCAATGCTAGCTATCCAGAGGAAGTGAGAGAACTTCTTAAAAATAAAAGAAGAGCACGAAAGAAATGGCAAAAACATCGAAACCCGTAAAATAAAAAGGTATTTAACCATTTGTGCAACAAATTAAAATACCTAATAAAAGACATTAAAAATCAGTCAGTTAATTAAATACCTCAGCACTCTAACTGCGCAAAATATACTGATTATTTATTATGGAAAGCAACTAAGAATCTTAAATAAAGAAAATTGGGCTCGAAATGCTAAACAAAAAGCAGATTTGTTTGCAAATCAGCTTGAAGAAACATTCCAACCTTGCCCCAAACAAACGGAAGAGGAAAATATCACCCCGATAAATAAACAGGATGAAATGAAAATTACACCTGTAACATTGAAAGAACTAAAAGGGGAAATCAAGAATAACCTGAATGCGTATAAGGATATGATTTTATAACGGGTCGGATAGTAAAAGTGTTATCGGAGAAAGCGTTGAAGAAACTAGTGCATATAATTAATGCAGCATTTCGATTAAGATATTTATCAAGACAATGGAAAGTTGCAGAAGTAATTATGATACTCGAAACTATTTGAAAAGATCATTTCTTCTTAAAAAACTAAAACCAATTATCAAAGAAAGGAATCTTATCCCCTCACATCAGTTTGGATTTAGGGAAAAACATTATACGTTAGAACAAGTACATAAAAAAGGATAACAGCAGGAGTACCACAAGGGAGTGTTCTTGGGCCAATCCTTTATCTCCTATATACTAGAGATATACCAATGACAGAAGCAACTATGGCGACTTTTGCCGATGACACGGCAATACTTGCAATAGCAAAGAACATCAATGACTCCACTAATAAATTACAGAAGGCTACAAACCCAGCAAAATCAATCTGAGTGAACTTTATAAATCAAAAGTTAATCATATGCCAATAAAGATAAATTCGATTGTAGTACCGCATGCAAACACTGCTAAATATCTCGGCATGACTTTAGATGCTAAACATAGATGGAAGGAACACATAAAAAAGAACAGAGGAGCACTAAACATAAAATTTAGAAAAATGCAATGGCTCTTAGGGAGACAATCTGAACTAGCGATCCATAACAAACTGCTGTTATACAAACAAATCCTAAAACCTGTCTGGACATATGGTAGCCACCTCTGGGGTTGTGCCAAGAAGACAAATATCAAAATCATACAAACAGTTCAACATAAAATCTTGCGATGCATTGTTAATGCACCGTGGTACATTCGAAATGACAACCTCAGGGTGTAAGACTCAGTCGTAATATAAGTAAACATTTTAAAAAAATGTTTAGAGATCTACCATTAGCGATATCGCCGAAATCCGAAAAAGTTATGTTCGGGATTGTGTCTGTTTATCTGGATTTGAATGAAACTTCATACTTAATTTTTTTCACAAATTGAGAGCTCCCACGGAAATTTGGCACATATCCATAAACCGAAAGTGAATTCCCGTTTTAATTTCAGAAAACCAAAACGGACAACCGTTGCTGATAATGTATTTACAAACCCAAGTGAAATATGTCCCAAAAATCCCAAATTTTTTCATGCAATGAATGTTGCACACACAATAGTTTGTTGCAACAAGTTTCAATTGAGAATTATGTTAAACTGATTTCAAAAGATTGACAGATGTGTAGGTTTTTTGGAATGATCATGATATGATAGCTTACCGGGACCAATAAACTGAACGATTCCTGGGGTCGGTGGTATAAATAACGGGTCTTTTACAAATAGGTTGTTGCATCAAAATTTTAATTAAGAAATTTGTTCAACAAATTACAAAAGATTGACATGAGGATAGGTGTTTTGGAATGCTCATGAAATTTAAATATTTTTGGCTAATGATAGATTACACTCACTTTTAATGAAAGCTCGAATCTATAACTATCAAAACGTAAACAAAATGACACTAAAGGCATTTGCTGGCAAAAGTAGTGCCACAAATTCGGAATGTAATCATGGTACCCCAACCTTCCACAATCACATCCACAAAAAACTATTAGCTATTATTAAATACGGCCGATCAATCCGACATAATTTTAATAACTGTGGATTTCAATTTCTCAAATATTAATTGGACTTATGATGAAGAAACCAACGAGTTTATGCCTGTAAACGTGCATTTGAATAAGGAGTATCTATTTTCTCAACACTATATTTGTTTCAAATTTGAGCGAAATCTGCGAATTAGAAATGGACGAGACCGAACCTTGGACCTTGTTTTTGCTAATGAACCAGTTTTATTAAAAACAGAAGAATCACCTTTCGTAATTAATGATATTCACCAAAAAGCAATAGAAATAATATTGGAAACCAATGTGAATAACAGGTTCCAAAATTACCAAAACCGGAAACCATATTACAACTTCAGAAAGGCCAATTCGAGTAACTTACAACAAAGAGCAAATAAATTGGAATGTCGAGTTTAACAGCAATGACATAGATGTAAATGTGTAAAATTTTACACACATCTATTTAAAGGAATTGATTTATTCATTCCCGTGTCTATGAGCAAACCGAACAAATATCAACTTATCTTAGAACAAAAAAGACAAGACTTATAAAGAAAACATAGAACCGAAATTTAGAATTTTATTTTGAACTGAGATACAGAAGCTATATTCGCAATCTAAAGGATTAAATAACGGGCGATCCCAGACACTTTTGGAAATTTTTTAAAACCAAACGCGAATCTGATGGTTACTCGGCCTGGACGGAATTTAATGATCAAAAGTCTTGTGATCCACAGATCATAATCAACATGTTTGCTTAGTTTTCCAATCTGTGATAAAGCAGAGGAGATTCATAATTATAAAGATCGTACCACACATCGAGCCAGAAGACATCCAGCGAGCATTTGTTCGATTTGAAGAAGAATGTGGTCCTGAATTTGGCAATTACTCTAAGCATTTTGTTCAATAAGTCATTAAAATTGGCAACATTTCCACAACATAAATAACTAGAATGACGCCAATTTTCAAAAGTGGATTTAGAAATGATGTTTCTTGCTACAGAGGTATTACATCTATATCTGCTGTACCTAAATTATTTGAACTAGTAATATGCAACTCATTCAAACCAGTGCTTCCGCGGTATTTATCACAATATCAACATGGTTTTGTGCTTAAAAGATCAGTATCTACAAATCTCATAGAATTTAGACACTAGCTATTCTATTAAAGAAATTGAGAAGAACAAACCGATTGACGTAATATACACCGACTTTGCAAAAGCTTTCGACTCCATCAGTCATTGCAAAACTTTGGAACACATTTTCAAGTTGGGATGTTTCAGCCAGTTTGAAGCCTGGTTCAAATCTTATTTGCGTAATCGAATCTAGTATATTGAAATAGGCGTCGAATAGAATATAAGCAGAAGATTTTTACAATCTTCATAATTGGTATTACTGAAGTAATAAAGCATTCCAATATTCTGATGTTCGCAGATGACCTCAAAATCTACAAAACCGTCGAGTCAGTCGACGATGCCAATAAACTACAAGAAGATATTGACAACCTAACGTTATGGTGCGAGTTTAATTCTCTGAGTCTCAGAGAAGTGCAAATCTCTGAGACTCTGTAATATGCTGTAAATGTGTGGCGTTCTACAAAGATCATATTCAAAGTATTGAAAAAATTCAAAATAAGTTTATACGCTACTTGACCTGGAAAGACGGATGCGTGCACGGTCTCAGGTAACAGCAAGCCAACTAAACGAAGATTGCTTTCGGAAATTGCAAAACTTTCGATACTAACAATCGTCGCAAAGCGATGAAGCGAGAGCTCGCAGATTTTCCATTCTTAAACATTAGCGTTGGCCTATCTAAGAAGAGCAATACCCCAGCACATTCCAGGTTTATCAACCTCTAGAACTATTACGTATGCCATAATCCACTGAATACTTTTCTTGAACATTTTAATAATTTTACTGATTAACGGATTATTTGTGATCTGCATCACAGTGATGAGTGATAGTGATTTTTTAAAGATCGTCTATACGCAAATAAACCGCAAGAACTGCAACAACTACAAGACAACATAATAATTGAAATTATTGCGATTGATCAACCAGTTGGCTTCAGTTATGGACCAGGTACAGCAAAGATCAGCACCTTGCGAAGAGGCTGATAGCAGGCATCTAAGAGATGTTATTTTTAAAATTTATTTTTTTTAAAACTTCATGATTGAAGAGTTTGTCAATCAAAATTATTCTTTTTCAATAAAAAATAAAAAAATTATATCAAAAATACAATGTTCAGTGACTTATGGCTCACCCTGTATTACTATACTTGTTTTATTCTGTAAAGTCAAATCCAAACTAACAATTACCTCGTCTCTTTCTCAAGTTACCGCAATCGATATGTTACGGTATAAGTCCTAAATCGGTAAATGTCCGAAAATTTAATTTTTTAAATTCGTTTACACGATTAAAAATCAGTTGTCCAGAGGTCAGATGATTACAAAATGTTTGTTATCTTCTCTCCCCTATATCCGCGTAGTTTCATTTATTCATTCATAAAGGGCTAACCATTATGGGAGGCCAAATTTTAATTTGCGCGAATGCCATAAAAAATTATGCGTGGGGTGAAGGGTGAACCATTTCGAAAATATAGGACTCCCTTTTCATAGATTCCGAAGCAATAAAACAGTTTTTTCAAATTTGTATTCGGACATTTACCGATTTCGGGCTTTTACCGTAACAGATACACCAATTACTACCTAATTACATATTTATTAAAATTAAAATTATTTAAAGTCAAGTAACACATTTACGGCACAAACCACAAACATTCTAAACCTGTGCTACTGTAATTGTAAACAGCAATTACCGCACAACAGTAAAATAAAAAATGTCAACGAAAAATTATTACTTCTATCTAAATAACTTAATCACTGCCAAAACAAGAAGCAATTTACTGTTCTTTGCCTTTCTTATTTTATAATTCTCTCTTCAATATCATCAAAAGAAGACGAGTACAAAAAATTCTTAGTAAAAAAAATTATAAATAGTTTTTATGTCGGTAATTATAATTTATTATGTCATCAATAAAATGTTATCTTCTACATTTTAAATTATACATTTTATTGAAAGGAAAAATTTGTCGTGTAGATAAAATAGTTTTACACAATTTATGTCATAAAACTAAATTATAATTTGTTGAATTATTCTTGTATTTACCTTAAGATACGAAAACGTACGAATATGTTGTTTGGAACTCTTCTTTGTATTCTGTGTCATAGTTAATTTAAAATTGACGTTAATTTGAAATGCTTAGATTCACTTTTTTATGTATCTAGAAATACTCGCATAATTACCTACATATCCCATATAGGTATGTATGTACATTCGCATATGTGTTTTCAAAATAGCTAAAGGTGTTTTCAGATCACGTAATTACTCAGCTCGAGAAAATATTGGCGCAAATAAATAAAGAAAATGCTTTGTAATGAAGTTATGTCTGAATTTTATTTTTATTGCTCACTACATATCGAAATACATTTTTTATATACATACACATGCATACGAAACGAATAAGCACATACACAAGACACAAAAAAAAATTATAAGTTGATTTTCCAAAACCAAATTCAAAAATATTCAGAATATTTATTTTTTATGTACATATTTTTGTTGTAACATTTAATTGAAATGAATACACACAAAAAAAAAATTAATTTTCGATTATAAATCATGACGCAAGTCATTCACTTACAGAATAAAGATCTGGACACAAATTAATGTGAATTCTGTGTATAGCATGACAGTTAATTTCTCGACTTATGTATTCCTTTCTTACGTTTTAAAGACGAGCGTAACAAAAATGGTTTATAATGTATGACTTCGACTAGTTTTAGTTTGTAGAGTTTAAAAGAATATCAACGTATAAATTTAAAAGTTGATTAATCGTTTTGTTGCAATTTGATTTATCTTCTTACTTCACAATCGATTTAATAACGAACGGATTAACTACAGTTTAGATTAAAATATGTAGCTCGGACGCGTACAGTACACTTTATGGTAATGGAAATTAATTGTTGACAGTTTGTTCCACTTTCATTTTCCGATCACACGCAATAAACTCAAATTAATTGATAATAATTAATTTTGAAAAATCTCAACTAATTTTTCTTTTCTTTTTATTTACAGGTAAGGAATCAAAAATGTCCTAGTATTGCGGTATGTATATATGAATGGCAATTTCTTCAATATTTCGAAGACAGATACCAATTCCTTAAGCAAATATTAATTTCATAAGTTAGCTGCGTTTTTCTGAAAAATAATCGGGTTGAGTTTGCGATAGCTTTTTTCAAATTTGTCCAATTTAAAATTGGAGTAGTTCAGAACTATACAGAACAACGATATTACAAGAAAACTATACAACTTTTATGATGGATTTTTTCGGTTATACGTAGATTACTATTAAATCTAAATTATTTAATTTAAAAAGAATTAATCTTTGAATTTTAAATTGGACAAACTTGGAAAAAGCTACCGCGAACTTAACCCGATTGCTATTCAGAAAAACGCAACTGTTGTTACTAAATACGTTGGTGTCCCAAAATGGTTTGACCATAATGTAATAAGGATATGTGCAAAAATTCAAATATGTGTCCGATCTTATGATAACCTTGGAAGGATCTGAAGAGTTGACTTTTAACTTGATTATTTTATGTTGATTGAAAAATGTCTCTAACTAAAACGGAATTTGATTGCAAAAACAATAATGTCATTCACACTATTAATTTTTATTGCTAAACGAATCAATTGATGCAATTCCCCGCAGTGTCGACGAAATGTAAATTGTAACCGAATATTTAATTTGCAGAAGAAATTAAATATATTCTGTTCTACCTTTCACGACATATACATTGCTGGGAACCCACTTAAACGGTACTGGAGACTGTATAACCACCAACACTAAATCAGCTGCCCTCTCTTATTTCGGTAACGAGAAATATTTCACGAAAATTAAATTTGACAAATATCAATTTATAACTGAGAACTTAACCACATACCATGTGGTTAAAGAACTTTAACCACCCTCCTGCCAGTACAAAAATCAACTACTTACTGATGCCATTAATTTTGTATCAATAAACCACGAGTTTACAGATCGTCATAACAATCCAAAATAATTAATCGAAAAACAATTCATCGAAAGTATAAAATTCATCTAAAATTTGCTGTAGAACGTCAAAATCTTCTAGGGATTTCAATTTTGATTTTGCTTCCTATATAGAGATTTTACAATTCATGAAAATAAAATTATATCGATATTAAGTAGATTTTAAACGGATTCAATTGCTATAATAATTCGAATATTGCAAGAACTTATTGTCGAAATGATTAGGGATTTAGATGATTAAAGGATCATCTACCATTCGTTCGGGGGAAAAATTTTAATTTTTTGTTTTGTTTTCATGATTACGTGAGTTTTGATGTGAAATCCCATTAAGAACATGATGATTGAGATCAGGGGCTAATGTTGTATACCATCACAATTTTCGACTTATTTTATATCTCACTTTTTTAGAGTTAATTGATATACTCGTACTCTTTCATCTTTCCAATTATTATTTTTATGCTGTGGTCAGTTTGACTTGTTTATTTATAAAGGGGTTTCCAATAAGGACTTAACAATTATTTTTTAAATAAAACGCAAACCATTTGAGATATCTCGAAAATTTTATTATCGGTTTGAAGTATAATCAAAACATTTATGTATGGAATGCGACATTGTTCATAAGTCCACCAGGTGCAGGTGTCGATTCGTTAAACCCAATTTTCGATGACTCGGCCACACATTTCGAGGAAACGGCCACTATCTCTCGTTCAATATTGGCTCCGAGCTCCTCTAACGACGCCGGCTTGTTGGCAAACACCAATGATTTAACGTAGCCCCATAAAACAAAGTCTAGAGTTGTCAAATCATACGATCTAGGCGGCCAAGTCGATTATTAGATCCGCTGTGTGGCATGTCGCACCGTCTTGTTGAAATCACATATCATTAATCTATAGCTCATACAATTAACCAAAGAAATACTGTTGCAACATGTCTCTGTACCGATCTCCATTGACTGTAACGCCACGGTCATTTTCATTAACGAAAAAAACGGTCCAATGACACCACCAGCATGAAAACCACACCTTACAATTATTTTTTGTGAATGAAGTGGTGTTTCTTGAAGTACATGAGGGTTTTCACCAAACCAATAACGCATATTCTGTTTGTTGACGAAGCTGTTTAGCCAAAAATGCGCTTCATCGCTGAAGATGATTTTGCGATTGTCCAGAGCCCAGTCCGAGAACGTAGATCGCTTCATATGATCGAGTAGCTTTAGTTCTTGTGTCAACTTGATATTATAAGGGTGCAAGCCAAGACCCTTTCGCAAAATTCGCCCAAGTGTAGTCTGAGATACCCAATTCTTGAGAACGCTGTGGAAACGACAATTTTGGTTGGTTTGCGACGGACGCTTGAACGGCAGCAATATTCTCGTTACTTCGACCAATCCGTTGTTTGGCACGGGAACATGCAGCAGCGAATATTTAGACTCAAATTTGTTCACTACACTATGAATAAAAATTGGAATTAACTCTTCCAATTGCTCTTGATGCAACTTCAACTCGGAGTTTTTGTATTGTTTGTTCGTGTACTTCACCATGATGAAAATGTTGTCTTTACTGAATGTTTTGACATTGACAGATTGGTTATTTGTGTAAGGATGCGTTCACAATGAAAGTTCAAAGTTGTCAAGTCCCAAATGGAAAACTCGATACATCACATAAAATTTTTGTTTGTGATATGATACGTTTGTTGAAGTGTGGAAAAAGAACCGAAAACATATTTATACTGAAAGGTTGAAATCGAGATACTTTTGTGTAATTGCTTGGGTGAAAGCGCATATTATTTTGCTTTAGAAAAATGAGAGATAAACAAAAACGAACGTTGAAAGTTTTGACGGTACAACATACCACCCCAGACTGACACAATAATTTAAAAAATGCAAAAACACGAAAAAGTTGGGAACAAATTTGCTCATTATGGGATAATGTTACATTTAGACAATATAGCACCCCAAGCTTATCGCGGTGCTACAATATGCATAATATGCCTTTTGAAAAGCTATACAAGGTTGTTGAATTTTTATGTCGTCGCCTTCTTCTTCGCTGGCGCTATATTACATGCAGAGATTTGGCCGCCCCAACAATGTTCTTCTATATAATTCGATCTGCAACAAAAGGACACGTGGTACGATAACCGAGAGTTTAAAGGTCCTGTTCAACGTCCTTCATCCACCAAATAGGGCCCATACCACGAGGAGCTGTCTTCAGTAACGGGCCCCACGGTATCTTTTATGGCACGGTTTTTGAACGTAGAATAAGTTTTGATGGCAGTCTAGAATGCTCGATAACTTTCTGCTATTCGCGATGATATGACCGCAGAGACTGATTCACCTTTTTGTATTGTGTGTTACCAGTTAGAAATTCACTGCGTGTTTGCCTTCTCGCGATAGTTATGTATTTGGTTTTTACTTTGTTAATATGGAGGCCAATTTGTTGGGCCAACGGGAGTAATTATTTCACACGATTTGTAGCATGTTTAAGCAACTGCGGTGCGCTATGTTAAGCGGGCGAATAATATCAATATGTCTAACGATAACTTGAACCGAATTTGGGCTATTACGCCTATAACCGCACTTCTGATGTCATTTCAAAATCCTCTGAGAGCTTGCCTTCAATGATTACCTTCAATCAAGACACTACATTCTGTATTCCTCTGAATGCTATCATACGCCTGATGGAAAACTATGAATAGAAGACGTACAGGGACACCCATTTCGTAGCATTTTCCCAACACGATCCTCAGAGAAAAAGGTTGATTGGTTGTCGACCTGCCTGGATGAAACCCACACTAATAGTCGCCTAAAATGCGCCGCTGTAAATTAATAATTTTTCAAACAACTACGTTGACCAAGACATTGTAGCCGGTCTCTCTTTTTATGTAATGGACAGATTAGTGCTATTTTTTACTCTCTACCCCTTCAAACCAAATCTGTGAAACCAGCTTAAATATCAGAAGAAGAGGTAATCGCCGCCGTTCTTGAGTATTTTGTTAAAGATGCCTATTTGGTATGACGCTTTGCTCTTCATCATAAGATAGAGTTAGTGGTGGTGTCATTTCCACATTGATATCAGGCTGATGCAATGATGTTGGTTGATAGGTTTAAGATAACGAATGTTTGTTTAGTAGTTACGAGAATACTTTCGCCACACTGTTAGGACTATGTACATTTGTAATTCTCTAGATTCGTTGTGAATACCTCTACTACGTAGATCGAACTCGGTAGCGGATGTTTTTATTAATATTCATTACGAGTTAGCGTAAACGATTGCGGGTCCGAAAATCTTCTCCGAGTGAACCCGTGGCGACTGTGATGGACGATGCTGTTGACCTTCTACTGCGATGCCTGAATGTGGAGGCTCTCCGGGCGGTTTAAGCTGTATACGTGTTATGTTCCAAATTGTAAATCATGGTCCTCATTTCGTGTTCGAATTGTTGTTATAAATCCGAGTTAATTATCCGAGGCTTCGTAACAAATGTGTTTTCCAGGTTGAGATGATAACCTAACGCAAACCCTCTATTGAAGAACCACAACCCTCATACACTTAGCCTACCTTGTTACGGAGTAGTTACCGGTGGCCGCCGCTGGAAGCGGTGTGAGCTCTTGTTGCATTCAGAGACGGTACAAGAGATTAGTCCTGCGGTGATTCCTCTGGCTGGACTTTAACCTGATCGCCAAAGGTTATATTGTACTCCAGGCATTTTCCCAAGAAACATTGATCAGTTGAGGTCAGAGAGAACCACATCGAGAGTCATTGATAATATTTTCGGCCATGGGGCTGGTTCTGGCACGTACAATTTTAGCGAGTAGTTTCTGGGTGGTGTATAACAGCAATACCACGATAATTTTCATATTTGAGACAGTTCTCATATTTGAGACATCTTTGTATGCAGCAGGTATAGGAGCACGGTCTTCTATTTCTCAGATGACTCTTCCTGGAACGAAATCATCGCGCTGTGATCATAAAGATTAGATGCAAGAGCAGCTCCTCCGTGATTTAATAATTCTGCGGACACTCCTTCCATACCGGGTGTTTTACCATTTTTTATCCTACAATACTAATGACTGTGTCCACTTCCAGTACTGTGAGATATGGAACAAATGCTTCCTCGCCTGTGGTCCTATTCTGGTTTTCCCGTGGAATGTGGAAAATATTTTTCTAATTTCAAATGTATTAGTTGTGCAAGTAGAAACTCGGCTTTTTTTGGTCAAATTCAACTTTATTGAAAATATAATTGTTACAAAGATTAATTATCAAAATATTCGCCATTACTATCTATGATATTTTGTTATTTGTCAGGTAGATGATGAATGCCTTCGCTATAGAAACTTGGTGGTTTCGAAGCAAAATAGTCATCGAGCCATTTGTGTTCATCTTCAACGTTTGTGAACCGCTGGTCTTTCAAATATGATGGCATCGATCTAAATAAGTTTTAATCTGAGGGAACCAAGTCTTTAGAATACGCCGCATATTCTAAAACTTCCCAGCCTAAGGAGAAAATGTGCTCCAGTGTTGATTTTACTGTATGTGAACGGGCGTTGTCATGCAACAATATCACCTTCCGCCTTCCTTGGCCCGTAAATAGTATTTTTCGTCCAGAGCATCATTTATTTTGATCAATTGGGTCTGGTAACGTTCAGCTGTAACAGTTTAACCAGGTTCCAGAAGCTCGTAGTAAATAACTCCTTCCCAATCCCACCAGACACAAAGAAACATTTTCTTGGCATGAATATTCATTTTTTGTAACGGATGTTGATTGCTGGCCTGGATCAACCCATTGTTATCTGCGTTCAGGATTATCGCACAAAATGCATTTTTAGCACTCGTAATGATTTTGGCCAAAAAATTATTTCTTTTATACCGAGAAAGCATATTCATGGAAATGTTAACTCTTCGGTTTTTGTTTTCTTCGGTCAGTTTATGAGAAGCGCATTTTTCTTCCTTCTACATTTGCCCCATTGCATGCAATCGAAGTAAAATTGCTTGATGAGTAACTCCTATAACTGTTCTGCGAGCTCTTTTAGAGTTTGACACGGATTTGCACCCAGTAAAACTTTAAGTTCTTCGTCTTCAAAGTATTTTACTAAACCTGAACAATGGAGCGTCCTCAAGACTAAAATTGCCATCACGTAATCTTCATCTTCGTTATTTTCATTTGAAAACAGAATAGAATGCAATGACATAAATGTTGCTTATCGACATTTATCTCTTAAAATTGACGCACACGGAACGACAGCTTGTAAATGACTGAAACTTATGTCATAAAGCAGCAATGCCTTATCTACAAATATCCAAGATGTCGGGTGATTTGGATGCGTTCAAGTATATTTTAATGCAGCCAACTTCAGAGCCGAGTTTCTACCTTTTAAAAATTTGAAAATTTCCGAGCATTAGGCTAAGTAAAATGGGTTTCTAAGTACTACTTCAAAACTACTTTGATTGCCCCCGTGCGATCTGTAAGAGCCAAGTTAAATAATTTCAAAAATTTAAGAATTTTTGAATTACTCTTAATGATTATCTCTCTCAAATAACAAAAACGTCAGTGATTTCCGAACATGTGACAAAGTAAGATTGGTGTTTTTACATCAAATACTAATTCAGAACCACTAAGATTACCTCTATGCGACTCGTGGTGTATTTTTTTAAGAATTTCATTTTTCGAAACATAAATTTTTCGAAACTATTAAATAGAAAAATTTTAATTTTTGAAAAATGTTTTGAGTGAAACTTAAACTCAAAACATTTCCCAAAAATTAAAATTATTCTATTTAATAGTTTCGAAAAATTTATGTTTATAGAAATTCCAAATATTATTATTAAAGTTTAATTTTTGAGTGTTTTTCAATTTTAAGTACTTATAAGCAGCCTATATTTTGTAGTTTTGGAATAAACTTCATTCCGATATGTTCATTCCCATTCAAAATTGGCCCACTTCCATTCAACTACAAAGACCTCTAAATGAACGATTTGCTAAGGTAAAATGTTCTAGAAACCTTGACACTTTTCATTGCATATTCCTACATATAAGTTCATTCTCACTGGCAAAATACACTGACTGAATTTGTACTAATCCAAAATTGGTCCAATTCCATTGAACAACAGAAACCATTGAATGAACATTTTTTTGACAAAGTTTTCTAGAAACTAATGGACTTGGCACTTCTGAATAAATATTCCTATCAGGTATAGGTAATATAGCAGCTGAAATTGTGTTAATGCAGAATTGCCCCATTTCCATTGAACAACAGAGAGGTTGAACCATTTTCTGACACAAAGTGTTCTAGAAACCATTGGACAGAAAATATAGTGGCTGAATCTGTGTTAATCCAGAATTGGCTTAATTCCATTGAACAACAGAGGCCATTGAATGAAAGTTGTTCAGACATTTTTGTTGTCATTCGAAAAATATAGTGGGTGAATTTGTGCTGATCCTCAATTCTGAATTCCATTGAATAGATGGTTGAAGGAAAAATTGCCTGACATGAAGTGTTCATAAACCAATATCTTTTTGATTGCATATTCCTATCAGATATTTGCATTGCCATCCGAAAAATATAGCTCCTAAATTTGCGCTTGTCTAGAAATGATCCAATTCTATTGAACAAAAACAATCCAATGGATCCTTTGGATGAATAATTTTCGGACAAATTGTTCTGGAAACTAATGAACTTAGCATTTCTGGTTACATATTCGTATCAGCATACGAATTTTGTTCGAAAACCGTGACTTGAGAGTTGGGAGTTTATTTGCATCAATCAACAATAATATTAATTTTGTGCATCTAGTAGGTTAGTGAAATAGCTGCAAAACTCCCGATTCTCAAGTCTCAGTTTTCGAACAAAATCTGTACTCAGATATACTCATTTGTATTCGAGAAATATTTTGGCTAAATTTATGCTAATCCAGCTCAATTTCATTTAACAACAAACACATGTTCTGGAAACAAATGAACTTGGCATATCTGTTTGAATACTCCGATCAGGCCCAATTCCATTGAATAACAAAGACGGTTGAACGAACAATTTTCTGACGTAAAGTGAAAGCAATTAACTTGGTACTTCTGATTGCATATTAGATATGATGTTCATGACCAATCATTAGAAAAATATAGTGACTGAATTGGTTTTAATCCAGAAGTGGCCCAATTTCACTGAACAACAAAGACCGCTGAATCAAAGTTTTTCTGAATAAGGAACTTGGCACTATACTGATTGCATATACCAAACAGATATTTTTATTCATTGTCATTCGAAAAATATATGTGATTGAATTTCTGCTAATCCATAATTGGCCCAATTCCGAAGGAAAGTGGCTGAATTTATACTAATCCAGTATTTTCACAATCTCATTGAACAACAACCGCCGTTGAATTAACGTTTTTCTGACAGAAACTGTTCTAGAAACCAATGAACTTGGCACTTCTGATTGCTTATTTCTATCAGATATGTTTCTTATCATCCGGAAAATGGAATAGCTAAATTTATTCTAATCCAGAATTGGCCCAGTTCCATGGAACAATATAGGATGTTGAATGAACGGCTTTCTGCCACAAGTATTCTTGAAATAAGTGAACTTAGAACTTCTGATTGCATATTCCTTTCAGGTATGTTCATTGCCATTAGAAAAATATAGTGACTGAATTTGTGCATTTGTGCTCGTAAAATACCAGAATATTAAATACCCGGATATCGGGTAGTTATTTAGTGAAATACCCGGGTTATTCGTAAAAAATATAATATAACAAAACATAATTTAACAGTTCATTTTTATTTAAAACAGAGGCCTATCGTTCGCCTGTAGTAATGAGGCCCTAGATAAGCAAGAATGTATTTAATTCGATAAACCTCGATAAATTTGTTTTACAAAGGTAAATTATTTGAAGGATTATACAGGTTGACCGCAATTGGCGGTATTATATTGAAGGGGATGAAAAAGGCATACAAACCTGAAAAAAATACTACTATGGATTATTCAAATCTACCGTTAAGATGTTACATGCCGTGAAAGTTCAAAAAACTTGTTTCACTTTACATAGGATTAGGGTTATCTAGACGTTGGAAGTTTGGCTTCGAACTAATGAAATATTGAATTCTTTAAATTAAAAATGATCAAACTACAAAAATCATCTCAATGCCTTGGCGAATTAGTATGCTTCGCTACTATTATCTAGGAATTTAGGTAGTTAAAAGAGTCCTAGAGAGAGTACGAGCCTCTTGGGGGGGGGGGGGGAGGTTGTTACTGCCCAATGAAAGTTTTTCTGACATATATTGTTTATGTCATATACAGTGAACTTGGCACTTCTAATTTCATATTCCTATCAGATATGTTCATTGTCATTCGATAAATATTAGTGGCTGTATTTATGCTAATCCAGAACTGGCCCAATTTCATTGAACAACAAAGACAGTTGTATGGACGCTTTTCTGATACACTTGACAAATCCATTTTTCGGTACCATTTGTGGTATAAATATTACATTCATCGCCAAAAGCCATTCAAATTTAATTATCTAATGCTTGTAAGTGTACTTTTTAAATACCTAATGACTGCTTATTAGCTGAATGAATGTCATTCCACTAGATTACGTAATCCGTTCTGTATATTAAACCAGTGAACAGTGTATAAGTCTATAATGCGTTCCCATAATAATAAATTCTTCACCATACATATTTATGACAATTATCTAATCGTTTGGAATTTACATGTTCGAAATAAAAAATTTACTGCAATTTAATTTATCTCAAATAAACTTTTAACATTTTAAAATTAACACAACACAAATACAATATTTTATATAGATAAAACAAGAATGACAAATATCTAAAAACAAACAAGATAAATTAATCAAATAAAATTTGAATTAAAATTCCATTTCGAACACATAAAGTATGTACGAGTACATGCCTACCTACCTCACTCATATATAGTGCGCTATATACACGCTCGTAATATTACAAAAATTGAAATAAATATTGATTGATTGATTTCATTCAACAAAAAGCAACAACAACAAAAAATTACAAAATTGTATAAAAAATAAATTTCTTCTTGATTATCTCAAATCGAAATCTTAACATACCTAATAAAGTCGACTACATGCAATATCTATTTATTACATCTTACATTATTATTATTATTATGATATATTTGCTTTTCTTTATAATAAAATAATAACAATAATAATCTTATATAAATGTGATATGTGAAGTATTTTTGTTGAAAGATAAAACTTCAAGTAATTTTTTCAAATATAAAAGATAAGTTTCTCATCTCTCCTGCGTGTGTGTAGAATTTTGCTAAATAATATGCAAATATGTAATAGCTTTACGCGATTTATTCTTTTATTTATTTATATTCTGCCTAGTAGTAGCTACTTCTTGACATTTTACAACAACAAATTTTATAAATTTTTTTAAATCATGATTATGTGATTAGTAAGCGTAATTCCTTAGTTAATTTGAATTTATCTCCGTGCTTTTCTACAGCATGCATTAGGCATACAACAAATGTGTCGGTAAAAACGATTTGTTTAAATGATTTTGTTAAAAAAAATATTTTTGCAAAAAAGGAAAAACTTAAATAAAATAGATAAAAGTTTTAATCTAAAATGTAAATGGTGTACATTTGTACGAGTGAGTGTATTAAACTGGTACGTAATATAAGCAACCCATTATGACGAATATTAAACGATGTAACATAGGATTATAAGGATTTTTCTTATCTTATAAATGTGTAATATGATATTAAACACATTTTAATGTGGTTAATCACTTTATTATAGGTTTTGTAACCAGTGTTGCCAAGCTTGCACTTTCGGTGCTAAATCTATCACTTTCAGATTATTTTTAGCACCATAAAAATCTTTTGTGCACCCTGGTGCTGTTAGAAAATTTTTAGCACTAATTTTAGGACTTTCAAAAATGCTTCATTTAAAAAGGAAATTGTTAATTTCTCTACTTAACTTTATAATTTCTATACAACTGGGAAAAAAATTCCTCCAAGAATTCACATTCCACGGTTTAACCATCTTTGTTCGACTTATATTACGAAACATCTATTTCCACTTTAAAATCGTGTAGCCTATACCCCGCAACTTATAATTAAATTTATTAATTTAATGTTCCTTTGATAGGGCGTGGTCCATTTCGCCCTAAGCGTAACTAGACTTGAATATAACGGGTGTTTTTTTAGGAGGTTTGTTTTTCCGATAGATGTCGTTTTATTTTATGACAGTTGTTTTGACAGCTCAAAGTGGCATTTCTACTCAGTATTGTTTGGCAAATCATTATGAATAGGTTAACTCCAGAACAACGTTTTCAAATCGTGGAAATTTATTTTCAAAATCAGTGTTCAATTAAAAATGTTTATAGAGCACTTCGTGAATTTTATGGTGCACATAATCGTCCGTCAGAGACCACCATAAAGAACGTAATTACCAAATTTCGGTCTACATTCACTCTTTTGGATGCCAAGCCACCGACAAGAATGAGAAGAGTTCGTACAGAAGAAAATATTGCTGTCGTTGAGGCCAGTGTCGAAGAAAACGACAATTTATCGATTCGTCGTCGTGCTCAGCAAATTGGACTTTGTCCATCGACTTTATGGAAAATTTTACGTAAAGATTTGGGTTTGGTGCCATACAAAATTCAATTGGTGCAAGAATTAAAGCCACACGACCATCGTTTGCGCCGTGAATTCAGTGATTGGTCGTTAAATCAATTGAACGAAGATCCATTTTTTTACCGTAAAATTCTCTTCAGTGATGAGGCGCATTTTTGGTTAAATGGATACGTCAACAAACAAAATTGTCGCATTTGGAGCAAAGATAATCCACACGCCGTTCTAGAATTACCAATGCATCCTGATAAATGTACTGTTTGGTGCGGTCTATGGGCTGGTGGGATCATCGGTCCATATTTCTTTAAAAATGAGGAAGGACGACGCGTTACCGTGAATGGAAATCGATACAGAACCATGTTAAATGAGTTTTTGTTGTCAAATCTTGAAGATATGGATATGAATGAAATGTGGTTTCAACAAGATGGTGCCACTTGCCATACAGCACGTGAAACAATCGACTTATTGAAAGAAACTTTCAACGACAACATTATTTCGAGAAATGGTCCGGTGAATTGGCCTCCGCGTTCGTGCGATTTGACGCCACTCGATTACTTTTTGTGGGGATACGTGAAGTCATTGGTTTATGTGGATAAACCTCAATCGATTGACGCTTTGGAAACCAATATTCAACGTGTCATTGCTGACATACGCCCTCAAATGCTTGAAAAAGTGCTGGAAAATTGGACCTCCAGAATGACATTTGTGAAAAATAGTCGTGGTAGCCATATGCCAGAAATTGTGTTTAAATGTTAAATGCCAAAAAATTATCTACCAAATAAAAAAAAATTTTGGTCATTTCATAATTTTATATGTGTTTTATTCAAAAAAAAAATCGGCAACCTCTTAAAAAAACACCCTTTACCTGCAAGGTTATCGAATTCGAATTACTTGCAATTATGTTTTGGAATGAAAGTTATTTGTTTCAGCACCTCGTGGAATCTCAGTTTGACCTAAAGAACTTGCATTTGCCGGTTGATTTATTAGAACAGAATTAGCCTCCAAATGCAATAACAAATCATCGGCTTTTGTTAACGGATGACGTATACAAAGATTTCTCCGACGTTTTAGATATTTTGTTGTTTAGATATGTTGAAAACTTAAAATGCTTCATCATTAAGAGTCTTATCTCTACTCAAAACAAGTGTTCTCATAATCTTCCAAATAAGTATCGGGCCGCTGGTTTCGGCTTCATCGCGTGGCACAGAGTGAGTGAGGTGAACAATTCATTGCAGATGGCTAATCGAGGAACTGGTCAATGTGAGAATTGAGAATTGAATATTTTTGTTGTAACCTTTTAACTGGTTTGTCCCACGCGTCACTGTATTTTGGATCCATTACTAAGAATGTACGTGAAGCGATACGAAATTAATTCTACTTCACACCGATTGTTTGTACGTATGAGAGTAATTTGAACTTCAAACTCCTAAAACTCTCTCGAAAGCACGTCAGACTTGTTTAATCTAACTTGAATTTTAAACTATGACGTATCTTGGTTAAGGAATTTACGAAGTTTCATATTATATTCAACGATCGTATTTTTACGGCAGCCTCAGCAATTCTGTTACTGGCCATGTAAGACAATAATTTAGAGTAAGCCTAGGCGAACGAACGTTGTGTGTTTGGAAAAAAAATATTTATTTAATAATAATTATTTTTTTATTTCTATTATATATTTTCCAAATATTTTAATATGGCGGCAACCAGTATTGCTATTAAGTGCAATGTTTGAAGGTAAAATTGATCCAAAAAAGGCAGAAATGTAGTTTGTAAAGGTGACTATTTTCCATAAAAGATGTTCAAGAATAAATAAGAAGAATTACGTATAACTATTGGGAATACAAATTAATTCGGTCCGTTTTCAAAAAGTGGCTGACTTTAATAAATTGTTTATAGTGACAGCTGATTTCCATTGTATCCGACAGATTAGACAACCGTTAACAATCAGTTTGTATTGCTTTGAGTTTCATACAAAACGTGTTTTTTACGGTGTTGAATATGTCGGTTTTTGTCATAACTAAACAGCATTTTCGGGAAGTGTTATTTTTTTGTTTTAATTGGGGAAAAAGTACAACTGAAGCACATTTAATGCTTGAGGAAGTTTACGGTGACAATGCTCCAACCGAAAAATCATGTAGGAAATGGTTCCGACTCTTCAAAAATGATGATTTCAGTGTTGAAGATAAACCTCGCTTGAAACAGCCAAAAAAATTCGTAGTCGATGAATTAGAGGCCCCTTATGAATTGAAACCAAGAGACGTGGAAAGGCGATCTTCTGATTACTGGCTATTCCGACGGATGCAACACGATTTTGCAGGTCACCAGTTGAGTTTTTTCGAAGAAATTTTAAATTGGTTTCAAACTTGGGTCGCCTCAAAAGACGAAACATTTTTCCAAGATCAAATCCCATCACTACCTGAGAGGTGGGGAAAAGTTATAAGCAGCGATGGACAATATTTTAATTAATCTGTTCATTCATATTTCAGTGAAAAATTGTGTGGGAAATGAAATTAAAAATAATGAAGTACAGTGTATCAAATATGAAGCAAAATATCGAAAAATAACCTAGAATTGAGAAAAATAAACTTACGGTTATCAAAGATGGGTTGCAACAGCAAATTGGTAAATTAATTTTTAAAGTTACCGAAATGATTCATAATCTGGCATCCAAGCCACGCCTAACGAATGCCTCGATGACATAACAACGTTAAGTGAAAAAGTTGGTTCAACCATTGAGTGCAGCAATATTGTGAGAGCCTAACCAAAATTAAACGTTATTAAAAACAATAATGTTGTCACAAGCCCGATAATTGCAGTAATTGATGATTTGAAGATTAAAGATGATTTCATAAAATAGTCCAGGGAGAATTTAAAATCTATGCTCAACAATTTTCGGCATTAAAGAATTAGAACAGTGTCCATTACATATCAACCAATTAACCAGAAGCCTAACTAAATTTTTTTTTCTTTATTAATTACAACTGAGACTGTGCTCACCTAAACAATTCTGATTTGCTGGAGTGAAACCCAATGGTTAGTCCCAAAATTAATTAAACCTATTTAAAATATAATTTTAATTTGGTATGTTTACTAGGTCAAGTTCCCTCGTTCTGTGAAGTCTTCTTTCAACGACAGTGTTATCTATCATATGGCGAATATATGGGTTTCCATGTTCCTGGAGCCTTATTTCGTGTTTGGCGGCATGCTTTTTTATTTCATCTTTGATGTATTCCATCTGTAAGTCCCTGTGAAGGTCTTCATTTCTTGTGTACACAATGCACACGGAGCATTTACGATACTACGGAGAACCTTGTGTTGAAACATCTGTATCATTTTGGCGTTTGTTTGCTTAATACATCGTCAGAATTGAATACCGTAAGTCCATATCGGTTTCAGTATTTGCCGATATAGCAGCAGGTTGTTGTGTATTGTAAGCTCTGAGCCTCTACCTATGAGCCAATACATTTTTCTGAACTTAATATTAAGTTCTTCTTTTTTCTTTTTGACATGTTCTCTTCAATTGAGCTTGGCATCGAGAGCCATGCCCAGATATTTAGCTTTGTTTGCATATGCACCGGTCGTGAGTTAATTACTATCGTTAGATGGGAAGCCTTTTGATATGTAAAGTTAATATGCATGGGTTTCGTCTCATTAAGCTTGGTTATCCAGCGCTTAGTCCAGTCACAAACCGCATTGGGAATCTTCTGGAGTTTGCTCGTTGCATCAGCAACATTACTTTCAATCGCCATGATTGCTGTGTCATCTGCAAAGGTGGCTGTGGTTCCTTCATCTGTTGTAGGAATATCCCTTGTATATAATAAATAATGGATTGGTCCTAAGACACTCCACTGTGGCACACCGTCAATGATTTTCTTTAGTTCGGAGTAATCATTATTATATTTCTCATGAAAATATCTATTGGATAAATAAGATCTTAGTACGGCATAGAATTGCCTCGGCAGATCTCTGTGCAGCATGAATTCCAGTCCACTGTGCCAGACTTTATTGAATGATTGGGCGACGTCCAGAAATATGCTGGAGCATACTTTTTTTACGTTCTAACGTTCTTTCAATAATGTTGGTGATTCTATGCACCTGTTCAATTGTGGAGTGCTTTTCTCTGATTCCAAATTGATGTGGAGGAATTAGTTGTCGGTCCTCAATTATTGGTTTAAGTCTTTTTAGTAATATTTTTTCAAAGAGTTTTGACATAATTGGTAGCAATGAAATTGGCCTGTATGATTTTTTGGATTAACACAAGCTAGATGATTTTGATAGACGCCCAGTAACTCTCAAAGAATTAAAAGAAGAAGTAAAAAGCAACATGAATGTTGAAAAAGCCTCATGGCAATGGAAAGTAGCAGAAGTAATCATGATAGCAAAACCTGATAAACCAGCTACCAATTATGTCAAAACTTTTTGAAAAAATATTACTAAAAAGACTTAAACCAATAATTGAGGACCGACAACTAATTCCTCCACATCAATTTGGAGTCAGGGAAAAGCACTCCACAATTGAACAGGTGCATAGAATCACCAACAGTATTGAAAGATCGTTAGAACGTAAAAAAGTATGCTCCAGCATATTTCTGGACGTCGCCCAAGCAATCGATAAAGTCTGAAAGTCTAATTTTCATTGGCCGTTTCCCTTGATAGTGGTTGGAAGGTGTCATCGAGATACTCTAGAAACAGATCAGCCTTCTCTTTAGGACCTCTTGCCCAGGTTCCATCCTCCTTTTTAAGTGGAGGCACTTGCATTTTGGGTCTTTTGAGTCCCTTCGTCGCCTTCCACAGAGAATAATCAGAATTTTTTCATCGATTAGGCTAACTAGATATCTGTTGATTAATGCATTTTTAACTTCTTTAAGACGAGATTTGAGACTGTTACCTAAATTGTTAAGAATTGTTTTGTTTTGTTCCAACTGTTGGGAATTTCTTATCGGTACCTGAGATTGATTTTTTCCTCCAATACTTCACGATAGAGGTCCCAGTTTGTTTTTGAATTTATTAATCTGGGTGTACTCTCTCTTTTATTTACCATTTCACTGACTGTCATGATAACCGGGGAATGATCCGATACTAGAGAATTACTGTCTTCAATGTGAATGTAGTTCTAGGATATACCTCTTGCTACATAAAGGTATATTAGGTCAGGTGCTTCATATGCTCTAGCATCGCCAAGAGATCCATATTCCTTTTCTAGGTCAATAGTTGTTTTACTAGATTCGGGTATTTGCAAAGTAAAATTTCCGGTGGCATCACTTATTTCGTGTAATGTTTGTCCAGTACATCTAGGTATAGCTTTAGAAAAAGTATAGGTTTGGTCAGCTACTGAGTTGCTTCTATTTTTCTTTATCGGTGATCTTCGTAAATTTGATATTCTCGGGAATGGATTTGATGTTCCCTGATAATGCAATAGATGGCCCTCCCCAGAATCCATAGGGCCATTTTTGACAGAGAGTGGATTAATCAATGTTGATACTGGTCTATCACCTGAGGTATTGTACCATTGCATAGTTTTGATTGACTAATTAGCTATTCTGCTTCACTACTACGAAGGGATTGAGTATCACAACTGTTCGTTCTACAGAACATTGTCCAGAGTACGCCCGTATCCATTTATGAATACTTCGTGGAGGCTGTCAATCCCGTACTCTAACTGACTTGTTTTCGGATTTGGTCTACAACAACCAAAATATCCCTTATTTTTTAACTCTGTCTAGAGATGAAATTATTTTTAGCGAGAGTTTGAAGTAACACGTATATGTAGATGACCTTGACAATATTTATTATTGTTAGATAAGCTGCATAATCTGTTTTGGTGTAACTTAACAGCTGTTAAGCTTCATTTTTCTTAAAATTAAGGTTTAGTTTATTATTTTGAACGAAATTATTGGAGAACCCAAATGCACTTTGTAAACTTGAATGAAAATGGATCCTAACACAAACTCATCAACAAACTTCTACGAGTACTTGAATATGGATTGAAAAATGAGTCTCCTTTTTTTTGGAAAACCATATTTATTTCCACAAATATAATTGTACTTAAAAAGCTCTCAAACATTGAAAGCAAAAACTAAATAATGGCTTCGACTCACCTTACGATGTTTTAGAAAACTGAAATTAATTTTAAAACTTTGCTTATTATAATAACAATTGCCTCTTGCTGTGTCTGTTAAACTACAATACAATTATATAGGTCAACAACATAGCTACAAGTACATATCCTATATACGAGTTATATACTGTTTGCAGCATGAAAATATTTTGTTGTAGTTGAAGATATGGAAAAGTAAAATTTTATTCATCATATCAAATATTAATTTGACTGTAAACTAATTTTTTATATTAGGTACTTGTATGGTTTATAAATGGCGGAAAAGTTTTCCTAGTATCAGTGGTATATTGTGTGGCACTGCTTCGAAATACAGTGTGTTCATTTGGAAAATATCCCAAGAGAAATTTTGGGTATTCGGAAATCGAAATCGAGGAATCTGTACTAAATTTGTTTGCGTAATTTTTAAAAAAAATTTTTAAATTGCTTGGTGTAACTTTCGAAATAAGCACACGGTGGAACATACGTAAAAACAAATAATAGTTTTCCACTGAAAACTACATTATCCTATTTTGTATCTTGAAATACATGTAAATCTAGAAAATCGTATAATGTTGTATACGAGTAAGAAGAACAAATTTCCATCAAGAATTTAATTTAACTGAAAACAAAAAAAAAAGGATTTTATTACCGCATTCAAAATAATTAATTCACCTTCATTCCAACTTATAACATTGTCTATTAATTATGTATTTACTTTACCGAGTATGATTACGTTCTAAAGTAATTATTAAATGATATGAGAACTATATGTAGAGTATAAACCAGTACACACACACACAATGAACATTTTTATTAATAATGAATATTGCATAAATTTAAATTATTTCAAAACATTCTAAAATATGTATGCATTAAAATTTCTGAGAAAAGTTTTATATTTAGATTTAAATAATAAATACGTAAGTCAAAGAGGTTTTCGAAACATTAATTTATAAGTAATTTGAATAATATCTGGATTTGCATAAAACTATTTGATTTGATAACTTGTTTTGAAGAGTAAAATGAGCAATTTAGTAAAATTTGTGAATAGGATTAGTCGCGGCGGTAATTGGTAATAAACCGGACAAGTGGTGCAGTGGTTAAAACTTCGGAACCGCCCTAACAAATGGTTTGGGGTTTACTTCAAAAATTTTGTTACTATGTTGAAGAAATTTTAAATTAAATAGAGCCCAAATCCGTAAAATAGGTCCCACCTTAACACATACAGTGACTCTCATTATTGATCACGATTTTATTTCAAGTATCCATACTCAACTGTTTATTTAATAATTTATTTAAAAATAAAAAAAACAGTTAATTTTGACATCACATATGTAAATAATTAATTAAAAATATATTTCATAGGAGTGGCCAATTTTGGAACCAGCCTAAAATCTTAATTTACTATTTTGTATAGCCTCCTTTGGCGTCCAAAACTGCAGTAATTCTCTTGGGCATGCTTTCTACCAGCTTTCTGGTTGTTTCGGCCGAAATGCCTCTCCATTTTAATTAAACTCTATCTCAAAGATCGTGTTACGGGATGGTTCAACAACCAATCCGCAGGTGCATCTAAATATGCAGATGCCTCCTTCACGGTGATTTTTCCGACTAGATCTTAGTCAGGGTTTTGGGTCATGGGGGAATTGAGGCTTGCATATGAGCAGAACACAATCCTAAAAGTAAACTAAAAAAAACTGAAACTAAATTAAATTTACACCAGAATTAAATCGCCGAAATTTGAGGAACAATAAGATAAATATAATAATAACTGGGTGTCAACAAGCCCACCCAGGAACGACCGGATCTCTCCGGATGACAAGTACAATATCTGCTGACGAGACCCCTCGAATGACCCAACGATTCCTAGAGGCCGATGCCCAGCCACAGCGAAGCAGCATTAGAGGGTAGGGACGTCTCCCCAACAGACAAAGCCTCTCTTCACCCGGAGAGACCTCTAGATAAAATCCCACATTACACACTTCGACAGCTGGAGACTGCCGAAGTGCCACGGAGATACCGTGTAGATTTTACGGTCGTCCCCGAATGGACGACACATATGCTGGACTCGCCACTCCGACCCTGTGGATGTCCTGCCAAGGGGTGAAGGAGAGTGACACGAAATGAGACCTCCTCCCATCGTACCAATCCGAAAAATTTAGTAAATTCATTTCATCAATAAAAACACAGAAACAAAATATAGGTAACATGACCAGGAAAATAACGGAAAAATAAAGTGAGGCCGATGAGAATAAAATAAAATAAAACCGAATGCCAGGAAATTCCGTGCTATCTTTATTTCAATAAAATTTTCAAGAAAAACAAAATCAGAGACGAAAAGGGGAATAAAAAAACAAACAAAAGTCAAACAAAAAAGGTCAAACGTGAAAATTCCGAAGCTAAAGGGAAAGAAAACAATAAATCGATCAAAAATGGTCGCTAACTTGAGTAATTACGTACGAGATAAAACAAAAATAATGTGAGCAAAATGGACGTTGAACGTGAACATAAATACAACTAAACCAACGTGCACCTTGCGCGTGCTAAGCAACCGCTATGGCGCTCGATTACACCAAAATATATTGAATAAAATTTGAAAATTGAAAAAAATTGAAAAAAAAGTAAAATTTGGATCTTCAAGAAAAAAAAATAAAAAAAAAAATCAGTATCTTTTGACCTCATTGACCTTGAGGGTTACGGCGTCCTGGATAGCCGAAATGGGTTGGGCGTCTTCACACCGTTAATAAATTTGGCCTCGCTAGGCCGCCGTAAATGATGAGCACCTTCCCGCCGTAAATCGTAAATAATCGTTGGGCGTCTTCCCGCCGTAAACCGTAGAAGATTGGTTCGGCGTCTTTTCGCCGTAAACCGTAAAATATTCGTTGGGAGTTGACTCGCCTTTAATCGATAATAAACCGTTGATCGTCTTTGGTAAACAAAATAAATATCGTTGGACGACTTCTCGCCTTTAGTGAACAAAACAAATATCGTTGGGCGTTGCCTCGCCTCTAACCGAAAATAAACCATTCGTAAACCAAAAATGAGAATGGCCACGTTGTTGGCCATCCGTAAAATGTGGCAGCGTTCTCGCCTCGACGATAGAAAATATTTAATGTTTAATAAACGGGTTTCCGCACGGCCGGCTCAAATTAATTTTGGTGCACGACCGACTCAAATTAAACAAAACCACAACCACCAAATAACAAACTGCCGTGATAAATAACAACTCTCCCTAAAGGCGCAGCTTAAGTTGTTATCGTTGAATTTGAACCGATTATTCCAACTTAAACTCACAACCAAATTTCAATTGGACATCACATCATATAAAATAAACGTTTTCAACACTATAGATCCCACGCGGAATTTTTTGTTCTTCTCGTCTAACCAACTAATTTCCACTTTTCAATAAACTCAAATTACACTTTTAACTTTTTAATTTGTTAGAAACAAAACTCAATCTCAATCTCAGGTAACAAAAAGCCAACTCCAAAAAAAAAACAAATATACAATATTCTTTATTAAAGCCAAAAACTGCTTTATTAAAGCCAAAAATTAAACTAGACTATCTTACTCAAATTTCGAAACTTTTCCATTTAATTGGATTACATTCCAAAATAGACTCTGACTAACTTTTCGAAATTCAAAACTAGACTAAAAAAAAAATCCTCGCACCAAAAAAATTCCAGAAGAGTATTTTGTTCGTCACTCGCCCGCCCTCTGACACCGCGCATTAGTTCCACACAACAAAAAGGAGAAAACACAACAAAAATATTTATACACACCTCCGCCGGTCACATACACGCACAAGGTGTACACATTGGTCTCGCCCTACAACATTCATTCGACGTTTACATAAACACTGGGTGTGACCACAAAACTAAACAAAATATAAGGGCCAATTTCCATATCAGCAAACAATTTTAGTAATAATACCAAAGAACAGATGGCAATGTTGTCAATAGAAGACATCATTCATTCGATTACCATGGAACTAAAGATTCAAAAAGAACAAAGGAAAGGAAATAATGTTATGACCCCTCAAGGTGTCGTAATAATCTTCTACAGTAGGCGGCGTGTCTGAAAAATCTGCAAGAGATATCATAAGCTCGCCCCATAGATGCACTATAAGATTTAGGTCGGGGATTCAGGTGGCCACTCCAACATTACGAACCCTTTATCCTCCAGCAATTTTTACGTAATTTTAGCGGTATGCTTGGGGTCGTTATCTTGTTGAAAAACAACGTCCCCAATGTTATACTGTCATTTTTTCACGCTCCCAAGAAGATTTTCTTCCAAAATTTGTATTTATGAGGCGGATGTCATTCTACCCTCGATTTTTTTATCTGGCCAATACCATGAGCCATCATACACCCCTATATCATTATGGAACCACCTCCAAATTTTATTGTTTCATTTACATTATGTCGTAATAAAATAGCTCCAAGTTTCCGCCAAGTCCACTTTCGACCGTCCGAGCCAAATCGGTTAATTTTGGACTCATCTGAGCATATTACTTTAGCCCATTGAGAAACCGTCCACTTTTTGTATTTTTTGGTATAATTGAGCTGAAGTTGCCGGTACCGAAAAATTACAACAAAACCGCCGTTATGTAACGCATCATATAAAGTGGGAAAAATACAAAAACACCCAGAGGTATTTTCCAACAAGCCTTTAGTTTAGACATAGTTATACCATTTTCATGATTTTAAAAAGGAAGAAATTATTTTGACCAATTGGCATAGTAAAGGAGTTGACGTAATGGTGAGAGTGAGAAAGTCATATTGTTACACTCTACTTGGGTGCTGTTTGTTACAAGCAAATAGGTGTGTCGCGACAGAGGTTTCGGTTTAACGGTCAATGCACAGCTAAGACTCAGGAGCTATTGGGGTGGGGTGGGGTTTACCGAAACATGATATGATCAGTAATGACCGTGGATTAAAAAAAATCAACGATAGTAAAAACACAAGAAAAAACTCGATGGAAAGTTAACTGAAAGAAAAAGAATAACATGGATGTCACATATTAGCACATGCGCAGCCGAACTACTCATCCCGCTACATCTCCCACATAATAAAACTTGTTATCTCATTCTAAATAAATTTGCATGACACGAATTTGAAAGTTAAGCTTATTTATTGAATATAATTAAAAATTAAAATTTACAGAAATTGTACTACCATGTATATGCCCCAATAATTATTTATACCACAAAAGAAAAAAAATCACAGCGCAAGAAATTTAAATATTAAAGGCACAAACAGCCAAAAAACCCGTTCAATTAACGATAATTTAACTGTGCATTAAGAAACTAAAACTAATTAATATAATTTTTACTGAATAATTTATAATACACTAACGAAGCGTGATAGAATCGATCACGCCATTGCAGTCCACCATTACACTTATTAACTTTAGTTTTGTACGTATGTGAAGTTGGCCCGAAAACCATCCCGAAAAAAGCCTTTTAATAAAATTAATTGCGTCCTCGCTTAATTAAAGAAAGCCTTTCAGCCCGAAAAATAATACAAAATAACAGAAAATGAAACTCCACCCCGAAAATATATATACGAGTATAAAATTTTTATCGGGATCTCAAAAGTTTGATCTTCTAATTTTCAAGCATGTGGTAGATCAATAAAAATTCAATATTGCTATAATAAACTCCAAAATTAGAAAAAACCTTTATGTTTGTCCTTGTGTATTTCTGTTCACAGAGGTTTTCAGATATAACGGGATATGTTATTTGCTTGACAAGGCCGTCAACAATACACACCTGAAAGGCCATTACCATACGATGGGGATAAGGGTCATATACAAGCCATTTGCTATCCAACGATTTTAACTGTGTGATGTATGAAAACAGTTATGTTTGATTTTGTATATCTCTGTTCACAGAAGTTTACAGGCATTTTGGATGTTCTGTTCCTTAGAATAGGTGAGTGTCCTGTATTGTTATATTCCAAAGGCAGCTGTTCTCTGCACTTTCACCAAGGATTTTAGGTTGGTCAGAATATTTAAAGCTAGCCACCAATAGTAACTCCATATAACAAAATGGGCCTAACGATAGAAATATAGAGCCAATGTACAATGTGGGGCTCTCAACCCTATCTCTTTCCAATGTCATTTTTACAGGAGTAAAGTGCTATTGTAGCTTTCTTTATTCTTTCTAATATGTTAGGTTTCCAGCTTAGTTTGCTGTCCAGAATAAGACCCAGATATTTCGCTTTATCAGTGAAAGTCAGTCCAATACCATTTAAGCTAGGGGGTCGATCTGAGGAAGTTTGTATTTCCTGGAGAAAAGGACTAACTCAGTTTTGTATGGATTCACATTCAAAACGCAACTGTTAGTCCAATTGAAAAGTATGCGAAGCGCACTTTGTATGCGTTCTGGTGCAAGTATATTTACCGAAGATATTAATCGTAACATCATCCGCATAAGCAACCACCTTAGAGTCGCACCTTTACAAATCTGTTATTGGAGAAACCACCCAGGCTGGCCGACACGATCCTGCTTTTTAGCATTTGATCTACGCTGCCCCTGAGTGACTCGTCTACACACACAGAGATGAGAGTGCCTGTGTGATCGCCTCTGGTTTGACTAATCATGGTACCTCACCTGTATTTGCATTATTTTTAGTAGGTCTAAGATCTTTGGGACTGCAATGAGAGATTTTTCCCGCCTTAGGTATAAATACGATTACATCGTATTACATTTACTTCAGTCCATTTACTAGGAATGTAACAGAGTTATAGGCTACCCCTGAAGATAACCTTCAGCTATGGAGGAGGTCAATCGTTTGTTGGACATCCGCCGTTATAACGACATCGTGTTCTGCCTACTTATAAGGCTTAGAGCTATTTATAGCCAACATAATATTTCTTCTGATTATAACCTGGTTTACATTGCGTGCGACTCTTTTATCCCTAGGCCCTAGTGGCGCAGATTCCGAACTGCCTGGAAAGTGAGTTTGCAGTAGTATAGCAGGTCTAATAATTATGCACTAGTTATGGTCCAAGAAACAGCAGGCCGTTGAAGAAAACTCGGAGTGGTGGGACCTACAAAAAGTACTTTACGCAGCCTAGATGTCTGAGAGGACTTCTGTATTGTACTATAGCATAGTTCCCCGGTGTTTGTTTTAACATTTCTTAATTTGTATTTGTATGTTTTGAGGACTTCCTTGAAGTAGTCTCAGTCCTTAGCAGCTTTAGATTTCTTGGCCTGCTGCATTTTTACGGGTATTTTCTCCTTTCGTCCACCACGGTGGTCAAGATTTACCAGGAGCTCTACTAGGAGAGCACGCACCTAATATGCCACTGGACACTACCGGTACCGCTAATGAATTATTTAAAATAATTCTAAAAATATCCCGGTTAGGTTTTTTGATGGATTTTGTCTTCAATTCAAATTGGAGATAACAATGACCCGAAAAGGAATGGCACTCCATCTCCTTCCAATTTATTGAACTATCCATAGTGGCATCTGAGACAAGTGTAGTGTCTAATACTTCTTGTCTATTTCTAGTTATAAACGTTGGTTTACAGCCATTATTGCCTAAATATAGGTTAGTATTAAGAATAAAATCAAGGAGTAACTCATCTCGTTCTTTCGTAACAGTGCTTCCATAAATTGTGTGATGTGATGTGAATTGTATTTTTTAATCATTACCAAACTTATGACAGTTGAATCCAATTATTATAAACATCACGAAAGTGTAACTCTACGCGTACTAGTTTCAAATATAAAAGCTGACGCGTTCATCAATATTCTTTGTTGTTCTAAGCCAATGTTTTAGTTCTTTTGAAAATAACGATAAAGTGCAGACCAACAAATATTACAAGGTAACGTGTTAAATGTAAAATTACATTGATAAAATTTCTTCTGAGATGTGAATTATATTTTGGAATATTTTTCTGAATACTAGATCGAAGACTATAGTCTGAATCGTTAATAAAATAGTTTCCGGTAATATTGTAAAAAATCTTAAAACCTTGAAGACAAACATGTGACGTATAGGCACCGAGATGTTGGAATACGGGCCAGGAGGGTCAATACATTTCTTTAAAACTCATGATTTGAGCGTTATGTTTCTGTCTCTTAAATAATGGTATTAACGTGGTTTTGCATGTACTACCCCAACATGAGAGTCCGTATTGCAGAATTGAATCAGCAAAACGAACATTATCCTTGCTACCAATAAAAGCTTAGTTTTCAAACCCTCAATATGCGCCTTCCAATTTAAATTTTTGCGAAATAACAAACAACTGTTATAATGTGTTTATTAAGTTCAATTTAAATGTTCATCAAGAAACATCCACTGGAATTACAGATTCTATTGCAACCATACTCATGGTAATTAATGGCTGCTGGTGATGACAATCCTTGCCGAAAATGTAATATTTTAGTTTTATCACTTAGAAGAAGATTATGAGCCTTAGCCAAACCAAACGCATATTTAAATGACTCTCAATATACTTAATATTATCTGGAATGCTAAGAGAATTTTTACCACTTCTCAGGATGACACTAATTTTTGATTTTTAAGCCTCCTTTAATGAGCTTCTTAAAATTACAAGTAGCAAAGCTGATATAAACCAGCGATTTTGATTATCCATCTTAATGCCTGTTGTGATTAGATTATATTTAGGAGTCCTAAGTCCAAGTATCCGGTCAAAATTGAGCCAAGGTTCGTGGCCTAGGACAATGTATATCTTTTCTGCTCTTAGTTTGAGCATGAGCGCTGCCTTGGAGTGATGGAGGTTAATCTGCCGAAACTTCAACATTAGGTTTGCTCCTTTACTTCAACCTCCACCATAGTTGCATCAGAGTGATTCCTCCAGGGATCCACAAAGTAATCACATTGAAGTGAATATCGAATGACCGTTGGTTCTTTCAACTTGGCAATATGTGATATTACAAGAAAATAAATGTAAATGTATTATTTCTCTATATTGGAAATTATTTTGATCGATGGAGCACGAAAACGATCGATGCAAGACGACCACTTTCTCGGTTGATTATTTATTTTGTAATGTCAAAAAGTGTTAAACGTCAAATAGGGCCGCTACTACGTTTAAAATAAGAAAAGGTTTTTAAAAAAACTGCTAACTGGAATCCGTGATGTTCAATTGTCAATAGCAATAAAGGCCGATAATTTCATACTGCTCGGCCCAAATTCCAGTACAATGTGAAATACATTCATATTATCAAAAATACAATAAAAATATTCTGCCAAAAATATTAAATGATTTATTTATAAAAATATATAAATGTATTTAAAATTTATTTCCAACAAAATTTTGTTTTCCAATTAAAAAATAAATATTTATTCAACCTAAAAAAATATAAAACACTTTTTTTCAAATAAAATTTTATCTATTTTGTGTTACAGTATTATGTCCATATAACATAAAATATTTCTGTATTGAAAAAATAAATTTTACTTATTTTGTTTATTTTTGGCTATTTGTGCTAATAAAATTTTTAAACAAATCACAATAATTTAAAATAACTTTGTTGAGAACTAAATTGCGAACCATTTTTTTATTTAAATCAAAACTATAAACTATTTTCGTTTTGATTGATTGCTGAATTATAATATTTAGTTTGATTATATCAAAATGAAATTGAATTTCTTTTATGTGCTATAAACTATCTCCAACTAATTTATTTATAATTGATCATGTAGTTTTTATTCATGTTTTTAAAATTTAATTGATTTGTTTATATTACTAAGATGAGGTTAATATCTTTCAATATGTGTGTATACGCGGTAGCTGTTAAAAATAGACGCGTATTGAAAAAAAAAATGATGGGCGCGCGCTTGCCAATTATAATATAGTTTTTCGGTTAACTTGTCATGTTCAACATGGCGCGTTCTACTTCTTAATCATTTTAATGATGTATAGACTTTAACTGTATGATGATATTCCACATATTACCCGATATTATTTTTGGGGACCTTAATTATATTAATTTGAAACGTCATTTCATAATATATTGGCTTTTTATTATATACATACATAATATTCCTATTATATATTTAAATACTTAATAGATAAAATCCCCATATTAATCTTTATCAAGATTAAATGACATGTATATGAATAAAAGGGTTAATACCCGCTGTAGTCTTATAAAAACATATATTTGATTCGAAGCCAAACGATATCATATCCATAACACAATTAATCATTAACTTAATGAATTGTAATATGAAAATATGTAAATATAAGTATTTTTGTGTGTGAGAGGGAACTTATTTATTTTGACATTTCAAAAACTATTACAGTATGACAATTTGTTGTATATATTTACAAAACATGCTATATCTATAAACAGAGATAATTTAACAAAAGAAAAATCGTTTTGTGATTAAGAATAGTATTTTTTCCTTGACAACTTCTTATTACTTTCCATCTTGTTATTTTTTTTATTTTTTGGTTAGAGATTTACTAAAACAATAATAAAATAATAATAATAATAATTTATTGACTTCTCAAAAGTTGTATTTCATTCTTTCGGATATTGTTTTATGAACACAATTACGTTTTATTTTTGGTTTTCTTTTTTCGTTAAAGATTTATATTTATATCTGGGATGTTTATGGTGAAACAGCACTTTTCACATGTATATTATATAGTAGAATTCTATGTGCTATAGAAAATGAACGATTATTGAAATAACCCACAAAGATTATGGTATATGTGGATCTATAACGAAATAGGTTAAGAGTTTGGTCTTGTCAACTTATATTGATGTGATGGATGGATAGTTAAACTTTTAAAATACACTTTAAAGATTGGGTTTGATTACTGCTCCGCCCAAGCAATTAAAACCTTTGTTTTCGTAAGTGCTAGCATTCGGGCTAATAATATTTTGTTGGTTAATTTTTTTTTTTGCTTTTGCTTGGTACCTAATTTAAACCAAGGCGCCCATTTCTTTTTATCGTCAAAAATCGAATTTCCACCAAATCGATCATTATTATTATTAATTATTCACAATAGCTTTCTGTTACCATCACAATCGGTGAATTCTATAGTACGTTACAAATGATACAAATGATAAGACGCGTACAACAAAACAAAAACTCAACCAACAAAATAACAGGCGCACATATGTAACGAATTAGGAGGGGCGGGGCAAAAAAGACGCGGGTAGTTTGAACCAGTATGGGAGGTCGATGTTGGCCCTTCCTAAAAACCCATTAAATCCATTACAACAAAAAAAACGTGGCGTGTCACGTTTGACAACCTATAAATATATATATATATATATATATATATATATATATATATATATATATATATATATATATATATAATATATATACATATATATATATATATATATATATATGTGTGTGTGTGTGTCCGGAACCGTTCCCCCGTGCCATCACTTTTCCTTCATCACTTCAATATAAAAAACAATAATTTAGCATTTTAACAATGCTAATTCACTCCGAAATTACTGTACATGATAGAATTTACCCGAATAAAATCTATATCAATTTTAATTAAACGTACAAATGAAATCATTTAATTAATAACGTTAATCTAAATACCTTAAAACTATCTTAAAACTAAAAAAAACATGGCATGCATAAAGTTCTGTGGTTTTCTTTGGGTTTTAGGGTATTGCTAGAACATACCAGAACTATTACCAATAATTACTGAATGTAACAATATAATAAATTAAAAAAAGGAAATGAAAATAACTTAAAACTAATTAAACTAAATAAATTATATAATTAATATTAATTAATGCAGAATAATCAAAATTGAATAACATATTGAATTAATATAACTTCGTTACTTCTAGTTTTTTTTCCCAGCGATCGAAACACTATAAACAACACTCGTTAGATCATGCTACCAAGTGATATTAACTTATTTACACCCGGTATGGTGTTTGCGTTATTAGTTTTATCCTCCATATGATATTGGTTTTGGAAATTTTTTTATTGGATGCAAATCCAATTTTCCTCCTTAAAATAATTAGTCCCCCAATGCCTTTCAAATATGATTCGAAAACAATTTACTTATTTTAAGATTCACAAAAAAAAAACAATGAAAACCGCTCACCTGTGGACCGGTTAAGTAACCTAATACTATTTACTATAGTACGGCTATTACGTCTTTATGCTGTAATCTGGCAAACCAATTGGTGTATAACACTTCGTTAGTATGAACTATAATTTATTGTCACTGTTCACTTTATATTAATCTAATTTACCACACCACTATACACAAGTTAAAACGAATATAAAGTTTTAGACAAAATTAAAAAATAACGAAACATGGCGGTCTACAAAATTTGTCGAAATAACAAAATTGCACATGGATTAGTAAAACAGTTGACAAAAGCAATGTTAGGATTATTTAAAAATTTTGCTATGAAAATCAACTGCTCATTAATACGCAATTAGTAAACTAGCAACTTCGGCAACGACAATACTAGATTAATACGAAATTCGAAATGTTCAAACAAATAAAACGATTGCACTGACTGCTATGCACAAGCATCATCTGCTATAAAGATAGTAAATTATACAATTTTTATAGTACCGCTTACCATAATTTGATTCCCATACATAAATAGGAGAAAAATTGGTGTTTATTTTTCTCCGTGTTCTCTTCCGCTATACAAAAAACCAACAGCCGCAAAACTTGACTAACTCAGACGGTATAGTTGTATTGAACCTCGCAAGGCTATTGATTCAAATGTTGTTCCGCTTAAAATAATGTTTACAAGCCTAAATTTGGTCAAGCAATTTCTACCTATGGCGTTACACATAGACGCCAACATAGTGCGATAACTGGCATCAACTCGTGTGTAGTGTAGCAAGGGAACAACACAACAGCGACAAAAAAGCAACAGATAAATTTCAACACAACGGATGCATCATTAATCACCATACATCAACAAGGACGCCTAACGGATATACATAATATATATAGTACATTCAAAAAAAAATTCTAAAAATTTTTAATAAATAAATAAATTACTTTACGAGTATAATATTTAAGCAATTTATTCATTTATAATATAAAGAGTCTTAAAAAAAGTCACGCCTAGATGTCAGTAGTAAATAATTTCTAAACGCAACATTTTGTTTATGTCATCTTTGACATTTGTGAAGTAGACAGATGTATAATTTTAACGATGGGTATACTTACACGCTAGAAGAACTCATTAAAGTTATTCAAACTTATTATGAAAATCATCGATCTTTAAAAGATACATAACGTAAAATTCGTGATTTTTTTGAGGATCGAAAAAGGTGTGGCAGACCAAAAAGTGGTCGTTCCAATGATTGCTGCTGTGACCGAAAGTGTAGTGGAGGAACCTTCAACATCGATATCACAGGAATTAGGCATTCATCGATCGACTGTTTGGCGAATTTTACATAAGGATTTGCATCCTTACAACAACAGGATGGAGCTACGAGTCACACAACACTTGAAACATCCAGCTATTGCGGTCTAAGTTGGGGTTTCTTCAAAAGTAAAGTTTATGTGAATAAACTAAGAATTGCACAGCTGAAAAACAACATTCGGACCGAAATTGATTAACTTAATGCGGTAATGTGGCAGCGAGTTCGAAAGACCCTTTATAATTGAATGTATAGTCGGAAGTTCGAAACCCGATCGAATTAATTTAAATTTTTTTTATATATTTCATGTATATAAACTTTTTTTAAACAATTTGAATTTGAATATTTTTTTTTTGCAAATATTATATTAATTATTAAGATTTCTGTAAGTGTACGATGATTTTTCGCACGATTAATATTATATTAGGTTGAAGAAATATAATTCCATTATTTTTACGTTTATTGCGGGGCATATATGTAACACGGTTACAATCATTTGGTTTGGCTCAAATATGCATCGTTTTTTTCGATAACTCGTTGCCATTTAGAAAGCAATTTCATTATACCGCTTTTTCAAAATGTCTTGTCCCTATTAATAAAAAACTGAGATATCTAGTTTTCACAAGCATCTTTTGAGGCGATTTTTACGCCACCAAGAGCGTTTTCCATAGGCAAAAAGGGATGAAAATCGTTTGGTACCAGTCCCGAGCTATAAGGTGGATGCATAATAACCTTCCAACCAAGTTCCCCAAGCTTCTAGGCCAGAAGCCTGCTTGTCCTGGTGCAACACGGCGCTTCTCCTATTGGCTAATTCTTACAGCTTCTAGTCGATTATTACCTTCAGTCAGTTAAATTACTGGCAGAAAGGTTCAAATTGAGTGTATGGCCATTGGGCAGCTCAAAGTAAATGATTCCCTCCCAATCCCATCAAACACACAGCTCAACCTTCATGGCTGACAAACCTGGTTTGACCATCGTTTGGATCGTTTCATCGTCCTTTGACCATGATCGTTTCTGCTTGACATTGTCATATGTGACCCATTTTTAGTCGCCAGTCACCATCCGCTTCAGAAATGGCCCGATTTCTTTCCGTTTGGCCAAGGATTCACAAATGGAAGCACGGTCCATCAAGTTTTTTTTGCGTCAAATCATGACGTCTCTCCGCATATGGAATTAATATTGAAGCTTCGAAATGTACTTTCGGTGTGAAGTCACTCGACTTCTTAAGGAACGCAATTTCGAGAGCTAGCATCCTCCCGTTAAAAGATAGAGTTGATGTCATTTCAAATTTTCCAGAGCCAATATCAATCCGCCAAATACAGAAATAAATCAGAGCCAAAGGAGGTCATATCGAGCAGTAACATGTTTTTCATAAAATGTAATATGTTTTCTTTCATAAAATGTAATATGTTTGGTCTCAGCCACCCTGATCGACTATTCACAGACATTTGGCGACCTTACTCAAGAAAGGCAAAAACAGAATAAACTTGTCTTGGCCCGGAGATTGTACCGAATCTTTCGAAAAGGTCAAGCGTTCTCTTGTCGCTGTCACCCTTTTGGCACACCCGTTGAACGACATGCACTTCAACATGACTACCGACGCTTGCAATGTAACAGTTGATGCTGTCTGACAACAACGCAACAAAGGATATTGGTAACATTTTCGAACTTTTCAAAGAAGCTCTCTTCTGCGGAAATTAAATACTGTACTTTCGATATAGAACTTCTTCCTATATATTTAGCAATCAAACTCTTTTGCCATTTCGTCGAAGGCCAAAATTTCCCTATATTTACCGACAATAAACCCCTTACAACAGCTATTGCGTTAAAGTCAGAACGTACTCCCCGGCAATTACGATATCTCGATTACATTGCTCAGCTCAACATTAACATTGGGAAATACAATGTGGTGAGCGACTGTTTGACTCGTTCTGGTGAAACACTTCTCAACGCACTCAGCGTCTTCTCCTTCGACAAGCAGGAATTACTTGTACAGCAACAACGCGACGACGAATTGCAGAAATTTATTTCAAGTCGCACCTCGAAATCAAGCGTAAACTTGCAACGGATCGACTTACCAAACAAACAGGAAATTTTGGTGTGAGACTTCTACAGATAAAAATCGACCCTTCGTTCCCCTCAACATGCGACGAACAATCTTCGATAGCCTACATGACTTACCACATCTCGACATTCGTGCAACGCGAAAATTTTTTTTTTATCCAATCTGTTCGGGAGCCGAAGTACTCCCAACTCTTTCGCGGTTTGTTTTTCCCGTCCTACTTTACGCAGTTATGCCAAATCGAAGACGTACGGCTAAAGGTTCGATTTTCGTTACTATCTGCGCATTACATAGCTCCATGCCAGCCTATAGTACTGGACATGGAAGATGGGTTGGCTCATGAGTTTTGCACGCCGATAGGGGGTCGTAGTTGTGTTCGTTTTTATCACAGATCGTAATCTCGTGAAAATTTCCGTTTGGATCCTGCCCCTATCGGGATTCGAACGCGGTACCTCCCGATCGAAACGACAAAGCTTCAATCACTGTGCCATTTGGTCGGTAAGGCGAAAACTTATTGATTCAATATACTTTTGGCCCAGAATGAATACTGATACAAGCAATTGGGTTAAATTTTGTATCCCATGCCAAAAGTCCAAAGTTCACCACCACACGAAATCAGAGTTTGGTAAATTCGAGCTGCCAAGTGGCAGGTTTGAATACATCCACATGGACCTGGTTAGTCCATTGCTCCAATCGGATGGATATCATTGTATTTTAACGATAGTCGTCCGATTTACCCGTTGGCTAGAAGCTTATCCAATCGGACAGAAAAAACCGTAAGTAAGATTTTCTACAATGAGTATATCTGTAAATATGGTGTCCCGCTCTTCATCACGATAGCATGCAAGTGCATACAACCCGAAAGCGAATGGTCTTGTCGACCGGTTCCACAGGCAACTAAACGCCGCGTTAACAGCTCGATGTAATAGATCCCAAAGGGAGTTCAGAACTTCCAACGATCCTATTGAGTATTCGAACCTCTGTCAAGGAAGTCCTCGACTTCGAACCCAAACACAGATACTTCGGATTTCGTGAATCAGCTTCGTATTTCCATGAGAGCCTTAGTTCCTATGAACACAAGACATCCAACCAAACAGGCAACGTGCATTCCCAAAAATCTGAAAACCTGTTTACACATATTCGTACGTGTGGATAGAGTTAGAGGTTCTTTGAGTACACCCTATTTTGGAGCATATCCAGTTCCCCCTCGAAACCTTTAATTTCGGACCACTCCTCGTGGCAAAAATATTTATTTACCGCCCGCTTAATTACGATGAATAACTCGTTTCACTGAATAGAGCTATTTCGCTATCTCGAATCTCGATATTAGTATACAGTAGTTTTAAAGGTTCCGGGAAATCCAGTTAAAACTCGAAATGAATTTCGGTCTGATAGTAAAACGGAAGCCAGTCAAATATGTTTAAGAAACAAATACCTTTTTTAAAAGATTCTTCAATCAAACACAAAACACAGACACATATATATTCTACTGTCGTCTTCGTAGCTCGAATATACAGTACTGAGTTTTAGAATAATTGAGATTGTTTCAACGTTACCGATATCGTCAAATAAAAGTAAACAATTTATTTGAAATTTTAAGTTGATTTTTTAGTTTGTGAAATTCCAAATATCCATGAGATATTAACATATGATTTATTTACAATAAATTGATTTTTATATTATTTATTGATTAATTAGGCAGCACTGATTTGTCTGTAATTCCGTGTTAAAATTTTGTCATTCCAACTAATTCCGTGCTAATGTGTACCTAATTCCGTGCGTTGTATATTAATTGTGAGCTCGTGTACCTGAATGGAAAAAAAAGATTAAAATGGAATAACAAATTTGAATAAATATTTAAATAATTCAAGTAAAACAAATTTAAAATATATAATTAAATAAGTATTTCAAATTTCAAAATTTCTTGAAATCAGGCCAACACCAATTAATCCCGCTCATAGTCATCGTTGTCATTTCGTAGTTAATCGACTCCTCATTAACCACGTTCGACACAATTCCGGGAATATTTGTCCCTCATATGTAATGACTACATACTCTCCCACTAATATAGAAAGTGTGGATTCACTAGATGTTTTAGAGGATAACTTATTTCCTTTCTGGTTGATATTTCCTTTAGCCTCTTGGGTTTTCATTTTCAATTCAATCTTTTCCAGTTTTAACCGTTTTCTTCTTCGTTACGCCTTTGATATTCGATGTATTCATCGGCTGTTGCCACTATCGAAGTTAATTTTCTTTTAACTCGTTTCTTAACATAATTTAATACTGAAGTTTTTGGCCAAAAAATGCATTTTTAAATGGAGTTGGAAATTCTGATGCTTTCGAACCACTCGCTTGTATGTTTTGCTCAACTATTTGACTGGATACGGATACAACTGTGGTTTTCATATCTTCTGAAGAAGAAGGTACAGCTCTTGGACTGTTTTGAACAATCATTGACTCTTCCTGTTCGTTTTGTCCTCATTTTTTTTCTAGAAGATCTGGTGTGTCGTTTTAACCTAATAATTCATCTACAATTATACAGTTTTCTATTGTGGAACTGTCATTCGATTCGAGTATGGTTTTCTTAGCTTTCGTAGTTGAAATGACTAGGATTCCATTCTCTTGTACTTCTAGATCAATAACTGTGATATTTTCTGACCAATCGATACTATTCGTAAATGTTTCGGTACAAAAATTTGCCTCCAATGTAGAACTATCAAAGTTGATTGATTTTGTTCTTATATTCTCGGTATTATTATCCAAATCAGTTGTAACGCTTTTCTAGAAGTAATATAAATTCTCATGTTTTATATATCCTACCCGTTCATCATCACAATTCAAAAATGCATTTAATTTGACGTTTACCTAACCTTTTATCTAACAAGTTTGCAAATTCGTATAAGTTCCCTTGGTTTAATGGTGGTGGCCCATAGTTATCTGCATTAGTGGAGGTGTTAGCACCCGAACCTTTGTTTGCCGTAGACTTTCAAATTTTTGCATAATCTTGTGCAGTTGCGTCGAACGGAAATAATCCATATGAACGAAATTCATTTTTAATTATTTCCATTTGAGTGTTGATTCAATACAACCATCATGTAGTGGGCCAAACTCTTCACGTTTTAAACGACGTCCATCGTTTTCCATTCTCCAATAATATACTATTTATCTTCAAGAACACTTGAGACTGTGGAAAGCAGCTACATCCATGAGTTGCAATAGGTGGGCCGAATTTGGTATACAGCTGTTAAAATGATTCCATTATCTCTACAAAATCCACTCAAAGACATAAGATAAATGAGAAGAATGGCCGCCCAAAAATAAAACTATTGGTTTCTTGATATTTTCTTTTATCAGGAATGGGTGAAAAACATTTGTGACATACTCGTAAAACGTTCGACATGTCATCCATTCACTATCGGACCTACCGATTGTCCATTGAATTTGATTTTGAATATTTTGCAAGTATATGTTGTGGGATCCTTTTATAAGGAAACGATGCAAATATAGGCATTAATTTGCCATCAGCACACGCTCCGAGGCATATACTTGCTTAGCACCCTTCCTTACTAAAACACCCTGACCTTTTGGACAAAGGAAACATGCTGATTCATAGCAGTTAAAAATTCTCAAAGGCTCTTCGAGGAATTATTTTCTTCAAGGTAGTTATGGCCTCTTTGAAACCCGAAAGTCGCACCGTAGTCAATGTCTGTGTGACTCTTTGACATATGGTAGGATTTCTATTTAAACATCCTTCGTACCAATGTCTGCCTGGCAAACCATTTTTAAACTTATTAGGATGATTAAGGTTTTTTACGAATTTTGATACTGTGAATGAGTTGATCTCTTGTAGTTGAAAATCCAATTTCCGCTAAACACCTTCATTAGATGAGCTGAGTATGGTGTGCGCTCCTGCAGATGATTGCTATGTGTATTTATTTTTGACCTTATCTAATAATGTCTGTTTGGTATGTGATAAACTTTAGATGCTTTATATGCAGTCATGTTCCATGTTTCACCAAGTCAAGAGCTTCTGACAACGCTTCGGGCGTATATGTTTTTCGTGACATAATGTGATGCAATTTATAAAACTAGAAATATATGAAAAATGTGTATACTTGAGTATATCCATACTTGGTTCATTTATTACTTTTGACAACCTGGGTCAAATAACCAACGTTATGCCGTATTGTCTACACCGCATAGATAATTAATATTCTACATATGTAGAGAATGTATGTAGACAGTTAAAACAGTTACGTCGACAATGTAGAGAATGTAGACCATGGGCGCTTTCAGGACACCCAACAGTTGGAAACATGTTGAGTAAAATCAAAGTCAACGTTATGAAAACGTTTAGTTCTATGGAATTTTAAAATCAAATTGGCGATGATTTCACTATTCATGATGCCAACAGTTGGCGGTTCTGAACGCGCTCAATGTCGAAAATTATTGTTTCTATTAGAAACCAGCAAAATTCTATGATTTCTTTGTAGTTGGATCCATTTCGCCTCGATGGAGATTTATTTTTACCTCACATTTGAAAAATTGTAACCCAAGTGAATATTTCTTGCATATACCTTAACTGTGTTACGAATAGAATAATTTTAAATTACATCGAGATTATGTTACCAAGCCGTTAAAAGTTTCGCTTCGAACTAATGAAACATTGAATTTTTTGAATTAAAATATTTGGTTGTCTCATTAGACTGCAGTGGCTAAACTACAATGAAAGTGAAAATACTTGAACCTGAACTTGAATACAAAGCATAATCGCAATGCCTTAGAGAATTGTTATCTTTCGCTACGCAATTGTTAATCCCTTTATAACCTCGAATTGTATTGTAATTAAAGCATACATTCGATTTCTGTAAGAGATTTTGGGTTATTTTGGTTGATAGACAGATATTATATTTATATCGAGGTGGTGTAACCAAACTTCAAACGTTTTGGTAACCTCACCTCGCACCTCGATGATGAAAAAATAATATCTGGGTATCACCCAGAATAAGCCAAAATTTTAAAATATTCGATAAAAGTCAAAAACCTATGTTAAAATTTCCTATAAAATACTCCAATTTTTATATGAAGCTTGTGAATCCAACAGCCAAAAAATCGAATGAACTAAGAACCCATTCGTATGACGCTGTATTTGTATGCTACCCTTTTGCTTAAAAATGGATGCTGAACTTGGATAATGAAAGTAGATACACTATTCGTTTCGAAGATGTGTATAACAGACGGCATTGCACGGAGATTTTCATTCATAGCCGCGAATTTAGCATCGTACCGTATTTTATTTGATCTTGTTAAAATAGATATTGGAACTCGATTCCGACTTAATTTAAAAATTTTAGTTTTTTATTGTAGCACTGGGTGCAGAAAAATTCTTTGGAGATGCTAATATTTTCTGGTTTCCTTGACTAGACTCGAAGTGGATTACATAGACGATTGTGTAGTATTGATAATACAAATACAAATAATACAAATACCGGTGTCACCGCGAACAGTCTAGCCGCGGACAATACCACGCTGCTATTACCTCTGGCTCATTACCCGTAGTCTTTACCCTCCGGATATTAACATCCTGTATATTAGCCACCGGACATTACCCACTCCGGCTATTACCCCCTCCCCCTCTTCAAACCCATTTCACCGTCGTCATTACCCTCCTTACCATTACTCCCCGGTCATTTTCCGTCCGTCATTCGCTCCGATTATTTGATGATTAAGAGACGGTCTGATGCAATTTCTTCGGTAAAAAATAATTAAAAAATCTGTTCTCATAAATACGTGAGTTTCGATATCAAATCCTACTAGAAACATGATGGTTGACAAAAAAATCGAAACAATTTTTAAAACATGAAAACGTTTGCAAAAATTAGCTGATTAAGGAACAATATACCATTTCGTCAGGAGTTTTTGTGTTTTTAATTTTTTATTATAACGAATTCAAATTCAGCTTGTAAACCTGTGTTAAGTTTCTATAAATTCAATTTATCTTTCACGCATTGGTTCGATCTCCCATTTTGTAAAAATCAGTGCAAATTTCAGGTAATGTATTGTACATAAATATGTTATTTAACATAGTCGTGCTACATACTTCCTCTATATAGAACAGTAAGCCATTTCATGATATTTTAACTAGGAGCTGAGATTATGGTTTTTCTCGTCAAGCGATGCTCCAAAATCGAAAAGCAGTCTTCAACAATATATCTTCCCAATGACCATTATCGAAAAATGCTTCAATCTTATTGGAAATTCACATGGCTATTCTCTATGCTATGCTGAGCAATTACGTAGAACATCATTTTAAACTACCCAAATCTAGACCATCAGTTAGGACATTTTTGTTATTATGAATGTTTTCTGAGAATGTAGATTTTCATGGCGATTAGAGCATTTTAAGAAATTAGTCATTTGTAGGGAAAATATTTTGTTCAAGAGTACTTTTCGATTTTGGAGTATCGCTTGGAGAAAACCCATATGGGAAAATGATTTGGGTTTGCGTTTGCCGACGGTATTAACCGAGTAAGTAATGGTGGGCAGGTAATGTTCGGGGAAATATTCGGAGGCTAAAGGCTGGGGTAATGGGCCGGGGGTACCCCCGATTGGCTTTGAGGTAACGGCGGGAGTATTGTCCTCGAAGTTAATATCCGGGGAATAAAGTCCTAGGTTACAATTGATTTAGGTTGTTTACTACTGCATTTTCCATTAAACGTAAATTTGAACATAGTTAAATTTCGTAAATTCACTAATTTACTCATTTCGTATTTTAAAATCATTAGAAATTGATCCTGACCAGCGAGAAGTTTACTAATATAGCTATAATATATAATTTTAAGCAAATCAACGGTGATCATTTGAGCTTGTTGAAGGTGCATTTAATAATAAAATTTTAGGCAGATCTAAGCCGAACAGCCTATTAAATCAATTTTACTGCAAACACTTAAAACTAATGTTTTGATTTGACCTACCGTAGATGGCACTGGTGGTTTGCAACTGGTGATTTTTGATTTGCCAGTATATCTGTTTTTTTGCAGGTGGCGTTGACAATTTCATAATAAACTTTTTAAAAGTTTAGTTTAGTTCTACTATTTTTTCGAAATTATCATGTTTTCTAAAAGAAATGTCCAAACGGTGACAATTAAAAAGTGGTAAAAAATTAAATTTCTCTGATAACAGCAAAAAAATACCCATTTGCTCAGTAATGCAATATAATATGTGGCGCTAGAGTGCCAATCTGACATATTTGTTTGAACTGTAAAACTGTCAGTTCCAGTTAACAACCTCATACTGAAAAACAATTAGAAAACAACAAAACAAGTAATAATCTACATTGTCTAGGAATACTCTACGAATTTTCGACATTGTCTACACCAAAAGTAATTGTATACACTATTTTCGACAATTCTAAATTACGCGTAAACGCATAACACTGCAAATAACACGTATTACAACTTAATATATTACACTTTACTTACTAGGTTATTTAAAATTATTTAAATTACGTTAAATTATCTAAAACGTATTTTATACACAATAATAACAGCGACTATATGTACCCCATTAATACAGGAAAATGAATGAAATGCATTAAAAGAACAAGAGCAAATTCAAAATTGTTTCCCGTTATTTTCCTTTGGTTTTCTTTTTTTGTGTGTTAGCGATCGATTTATATTATTAGGTAATTCCCCGATTAACAAATAATTTAGTAATTCACCTTAGCGTCTAAATTGTCCAATATTATGCGTTAGAACGTCATATCATACATAGCATTCCGTAATTACGGCCCATAACACGCAATTACATATGCGCCAATTACATAGAACGCAATTCCGTGCTAGCTAAATATACAGGGTGGCTGACACGAAGTGTTACCAGAACAAAACGCCACAGAATTTTTATTTGTTGATGAATTTTATTGAATCAAAGTAAAAAATGTTCACAAATATCTAAATTTTCGAATTGCATTAGTAGTTTTCGATTTGGCCACCCTTAGCCGCGATTATGGCCTTCAAACGGCCGACAAAGCAATTGGATGCAGCACGAAAGTGGCTGCGATACGTTGGCCCATTCCCGGCGAAGCGCTTGCTTGAGATGATCGACACTTGGTATTTTTTTGTCCCAACCTTGCTTTTCAAAACATCCCAAACCGAGAAATCTATAGCGGATTTGCATCCGGTGAATTTGGTGGCCATTGGGCAGTGGAAATGAACCGCGGAATCTTGTTTCTCAGCCAATCTTGATTGACGCGCGCTTTATGACTCGGCGCTGAGTTTTGTTGAAATGTCCTGGCTCTGCGGCCGAAATGTTTTTGTGCCCAAGGCTTCAACGCCCCCTCCAACAAATGATCCCGATAAAATTGAGCATTTATCTTGATGCCACGGTTCAAAAAAACGAGCGGTGAAGGGCTTTCGGCCGTTACGGTGGCCAAACCATCACCATCGGCGGCGCTTGGTTTCGAGTGGCAATCCGTTGGTCAAAATTTTTAGTAGAACGGCCGCTCATGTAAATGCGGTTCACATATTGCTCAATAACGTACGGTGACTCATCGGAGAAAACCAAATTCGGCAAATCGCCACTTTCGTGCAAGCGTAACAACTCCTTTGCTCTTTCCACTCTAACTTTTTTTTGAGCATCGGTGAGACCATGCGTTTTATGGAATTTCAAGGCCTTTAGTCCAAGATGATCTTTCAATATGTGCTGCATCCGTTCGAGCGAAATGTTCGCCTCACGAGCCATTTTTCTGCCGCTACGGCGCGGGTTCCGAGCCAATTTGGCCTTCAACTTCCGAACGATATCCGGCGATGTTGCAATGCGTTTCGGTCGACCACCATGACGTTTTGCAATGCTGCCAGCATCGTTATAACGATTTATGGTGCGATACACCAACATTTTGTTCACGTGCAGATGTTTTAACTGGTTAACAAGCTGCGGCTGTGGTTTTCCAGCCAAATATAGAGCAATCACACAATTACGCTTGAATTCCATTGCGGATGACTTTTTTCTGAATATTTCCCACTAAAATGCTTTTGTACGCTTGTAAACAATGGAATGAACTGTCATTAGTGTAAATTTAAGCGCGCTGTCATCACTGGTTTGACAGCAATGACAGTCTGAAGTTGGTAACACTTCGTGTCAGCCAGGTAGTTGATCAGGTAGTTTAAAAATATATATATTTATCATTATTTTGCAGTAAAAAGTACTTTCATTCAAGTAATAAGTGGATACTGAATAACTATTTACATAAAACATCAAATAAACTTAAAAAGAGTTACTTTGGTAAATCGAAGATGACCTCATTATTTTCAAAGCATCAGTTGTTACAACTCACAAAAATTTAAATTCTGTATAAAAAATCGAGATACATAATTATATCAGGCCTACCTGTTTAGTAGAAACATTATCTTAAAACCAACGATTACGACAGTTACGCTACGAACTTTATAGTATAAAGTCTCTAATTACGTCCTAATGACGGAATAGTGTACATGGTCAAAATATTGTGAACATAATTCCGTGCGTTAACAAAATCAAGTATTCATCAAACAAGCATATAGAAACACGTCAAACTAATTATGAATCAGGTAATAGATATGCATGCAAGACTTTAAATCATGAACCGATGAGAAATTCCTCATATAACAAATATTATGGGCTTACCAAAAATTAAATCGCGCGTTGTTGTTTTACTAAACACCATCGTACGCATACTAAAGATTTGTGGCCAACGAACATATTATAGACTTTAGATAAATGAAATCATATAAAATTTGTACTGTCACTACCAAATACACATTTTTCCTTAGGAATTAAGCAAGTCGCATTATAAAGATTTTCTGATTTTATCGTTTTATTTCCAGTAGCCGGCAATTATGTACTAGCCCGAAATTTGGTACATCTACCTTAAGCTACCGAAAACATTATATTGACACGTTACGCGGTTCGTTAATTTTGCGGCCCAATGTACTTTACTACATAAGAAAATTTGATTTACCTCCTCTAGCGGAGGCTTCGCATTGAAAAAGCCTGCACCAATGTTAATGGGATCGTGATTAAATTTTTCTTTTCAGTATCGTCAGCGCCACCGAAATGTCAATATCGTATATTGGTTAGTCAAAGCGTATTAAAAATACATTTGTATATGAATTACCAGCTGCTGCTCCAAACCCTCTATAACCTCTGAACCTGGAGCAACAGAAGAACAAAGAAATCAATGTTACAAAACAAGGTACATAGCACATTCAATTTTGTTTTTCATTAACAAGAAATTTAACGATTAGCGTGTGTGCGGTTGGTTTGTGTAAAAGCAGCAAAATATATAATAAAAGCCTATCATTTACAATTGACTCAAATAAATAAATAAAAAGTAGAAATGAAACGTAAATAATACAAATTATTGTTTTTTGTTTCATTTTATATTTTTGTCAATATCAATGTTTATTAAATTTAAATTACCATGAAATTATATAGATTTACAAATGTACATACATATACAATTTCACAAAAGAATCGAAAAAAATTATCGAAAAATATACAACATTATTTATTGTCCTCTTTATCCCTTAAGTATTTGTAATGGGTGTGAGCCAGATAGGGATCTTTAATATAAAAAAAAAATACCAAAAACAACAAACAAATAAAAAAACATAAAAAGAAGTAAAAACTTAAACTCTGTTTTACTAAATATAAACGGAACATACAACTATATAGTTATCTCGTTTCATTTTACGGTTGTGTATATAAACTGCGAATGAAATGGTTGTATCTACGATTTGTGAGTGGTGGCCGATTCATTTTTATCTAAAACACAGTTTAACGCGTCACTTTGGATAATATGTGAGTTTTTTCTTTATAATAAAAGTGTAGTAAAGAATTTTTTTCGAATTATTGTTTTTTTACATAGTTTCTTTATTAAAACAAAAATATAAGAATTACAAAAAATTACGTGTAAAATACATTAAAATGTATTTGATTAAAATAAGTGTAGTATTTAATAATAAAAAAGTGATATAGTTTATAAAACAAAAAAATTTAGTATCAAAAGCAAAATAAATTATAATTTTTTTTTTGTATTTAGTTTATTGTTTGCCGATTTACCAAAAAAATAAGGAATACAGTGAAAAATATCTCTATATGGGAATATAATGTGAGAGTGTTTGTGTGATCTAAAGTGTGTATTCAAAAATCATTTTATTGAATACAAAATATGAAAAATATCGAAAATTTATTTATGAAAAATTAAATTTATATTGGTTTAATTAGTGTTTTGTGTGTTTCTCAGTGCTTCTAGTGGAAAATATCCAAGAAAAATGAAAGAAAAAAAATTATCAAAATCTCTGTGATATAGAAAAAAATATATATATGATAAAGCTCTATTGTATGTGTGTTTATCGTTATTTAAATTAAGTGTGTTTTGTATATGTTCGAATTATTATAATTGGAAAAGTGATTAAAACTATTTTGGATAAACGCATAAATTTGGATTACACTTTACCGCGTGCTACATTTTATTAAGTAAGTATGTACATAATAATCTTTATATACCATGACATACATAAAAAAATTTCATTGTTCCCGTAGCAGTTGATACATGTGTGTAGTAGTAGTTGGTTGTGTACATTTCATTTGTTTTATAAGAAAAATGGATATTTTTCACACACGGTGTGAGTGTCACATTATACTCATGTATTTTAATTATCGTGCTGATAAGTTTTATCAACTCTCTAACTCTCTTTGTATGTACATAATCACAAAAATTTAACCGACATCCCTTCATTATATAAATTTGGATATATAAACATAAAATGGTTGCCGGTCTTTATTATATTTTACCAAACCATTTACTGCATTTCCATGTGGTCTCCATTTACGCAACTACATAAAAAACCGTTAGCCGATGAATGTAATCAATTTACTCATAATTATAACAGTTTAGTAGATAATAATTCGATTTAAATATCTCTCTCATCATCAATAATTAATTAAGCAACTTTACTAATCAATCTGCTACAGTGTAAAGTAAAAGACCGCATAGGACTGAAAAAGACAGCATACATATTTTATCCCACTTCTTTTAAAAATGTATATATAAAATGAAATAGAAACCAATTGCTTTATAGTATATTTATTATATGAAACCCTTATATGAAGAATAATTTATGTAATTATTTATTATAATTTTATTCATTTTTTATGAAATTGTTTATATATATTATTATTATTATTAACACATATAATAATAATCATTATGAAACAATAAATTACAAAATAATGAATTGAATTGTCGCTCGATCTTGGTTTTCTTCTCTTTCACTACTCGATGTAGCTATATGCTCTCTGTACACATTTTTGTGGAGCATTACATTTTATATACATAAAATAGTTTTTATTTTTAATTAAGTTTTTTTATTTTTTTGTGTTCGGAGTAATAATTACCTATTTATTGATAGAAACTTTACATTATTCATATTTTTTATGTTTTGTTCTTTAATAATCTGAATTAATTAGAATAATAAAATATGTATGTATATAGTTTAATATAAAGGGATGCATAGGATACGTAAATGTTTTGACAATCAATACAAAGCCAAACGTATCCGAGAAATAAAATGGTGGAGTTTAGACTGCACATGTATTTAGATAAGTAATTATGATATTATCTTAGAAAATATTTCCGGTTTCTTTGCTTAAATTGTCTTTTCAAGTTGATTAAATAATATTTATTATTGTTGTAATTGATTTACTGTATACAAGTTTTACTTAACCTTCAGGCATTATGAGTTAAAATACAATAATACGTAATTGAATGAATTTTTGTTGTTGGGTTGATGAACATAAAAGGAAAATTGGATTTCTCTTGTTCGTTTTGTAAGTAGAATAAGGACAATTATTATTATTTATATTGTTTAAGATTTTTCATATTTTCTTAAGATAGTATGCAAAATTTTAATGTTCATTTTAGAGTGTATTATTAAGTACATGATAAATCAGTTTTGTTTTTTGGTTTACTAAATTTTTGTAATTTTTAAAAAATTTTAAAAAGTTTTTTTTTTTAAATGTAAATTTAGGTATTGTCCTTTGCTATCTACACATTTTTGCCATCTCTCTGGCAGTACATGAATACCACGACGGTAAAACGACGCGTTTTTGTATCAAAACCTTTCATCCAACCAATTTTGCACTTCTTCGAAACTGGCCAAGTGTAGCCCTGCTACAGGCATTCGCCATCAACGGGGACGAATAAGGCGAGTGCGGTAGTAGATCCCATCTCAGCGTTTTGATTATGTCCTGGACATCGCGAATGCGATGGCATGGAGCGCTGTCGTGCTGCAATATCACTCGTTCGTGTCTCGAGTCCCATTCTGGTCGTTTTTCAAGCAATGCATGGTGCAGATTGATGAGTTGTTGTCGGTAGCGTTGTCCATTGACAGTTTCGCCCTGTTTCAGCGCTTTTGGTGCACGATTCCTTTCTGGTCCCACCAAACGCCTGCGCTAGGTGAAAGCCACGACTTTTTGCGTTTGAAATTCTTAAAAAAGATCCACTTTTCATCTCCCGTAACAATTCGAGGCATGAAGCTCTTTCTTTCATGCCCTGAAAGCAATATTTCACACGTGGTTCTTCGATTTTCCATCTGTCTCAATCAATTCATGCGGCACTCATTTCCCTCCTTTTGAATTTTTCCCATAGTATGTAAACGTTTGGAAATAAGGTAAACATCCATAATGTTGATCGTTGTACCAATTGCGGATCGTCCGACAGTATTTTATTAAAAATAAGAAAAATATAGTTTATGTATCAAATCTTCTAAAATATACATGGTCATATGTTATGTTGTTAGTATCAGTTTTTTGGCGGGATTTCTGATGCATACCTATTATTTTGTGTTAGTTGTCCATCGTAACACAGATGTGCAATATCAAGAGCCCTAATTTAATTTTGCTTACCAAATTCTTAAGGAATTTGCAATCATAAAATAAGGTTTAAATGCAATGCAATTTAATTTCTAATAATTTTTTAATAATAATCGATAAGTAAATAACTGTTATTTTATAAAAAAAACAATACTTTTAAGCCAAAAATATATTTTTAAATTAATTTGGCTAAGTTCACATTATGTACATTATTTTCTCATAAATGCCTGATTGCGGATAGCGTGATCCACGTTATGTACATAACCTAACAATTTTAAATACGAATCAATTAGTTATATCAAAAAATTTAATTAAATTACCAAATGTTTTTTAAAGTCTAAATTAGATGTGCTTTTTTGTGATGAGCTAATTTGGACCTACAATTTTGTAAAGTATTTTCTTGTTTTTGGAAAGCCAATCTAATTAAAAACGCCGAAAAATAAGTAATATATAAAACAAAAATGGTAGATCCAACTTAGGTCAACTAAATGGCGGCAAATTTAAATCCGCTATTGCTGAAACACCCTACATAAAGTTGTTTTCGGTACAATATAAGTTTTTGTGATCCATCCCTTGAATCAGGAGTACTGAGCTGTTTATTAGGTGCCATTTTATTATTTATTCACGTATTTTTCGAAATTAAGCTTTAACAAATAAATTAATTAATTCGATCCGCTTTATGTACGATAGATTTACATAGTAGAACTCAATTCGCATCGCACCATCCGCTTTTAAGCCATGAACGTGAAATTTTGAAACATACAATTTTTTATTAAATTTATAGAATAGAAACTAAGTGTAAATAAATTTTAACTACAATTGTTTAGACAAATAAATGGATATAAATTCGATCTACAATTTTTTTATTACTTTACCTGTAATTAGCTAGATTATTACCGGTGTTAATCTTTAATTATTTAACAATTTAGGAAACTTTAACTACATATAACAATCAAAATAGAAACTAAATTCTAGATCCATATTAGCTCATTTCAAATGATGTTTCAACTCTAGGCTATCAATTATAATCTATATTTTAAAGTTTATTTTAATTCATAATATAATAAATTTTAATTGAAATTTGTGGATCTCGGGCGGAAAAGTGGATCTTGAGTTCACAATTGCGTCACTTTGCACATACAGAGCACGTAATGCGAATCTTCGTAAATTAAGCTAATTAACAGTTTTTTCTTTTAAATAACAATTATTTATTCAATAAATCATCTTTACTTACCTTTAAATCAATAAATATTTAGTACTTGAAAACAACATTTAGAAACATAATGCAATGTTTAATACATGTAATTTTCGAGATATTTTCTTATTCTGAAAAACCTTTAAACGATCCACAATATGTACCACGATCCGGATTGTGGTATTTTACCTTAAGGCATGTGCCATCGACCGGAACAAGTGATAATCCGAGGGGGCCAGGTCTGGCGAATAAGGCGGGTGCGGTAGCTGATCCCATCTCAGCGTTTTGATGGTGTCCTGGACGATGCGAATGGCATAGAGCGTTGTCGTGCAGCAATATCACTCGTTCGTGTCCCATGTTGTCGGTAGCGTTGCCCATTGACAATTTCGCCCTGTTTCAGCAGCTCATAGTACACGATTCCTTTCTGGTCACACCAAACGTAGAGCATTGTCTTCTTTCCGAAGCGATTTGGCCGTGAAAGCCACAATTGTTGCCTTTGGGATTCTTAGAAAAGATCCACTTCTCATATCTCGTAACAATTCGATGCAGGAAGCTTTTTCTTTCATGCCGTGAAAGCAAAATTTCGCAAGTGGCTCTTCGATTTTCCATCTGTCTCAGGCAATTCATGCGGCACCCATTTTCCCTCCTTTTGAATTTTTCCCATAGCACGTAAACGTTTGGAAATACCTTGGCGAGTCGTGGTTAATGCCTCCGCAAGTTGATCTTGAGTTTGCGTATCATCTTCATCCAATAACTCTTGCAGCTCGGTGTTTTCAAATGTTTTGGTCTTCCGGAACGCTCCTTGTATTCATTGTCGAAATCGCCACTTCTGAAGCGTTTAAACCAATCTCTACAGTTAATTTTCGATGATGCATGTTCGTCGTAGACCTCCTCAGGCAAATGACATGCTTCAGGTGCATTTTTTTTCAAGTTGAAGCAGAAAAGCAAAACTTCCCGCAAATGCTGTTTATTTGGCACAAAACTCGACATTTTTGTTCTTAGAAAAAATATTTTTACGTTACGATATGTGCTGGTATTACAACTGGTTATTGTTAACAACTGTCTACGCTATGAACAAAACACAACTTCGGACATAAATGATAACTAGATCTGTCGCTAGCACCATCTATGTGTGAAACCCGGAAATTTAGTTTCCTGATACATATTATTAAATCATTTGAATGTTGTTCAAGAAATTATTTTTTTCTTACTGGAGCGCCGTTTAGGATAGTTGTTTTCTTTATTTTCAACACTTACAGTGTATTAAAAAAATTGTCGGTACAGTGCTCGAATAACGAAATATTATTGAAAAGTAGTAACAATTATAAAGTAGTAAATAATTCAATCTTTACTTTAAATAACTTTTTGTATGAACAGTGCTTCAAGTAAAGCAAATTGATGGAATTATATGATATGATATGATAGAGGCATACAGACCAACCATAACGGCGATCTTAGGAATGTTACCATAATCCTGAAATATCAACATTCAAATAGCAAATTATATGTGAATGCGAATAATATTTCAGCTTCATGTGGGTCTATGAAAGTATGTCAGCCACAGAAACAACCAGGGCGAACTGCAGCAAAGTCATTTTCTAACTAACTACTTAAATATATTAAAATGTTAGTCTCAATTAAATTCACACTCTAGATTAGATTTTGTTAGTTTATTAATTTAGGTTAGTTGTGGTTGAGGTGAATGATACTAATATTCATCATATGTATTCAGTCATAATAGACTGGTTAGATTCTTTAATTCACATCTACGGGTCTTGTCATTATATGCTGCTCGTAACCTTATTTTGCCCTATCTCCTATCCACCACCATCTAACCGAGGGACTTCACATTCGTAATGACTCGACAGCATTATCATACATATGATGACCTAAATATTTCGTTGATATTGTAAAAAAAAAATAAATTCGGTATTGTCATTCAGCTACCTATATTTAAATTTATACGACTAAAAGCAGGGTTTATGTATATCTAACATTCACACAACTTCACTAAAACATAACCTGAATTCAACCAGAAAGATCGTCGAAAAACAACATTACATTTTTGCTATATATGTCTTTGGTTCGTTAACATATTTGATTGTATTGAGTTTATCCTCAAAGCGTAAGTAATTAAATAGACCCCCTGATCAAGAATGTTGCAATCACAATCTTCCCTGACTTTCCGGTATGTTCAAATTTTTATTAATAATAATAAAAATAAATTGAATTTGCCGACAACTTTATTGTTTTAAGTCAGGACTTTCGATAAAATTTCAATTTATAGAATTGTTTAAAGTAAAGAAGTAAAGCAAATTGATAAAATTTAGTAAAAAAAAATTACATTAATATTTGGTGGGGTGACCTTCCGCTGCAATGACACTCTGTAACATTTCAATTGCTCATTACTGCTGATTTGGTATGTACGAATTTTTTTCTCCAACTATGTCTACAAATTCTCAATAGACATCTGGTAACATCTGGTGATTGGGGAGGATGGGAAGGGTTGATTTTACATTATACATTATACATAGTAATCTTTCCCAAGTTCCAATTACTCAGCACTGGTTAACAAATTTTCTTTTAAAATAGCTAAGTATCCAAATTGATTCATAGTAGTTTCGATAAAAATTAATTTTCCAACATCTTTTAAGCTAAATGCTCCCCACACTATTACATTTCCGTTTTCATGATTCACTGTCGGCCGCAAATTTTTCATCTCACGCTCAGTGTTGGTTTTCCGCCATCCGTTTTTAATACTCCTTCTTGTGTAAAATGTTACGTAAAATCGTCTGGGGATTGACTGCGACATTTTCACGTTGAAATAGGTTGCTGGCTACCAACCGTTGGAGCACTAACCGTTGGATCCTTTTTAATCTCTTAACTAGCTTTATTTGACATTCATCTAGTTTAGCTTTGCGGCTACGTCCAGAAGTCATCTCGAAGAATTTTGTTTTTTAAAAGTTCTGGATTACATATTGTGTCGAAGATCGCGGTCTATCAACAATTTTTAAAATTTCAGATAAACTTTTATCCTCATTTTTCAATTTAATGATTAATTGTTTAATTTCATATCCAATTTAGGGTATAGGCTGGTACCGAACTTTCTTTCACCGTATCAAAATTTTAACTTATAGGCATTAAAATAAGTACGAACATATGATGTAACAAATTTGTTTCAAATTTTTCCGTAGATTAATATTAAGGTTAAAAAAAGAATGATTTGTTTTCAGGAATCAGCGTTTAATTTACCAACAGAACTAGTGGACGGAGAATTATTTGATCTAATGTTGGGTTCTGTTCATACAAAATAGTGTTTAACGAAAAATTAAATGAATTTATATCATGTTAACTATTATTTTGTATTCTTTAAACATTATTATATATTAAAAATAAGTCTAAATCATAACTGAGAATTTATTGTATCGAGAATTAAAATCTTACAAATTTGAAACTGCGCAGTTCAATAATCACATCCGTAATGTTATTTATTTTTATCTCATTTCGCTGGCGCTATATCCCATGCAGGGATTTCTTCCGGTAAAATCTTTGGTCAGGAAGGATTTATTGATCGACTGAAATGTACCGTGGAGAACTAGTCGACTAATCGCGGAACTGGCATTCGTCTTACATCTTTTTTACACTTATCGTAATATAAGTTAATAGTGCTAGATTCGTCCCGGTTCGAGACTGTTAACAGTCATATTTTTCAACAGCCAAAATAATTTTAAATAGAAACTGCTAGGTAGGTTTGAATCCTAATACCAATTTTTAACAACGTGGTGTTCATTGCTATTTTATTTAACCACAGTGACGAGCATTGTTAACTAATGACAGTCGTGCTCGCAATTAAAAAATGCCAAATAATTAGTCCTTGTCGGAATTATTAATATTACTTAATCGTTATTAATTATTATTATAAAAGTAAATATTTTATTATATTGATAGCACAATTCAAACAGTAATATGTGAAAGGGAAAATTAGGATTTAGGCTAGACGCAAAATATCGATCACTACATTTTAAAGTTACTACGCCTTTACCGATGCGTCATTTCTACATAATTGGGGCTCTATCTAAAGAATGACGCGTTCGATATTGGTTTTGGGACCTTCGATTGAGTGTGGGTTATTCTCATAAACCTTATCTTTCATATAGCCCCACAAAAAGTCATCTAATTGTGTTATCTATACAATCTGTTCTGGGGTCGAAAGACTATCAGCTCTTTCGCGGTTTCACTTTTCACGTCCTACCTTACTCATTGCTTGTGAAATCGAGGACGTACAGCTATAGGTACGATTTACATAAGATAGAACCATTTGCACATTGCATAGCTCCATGCCAGCCTATAGTACTGGTATGGAAGATGGGTCGCCTCATGAGTTATGCACTCCGACCGGAGTCATGGTTATTTTCATTTCCGTCATCGATCGTAATCAGATGATGAAAATCCCTTTAAATCCTGCCCCTATCGAGATTCGAACTCGGTACCTCCCGGTCCAAATGCCAAAGCTTTAACTACTGTGCCGTTTGGTCGGTCTAATTGTGTTGGATTGAATGCTCTAGGTGGCCAAATAACATCCCTCTTCGCGAAATTAATCGTTTATGAAATCTGTTTCTCAATAAATCGTTATTTTATACAACCATGGCAAGTAGCGCTATCCTATTGAAACCACAAGTCGATAATATTCATATCATCATTAGGCATAAAAAACTTAATATCATGTCTCATTGTGTGTGGTCCAATGTGTACCAATGATGCCTCCGACCCATAGGGCGCACCATACAGTAACACGAAGAATGCAATGGCTGCTCAACAACTGCTCTTGGATTTTCAGAAGCCCAAATGCGACTATTTTGTTTGATTACTTAGCCAAAAAATGAAATTGTATTTCATCAGAGAAAATAATTTGGTTTTTGATAAACCATAATATTTGTTCAATCAGATTGGATGCAAATTGTCGATGTTGAGAGTTTAATGTAAAGTAGTTGTGGACAAGTTTAATTTTTGAGAACCTGTGAAATCGATAATCGTGGGTTCTCTGCAACACTCTCTCACTGTAGCAATATTTTCGGTTGAAGGACACGAGCGAGTACGTGTTACTGTCGGTATGTTTGCAACCAGTGAATGCGAAATTTTACACTAAAGTTTAGCGAGCTCAATTTTACAACATGTTTTTTCTACAGATCCACCATTTTCATGATAGATTTCAATTATTTTAATACCAATTTGAAGCGAAATTGAATTCATTTTACTAAATGGTCATTCTTCCACTGTTAATTTATAAAATAAAAAATAACTAAATAGCGGACTTCTAAAATAGCTATTTTATACGCAATTCTAAAAAATAAGTTCTTACAGTTCCCTGCATATCTGAGATTTCTAACATTACCTTCGACAATATTTTTTGAAATGAATTGAAAACCTGTTAACAAAGTATTTGAAACTAACATTTAATATATACATAAAGTATGCAAGATTATTATTGACAAAATCGATCCCCGATTCGTTTATCTACAAGGTTTTTCAGTATTTTTTATCGTTCAATAAGAAAAACACGATTTTATGGTTTGAAATACATTTTATTATTCAATATAATCTCGCTTCCACGGCTGCTATTACCTCTTCATTCGATGAAAATCGTTTCCGCATGAATTTTTTTCGATGTGAGAACAGCCGCAAGTCAGAGGGAGCTAAATCTGGCGAATAGAATGGATGTTGTAACAATTCGTACTTTAATTTACTGATCTTCGTGATGGTGATCTTTTTTGAGTTGTGTGAGAGGGTGCGTTGTCTTGTTGTAAAATTATTTCTTTCTTCTATAAACCTGGGCTTTTCTCAAGAATTTTTACATCCAGCTGGTCCAAAAGGTTACAATAATCATCTGAGTTTCTTGTTTTACCAGTTTGGAGGTAATCCACGAACAAAAATACTTTTGCATCTTCGAAAACTGATGCGCATAACTTCTTGGCCGATTTATGAACCCTAACTCGCTTTTGAGCCGAGATACCGAGCACACAGCACCCATTACCCTCTTGTTTTGATTCAGGATCATGGTGGTAGGCTCAAGTCTTATCCGTAGTGATGTAGCGATGCACAAACTCCCTTTTATCCTTTCTAAAGCCCTCCAAATGTTGCTGAGAAATACGCATTCGAATGTGTTTTTGTTCCATTATTAGTGAATATGGCACCCATTGTGCATACGGCTTTCTGAAACCCAAAACTTCAGTCAAAATATTGCTCACACTGCCTAATGAGATCTCTAGGTCTTCTACTAAATCTCTCTCGGATAATCGACGATCTTCAAAAACCAAATACGTATTTTTGCTACGATTTCTGCTGATGCACTTTTTGGACGTCCTTTGCGTGGATCATCTTCAAGACTTGGACGACCACGTTTAAAATCAGCAACACATCTTTCTGCTGTTTTAATTGAAGGTGAAGAGTCATTATACACTTTTAACAACCGTTCATGAATTTATTTTGGTGCTACACCTTCCACAAACAAGTATTTTATCACTGGACGATATTCAATTTTTTCCATTGTAAAAAATACTGTGACACGTCAACTTTGAACGGCTGTCAATATACGAATGAGTTGACAGATCTACATGAAACTTGTGTTCATAAAAAATAGTACCATTTTTAGAAAAATAAAACGATGAGCCTAATAGCGCTATCTGTTATCGAACGACAACACTTACTGAGCAAACTAGTATACACAGCAAACAGTTTTTATTTCCATAATTTAAATATATTAATTAATAGCAATAATTCAAGATCCCAATTGAAGAACCTAGCAAGCATTTCATAATCTCAACAAAATCATTTATAAAAATTATCCCTACAAGTTAAAACATTTTATGTAATTTCCACCTAAAACTAATAATAACTACGTAATGTACGGCCAAAATACGCTGTATTTTCAGGTAAAGCGAGACATAAACGTAAGCCTAAAAGTAATCGTTTCAGACCCAATTTCAACCACTGCCCCGCAAAACAGTCTTAAGATAGTTCAGCAAGCCTGATTAAAATTTCTAAGCCAGCAATACCAGCAATAAGTTAGAAAGACTGTAATAATAAATTCGAGGCAAAAGCATTGTCGCAACTTCTGCAGCTATCCACAATCATATCAAAAAACCTATTTATTTAAATAATTTTTCAAAATCACCTCAAAATCGTTCGTTGCACTCAGGAACATGGTTAAGGCAATCAGTCTTTTCCACTCTTGCTTTTCAGGAAACAGTAACAGTTATAGTTGGTCACCGATATTTAAAGTAAACAAACTAACGGGTGTTTTTTTAGGAGGTTTGTTTTTCCGATAGATGTCGTTTTATTTTATGACAGTTGTTTTGACAGCTCAAAGTGGCATTTCTACTCAGTATTGTTTGGCAAATCATTATGAATAGGTTAACTCCAGAACAACGTTTTCAAATCGTGGAAATTTATTTTCAAAATCAGTGTTCAATTAAAAATGTTTATAGAGCACTTCGTGAATTTTATGGTGCACATAATCGTCCGTCAGAGACCACCATAAAGAACGTAATTACCAAATTTCGGTCTACATTCACTCTTTTGGATGCCAAGCCACCGACAAGAATGAGAAGAGTTCGTACAGAAGAAAATATTGCTGTCGTTGAGGCCAGTGTCGAAGAAAACGACAATTTATCGATTCGTCGTCGTGCTCAGCAAATTGGACTTTGTCCATCGACTTTATGGAAAATTTTACGTAAAGATTTGGGTTTGGTGCCATACAAAATTCAATTGGTGCAAGAATTAAAGCCACACGACCATCGTTTGCGCCGTGAATTCAGTGATTGGTCGTTAAATCAATTGAACGAAGATCCATTTTTTTACCGTAAAATTCTCTTCAGTGATGAGGCGCATTTTTGGTTAAATGGATACGTCAACAAACAAAATTGTCGCATTTGGAGCAAAGATAATCCACACGCCGTTCTAGAATTACCAATGCATCCTGATAAATGTACTGTTTGGTGCGGTCTATGGGCTGGTGGGATCATCGGTCCATATTTCTTTAAAAATGAGGAAGGACGACGCGTTACCGTGAATGGAAATCGATACAGAACCATGTTAAATGAGTTTTTGTTGTCAAATCTTGAAGATATGGATATGAATGAAATGTGGTTTCAACAAGATGGTGCCACTTGCCATACAGCACGTGAAACAATCGACTTATTGAAAGAAACTTTCAACGACAACATTATTTCGAGAAATGGTCCGGTGAATTGGCCTCCGCGTTCGTGCGATTTGACGCCACTCGATTACTTTTTGTGGGGATACGTGAAGTCATTGGTTTATGTGGATAAACCTCAATCGATTGACGCTTTGGAAACCAATATTCAACGTGTCATTGCTGACATACGCCCTCAAATGCTTGAAAAAGTGCTGGAAAATTGGACCTCCAGAATGACATTTGTGAAAAATAGTCGTGGTAGCCATATGCCAGAAATTGTGTTTAAATGTTAAATGCCAAAAAATTATCTACCAAATAAAAAAAAATTTTGGTCATTTCATAATTTTATATGTGTTTTATTCAAAAAAAAAAATCGGCAACCTCTTAAAAAAACACCCTTTATATAAAGCAAAATATTTCTCTGGTCAGTAATCACAAGCAATTTAGACCGTTTTCATTGATTTGATAAATTAAGAAAGAAGTAATAAAATAAATAAGCTAATAAGACATCTGTACGTACCTAATACATTAAACAAAAGTATCGGAAGCAACTCAATTTTTGATTAAGAAAGACCAAACTTAATTTGTCAATATAACTTATAATATCAAATATGATAAAACACCAAACATCATGCAATTTTCCCACTAAGCCTCATGTGTAACCAATACCAAATCTCTCGTATGTTCATCTTTTAAGTATAGGAAGCATTAAACATTAACGGAATATCAATTGTATTCTCTATTAAACCATATAAAACATCAACTAAAGACAAACATTTAAATAAATAGTGGTAAAATAATTTCATTAGTTAGTTCTTTATTTCATATAAATTACTCAATTTACCGGTAACTCAAAGGCCTGCGACAAATTAACATAATATTTATAGTTATTACATAATTTTGATGAGATGATCATGTGATCTAGCATATTAATTTCAAGAACTCATGCACGTGCGTGTTAGTGTAAAAAACCGAACAGAACAATAACTGAAAAAACATTTAATTTTCATGTCTCAAGCGAATGGTGTATTTGTAGTAATTTTTGAGTTAAAATAAGTGCGTATAATATTAGATTTATTGAAACAAACATTTAAAGATGAAAAAACGACAGTAATATGAAATAAAGAATTAAATAAAATATGTGCAAAAAGTTCATTGCAATAGATAAATAATCATTCGATTGACTTATTATTCGATAATTTCCTCTTTTTTCGCCCAAAACCTCGCCAAACTGTTCAAAAACTGGGTTTGTAAAATACTTTCATATTCGAATTTAGTTGAGATAATATCAAGTGAAGCTTCCTTCGTTTACAACCTTTCATTCTTCCCCATATCATTATATTTGCGTTCAATTTTATTGTTTTTTCCAAACATCTTTCTTCTCACTTTTTATTTGGCTTCCTTCCCATACCCAGTGCCTATCGGGTGACTGACACGAAGTGTTACCAACTTCAGACTGCCATTGCTGTCAAACCAGTGATGACAGAGCGCTCAACTTTACACTAATGATAGTTCATTCCTTTGTTTACAAGAATACAAAAGCATTTTAGTGGGAAATATTCAGAAAAAAGTTATCCGCAATGGAATTCAAGCGTAATAATGTGATTGCTCTATATTTGGCTGGAAAACCACAGCCGCAGATTGTTAACCAGTTAAAACATCTGCGTGTGAATAAAATGTTTGTGTATCGCACCATAAATCGTTATAACGCTACTGGCAGCATTGCAAAACGCCATGGTGGTGAACCGAAACGCACTGCAACATCGCCGAATATCATTCGGGAGATGAAGGCCGAATTGGCTCGGAATCCGCGCCGTAGCGGCAGAAAAATTGCTCGTGAGGCGAACATTTCGCTCGAACGGATGCAGTACATATTGAAAGGTCATTATTGAGCACCGTTCGTTATTGAGCAATATGTGAACAAGCAAAACGGCCGGATTTACTTGCCCTTTCTATTGAAAGTTTGGACCAACGGATTGCCACTCGAAACCAAGCGCCGCCTATGGTGATGGTTGGGGCCGCCGTAACGGCAGCCGTTCACCGCTCGTTTTTTTGGACCGTGGCATCAAGATAAATACTCAAATTTATCGGGATCATGTGTTGGAGGGGCGATGAAGCCTTGGGTACAAAAAATATTTCGGCCGTAGAGCCTGGACATTTCAGCAGGACTCGGTGCCGAGTCATAAAGCGCGCGTCAATCAAGATTGTCTGAAAAACAACGTTTCGCGGTTCATTCTCACTGCCCAATGGCCACCAAATTCGACGGATGCAAATCCGCTAGATTTCTCGGTTTGGGGTATTTTGAAGAGCAAGGTTGGAATAAAAAAATATCAAAGTGTCGATCATCTCAAGCAAGCGCTTCGCCGGGAATGTGCCAAAATACCGCAGAGCCACTTTCGTGCTGCATGCAATAGCTTTGTCGGCCGTTTGAAGGCCATAATCGCGGCTAAGGTTGGCCAAATCGAAAACTGCTAATGCAATTCGAAAATTTAAATATTTGTGAACATTTGTTACTTTGATAATAATAATAATTGCTAATAATTTTGAAAAAATTCTAAATATTTTATTTCTATTTACTCATAATCCTTTTTAAAAATTAATTGTAATCAATGTACAAAGTATTTTAATTCTCTTATAAATTAAACAAATAATAAACTAATAAATTATTAATTTCACTTCTAAAATTGACAAGCGAAATCATCCGACCTTGCCTGTAGCATACGTTGTGAAAATTTTCATAACAATCTAATCTAAAAACACAAAATACTTCAATGAAATACACTTACGAGAATAAACTCATAAAACATAAAATTATACCTGTTTAAGTTTAATTTGAGCAAACAAGAAATCATTTTACTCGTCTGCTTAATTGAATCACCACAAAGATTAAAACAATCGAAAGGATTTGTAAAATTATCCTTTTAAAATATAAATACATGTATTATTTTCAAAACTCAATTTAGTTTGGAACTGTTTTTTAAAAAAGATTTTACACAAAATTCCAACAAAAGTAATCTTTGAAAAAGATTCTATCTAAAATATTTAAATATCTAAATTGATCCAAACTGTACAAGTTTTATTTAGGTATATGTTTTATATAAAATACATATGTTGCTTGTTTTAAAAAAATATTTAAGTTTCATTTTGGTTCGTTAAAATCTAAAATTTTAAACTCCAATCTGGTATTATTATTGAATAAATGAAATATTTATACTAAATTATATTTTGGTACGATTATGTTTATATTTCTAGTATAATTGGCCGATTTTTCCGCTAGGGGAGCGAGGTCGATTATGAGACGTACTTATAGACATTTATCAGCAAATGGGACTAATTTTCGTTTGTGGCATATCTGGTGTGATTCGTAATGCATGTCTGAAAACAATCGAGAAGTCATAGACGAGCCTTATGTGTCATGTCTGAGATGAAGCACTTGATATATCTTAGATGAATGTTATATAACATCTCTGACATATTATATGTGTGAATATGTATCTCCATATCCATACATAAATATATCTGAAAAATGTTGTAGTTATCATGTGTTGTACATGTCATATGTAATGAAAACATTTTATGTAAATGAAGAATAATATTCCTAATCTATTTTAAAAAAAGACTATAATTATTATATGTTATTGTCGCTCGATACGACAACCACAATAAGGGTGAATAATATTTGCGATGGTACAGCGGCAAAGAGTGAATATAAAATGAATTGTAATACATATTTTCATTTATCTCGATTATTTACTTACGCCATTTTAAAAAGTGCGTGATTGAATGAAAACGCCGAAGATATGTCATTCGTGTTTCACATACACGTTGTTATGAAAAAACAACGGTCTATGACATGTCTCACATTTGTCGTCTAAAGTGGAAGTTATTGGACAATTTACATTAGAAACTAATGTGACTAGTCATAAATTAGTCATTTAGTCCACACACCATCAAAAATCGACCACAAACTGATTTTTTCTTTTTCATACACGTTTAGAAAAGAGGTAAAAAATAGAAACGAAAGGTCGTTCGTAAAAATTTGATCGCATGCATGTTGTAGATCGTTAAAATCAGCTTAAATCGGCAGTGTTAATCTACCATTACTTCTATTATCAATTATTAATCAAAGATTTTCCTACAGAAATATTGGACTTCCGGGGTGGCCATAGCCACCGAATGATGCAAACCAGAAATTTGTACACATTTGTTGTACATACAAATTTGTAAAATTTACGGTTTGTGTCATCTGAACATCATTATTGGTTTTAAAATTTCGAATACATATCTGAAAAAAATGTCGTTTTTAATCATAATTGAAAAATGTATCTAATCGAACCAAATCTTCGTAGTTATTTTTTTATTTATTTTAAAATTTTAATTATTTGGTTAAACCATTCTATAATCAGATTATTTCAGAACTTCAAATTGATTAAAGCATATTTTAAATTATAATTGTACTAAGCTCATGTTACTATTTTGACTTAAATTTTTAACAAATTCTTATCACTAAAGGCTGCACCAGTTGATCGAAAAAGAGGCATTTAATTCAAAATATAAATAAGCACTATTAATAATTTGGAACATCTAAAAAACTAAAGTTTTCTGCTATTATGTTTCCAAAGGTTAAAACTAAATTCCCATTACGCCTCTTTTATTCGTACTTACTACATGTTTAATTGTTTGCCAAACACGTTTTTTATGTTGAAATTGCACAAATTTTAATTATTTATGGTATGCTTATAATCATTAAGTAAAATACAAAACAATTTCAATTAATTATTAATTTTTTTTAGACAAATTATAATAATTGTATTGAAAATTATCAATACATAAAAACGTTTTAGAGCAATAATAATTAATTTTATATTTCGTTTTCTCTCCGCCAATATTTGCATTGCACAAAAATCAATTCGATTTGAAGAAAGCGATAAAAAATTTGACACGAAATTTTAAGGTCAAGCAAAAACAACGCAAAATATATGTTACGAGTTAAAGTCGGTTTGCAAATTAATTAGAGAGAAAATTGGTTGAAATCTAAAATTAGTGTATAAGCAAATCTGCTTTTTACTTGCAAATTCAATTAATATACATTCTTAAAATAGGGAATCTTACTGTGAACGTGTTTTGGCAAAGTTCTGCTTTTGTTTTTCCTGTCATTGTTGCGGCTCTTCCAGTTGAAAATATTAATTAGTTTCCTTTTTACAAAATTAAATTAAAATGAGGTGTTTACCTATTTTAGCATTTTTTCGAGGCAACAAATTTGCTCTATTAACCTTTCAAAAATTCATTCTCATGTGTTGTGTTGCTACTACAAAAAACACAGAAAAACTCAAAAAATGATGAGTCGCTTTAAAATAAATTACTTATAGAAAACGTGGAAAGACAACCTCGCTCACAATCAGTGAGAAACATGGGTAAAATAGAGGTAAAGCTATAAATAGGTAAATTTATGTTTAGGGTTACGGAATTATGTAAAAAATGAAGAAACCTGTTCTCCTCTTCAAAATGCTGCAGATAATTATCTGAAAAATTAATATCGATTTGCAGTTTATAGAGTTGGATCATCATTCCTATAATATTAACTCAAGTAGATCAACAAGCTATTTGTCTAATTGTTTGCGAAAAAATTAAAAGAAATCTGCATAATATTAAAAAAAACTTAACAGAATATTATCCGGTTATTAAAAAATTATTCATTAGTTCCTAGTCTTTAGTTCTAGACCGTATATACCGCTGTGTTCCTGTATAATTAAGCGTTTACTAATTACAGTTTGAGATGAGAATTTGAAGGTTTGAACAGTAAATAAATTCTAAAAATGCATACAAGACTGTTGATTAAACCTCTGCTACAACTGGATTGTTATGTGTCATGTCAATCAAAAAGAATAAAGTACTATTAACATTGGTGACCCAAATGCTGTGATCAGCTCTGAACCACCATAAACGTTACAAATTCGGAAGGGGTGTTAGAGCTTTAATGCAAATTTCATTTTTAATATTTGTTGAAACTAACTGAACTGAACTGAGTATCAAATTAATATTATTTCTATCGATTATGTGCTTTTATTAATTGTTTACACAACAAATAAATATAAGTTCTTAAGTATCTTGTTTCTCACCTTATATTTAATCTAGGTTTTAACTTACGTCAATGTTTATTGAATGATATTGATTGGTGATATATGAATTATTCCGGAATCCCATTTAACACAATTAATTTAAAGAATATAATTCTAAAGCGCAATTTTTCTAGTTTCCACTTTAATCTATTTAACCACATACGCATTACATAAATATTAAAATGTATCTTTGATGTTTCCGATTAATTTCTGTAACGAAAAAAAATACTTAATTTATTCTCTTGTGTTTTTATAATTGATTTACATTGTAATAAGCTTTAGCGTAAATGTGAATGTTTCCATTGTTTTCCAGAAAAGGAAAATAAAATACCTTTGAGAAATTTCTTTGCGTTATAATATAAACAATATGAAGGAAATTTGTGGGTATTTACGCTTATTACGTTATTATATTATCTGGTATTTCCATATGAAATTTGACTAAATTCGTGGGTATATGTTTTATTTAAATCATATGTATTCCGATATTTGCTCTTGTGGTATGGGAGACACGTTTTCAATCGATTTATAATTAATTTTATATGTATCACTCTCATAATTCTAATAGCCGTTTACCCTAATTTATTTTGCCTATAATTAAAAAGTATTTTCGCCTAATATTCGAAAATTAATATAATAATTGATGTGCAATTAACTCGACTTTATTTTTTTAAATTGATTTTTATCATAAAATTGTTTAATTAGTAATAATAATCATAATCAATTAAAATATTTTAAATGTGGGTCATTGTAATTAAATTTATTACATACATCTTACAAATACATTATATAATCATATGAGTAATAAATATGTAGCTAGTTTTACATAATTAAAGACTAAATACTTAGCAAAAAAATTGGATCGATATCATTCACTCTCGTTTAAATTATTTTTTTTATGTTCATATTCATGTGTATATGTTGTACATAAAGAATTAAAAAATGTACGTTATATGGCAATTTAATTAAATTTTGTACATATTATTTTCTGTATATTTATTCCTCAACGATAATTTGTATATAAGTAACAAAGTTCGTCCTACTACTCCCTTTTATATAAAATGGTTTATATTATAGGTAACGCGTATAAAACACCGTTGCAAAAGAGGCCTTAAAGTGTGTATATTTATTTTACAAATTTTTTTGTTCACACATCTGTCGAATGGTGAAAATAAAGCAAAAACAAAATAATATAGGTTTATCAAAGAATATAAAGAAAACTATAAATGAAAATCACAAGAATTGAATGTGGAATAGTTTTTATTAATTCTTCATATAACTACTTACAGCTTTTGTTGTTTTTATGGTAATTAAAATCATTGCATAATCATTAATATTATTAAGCATGTATAATTTATTGATATAATATAATTGGAATTAATTTGTGATACTTGATGTCATAAATTAATAGTTTACAGTAAACAAAGTTTATGGAATACTTACTTGAGTGTTACTTTTATCATTTAATAAATATATAAACATTTCTGGTAAACATGCAGCGAAAATATGTTAGGTCAGGAATTTAGCTAAACCGTATTCAAACTTATAATGCTATATAAAATTTCATTTCATTTGAAAGTCGTCGATTTACATCGAATCGCTGTGAAATAATTTTCTTCGTTAATCTAATCGGTTTAGATTTTAAATCTTAACCGGCCTAAATTGTTATAATACTATCTAAATATAAATCAATTGGTTCAATTAGATTGCTTGACTTGATAATTAAACTGACCTGTTTATTTCTCAATCACATACTGTGTATATAAAAATACCGCCAAATAAATATTTCAATGACATTTTAATAATTGGCATTGAAGCGGCGACTAACACAAAACGAAATGATTAATTTTTTTTTAATGAAATGGTCAAAATATTGTTAATTGGTTGGGAAATAGCTATAAAATGCGTATTTTATTTTTTCTTAATTATTTCTATAAATCTGTTAAATATTACTTATTTAAGTAAGTAAGGCTAGAAGCGAATTAAAGTATTTTAGTCTTATCTGAGTTTGATTGGTTCTTATGCGTGTGAGGTAGTTCGTAACTTTTCAAATAATAAGACTATTACTTAACAAGCCGTATTTTTAAAGATTTTAATTTTCTTAATTTTGACATTTTATAGTTTTATAACCACAATAATAACAAATTTATAAAAATCAAAATCAAACGGTTTAAATCTGATTTTAAGTATGCGTATAATGATTTAAATCATTTAAACTTACTCAAATTTTAATAATTTTTGGCAGTTTGAAATAATATTCAACACATCTACTAAGTGAACACAGAATTTTAAATTAATATAAATGGCAAAACTTTCCAGGTAGTTTTCTTAAACAAATAGTGAGTGGACTTGTTTTTCAGTAATGAACCATCATTTTTTGGTCAAAGAATAGTTTGAACATGCTTTTTCAAATTATTGCAGTTGACGAGATATGACACTATTACTGAAAAATGCTTTGTACTCTACAGTTGAACAATGTTCGTTACTTCATAATAGGTCCTTTTTTCAAATATTACCCATGACCACTTTGTTCGTTTTTTACAATTCGACTGGGATTTTACCGGAACGTCATAGTAGTGGTGTACGTATTGGTATACGTGTTTTGTTTTGTTTTGTGTTTTTAACGTCATTTAAGAACACAAAATATTAGGTACATAATTTGTGAATTCATTAAATTTCACCATACAATTTAAATTAATAAAATATTGTGTTAATTTCCTAACTAGTTTAATCTAATTCCTAATAAATAAATCTAAAAGTAATTTCATTATCATTTATATTTCCTCAGTTAATCCACTTTATAATTTATTAAACTTTTTCTTCCCAATCTTATTTCCATAAATAACACATAAAAATATAGATAAATGTATAATTAAACTGGGGAAATTTAATATTTGTTAAAAAAATATTAATAAAATTTATTTTATTTAAGTTTTATCTAAATGTAAATGAAAAATTCACAAAAAAAATTGCAATCAAAACTATTTTCTTATCATCTGTCATTTATTCCACAATTCCAAATTCTCATGATGTATTTTTCTCAATCGATAGTGCACATTTATTTATAAAATCGGGTAAACATTTTGGCGAAATTTCATGAGAATTTGACACACACACAAAGATAGAAAATGACAGCACACATATTAACGTGTATATTATATTCTCTATACGATACAAATTCCCACTTGAATTGCTTGAGAAAAACGAACAGAATTCATATTCTGAGCAAAACCTTAAAATACTCGACAAAAAATGTTATTTTATCGTTGTAAAATTAATAATTTATTTATTTATACGTATTACGATTTTGAACAAGAACATAAAGCCTACCAATTTTTTCAAGTTTAAAATTCTGTTTCACTATCAGTTACTTCATGTAAAATTTGAATTTGTTTAGAGAGCTTTTAGACATTTTCGCCAAACCAATGCATTTCTCGGGCTCATCTCGTCCAATCGCTGTGACCCAAATAATCACTTTAGTTGATTGTTTTAAAATCTATGCTTTTTTGCTAAGAAATTTTAACGAAAAGCCGACCTAATTGACACTAAGTATTTATGTGTGAGAGAGACAGAGTTTACATGTACAAAACAATAAACTTGTTTGGTTGTTATTATTTCTTTACGAGTTTCTAGTGCCAAAATATAATTCCATCGACTATATTTGTTTTAGGAATACATTTTTTTAAATTATTTAAAGGTAGGAAATTTAGTAGCTACGTAGTACAATATTTTCCACGTTACCTTCATTCCTATGTTATAAAATTAAATAGGTTTATTCGAAATTTGAGCATTTTGTTAAGGATGATCAGAGGGTTTTCCTAGGAGGATTGGCTGGCAAACTTTCCACATTTCTGTAAGAATGGATATTTGTTTTAGTGATTTTATTTTATTTAGTGAATTAAAAGTTGTACAATACTTATTATTTTACTAAATGGTAACAACAAAGATTTAATATTCGCAACTTTCATTAAATCTCCTAATTAATTTTCTTTTTTTGGTTAGGTAATCTGTAAAATGTCCGTGTTGTAGTGAATTGCGAACATTTGATCCTCAAAACTAATTTATAAATTATTTTGATAAACTGGAAAACTACTAAATTTTAGGTATCATTTAGTCTGACCAACTTAAAAATCAAATAAAGTATCAAATAATTGAATTTATGGCTGCTTTGTAGACACAACTGAATACCATATATCGGAAGGCTTCTGTTTAAGGCTTTATAAGCTAGTACAGACATATACTATTTAGTCAAAGGAGCGAACCATACTATCCGAGACCGTGAACAGGACGGTGCATTCTTTGTAACTTGTTTAGTTTTAACTTGCTTAGATTTAGACTGTGTCCGAATTGTGTGATAATTTTTTTTAGCACAAATATTTGACATTATGGTGAAGAACTTTCCTCGTATATTAATAATTCGACTGATAATTTCTAATCGGATAGAAATTATCTGTCAAAAATTATTATACCCAGTATCTGTCAAAAATTATTATACCCAAAGACTGACAATTCGAGTGCGTTTGGTATTTTCACAAAATTAGTTCTCAAGAACATTTTTTTTTGCTGCATACAAGCGGAGTTGATGATACGTAAACCATGGTTATGTTTTTTGAAGTGAATACAGCTTTAGATATCTGCTATACCGATTTTCATTGAATCTGTTTTTCATGAAGAACTTAATCAAGAAACAACTTAACATGATTTAGTTCTAATTATAATTTTGAAGTAGTTAATGGTAAACTTAGTATGTACTGAAAATATAACTAAACGTAAGAAATGATTTTGATTAGTTGAATAAGTTGAATCAAGCTTCCTACCAATATTATAATCCCCACAGAAGAAGCTTATAATTATTTTTTGTTTTCCGAATTATATTAGAGCCGTAGATGGCATAAGGATTATTGTATGTTACTTTGTTTCATCAAGTACTTCATAGTAACACATATTACTTACACATATTTAATTATAGGCACCACCAGATTCGGGAACAGAGTTTCTTTTTAATTATAAAAGTTTATTTTTATCATATTAATGACAATTTACGATTATCGACACCGATTTTTAGCTTTCGTTATACGTGCTCAATGACGCTACAGTGAGGGATGGAAGAGGTGTTAAAATTCGAAAATGGTGACAAATTTAACAAATAATTTGATGAATTTACCCGAGAAAATTTTTGAAGGTGGGCCAGTTTTTCCGTATTATCTCGTTTGTGTCAAAGCTTCTTGTTGTTAGAATTGCAATGCTTCAAGTTGTCTCATAGAAAAAATAATTTATCGTGAATATTCAACAAATTTCAGTGAAATACGAATAAACAATGTTTTATGGATAGTATGTATTTTTAAAGCTCTAAAATTATTTATATAATACAATTGGTCGAGACAAACTAACTTTAACAAAAACTTCATGATGTAAATTACCGTGAAGTTACTTTACACGTTCGTAAATAAATCCGGTAAGTATTTGCCAGCAAGCTTTGAAGTTATGCGGATCTTTTTACGAAAACGCCTATTATGTATTTTTTTTCAATACCTCGAAAACTGAAAAAATCTGTACTGTTGAACCATGATATCTGTAACAGTAATTTTTTATATTATAATTATCGTTTTCATATTTTATTGTTGTTGTGTTTCTTTACGTTTGATCTGAACTACTTTCGTTCATGCTTCGTGAAATACCGCAAAGGTGCTTACTAACTGATCCGTATCAATGTGCATCATGGAGTGCGGCATTTGGTGCCGTTTAAAATATTTAAACTAACTGTGATACTTATCGTAACATAGCAAATTCATTAATTTTATCGTAAATTTATGTCGAAGAGTACTTCTCTTCACGGTAAAAAGAAATAACTCGATTCGGAAATATTTCTTGTTAAAATTGCAATACTTATTACTGTAATAATATTACGTTTTTTCTAAAATAATGAAAGTTATTGTGCATGAGTAACCGAAATTTATTAATCAGATCGCCTGCCTATTACATCATAAGAATTATTTAAATTTCAAACATTTTTATCATTGTGGCTAAATTCAAATTAACAAACATCAAATAATATTATTCTTTTCTTCTATCATAATTTTTTACGTACGTTTAACACTTAACCGACATAATATCTTGTAGTTTCGTGATGCTTACGAACAATCCATAGTTCAAATGCAAAATAAAAATTTAATGAAATTTATTTTAGCGAATAATTAATTTATAAAAATTTATAAATTTTTTTTGGTGCAACGTACAGCAAACAATCAATTTACTTTTATGACGATAATGTGATATTAAAATTAAAAAGTAACAACACAAAAAGAAAACTTAAATCGACATATTGATTTTCCATTACTTAATGCTCGTTCTTATGTCACAAAGTAAAGAAATACGAAAAATGTTGTCAGATTTCAGTTATTATGATGTATGATGTATATATTTATTATATACATTTTGTTCATTTCCTATTCTTCTTCACCAAAAGAATCTTTTTTTGTTAAGTAAAAGCAAAAAATATTTCAAGTCTGTGCTATTAAGCAAACATAAAACAACTTCATAATAAAATTTATACATAACAGAGCATGTTTAGTTTACAGAATGAAAAAATAAAAAAACGAAGAAAAAGAAAGAGAAAAATAATAATAAAAAGAAAAAGAAACGGAAATCGATAAAGTTTTGTCAGATTTTATAAAATGTTTTCAGAGTTTAGAATATAAAATTCTTCTTTGTTCAGTATAAAAAATAATAATTTTTGTTGTACGATTATATAGTTTGTTTTTCCTATTTCAATTTATTTTTTGTTAAGTTTAAATATGAAACATGTTTAAAATTTATTTATTGTTTTATTTAATTATTCATTTTTTCGCCGGTTTTCGTATTTGTTTATTGTTTTCGTTTTAAAAAATTTACTGGATTTTCACACTGTTTTGGTGTGGTGGTGGGTATTGTTTGTTGTTATTTGATTTATTGTGTTCGTGTTTTTATTAATTTGATATGATTAAAATTTAGTTAAATTTTTTTTTTCATTTAATTTCTGTTTGGATCAATATACATCTAAAAAGATATAATTTTTAAATTGAGATTTTTGTCCTTCTCGTTAGATTAGGTGTATTTAGATTTAACAATTTATTTTATTTAAAAAATTTAATATATGATTACGGTTTTATTAATTGGTGCCCATTATTTTGAATTTGCCCATTTTTGATTAATTGTTTCTTATTTATAAATTGAGAATAATATAGCATCTTATTATTCTCAATAGTTAACAAACCAGTATACCGAAAAAATATTCGGTAATAATCTGTTAACAATTTTATGCGGTAGTCAGTTTAGGTTTTTTTAGTAAATCAGGTTTAAATAAGTACCAAGTATTTTATTTTCTCTCTGAATGCTTTACGTAATTATGTTAAAGAAGAGGGAACTAATGACTTACTCGTATCTTAAAATTCTTCTGCAATCTCAAATTCTCAAGTGAGCCTGCGTACCTCTTCAGTAATAGCGATGTAAACGCAATTATTAATAAGTAAATATTATTATCAATCATACACAAATACATGAAACTGTAATCATAGTTAATAAATATTAATGCCGGTATAATCGATCCTATTCTTCATAATTTTGACCACTTATTCTTTCATTATTGTAATTAATTTTTTTGATCAAACTAAATGTACCGGAGCAACTAATTATGGTGAATTTTTTCCGCATCAGAGAATTTTATACAGCGATTTATATTTAAGATAAAATATGTCAGAAATTAAAAAAATTTGAGTCTGTACATATTTATTAAATATTTCCCTAAATTTGCAGGTTGTGTTAGAATAGTTTTTTTAAATTGAACGCGAGATAATGGTTTTTGTTCTTTTTGATATTGTTTTGTTTTAATATTTACGATCATATATTGTGTTGTTCTACTCTGCTTGCGGAAATTCACATGATTTATCGAAATCGAGAATAATAGTTGCACTATTCAGAATATGTTGTTGTTGACACACAATTTTTTGTTAAATATAAAAAATTAAAGATGTTCGTGCGCGTATGGAATGGATATTGTTTCTATATAAATTTTAAATTTCTTTTTAGAGCTCTTCTAATGCACCTAGAGTATCAGGCAGGCTTGATACGTTATTAAATTTATGTCTAAAGTTTATTTTATGCAGATGGTAGTAGCGTTCGGAAAAAGCTTTCGAGATTTAGGGGAAAAGTTAAATGCATAATTTAATAATATAATAATAAATTAATTCGTTCCAAGTTAGTCGATATTAACTTGTTTTCCAATAGGAATGGTGCAATTTAAAATGGTTATAATGGCAACACCGCTTATTATTTTCTGACATTTCTTATGTCATTAACACAAATAGATTATGCTATTTAATCATGAAAAGTACACGCTTCTACAACGTTTAGAAATTGTTAAATTGTTTTATCAAAATCAGCACTCATTTGTGCATACTGAGAGAAATTTAACAAGAATTCATAAACGATATTTTTCAGTTAATCGATTCGTCGTATTGTAGATAAATTTGAAAGTGAATTTTCTTTACACGATACAAGAGTACCAGTACGACAAAGAAACGCATGTACACAAGAGAATATTTATTTGGTAGCAGTAAGTGTAAGAGAAAGTCCAAATTTATCGGGTCCACGTCATTCTCAACAATTACGTCTTTCTCAAACAATAACATGGAGAATTTTAAGAAAAGATTTGAGTTTACATCCTTACAAAATTCAACTGGTTCAAGAACTGAAGCCATTCGACCACCACAAAACGTCATTTTTTTCTGGTTTTGCTCTTGAACAACTTGAAAATGATGAACATTTTTATCGAACAATTTTATTCCGTGCTGAAGCTCATTTTTGGTTAAATAGTTATGTAAACAAACAGAATTACAGAATTTGGTGTGATGAAAATCCACACGAAACTGTTCAGACACCATTACATCCAGATAAAGTCACTGTGTGGTGTGCAATTCATGCTGGTGAAGTGATTGGTACATATTTCATTGAAGAAAATGGTCGAAGAGTAACAGTCAATAGAGAACGATACCGAACAATGTTAAATGATTTCTTTCCTGCTGTTGTTGAGAATAATCTGGAAGATATGTGGTTTCAACACGATGGTGCCACCTGCCACACAGCCACCTTAACAAATTTATTTAAAACAAAATTTGGTAATGAAATTATCTCAAGATTTGGTCCAGTTAATTATCCTCCCATGTCGTGTGATTTAACACCTTGTGATTTCTTTCTTTGGGGATATGGTAAATTACAAGTTTATTCTGATAATCCAACAACAATTGAACAATTAAAATTCTACATTGAACGTGCTATTGATGAAATACAGCCAAATTTATGTAAAAAAGTAATGATAAATTGGGCTGCCAGAATGCAGTACGTACGGAGAAGTCGCCGTGGTCATTTCAATGATGTTATTTTCCATACATAATGGCAAAATGTAACCTTTCAAATAAAAATAAAAATTTGTTCTCACTAAATAATTTGTGTTTTTTTTTAATTTTTAAATTGTATTATTTCATTCCAAAATATACAAAAAAGTATATCATTTATTTGATTATACTGCCATCTATAGTTAAAGATTAGAATCGTCGACATAAAATGACGTAATATAGCAAAATTGTTAAAGCAATGAGGCCATTAGTATTCTAGGTGTATTGGCTCTCCTCATTATCTCTATAAGTATTGTAACACGCACATACATCGATAATTATAATTATTATATACTTTTGTTTATAAAAAAATACAGATACGATCATTTTGTTGATATCTCGTTTATTATTTCGGAAAAAACTATCAAAAATAATATTTCAGTGATTTTCAAAATTTTTGAAGAAACTTGATATGAGGCAATGATAAAATAAAATGTTGTTTTTGTATAAATACATAACGAAATGTGTGTATGGTTAACGAATGCTGTTTATTCTTTTAATTCTATTTTGAAAGATATTGATCAATTTCCGTAGTATATTGTGCAAGCGGTGCAGTGGTTAAAGCTTCGGCACTTGGACCAAAAGGTACTGGATTCGAATATCACTAGAGGCAGGATGTAAAGCGAATTTTCGTCATCGATTATGATCGTCTATGTCATTGAATAGGTTAACACGGAGCTTGCAATGTGCTGGTGTTATACTGTAATTGGGTGAGTAGGTGAATGGGAGGTATTTGAGTGAATGAAAAGGGGGTTATTAATTGTCTTTAAAAAAACATTAAATCCACTGGATAATTAATACTTTCTTTTAAAAAAAAAACTAGTATTAGTGGATATAGTTTTCCTTCCGAAAGGTTTTTATATATTTCTAATAAGATCCTACTTATACAGAATGATTTTGATGGGCAATGTATTATGATTTTTGGGCAGGATAATTTTATATTATTATTTATTTTAATCTTGTTATAAGAAAGTATAGAAAGGTCGATTAATGATTGAAACTCAAATACATTCGATTTGTCTTAAAGCAAAAGGGGCATAATTGTGCAGTGTGCTTTTAAATAAAAAATCTGTACGAAATCTTGTATTGTTTCTAGTAATATACAAGAGTCTCGAGGGCGGACTATTTTGCATATTCGTCAATATGAGTTGAGAGGATATCTATTTCTACCACAATTTTTTTAAATCTAAAAATTGGCACTCCAGCTTAAATGCTGTTTTCGCAGTTTTTGAATCGGTTGCATTTATTTTTAATGTTTATTTTGTGTAAATAAAGTTGCTTACTGAACTCGTTTTGACCAAACCGGAAAAGTTACTTTAGTCTATCAGAATTTCTCAATAATGAATTTTTAGGTGCTGGCCCTTTATCTGTATTTCAAACTTTACAGATAGTTACCTATATGTGACGGTCAAAATTTACTTACGTCCTGCGCGTCATTTGTTTCTAGTTTTAACCAGTAGTGCACAAACGTCGATTGATAATTTAATTTATATTTATTTGTTATTTTGTTATTTTTAATATTTTATTATATTATTATTATTTTACAAACACATTAGAGTTCAAAAGAAGTTTGTATAGCTACAACATTTTTGATCAAACGGTATCTTTATTTGCAATTCGCATTTTTATCAAAAAATTAATAAACTTATAAAGGCCTTTTGCAAAAGAGTGTTGTATTCGATGTTCTCTCTAATTGGATTCAAGTGTGTTTATTTCTGCTATTTACCTGACATATATGTTGTATATTATATTTGAGTGTTTTAATGATTGATAATGCGTAAGGTAGCTAGATATATAACAATACTGAATTCAAATTTAATAATTGACGATGAACTAAGAATTGTTAGGTCATCATATATATAAACATGCTATCGTACCTTTACGAACATGTATCCCTCGGATTAGATGGTGTAGGGTTGGGTGTAGTGTAGCAGCTTTATACAGCATACGATGAGATGACTCCTGGATGTAATTGATTAATTATCAATTATTAATCTGTGTTATTAACAATCCTAACTATTAACAAATCCTATCTACAGAAAAGTGTGTATGTGTAAATACTTATCAATCATATACATATATAATTTATTAACAAATTAGCTAGATTTCTAGCAAAGTCATTTAGTGCGTGGCGCCCTAGTTGTTTCTGTGACTAACTGAACCTTTCTTTATATTACTATCAATGTGAGGATGGAGGCAAGCCCTGGACCCGCATAATAATGGATTACGATTCCTTTGTCACATATCCTTTTTTATTTTGTATTTCGCTTACTCCAGGAATGTGCTATACAAACCTAGGATCGCTGCTATGGTTGTCCTGTACTGCACGTCACTAATCATATCATATGATATCAAAATTTAAGAATTCCGATCAATTAGTTATATACATACTTCAAATTATTCCTCTCTTGTTGGTGATGAACAAGAATTCTACTATCATTTAATCCACAAATTCTTTCGTTCACATAATTTTTTAACTTATATTACTATTTCCGTCTCTTTTCCGTTAATTTTCTTGTTCTAATGTATTGTCAATTTTTCAAAAATCTAGATAGCGTATAAGTTTTAGTATTTTGTGATATTTTGCGAGTACTTTTAAAACTCGACACGTTTAGACTTAAGTAATATTTTTGCAATGTGTTTTACACTCATTTGGCTTTCAGAATATTTCCCAATAGCTTACTATTGTCGTATTTGTATTACTAATAGTAAATTTTACCTTTTTCGGAAGTTTCAAGTTACGAAGTGTATATATTTTGTTTTCTTTAAGATATATAAATTTCTAGCTACTAGCGGGATTCTGCTATCCAAATATTTTTAAGTATTAAAATTATGAGCTGAAACCCAAATTGTCCCTTAAAAAGGGGAGTTCAGATCATTCTTAAAGTTAGGTAACGTGTGTTAACTCCATAGAAGTATCTTAGAATATCATTTGGTTCAGCTACAAGAAGCGTAAGATAGAAGATTTTCTCATGAAGTGGAAATTAAAGCGCCTGCAATAAATACTTCGAAGCCGTCAATCAAGGTGTCAGGATTGCTGGAAGGGAGCATATTCGCATGCCAGGAGGAAAAGAGGTGTTAGCTTTTCCTTCCTTTTTACAATTTCGTTTGCCCTGCTCCCATCCGGTCATATAAATTTCCACAGTAATACATGCCGTCACGAATATTCATTTTTTTATAAATCTGCTAGGAAGACCTTCGATATGTTCGTTTACCTATAAAGCTCTGTCAAATTTAATATCGATGAATTTTGGATAAACGTTCTTTCTGTTATTTTTTGCCCAGTTTCTGAGACTCAAATTTATTTATTTCTAAAGAAATCTATACCATTTACTTCCAATTTCAAAACATACTTATGTTAAATTTTTTCAAACTGCCTGATTCTACTATTTTCAGGAAAATTTCTATGTTGTAGTCTATGAGAACTATTTAGTGGCACTAAATTGGTGGCCCATAGTTTAAACACTTACTCAAAGTTCGCTGAAAAATAATATTTTTAAAGTTCAGCCAAAAACCGAGTGACTGAATGTACGAAATATGTAGTTCTTTCTCTCGATTCACCACCATATTTATGTGCGTACCGGGAAAATTATGCACATCGAACAATTGGCCAGATCGAAAACTTTGAACACTAAAATTGGAAGAATGAAAGACCACTATTTATTTATTTTTGTAGTTTCTTAAAATATGCATGCAAAATGGTACAAAATGGGCAATTCTGTATTTTATTTAGTAAAAGACTTGATTTTTTAAATATTAAACGTTTTTATAAAAACAAATATTGGTTATGAATTGAAGATTCCATTAATTTTTGAAAATCTATATTTTTACTTGCTTTTTCTTTCTGAGCATTTTTTGATGTCGATATTTTCTCTGTTCTCACTTATATCGGTGATATTTTTCTAGTCGCTATTTTCAGGTATTTCGCGATTTTCCAGTACATTCCATTAATGAACCCGGATATCCAGTTGGCATAAAATGAAAATGTAAGAAGTGAGATTACTAACTGTTTGGTAGTTTGATGTCGAACAGACATGACAGAGGAATCTTTTTAATTAAATAATTCGGTCGTCTCGTCATACTAACTTTAGCCGTGGTTTTTATTAGCGCGCGATAGCTGTATCCGGAGCACGCAATTTTCTATGTTAAAACTTATATATATCGCGCTATTTTTGCATATTATTAATTTATTTAATTGTAAACTAAGATTTTTCATTCAACTTTTTAGTTAAAAATCGATAAACAAATATTTTGCTCTACCTATTTATCGGGAGGACTATCCATTTCAAAGGGAAATTTTAAATTTCCTTTGTTTTGTACAACCCAATTAGAAACTTAATCTTTCAATAAAAATTTAAAACGCAGCAAGATGATTTATTTTTTATAACGTCATGCCAAAATAAATGTTAATTGGTATATTTCAGGTCGTTAAATGTTAGTTTTATGGATGAATTTATTTTTTCATTTTTATGGTATAGCGACACCAGTGAATAAATAGCTACAGTTTCAGTAGAAATTTCCCTTCGGCGCCGGATAGTGCTCCAATATTAAAACACGGCTTTTGTAAACTTTTTTGCTTATTCGAAATCAAACTACCGAACACTTGGTAATTTCACCTCAATTAATTTTCTTTGAAAAATTCGTCTTTATTCATCAATATGCTTTGAATGAACGATTTTTCTTTGGCCTCAAAATATTCGTCGTTTCGGCAAAATTGCTCTTCTTGGACGTTTTTTTTAGGTCTGCGAACAGGTAATAGTCGCTTTCAGCAAGATCCGAAGAATACGTTGGATGGAGAAGCAATATGAACTTCAATTCAAGCAATTTTTCCATCTTAGCCAATGACTTGTGACAAGGTGCATTGCCTTGGTGAAATAACACTTTTTTATCAGATTTGGGGCTGTTTTCTCGCAACTTCTTCCTTTAATCGCACCAACAACGCCATGTAATATTCGCTGTTGATGGTCTTTCCTTTCTCAAGAATGTCGACGAATAAAATACCTTGCGTATCCCAAAATACGGAGGCCAAAACCATACGGGCCGAAATTATTGGTTGTTTGGCGCTTCAGACACCGGCGGCTGTCTACTCAGTAGATTGACGATTTGATTCCGGAGTGTAGTGGTGAAACCAAGTTTCATTCATTGTCGCGTAACGACAGAAAAATCCTGTTTATTACGGTTAAACAGCGCTCTGAATCATCGACGCGTTGCTGTTTTTGATCCAATATGAACAAACGCGATACCCACTTTGAACAAAGCTTCCTCATGGACAAACGTCATTTGGTTTCTCACCCGAAATTCATTTTCTAAGTAGCGTTACTAAACCAGCTGTAACTTGCAAACTAATGGTTGAATTTTTATACAATGTTGGCACATTGTTTAAAGTTTGGTACTTTCTAAAAATCATAACAGTTTTTCATTAGATGCACGATCTGTGTGTCAACCTCGAGACATTGATTGATGGCATAATTTGCTAAAGTTAACTGCCGTTTACTTCACGTACTAGCAAAAGTATTGGTAACCTCAATTTGTACAAAACAATTTTCTGGCTATATTCCAGAAGACCCAATTGAAAACAAAATCGAAACATTTCTCAGTTTAATTTCACTGCTTAGTAAATTAAATTTTCCTTCTACTCAGATTTACCTTTTCTTTTATTATAGGCACGATCAATTTAAAACAAAATGTTTTGCTTATCATTTAAGGTTTTCAATAAAAATTTTTAAATAAATTTGGTAGGTATTTTAATAATTAAAACTATAATAAGTATAACATTTAATTTTCAACCAATATTGCACTCATTAACAGTTCTTCGACTGCGGATACACTTTTGTAATTTTGTTGTAAAATGTAATTTTTTTTATTTTTATGACAGTATACTCGACATTAAAAGTTTCGTTTCGTTCTGACGAGTATACTCGACATAAACAGTTAAAGAGTTAATCAAAATATAGAAGCTGTGAAAAATTTAAGAATGTAAGATGCTGTAACTACAAATTGTATCTACGGTTTGCACATAATTACAAGTTGTCACATCTTTTCTAAGGTTATGGATTTTTTTTAATATTGTTAGAAAGAAGATGAGTGAAATTTTGTTTCAGAAATTTTCAAAATTATTTGGTTCAAGCAAATATCGTAATGGATTTATGCTTTATGCAAAAAATATTATTAATGGTATAACTTTTATCTCTCAAGCCGTGTACTTGTGAGATTCTAATTTGGAGACCGATGAAAATTAATTTCATTCAAAGTTCAAACTATACGTGCTTTTTAGAAACATTGTTTTTCTTTAATTTGTTTTTTATTTGATATATAAATATACTGATATATAAATAAGCTGAAGTATTTTGTTAATGATAATAGTTTGAAAAAGGAATTTTATGAAAAAATTGATTGTTTTACTTATAGGATGGGCCAATTTCGTTCCTGTGGCTCCCTCTGCTGGCCTCAAATAGCAGCTCCGCAGAGTCGAATTTGCATCTCCAAAACGGCTGATTATTCGGTTGTCTAATTTGGCGCGCAAGAGATCGATTGTCGGTCGATTTGTATGGAATGTGGCGCCTTCTTGTTGAAACCATAGGTTTTTCACATTCATAGCGTCGATTTGAGGCCATATAAAGTTGATCAGCATGGCTCCAAAATCCACACCAAAAAGTCACTCTTGGTGGATGCATTGACCCCTCTACGATTATATAATAACAAAGGTTTTGTACAAACAATGTCATAAACTAAGGTTTCATAACAAATTACCTATACATTATTTTACTACCTTGTTTGAGAAGTCCTGGGCCATTTAATAGATGTCATATAATGTTAAATTGTTGGGAAGTGACAACCTTAAAAAAAGAATGTGAAGTTTCATAACAATCTTTCAAGTAAGTAGTTGGTATTTAAAAGTTATTTGCGCCTTATCATCTCAGTGATTAATCGCAGAAGGGCTAAAGAAACGGTTGAAATGCTTGATAAGTATTATGGCAGATCTGCTCCAACGAATACAACAATCAAACGATGGATGCAGAAGTTTTAAGATTGGCCGTGCGAACACAAATAACGAACTTCTGACGTGACCGCCAAAAATGATAAAAATTGGTATTTTTGGGCATGATGACTTTAAATTGAAGGTACGTGAAATTGCTACGATTGTAATACATCTCAATTGAACGTGTGTACAACATTTTACATAATTTTTTGAACAAGCGAAAGCAATGTGTGCGATGGGTGCCGAGCATGTTTTCACCGACCAGAAAAAATTAGAAACGGTTGAAAAACAATTCGGAGATATTCAAACATAATCCGAAGGAGTTTTTGCGCCGTTTTTTATGAAACATGGATACATCACTACACACCACGAGGTATCAAGGAAAATAAATCAGTGGAAGTGCATCAAAGTGTCCGAAAACTGCATAATATTATAGTGAATCAGTAGATCGCGTCTATACTGCAAGCAAGGTCAAACGACCACTTGCTCGCAAAACAATTAAAACGATGACAGCAGATGTTCCCAAGCTTGAAGAGATGGCTAGCTGGTCGAGTATTTTACTCAAATGAAGATATTACTGCCGAGACAAATGCCTCAGTTTTTTCAATCGTTATTCAACATCTGAGTTGTTGTTTTCCCATGTAAAAATCTCAGTAAGTCACATCACGTTATAAAATTCTCAAATCTTATAGATTATCAAACAAACAATAAGCAAAATCAAGACGAAGGCTCGGCTATACAAATTTTAGCTGTTTTTTCATGAATCAAGTTTAATACGACATCGACACTTTTTTTTGATCATATATATTTATAAAAGTATTCCTGTAAGTTAAGATCTACAATTAAACCAGAAAACTATAAAAGTATTCACTTAAATGAAGCTGTACAATTAAATCAGAAAATAATATAATTAATAGTTTATATAAAATGAAGACATAAAGTTAGGCTTAGAAGTTTGGCATTAATTATTCTCTATAACGTTGGCAGGAAATGTTACATTTCTCTTTCGAATTGGGATGTTGCAATCTTTGATAAAATAAAATGTTCTGTACAAAATAGTTAGGAAAAATTTCGATCTTACAAAATATTTCGATATGTTTATTCATTTGACACACGCGTATGGATAATCTAACTGTTAATTGAAATCAATTAGCCTCGAAACAAAATTATAATACTTATTTATAAATGTATTAGCTGCTTGCGTACTTTTTTTAAGTTTTGATATTCATTCTCCAAATACTCTACTCACAAAACGATTTATAAATAATTAATGGTTGCGTCGAGTCGCTATAAACAGTTTATTCATTACCATAGCTAATATAAATATATTCATACATAAATTACGTTAGCAGCAGCAGTAAAAAAGTTAATAGCCGGACAAACCCATAATCAATAATCAACATCACAAAATTATTCTAAACGTCAATCAATTAACACACAGCAAAAAAATGAAATTCTAAACACTAATCATGTATGTATTTATAGAATTGAATTATTATTTTTATAATATCAATATCAAATCAACTATCTTTTCTTTATACAAAATCTTATTGTTGTTACTTCTTTGTAGTTATTTTTAGTTTTCTTTTTTGGTATTTATGTTGTATTTGTTGTTGTAGTATGTACGTATGTCTAAAATATATTTTCTTGTTAAAAAAAATGTTGCTGTGTTTATTTAGGTTCACATATTTTAAATTTCAACAGAAATTTTTTCACGATTATTATTCAATTATATATTTTAATTAACGTAATTACTTTGTTTAATGTGAAAATGATAGAATGAAAATAATACAAAACTGGACTATGCGGATAGATTTGATAGTTTTGAGAATACGTTTGAAAATATATAGATTGAGCGATGGAGAAATTTGTCTTACTAAATATAATAAGAATATATAGGAGAAACCACTTTTCCAAAGAAGCTTAAAATCGTTATAATTACTTATAAAGGGTGTTTTTTTAAGAGGTTGCCGATTTTTTTTTTGAATAAAACACATATAAAATTATGAAATGACCAAAATTTTTTTTTATTTGGTAGATAATTTTTTGGCATTTAACATTTAAACACAATTTCTGGCATATGGCTACCACGACTATTTTTCACAAATGTCATTCTGGAGGTCCAATTTTCCAGCACTTTTTCAAGCATTTGAGGGCGTATGTCAGCAATGACACGTTGAATATTGGTTTCCAAAGCGTCAATCGATTGAGGTTTATCCACATAAACCAATGACTTCACGTATCCCCACAAAAAGTAATCGAGTGGCGTCAAATCGCACGAACGCGGAGGCCAATTCACCGGACCATTTCTCGAAATAATGTTGTCGTTGAAAGTTTCTTTCAATAAGTCGATTGTTTCACGTGCTGTATGGCAAGTGGCACCATCTTGTTGAAACCACATTTCATCCATATCCATATCTTCAAGATTTGACAACAAAAACTCATTTAACATGGTTCTGTATCGATTTCCATTCACGGTAACGCGTCGTCCTTCCTCATTTTTAAAGAAATATGGACCGATGATCCCACCAGCCCATAGACCGCACCAAACAGTACATTTATCAGGATGCATTGGTAATTCTTGAACGGCGTGTGGATTATCTTTGCTCCAAATGCGACAATTTTGTTTGTTGACGTATCCATTTAACCAAAAATGCGCCTCACCACTGAAGAGAATTTTACGGTAAAAAAATGGATCTTCGTTCAATTGATTTAACGACCAATCACTGAATTCACGGCGCAAACGATGGTCGTGTGGCTTTAATTCTTGCACCAATTGAATTTTGTATGGCACCAAACCCAAATCTTTACGTAAAATTTTCCATAAAGTCGATGGACAAAGTCCAATTTGCTGAGCACGACGACGAATCGATAAATTGTCGTTTTCTTCGACACTGGCCTCAACGACAGCAATATTTTCTTCTGTACGAACTCTTCTCATTCTTGTCGGTGGCTTGGCATCCAAAAGAGTGAATGTAGACCGAAATTTGGTAATTACGTTCTTTATGGTGGTCTCTGACGGACGATTATGTGCACCATAAAATTCACGAAGTGCTCTATAAACATTTTTAATTGAACACTGATTTTGAAAATAAATTTCCACGATTTGAAAACGTTGTTCTGGAGTTAACCTATTCATAATGATTTGCCAAACAATACTGAGTAGAAATGCCACTTTGAGCTGTCAAAACAACTGTCATAAAATAAAACGACATCTATCGGAAAAACAAACCTCCTAAAAAAACACCCTTTATTACAGTTTTTTGAATAACTAAAATATTATAAATTGTTTGTGATTTCCCCCACAACTATGGCTGTTCATTTAACATTTCTCAGAGTGTAAGATCCCTTTTCTTCGATATCAAATAACCATATGAAACAAAGTTCCTTAATATATTCTTAAATTGCAATGATATTTTGTTTGTAAAACTGTTTAATATGTAATATAATTGGACTCAACTACAATAATATTCAATAATATTACTGTATTTTGATTTTTAAAACATTCAAAACAAAGTTAAAATTAAATAAATATAATTGTATTTAAGGCAAATATTTGCTAATTAAAATTAAAACAGTAGCGAAGAAATTTTATCAAAAAATTATCACTGAAATCGGGCAGGAACTTAAAAAAATTTCTTGTATGAGAAAATTTTTCGCGTTAGTGTCAAATATTTGTGCTAAATAATATTTTTCACACAATTCGGACACAGTCTTAAAAACAAAAGTAATTTAATTTTTTCATTCACATTTGCTTGATAATGCACAGCTACACTTTTAATGTATACAAATTACTTGTACTAAATGGGCGGTTTTTTATTCGCATCGCAATGAGTTAACCGGAGTACCTCGTATTAAATATGTACTACATGCATTTTACATGTGGTAAACAATCTATAACATTTTAATTCTACAGGGTGGGCCATAAGTCACTGAACATTGTATTTTTGATATGATTTTTTTATTTTTTTATATCTGTTAGATCCCTGCCATCAGCCTCTGCCTGTAACCTTGCCATCTTCATCTTGGAAAAAGTACGGGCCGTATATCTTGTCTGCTGATATTATGTACCACACTGTGTTTCTAAGTGGGTGCTACGGATGCTGTTGAATCACTCTTGGGTTTTCAGTACCCCGGATTCTAAAATTTTGCTTATTAACATAGCCACTTAAATGGAAATGCGCTTCATCGGTCATTATATTTTTTTCTTAAAATCAGGATCATCCGTTAATAATTCGGTCAATTTTGTACAAAATCTTAAGCGGAAACACCAATAAATTTTTTTCATTATTCTACGCAGTGACGTTCTGGACATTTGAAGCTGAGTGGCACGTTTACGAGTCGATGTTTTAGGGTTCTCATTTACGCTCTCCCGAACTCGTTCGATATTACCTTGGCTTCGTGCTTCAAGCGGTCTTCCACTCGAGATAAGTCACTAACAGATCCCGATGACTGAAAACAAGCGACTAGATTAGATGGCGTACTTGATTTCGTGATGGTGCATTTCTAGTGTTAAAAAAATTTTGAAATTTTCTTTGGGTTTGAATTATTGAATTTTGGCTAGCAAAACAAAAATTCAACAATTTTTGCTCGTTCCTCAATTGCATACATGGCTACTGAATCTCCCAAACGTTGTTTCTAATTATATCAAAAATACAATGTTTATTGACTTCTGGCCCGCCCTGTATTTTGTTAGCAACCTGTTTTGTTTGTTTTTTTTTAATCTTTGCAATCTGTTTTGGGGCTGAAGCAATCCTAACTATTTCTCGGTTCACTTTTCACGTGTTACCTTACGTCCAATTTACGTAGAATTATCTGCACTGACTTGGAAGGTAGGTCGGTTCATGAGTTTAGCACTCCGACAGGGAGTACGAGTTGTGTTCATTTCCGCCGATCGTAATCGGAAGATAATTCCCTTTTGCACCCGACCCATATTGGGATTCGACAAATTTTTGTTAATATCCCGTATTATCAGTTTAAATCATGTGTGCGTTAATTAAATCAATAGTTCTCTTCTGGAAATGTCCGGTGGAAAACACGTATAACGTAGCACTGAAGAGTGGGCCTGATTTTTAAATTTGTAACGTTTTCTGCCTCCTCTGTGTCCCACAAAATGCAAAGGAGACAATGCAGTCTTGCAACATACACACAGTAACAGTGATGTTGGCGATACTTTATCATTAACGCAATTATCAGAAGTCACTCGTTCGGTCTATTCAAAACAAGCGTAAACCAGTAATATTATTTTTAAAAGTGTAATAAAATGTTTTCGGGTAATTGCATCATTTTGCTCCATGTATCAATTTGCTCCGCCTTACCTGTATCATCCTAAACTATGAAGTGAACTGAGATTAAATTAAATTTGGTATACAAGCACGGTGTACAGTCTTTGGTTATGTCTTATATTGTAATAGAATAATAATTAATTACTTTTTAAAATTCGGTGAAGTATATAACGAAAACTATTTGTATCGAAATACTAAGAACTAAGAATTCAAGGGACGAGCAATGTGAAAAATTAAGCAAAAAATGAATTATAATTTAATTTGAACCGAAGAAAATAAAACCCATGGAGCGTGAAGAAAACAAACCTCTGGGTCGGAAGGAACAAGATACCAGCAGATGTTTGATGATTGAAGACAATGCAAATACTGTTTTGGGTAGGTTCATTATTTTCAAACTGAATGAGTGAAACAATTGTAAATATTCTTTATACTTAGTGACAATTTAGATTTTTATTTTTACTTTGAAAAATCGTTTTTGAATATATTTCTTCCTCGTTTGACAGACGCATGTGAAATAAAATTGTTTTGTCTTAGGTTGCTGATTTAAAGAAGCATTGATGAAGATCAATACCATTAGTAACCATTCAACCTTTATTTTTTTTTCCTAGATCCCAGGTCGTTCCATCCTAGAAAAACACATTTCCTATCCTTACCTCTTGTTATATGTATACCGTAGGAATAGGCCCGGCGTTATCTGGAACACTTAAGAAAAGAATTTGCCTTTTGTTTTTTTTTTTGCTAAGTTATATATTATTCCTAGCTTACAAATAAGCTATGAGTTTTTCACGTTAACCGTAATCGCGGTTGGACGAGGAAGCTTTGTGAGCCTTAGTTAAAAATTAAACAATTTTCTTGATCACTGTGATGTGATGCCCAATTTCTCCGACACCCGCAATTATGTATATGGACGCAATTTTAAATGATATTTAAAATAAACTACGTTTTAAAATTTTACTTAATTTTAGATTTGTAAGACATAAAACTAATTCTATTTTTTGTTTCTTTTTAGGTAAGTAAGCAAAGTAAACTTGCTTTAAATGTAATCTGAGACGATTATATTCGTGAGTATCTTAAATTTATTATAGTATTTTTCAGTTATAACGGGTGTTTTTTTAGGAGGTTTGTTTTTCCGATAGATGTCGTTTTATTTTATGACAGTTGTTTTGACAGCTCAAAGTGGCATTTCTACTCAGTATTGTTTGGCAAATCATTATGAATAGGTTAACTCCAGAACAACGTTTTCAAATCGTGGAAATTTATTTTCAAAATCAGTGTTCAATTAAAAATGTTTATAGAGCACTTCGTGAATTTTATGGTGCACATAATAGTCCGTCAGAGACCACCATAAAGAACGTAATTACCAAATTTCGGTCTACATTCACTCTTTTGGATGCCAAGCCACCGACAAGAATGAGAAGAGTTCGTACAGAAGAAAATATTGCTGTCGTTGAGGCCAGTGTCGAAGAAAACGACAATTTATCGATTCGTCGTCGTGCTCAGCAAATTGGACTTTGTCCATCGACTTTATGGAAAATTTTACGTAAAGATTTGGGTTTGGTGCCATACAAAATTCAATTGGTGCAAGAATTAAAGCCACACGACCATCGTTTGCGCCGTGAATTCAGTGATTGGTCGTTAAATCAATTGAACGAAGATCCATTTTTTTACCGTAAAATTCTCTTCAGTGATGAGGCGCATTTTTGGTTAAATGGATACGTCAACAAACAAAATTGTCGCATTTGGAGCAAAGATATTGTCAAATCTTGAAGATATGGATATGAATGAAATGTGGTTTCAACAAGATGGTGCCACTTGCCATACAGCACGTGAAACAATCGACTTATTGAAAGAAACTTTCAACGACAACATTATTTCGAGAAATGGTCCGGTGAATTGGCCTCCGCGTTCGTGCGATTTGACGCCACTCGATTACTTTTTGTGGGGATACGTGAAGTCATTGGTTTATGTGGATAAACCTCAATCGATTGACGCTTTGGAAACCAATATTCAACGTGTCATTGCTGACATACGCCCTCAAATGCTTGAAAAAGTGCTGGAAAATTGGACCTCCAGAATGACATTTGTGAAAAATAGTCGTGGTAGCCATATGCCAGAAATTGTGTTTAAATGTTAAATGCCAAAAAATTATCTACCAAATAAAAAAAAATTTTGGTCATTTCATAATTTTATATGTGTTTTATTCAAAAAAAAATCGGCAACCTCTTAAAAAAACACCCTTTATTAAAAGGGCTGGTTAAGCTTACGGTCGAGTTTTTTGAATATAAGCTAAAATTTTGTAAATAGGTAATTTTTATAGCTGAGAGTGGTAAACGTAAAACATGAAAAATGCGTAAAATGATATGCAATAAAAACGTTAGGTAATACTTGAAATTTTTTACTTATTTAAATAATAAATCCGTTTGATGTTTTAGTTGGTCCGAACCTATCGCCTAAGCAAATTTCGAAATTGGTTAAGATGTGGTTCCGACATGGTAATATACTGTGGTTTACATAATAATAGTAATTACTCGTTTGCCAGAATATTTATAAGGAAGATTTGCAATTTGATTTCTAGTAATAATCGGTGGCTGTGAGATGCAAATATGACTGATAAGGCATGGGTTTGGATTAGGAAACAACGACGTCTTTACAAAATTTCAATCGGTTATTCAAAACACTTTGAACAAAACGTTGCTAGCTCGATTTCTGTCATCTTTATTTCGTAATATACTTATGTTATAAGTAAACATATTATAACTAACCATGTACATTAGATACATACTTATAAATATGTGAGAAAGAAACAATTATATTTGACCATATACAATGATTTTCAATAACGCAACAAAAGTCATTGCATGTTATAGTCACATTAGAAAATCGAAAAATCATTAAATACATAAGTTTATTAAACAGTTGAAAATTTATTAAACAGTTCTCTTTATGTTTAATTCAATTTAATTCGTGTTAAAAACGTAAATTTAGTTTTATATTTCATAGTTCTTTAGATAGGTAGAAGCGAGAAAGTCAATCAAAATCATAAATTGTTTTTTTATAAACTATACATTTAACAGTTCTAAATGGATTTAATTTGTTACTCTGAACTTGGTTAGTTGTTACTTTGTTGTTAAAAAATCTAAAGTAAAATTTCAAAATTGTGTTTTTTGGTTTCTTTTTTCCCAGAATGGATATCTTTATGAAACTTCTAACTTTACTAAAGCAATTACATACATAATAACAAATATAACAAAACACCCTCAAAGTTCATGTAACTGTAAGACGTAAGAACAAAAATAAACAAAACATTTTATACAGCCTAAGTTCCGAGATAAAAGCCTGGCATTTATTAAATATAATAAATGCTAGGCTTTTATCTCGGAATCAGTACAAGATACGAGAAAATGTCTTATATTAAATTGTTCAGTATCGTGGCGAACGTTTGGTCTTGATTTTTCATGACCTTGAAACTCATTAGTTAAGAGGATATTGACGAAAGTTAGTTTTCTTTTAAATTAGAACCTAAATGTTTGAGTCCAACTTTTGACTTAAAAATATATAAATATTTTTTTTTTATCCTAAATTTTTCGAAGTGGATGGTTTCAGAGATATGAACAAAAAAAATCTGCATTTCAGCATAACACTTTTATCAAAGTTCTAGCACTGTTTCGTTGTTACGAGAAATAAAAATAATATCAATTCTTCTTTGACTTGGCAATAGCTAAATAAAAATTAACTTAAGTCAAGGAAGAATTGATTTTATTTATTTTTGTTTCTCGTTACAACGAAACAGTACTAGAACCTTGAGAAAACTGTTTTGCTCTAATGCAGATAAATTTTTGGTCATATTTCTGACCAACAGAAATGTCAACAACCTTTACGAAAAATTTTGTATGAACAAATCATATTTACAGTAAAATGATGATTTAACGGACTCCGATTCAACGGACCTTGGATTTAATGGACGATTTTTTATTTTCAATTTCGATTATTCAGAGCCTACATATATTTTAATTTTTTAACTAAACAGATCTAGATGAATAATAATTTAGTTTTTGTTTATTTTTAATTGATTCTTTCGTCAGTAATTTTGTACGAAATATGAAATGAAATCTTTCACGTTTTATTTTATGTAATAATGAAATCTACATTTTTACCTGTTTTTCATATCTTAAGTATAATATTTCGTTCGTAAACTAAACTATAAGCCTCTTAATTTCACTAATATTTGTGCAATATTACATGGGAGTGTAATCATTAAATAGACGCTTAAATTTAAAAACATTCGGATTTATCGAACAATCAGCAATTATCTCCCTAACTAATAAGTTTCAAGATCACCTCTAAACTTCTCTCTCGATACTGAACAATTTTTATTATACGTAATTTTCTCCTCTATCTTGCACCGTTTCCATATGAAAGCCTCGAATTGATTAAAAAACACGCTGTATTTATTAATTTTAGGTTTTTAATTTTATTTAGATCAAATTAAAAGCAAATATTTAATGAAAACATAAATCAACAGATTTTATAAAGTTTATTTATTTTTAAATATTAACGTAATTTATATCGACCAAAAAAAAATTAAAATTAATTATTTAAGCAAATAAGCCTAAATACCAAAAGTTCTTTACAATTAAATTTAATATTCTTATTTCTATGTGAAATGATTATCAACAAAAATATGTATCGTAGCCCGAAAACCCTTTTTTAATCTGAGAAACAGGATATATTGACGTACACCAACAAAATATTAAATTTTTCCTTTATATTGCAAGAATTTTACTATATTTTATAACGCTCAAAGCGAAAATATTCAAAGGCGAGTAATGATTTTTTTAGCATTTTTGTAAGAAAATGTTATGTGGTTTAGGTTAGCTGTCTTTTATATGTTTGCGTCTGACGTTAACTTGTAACTTTGAATGAAATTGAAATATTTTTATAGAAAAGGCATAAGTATATAAATTTGAAATTTAAGGCTATCGTTTTGCGATGTGGCGTTGGAACGCAATAATTTATTTTCAGAGACTTTGAGATTGAATTATTAATATTTTAAACTTGTAATACTAAAGAATTATATTTAATGTTTACCGGCACCCTCCCAAACTAAGAAGAACCTAATAATTTATCGGGGAAATCGGACGACTTCACATTCTAAAATAGATAGTTTTGTTCATCAATTTCAAACTACTTTCAAATTAAATTTGGTTTGTTTTTATTCATTGCTTGCTATTAATTTTGACATTTAATTTCGAGATTTTAATATTCTGTTGTCAACCGTTTTTCATGCACGCAGTTTATGAGGTAAAAGGTTTTATTTCACACGGTTAATTAGGGTTTACATATGCAAAGCGCGCTCCCACGCTTGAATCAAATGAGCCTTACATTCGTGTCAGATGCTTGAATAATTCCACAACTGTACTAAGGAAAAGTATGAGAGTTTATATTATACACGGTTTTATAAAATTAAACAGTCGGAACTGTCAAAAAAAGTTTAAATCTTCGATGTTTTCATAGCACCAGAACCGTAAATTATAAGAAAATCGGAATGGGAATGAGATGTTACAAACGAATATATACCACGAACTTTGTGATTGTGCTCCTGTTAATATTCCACTGGTTTTTAAATGTGTCTAATTTTTTTTATATCTTTTATGTTTGTTTTTATAATTCTAACTCTTTCTACGTAAATTTGTTAATCTTTAAAGTAACTTTGACTAATGGATAATCCAAATATATTTACGACTATCAGCAATCTTAAGTTACTTCTTTCAAAAGCCATCTTTCAATAAAGTAATGAAAATGTTGAAAAATTAAATTTGCAAGCTTAGTAAAATTCTTCATAAAAGTTTTACCAATTGTCCACCCCGAACAATTTAAAATGAACATGTATATTTGTAATTATTTACTATGCTTCAGTATCTCTTAACTGCTAAGTGACACAATTATTTATACAATTAACATAGTTCCGTTTAATGGCCGTGGAATTGTCTAAATTACAAAGACAAATGATGTATTCTATATTATTGATGACGGCTTCGAAACGAATGAGTTTTCTCAATATTAAATTAGAAAGCTAGTTTGATAAGAATTTGAATCGAGGTTAAACTAATTTTTGGATATTTTACAGATCTTGCTTAAAGTAGAGTAAATATGATCACAAAACAAAAGTTTGCATTCACCATTTGTATTATCGCTTCATATTCTTAGGACAATGCATGTTTCAATATTATATTAAAATTAAAACGGCATGTACAATTATCTAATCAATAATAATAATATTAGTTAATAATAAGCACAATGTAATTAATATAACAACTATCACCTCAATACAGTATAAATTTAATAGTCTGAAAATTAATTTTCATATCACATTAAGCCTAATCTTTGTTGTTTATTTTTTACTTTCGTATTATTTGGTGTGTCGATATATAAATAGAACAAACTGACACACCCTGTAGGTAACGTATATATGTACTCAATTTGTACCTGAACATGCGCAATTTTAATATTACATAAAACATTAAGATACGGTTGATTTTTATGTTTGTATCGGTTATTCAAACGTATAAGTTCGTACAAAAGGTGAATTAATAAATTAAATTTTACGGATGACCGTATTTTGTGTTAAGTACACACATACATAATGCTACTTATATGTTCTGTAAATATTATTTGGCATCAAAAATGCCGATACTTCTAATTTTATTATTTGAATTACTTTATTATTTCCTGAAGAAGTTCATGAACTTTATATTAATCACGTTTACTTATAGGTAATAAAATTATTACATTATTTTTCTAATCTAATTTAAAAAATCTAATAATAAAAAAAAGTTATTTTACCGCAAGTAATTTTATCACAATTACTAAATCATTATTTGTCATTTTAAAATATGTATAACCTTTCACATAAATATTTACACGTCAACGCTGTGTATAATAAAATATAATAATAGAAATGAGGAATTTATACATACAAGTTATTCAGACGGTTAACAAAACAAATTGATTAACATCAATCACAAAGTTTGTGAAACAATTTTAATTTATTTTTAGATAGATTCAAATACTTATAAGTAAGTAGTAAATAATATTGTGGAGATCAATTAAAATTATTGGCTTTATTTAAATGTTAACGAATCAATCAAATATAAGTAATAAATAAACATGTGTGTATCATAAAAGTCAACAAATAAATTGAATGTAAGTATGTTTAGTAGAGAATTGGCGTTAATCACGATTTTAGTGGTTAACATCTTAGTTTAAATATTCATTCATGATCACGATATTGTGTGACGGTGTTATTATACTTGCTAGAGGCGTTTTAGACCAATATGACTCGACGGATTAATTGGTTTTAGCTTTTCATTTATTTTTCGTTTTTATGAAATTATATATTATAATAAAAATTAACAAATTTAAATTGGAAAATAAATGACTATAGGGTAATTATCGCCGGTAAAGGGAGTGTTGATATACCATGAAAAATTAATATTGGTTTAATAATTAATTACATATATTTAAAATTATTACAATAAGTCAAACAATTAAGAGATAAATAAATAAAAAATAACAATAAAATTTAAATTTTGATAATTAAATTACAACACTAAATCAAAAATTGATAATGACGAACCGACTTTAAAAAAATCTTAGAATTAATTTGTTTACGAATACTAATAGGGAGGGAATTGATTAAAAAATGTAGGAGCGCTTACCAAAAACTATTTTATAAAATGCTGATAGGAAAAATGAAGGACGTCAAATAAAAACTGACCATAGTTTCTAATATTAAAAAGCGCAAGCAATCTCATAGACCTTCTCGTCGTATGCAGAACTTTAAAAACATAGATTAGAAATAATTTTGTTTTTGTTTTGTCACTTAAAACAAGAGACTGACCTTAAAGCCTATTCCTTAAAATGTGGAGATCCGCAATTATCGGTGGGAACCCACTATAACCCAAAGACCCATATTATCTGGAACTTCTGCATATATTATATTACATATACATACCTGCATGCATAGACGAAAAAAGTTACAACAAAAGTTTGGATATTAGTCATGAGCCTCGCACCTTATATGAATGAGCTTCTTGCTCAATTGAGGCGTGGGGTTCAAAAAATTCATGTTTGTGAAATAAATAAATAAATAAATAAACATTGACACGGGAAAAATTATAGCCACATAATATACAGAAATAATGATCAATTCAAGTAGGCGTAATGTCTGTCGCTCTGGTTGGTTTAGAGATATGCTATTCCCTTGGATTACATCAAGGAGAGATAGTTGACAGACATGAAAGAAATATCAGTATTAAATCTTATAAGCCTCAAATAAGAAAATATAATCCTATTACTGTGGCTGATTTTGGTGGTATATATTTTGCTCATGAATGAAGTTTCCCTAATTGTCATTTTCAATTGAACTTTATTGTATTTTATTTTCAATCGACCTGTCACTAATCCTGAGTTAACTATCACATTATCATTTTTTACTTTTTACCTTTCTTTTAAAGAGATGGAAAGCTCTAATGAGTGAAAAAACCGCTACGCTCGCCTAACAAATTGTTATTATCGTTCAAAAAACTATTGTGTATCTAGAGCGCAAAGTAGTATATTTGCGACAGAGTCAAATATACGTTACCTACTTTACATAATGGCATACAATAATTTAATTTAGTGAAAAGCACGAAACAATTTAGAAAAAAATATAACAATTGGGACTCGTTTAATTCCCCTTTTTTATTGTCATGATCTGTTGTATTGAATACTCGTGTAGAAGGCAAATTCTATGTGAAAATACTAAAATTTGTATCGAATACGAAATTTGTTTCATTAAAAACACGAAAATCGTGTAAATAAATGTGAAGTTTTAGTGTGATGAAGGAAAAATTTCAAAATATATAACGATAAAATTCGGTAAATGGTCTTTCTATCATCTGAAGTACCGAAACAAATCAATTTTTGGAGTAATACACATATCTTGTGTATCTTTTTTGAAGCAGCAAAATTGTTCTAAAAGTATAATAAAAGTTATAAAAAGTCACATTTAATCTGACTCGCATCGGACGATTTCGATAATAGGAAAATCAAAGTGACTGACTATAGACACGACGTGTCACGACTACAGTTATTTAACTTTTAAATTTCAACATATAAGTATAAACGTATTTAAATATGTTTGGAATAAATAACTGACGCCGGTGTGAAAATAAGTTTTGTTAATTTAATATTTCGAGAGTATTTATCAAAGATTAAATATCTTCATTAACGATGCATTATCGTGTATCTACATTTTCAATTTTTTATAGGAGACTATAAAAACTTGGAGTTTACGCTAGCTGATATGAAAAAGAAATTTACAACCGGTCTACATTACCTGTCTGTGAAATTACTCTAGAAAACAAATCGAACAGTGGTTGGTGTTCGATTGTACGTTATGTTATGTTATGTAATAAAATGAATTTGACCGATTTTGTAGATATACACTGTTGCAACGTTAACGGCGATATTATGTTTGAAATTTTGTTCAATCGGGTTTTTTGATTATCTTTGCAAACTGCTCTGGGATCAAGGCTCTCCCAACTCTTTCGCGTTTTTACTTTTACGCCGTTGCCAGCCAATTCAAGGACGTATCAAATCGTAATCTGTTGATGAACATTACCTTTTGCATCCTGCTCCTATCGGGATTCGAACCCGGTGCCTCCCGATCCAAACGACAGATCTTTGAACACTGTGCCGTTGAGTCGGCCAATCGGAAGTGTCTAGTATAAAATTTCTTGATCAGTTTTCTAATAATAGGTTAATAAACCATTATATATGGCCTGATTCACGGGTAGTGAGAATAAATTAATTAGCTTTAAAATTGAAATCCTGAGCCATTCAATTTTTTTTTCTTATCAATTTCCTTCCTTTAATAAGGTCCAATTTATGGCTAGTGGGATGAGGCAAATTAGGGTCAAAACAGTCTCCATCTCAATCAAATGCTCGTGGTTTAAGCAATTTTAGGCCTGCTAGGGAATGGATTTTAAACCTCGATAGCATAATAGCGAATGAATCTTACTGATATTTTTGTCGTGTTTTCATTGGTCGTCCGTTAGTCAACCGTATACGAAAGAGTATGTATTTTTAGACAAAGTAACGAAACAGAGGAAAAAATTCATATTCAAATTCGTGGGTCACGCAATTTTAAAGGGTTATACAATACACTTACATAACTATATTCCCTGTTATTTTTGTATGGTTTTCGTTGCATAGTCGCGCTTGTGGGGACCCTCGGCAAGCCAGTATGCCTCATCCAGCAGCAGTATACCCCTTTCAGCAGCCCTAGGACCTGGTTAGGATTTAATGAACCTATCAAATTGAAAATAACCTGATAATTTAATCTCTTTGAGATGGTCAAACCCTTACATGGGATGCAGCGCTAGCGAGATAAATAATAACTAATCCGCCGGTCAATAAGTTCCGCGGCTGACACATATATGGTGAATCTACTGAAAAACTCTTAAGAAGTACCAACCTATAACAACTGTAGTTTACAAGTTACAGTTGTTATAGTTACACTAATTTTGTTATTTTCAAAAAACAATGGGAAAAGTGAATTTCGTGTGTTGGTTAAACACTGTTTTTTTATGGGAAAAATACCATTCAAGCAAAGCAGAAGAAAGAAAAGACAGCAACCGTCGAATGTTGGTGTGCCGAGTTTAAAGCGGCCGTATCAACTCCGATGATGCTGAACGCTCTGGTTGACCGATTTCGGTAGTTATTCCAGAAAAGTTAAAGAAAGTGCATACAATCGTTATGAAAGGCCGTAAGTAAAAGTTGCGGGATATAGCTGACACCTTAAACATATCAAAAGGTAGGGTATACACTATTTTGCATGAACATTTGTCCATGAGCTCTTCAAAACGGATGCCGTGCTTGTTCATATTGGATCAAAAACAGCAACGCGATGATGATTCGGAGAGTTGTTTGACTGTTGGAGCTGTTTAACCGTAATAAACAGGATTTTCTGCGTCGGTATGTGATAATGGATGAGACATGGATTCTTCAATACACTCCTCAATCAAATCGTCAATCAGCTGAGTGACAGCAGCCGGTGAAGACGCCCGACGCGGTTACAACCGTAAACGCCGGCCGGTAAAGTTTTGGCTTTCGTACTTTGGGGTGCGCAAGGTATTTTATACGCCGACTATCTTGAGAAAGGAAAGGCCAGTAACAGCGAATGTTTCATGGCGCTATCGATGCGTTTGAAGCAAGAAGTTGCGAAAAATCGATGCGAAATGCAAAAGAACAAAATGCTCTTTCACCAAGATAATGTACCGTATCACGAGTCATTGGCTACAATGGCAAAATTGAACGAATTGAAGTTTGAATTGCTTCCCCATCAACCTTATTCTCCGAAACCGGCTCCCTGCGACTACTATACTGGTTCGGGGATCTAGAAAAAACTTCAGGGAAAGAGATTTTGCCGAAACAAACGCATATTTTGAGCCCAATGGTAAATCGTTTTACAAAAAATGCGTCGTCCCTAGTTTTTTAGTAGTTTAGGCTCGGGACTTATTGACTGACGAGTTACATAAAACTTTGCTGCACTTTATTCCATTCTTATAGCAAAATTTAATACAAACTCTCCGATCCTACCAGAACACATACAACTTTATTGACAGCTGACATCGGACTAGCTAACATCGGGATGACTAACATTTCAGCTAACTTTTCAGACATGTTTACCAACAGAACAACGAAAAAATCGTGCGAATCGGACTACTAGAACACACGAAGTACAAAATTCCCGTTACTTTTTGGTACGTTATTTTAAACACGAATTGTTTTGCATCCGCTTAAGCACTGCATAATGGACTCCGCATTAAAACAAAGGATGGTGTGGTGAATTATAATAGGTTAGAACGCTCATGTAGCGTCCATTTTATTTGGCTTAAAATCGACCACAGGTTACTCAATCTTCATCAATCGGGGCAGTAAGATATACTCGTACATAGCAATTTATTTCAATTAAGTATTGTATGATAAAATAAAGTTTTATTTAATTTACAGATTAGTGATTACTAGTTGTTAAACAGAGTTTATATTAACAATACAAATAGATGAAAAGTTAAATGGTTTATGCTGATAAGAGGTTAATCCTCATCTCTTTTAATTTATTTACACATTTGAAATCAACCAAACCTCTTCTAAAACCGAGTATATTTCAAAATATGCGTTCGCGTTAATCTATACCAACAAAAACCATAAACCACAATCAATATAAATATTAATGTACTTCATTGACCAGTTACACAATCTTCAAAAACAATCGCTTATTTGCGGTGTTAAGTATACATATTATACAATGATTACCTTGATTTAAAATTGTATACTAAAATAGTAATAGAAGCAAAATAACACGTATTTATGAAAAGAGTAGATTTATTGGCATTATTCATGCGAACACGTGAACTGCCATCAAACAACAACAACAATGTACTAATCAATCAAGTTTACATAAACTATACTTAGAAACGTATAAAATTTCTAAAATTTATACATCAAAACCAAACATTGTAAGTATGTATTGTACACACGTCTTGAATCACAAATGCGGCTATGAAACTTAAAAGCAGGAAATTTAAAATTAATTAATAATTATGAATAAAGTTCATAATATATTTTTAATATTTAATTTATGTTGCTAATTATTTGAAGTGTTGAAATATTCAATTGTCAACAGAATTTAATTATTAAGAGTAAATAAATCTTTTCCTTTCTTCGTTTGTTGTTGTTCTATTTGTTACCCATTTAAAATTCATGTACATAATACGTATGTACGCTTATGTAGGTTTATAAGAAAAAATGTACTTAAACTTCAAAATATCTTTCATCTTCTCTGATATATTTCCATAAATAAAATCATTAATTATATTTTTGTGTATTGCTTTGCTTAGTTGGTTGGTAGTTTGAGTTTGATTTTTTCTATTTTATTTCCAACGTTGTGTTGTTAGTGTCTATTATATTTGAGGCATGAATAATGAAAATAAATTAATATTTTATATTCAACAACTTTACGGATATAAATTTTATGTATAAAATTATACAATTTGATATTCCGTTTGGATGGCTGTTAAACATTAGTTTTTCGAATAAAATGACAAGAAAAATATATATTATGTACAATACTACATTTACCATGGATTTCTTTTCGACCGGCATTGCTTTAATAAAAAGAAAATTAAAATAAATTTATTTGATTCTTAAATGATTGTGTCAACACGAGAACGCTGTTGTATACACATTACCCATTTTATTTATAAACGCGTGGGCCCACGCAGCAATAATGGAGAGTTGTATTTTTATTTAATTCTTTTTGTTGTTTTCATTTCAATATTAATGTAATCTTTTTGGTATGCAATCTAATGTTTAAAGTTTTGTCCTTTAGCATGGTAAGCATTGTTTCAGCTTACATTGGTGTAGCCGCTATAGTGGTTTCACTTCATTTGCTTTAAAGATCTAAATTTAATGCTGCCGTGCATCTATGGAAATAGTTGTCCATTACAGGAACATTTGTTAGAAGTACATACAATGTTGTCAATATTACATAAAGAGAGCATCCATCATTTTTAAGTTACCCCAACAATTAAAATTTGAATTTTAAGTTAATTTATTTAAATTTAATATGTTATTTGTTGAAAACCACAGTATCTACGGTTAATTTACGTTAAAATTTAAACTACTTATTTTCTCTTCATAGCAAGTTCTTGTAATCGATTAAAAAACTTCGCTTTGACGATTTACGTTTCAGATCCGCATTTCGGTCGGAAATTGTGGCAGTTAAATTAATAACTTCTTTAAATTATATTTAAACATGTTACACAAATCTAATGGGTGGTCTAGTAAATTAAAATGTCAATAGATATGTCTGTTGACGATATTATCAAATATTTTAAGGATCGGAAAATCCCCAGCCCTCTTCTTCCCCACCCCCTCTCCCAATTCGAGAATTTATCAAATTTCCAAATTATAAGCAGTGATTTCAGAGTTTAAATAACTAAAAGATATTTGTATTGTATGTAGATTAGGTATCTTACATACAACACGTAACCCATTCCACGTTGGTTGAGACCAGTGATAAACGGGAGTTGTTGAACGATACATGGTACGATTTGGCAACAATCAAGTTTGTCTATTTGTGTACCGAACTAGATCAGAGTTAGGCTATACGACAATGCCTACGCGTGTCTAAAGTCGAAATAATTTTTTTTTTCAGAACTATATGGTGAATTTTTAAGCGTTTGGTTTATAATTTGCAAAACAAACACAAGTGGTTTATGCGAATTGTCCAATTTTTCACCACTTTTTCGAGCATTTCGGCTGGTATCTCGCTAATGACACATTTAATGTTGTCTTCCAATTCTACAATTGTTATTGTTTTATTGGCATAGGCGAGAGACTTCACGTATCCCCATAAAGATTAGTCAAGAGGCGTCAAATCGCACGATCTACGCGGCCAATTCACCGGACCGAAACGTGAGATAAATTGCTCACCGAACTTATTTTTCAATAAGTCCAAGGTTTCACGTGCTGTGTGGTATAAGGTGCTGTCTTGCCGAAACCTCATATTGACCAGTTTCAGTTCATGCATTTTGGTTAAAAGTCCGATATCATTAAACGATAGCGAGCTCCATTGGCGGTAACGTTACGGCCATCGTCATCCTTGAAAAAATACGTACCGATAAACCGTACTAAACAGTGTTTATTTCTGAGTGCATTGGTAGTTCTTGCATTGCCTGTGGCTACTCATCACACCAAATGCGATAATTTTGCTTATTAAGCAAAGCTGAGCTTTGTCGCTGAATACAATTTTTCGGCATTAGACCAGTTTTTCCTCAAGATGCTCTAGGCCCACTCATCAAAACTTGTTCGAGTGTAAGTCTTTCCATGCTGAAATGGCAATGCTAACTGAGAACAATTGACTTTGACAGATGTCCCTAATCACGCGTGATGTGTCAAAACCATATACATACGGACGAAAAACTGAAAAGAAAAGAATCACCCATTACTAGTTTAAGACCAAGTCTGTCGGTTTTCAAAAATCTTTCGTGAAATCCCGATTTTTCTGTTAATTTAGTTAAAATGTAAAACCTGGTTTTTAAGATTTATAAAGTTTATGTTTGGTTTTAAACTTTTTTATTAAGGGAATGCACAAGCCAAGCTGTTTATAGTTAAATGTACTGATTTTCTTTTATTTAAAAAATTTTGTAAATGAAAATCACGAGTAAATCCAGGTTCACACTAAATGACATTTTTGTTAAAATCTCGTGTTTTAAGTCTGTCTAAGAGCAATTAGCTTAGTAAATCACATTTAGTACCGCTGCTTACAGATTATTCGTAAAATGTTACAACTTTCATTAAATCAAAGTGGGTACTGGATTTTCCCGATTATTCTCTCGCAGCATAAATTAACAGTTGGCCCATGTTTTCTAGTAGAGAAACGTAGATATCATCGCGTTTTAAGTAAATTCGCCTACTATAGGGTATCCGATAGTTCGTTGGTTTTCATCTTTTCGGATCTAATACGAGGGCGGATTGAAAATGAAGCTACCTAAGTAGGAAAACAAAAATTTTTTTTTTGCCAAAAATCATTTATTTCTCAACATAGTCTCCATTTAGTTCGACACACTTAGTAAGACGATATTCCAACTTTTTTATACCATCTGAATAGTACGATTTCGGGAACCCCTCAAAATACGCGTTAGTTTCGATAATCACTTCTTCGTCTGAGATGAATCTTTGTCCTGCGAGCCATTTTTTCAAGTTTGGAAACAGGAAAAAGTCACTAGGAGCTAAATCTGGACTATAAGGTGGATGATCAACCAATTCGAAGTGTATTTCACGTAATTTTAAAATCGTATCTAATGCTGTGTGAAGTGGTCTGTCGAACTCGTTTTTGTTCGACACTGAGCAAACGCGGCACCCATCTTGCCGATAGCTTTTTCATATGCAAATGTTCATGCAAAATGTTGAACACACGTTCATATGATATGTTTACCATTTCAACAATCTCACGCAACTTGACTCGGCGATCATTCATAACGATATCGAGGATTTTCTTGATATTTTCTTCAGTAACCACCTCTTTTGGCCTTCCTGTTGATGGTATTGTTGCATTGCTTCTTCGGCCGCGTTTAAATTCAGCAATCCAATATTTTACCATGTAATCTGACGAAGCAGACTCACCGTAATGTTTATCGTGCTTTTCTTTTGTCTCTTTCGCCGTTTTCCCTTTCAAATAATCGTGTTTAATCACTGCACGAAATTCGTTTTTTTCCATTTTTCAAGAAACACAAAAGTTGCTTACTTCAAACGACTACAACAAATAAACTAATCGATGAATTTGGGTGAAATTTTAACAGCTGACGTTTGACAGATCGCAATTTCTAAAAAACAAAAAACTTTGTGTTTGTGCTGCCATCTAGCGCTAGGTAGTTTCATTTTCAATCCGCCTTCGTAATTCTTGTGTTTATTTCTTTTTGTTTGAAAATTGTATTTCCAATAAATTTATTGAAAAGTTATTCATAAACAGGTTTTTCTAAAATTCGTATTTTGTATAATCCCTAGTTTTAATTTAATAATAATTAAATTACAGAAAAGTTTACATTGAATTACGATACATCAAAATAATTACGCCAGATTAAACAGAATCTATGAGTTGTCGATAAACGTTTAGGCCCGTTACACATTTGAGCTAAGCTATGCGATACGTACTAGTTTTTGTAATATGCTGTGTTTAAATATATCGCTGCACATTTAAACTAAAAGTGAGATATGTTTTTGTCTCGAGCAATGGGCACTTTCAAGACACCCAACAGTTGCGATCATATCTAATAAAACCAGAACCAATGTTATAAAATTGTTTAGCATTTTCAAATCAAATTCTTTTTTAATTAATTGATTTTTTGCACACTTGAGCTATGGTTTTTGACTGATGTGAGCTATGTTTTCATTTTACCGCTTCTCGTTTTGGTTTCCAAAATTCAAATAAACGAAGCATTGTAGATAAATCTCAGGATCAACCCAATATATAAAGCAATATAACGGGTGTTTTTTTAGGAGGTTTGTTTTTCCGATAGATGTCGTTTTATTTTATGACAGTTGTTTTGACAGCTCAAAGTGGCATTTCTACTCAGTATTGTTTGGCAAATCATTATGAATAGGTTAACTCCAGAACAACGTTTTCAAATCGTGGAAATTTATTTTCAAAATCAGTGTTCAATTAAAAATGTTTATAGAGCACTTCGTGAATTTTATGGTGCACATAATCGTCCGTCAGAGACCACCATAAAGAACGTAATTACCAAATTTCGGTCTACATTCACTCTTTTGGATGCCAAGCCACCGACAAGAATGAGAAGAGTTCGTACAGAAGAAAATATTGCTGTCGTTGAGGCCAGTGTCGAAGAAAACGACAATTTATCGATTCTTCGTCGTGCTCAGCAAATTGGACTTTGTCCATCGACTTTATGGAAAATTTTACGTAAAGATTTGGGTTTGGTGCCATACAAAATTCAATTGGTGCAAGAATTAAAGCCACACGACCATCGTTTGCGCCGTGAATTCAGTGATTGGTCGTTAAATCAATTGAACGAAGATCCATTTTTTTACCGTAAAATTCTCTTCAGTGATGAGGCGCATTTTTGGTTAAATGGATACGTCAACAAACAAAATTGTCGCATTTGGAGCAAAGATAATCCACACGCCGTTCTAGAATTACCAATGCATCCTGATAAATGTACTGTTTGGTGCGGTCTATGGGCTGGTGGGATCATCGGTCCATATTTCTTTAAAAATGAGGAAGGACGACGCGTTACCGTGAATGGAAATCGATACAGAACCATGTTAAATGAGTTTTTGTTGTCAAATCTTGAAGATATGGATATGAATGAAATGTGGTTTCAACAAGATGGTGCCACTTGCCATACAGCACGTGAAACAATCGACTTATTGAAAGAAACTTTCAACGACAACATTATTTCGAGAAATGGTCCGGTGAATTGGCCTCCGCGTTCGTGCGATTTGACGCCACTCGATTACTTTTTGTGGGGATACGTGAAGTCATTGGTTTATGTGGATAAACCTCAATCGATTGACGCTTTGGAAACCAATATTCAACGTGTCATTGCTGACATACGCCCTCAAATGCTTGAAAAAGTGCTGGAAAATTGGACCTCCAGAATGACATTTGTGAAAAATAGTCGTGGTAGCCATATGCCAGAAATTGTGTTTAAATGTTAAATGCCAAAAAATTATCTACCAAATAAAAAAAAATTTTGGTCATTTCATAATTTTATATGTGTTTTATTCAAAAAAAAAATCGGCAACCTCTTAAAAAAACACCCTTTATTTAGATATTTTATTTTCTTCTTGGAGGTAATTAGCTCACATCCGTCACAAAATAAGCGATGTGACCTATGTTTCTATTCCATAGGTTTCAATATAGCATTTAAATAAATCAGGGTGTACGAGTAGCTTGAGCTATACGATATGGGGGGTGTACGATACACACAGTTGGAAGGAAAATATTATGAAAAATAAATGTGAATTTTCTCAACAGTATACTATTATTACTCAGAACCGGAACTTTTCAAACAGCCAGGTATAAACTTACGCGAATTATCAGTTTTCTGACGAAAATATGTATGATTGAAAATGTTCCTTAACCTAAAAAGAATTATAAAAAGGAGAAAATAACTAAAAGGTAAAAAAGTTTGAGTAAAAAATACATCATTATTATGAAACTTTACCTAAATTATATTTTTAAAACGCGTATAACTTTAGTGGTTTACACTAAGTAATTCTCACTACAAATTTGGCAAATGCTTGATATTTTATATAAGCAGCTCTCAAAAATGTAAACCCAGTAACAGTAACTTCTTTGGTAAATATCGACATTCATGAGTGTTCCAGGAGGGAAGCAACTTAGTCGTCAAAAAGAGGCGAGCTGAAATATCAAATAACCAACATGAAATTTTCTAGTTTCCCTAGTAAAATTATAGAATTAATTTTCTTACTGCTTGCTTAATAGATCAAAACTTTCCAAATAAATAACCATTTCTGATTAGTTGATTTAAGCCACAAATGAAAGCTGCAGATTTATGCGAAAAAAATTAAATTTATGCCCCTATTATGGTTTTCGCCTACGCGTCACTAGGCGACGATGAGTCGCCGTATTTATATTTTGGTATTATGATTCTCGCCGTGAGAGCGATGTGAGAGAGTGATGTGTAAAAAACGATCGCCTAAAATTTTTAGGTGATGAATGTGATGTAGTACGAATAAAGTTTTTGAAGGTTACAGGACAAATAAAAAATAATGGCTACCAGCGATAATGTAAGTTTTTTTCAATAATTTTTACGCTTATAAATAATTTGTTTACCAATTTTATATATATATTATATATATAAATATAAATAAATATATATATATATATATATATATATATATATATATATATATATATATATATATATATATATATATATATATATATATTTATATTTATATATATAATATACATATATATAAAATTGGTAAACAAATTATTTATAAGCGAAAAAATTATTGAAAAAAACTTACATTATCGCTGGTAGCCATTATTTTTTATTTGTCCTGTAACCTTCAAAAACTTTATTCGTACTACATCACATTCATCACCTAAAAATTTTAGGCGATCGTTTTTTACACATCACTCTCTCACATCGCTCTCACGGCGAGAATCATAATACCAAGAACAAATAACGACCAAAAATAATGCGGCGACACATACTCTCTCGCCAAAATAAAGGTGAGAACCATAATACTAAAATATTGCTCACACGAATCTAAGTATCACGGCGAAAGAGTGGTGAGGCGAGAACCATAATAGGGGCATTAAGTTCGTACATAGAATAATTAAACAATATTTCCTAGAATAAAGAAGATATACATACGTATGTAGTGTCTATAAACAGTAGTTAATCCGTGTAGCTTATAGATATGATACAAAGAACAAACGGGAACTTTTCGAAAACCTTTTTGCTTACTCATGTGGCTTGTAGATTTGTAGAAAATTTCGAATTGTTAATCACAGTAAAAAAGCTTATTTGTATTGTGTACTACAGAAGCAATACATATACAAAATTACAGCTTTCCCATCAAAAATTGTAACAGAATTATAAATAAATATTCTAGACTTGTGGTTTCTCAGCTATTTCGAGTTTTACATAATTAATAAATATGAATATTTTTCTTTAAGGAATTTTCTAAAAATATTCAGATGGTATTTGTATAATAAAATAGATTGGATTTTTTCGTTCGTTTTCGGATTTATAAGATATTTTTATTTTGTATGTTGTGATGTGTTTCTGATAAATGATATATCGTCGCTTTTTGGTTTGAATATTATTACTTAAGTATATACTAAATCAGATTTGTTTATTTTATATTTTTATTTATTAGTAGTTGGAGGAATGAACAGTTATTCTTCTATATAGTTACGTATATATTTACTATATAAGTAGTGTATATTTGTATTTGTGCATATGTCTATGATTAAGATTAAGAGAAAAATTTCTTTGTGTTTAGCTTATAGCAATGCTTGATTTAGGATAAAAAAAATATTTTATCCACATTTTAATAGAGTTTTGTTCAGTTTTATTATGAGACAAGATCTCCTGATGTATTTACAAACATAAGTATATTCTTTTACGAACATTTGTCTATTCGAGAATATATAATAAACTAACAATTATGAATAAAGTAGATATTTGTAATGTATCATATCATCTCCATATCAACTAGGCATTCGCTTTCGTTTAAGTTAATTAAATAATCATCTAAATAAATTTTCAATATTTGGCACAGTCTTGTCTAAATTTAGAAAATATTGATGTTTATTACAGTATAGTTGCGGGTCACAGATACTGTACATTTTAATGTGTTGACGGATTCTAACACATAAAAATATACTTATAGCTAATTAAATCTTTTTGTATTAATGGGGATGAGATATAAAAATAAATAAATACATTTTTTTTTAATAAAATCCCACATTTCAATTATCAGTAAATCTGATTATGAATAATTTAAAAATTCGTATACCATTTAATAGCACTTGTCAACTTGATTTAAATCAGACATATAAAATTTTCTAGCGCATCTAAATTGTTTCATGCGAATAGAAGTAATACTCGTTCGTAATAAACTAATTGTGTAGGACACAAATTAAAATAATTTCGATACGGTAAATATATACGAACAATTTACGTGAGTGCCCTATTATTTCAATTGACGTCAAATTTTATTTATATATATTTTATTTAGTTAAAATGTGCTTGTTCATTTACTAATTTGAACTAATTTATTTATGAAGTGGCTATATAATTCACAAATGTGTTTAATCTCTGTTTGAAATTCATAATTTGACATTTATTGTCACTTGTGGATTTAGTTTTTTTATGTATGGACAGATCAGAGTTATCTCAATGCTCAATCAGGGATATCTCAGTATCTCAATGCCAATTCTAATGAAACGACTATTCTGAGAACATATAGTTCCGAGACTTAGGATTTCGGGAATACGGCTATTTCAAGTAAACACCGATTGATAAAACACATTCCAAGAAAACTAAATGTATTTATATTACTTGGACGAAATAGAGTTTTTCGATAAATGCCGAGTTTTTCGATAAATGAAAGGAAATTGGATTTTGGATTATCAAAATATTATGGAAAACCCCTAGGAATTGGTACTATATTTTTGTTTTGACAAGCAGTTGCAGTATTTTGACATGGAAAAACATTTTATAAATTTTTTATTCCATTTGGTTGTTCACTCGGGTTTGTCATAAAATTATAGGGACGAACGCGATATTTTTACGGTTCAGCCTGCTGAAAATTTTGATTTTATATGATAAATTACTAAACACGCAAGACTAATGCACGCAAGATTTGACAAAATTACTAAACAAATGATGCAATAATAGCCGCTTTAATTGACGCATGATCTGATCCCGTTGAGTTCATATTTCATGAGACAACGCATATCCAATAGATTTCAAATCAAAATTTATGATTCAAAGCAAAATTTGAATGAGATTTAATATTTTCAATTTGAACTAATCCAGATCAATGGACGTCATGAAAAGTAGCAAATATTGCTCAATGATTTCTAAATGTCACGATTAAGTGTGCATAACGATTCCTAAAATGTCAATGAAAGTTTCTCTTCAATCCGGTACTTTCACACTCGTATTGTAGTCAATCGTTTTCATTAATTGGTATAATTTGTTACATTGGCGCTACGTCCCTTGGCAGGGGGCTTTGGTCGCCTTATTGTGGTTCAGTAATCGAGTGCTCTTCGGATTAATGAGTAACTGGCCTATTGAATCCTGTTAGGTAAACTACACATGTTAGAATATGATATGATATGATATGATAGAGGCGTACAGGCCAGCCATAACGGCGATCCTAGGTATGTTACCATAATCCTGAAATATCAACAATCAAATGACCGATTATATCTAAATGCGAATAATATTTCAGCATTATGCGGGCCCAGGCCCTGCCTGCATCTTTAACAGATAAGGTTGATTAGGAAAGGATGTTAGTCACAGAAACAACTAGGTCGAAACCGCAGCAAAGTCATTTTCTAACTACTTAAATAGATAGATTAGATTTGTTAGTTTATTAATTTGGGTTAGTTGTGGTGGAGGTAAAGGATACTAATATTCATCATATGTATTCGGCATCAGTCATAATAGACTGGTTAGGTTATTTAATTCACATCTACGGGTCATCTCATCATATACTGCTTGTAACCTTATTCTTCCCTATCTTCCCATCCAACACCATCTAACCGAGGGACTTCATGTTCGCAATGACTCGGCAGTATTATCATACATATGATGACCTAAATATTCCGTTGATATTGTAGTAAACTACACATGTTAGAATATAGTATTTAATAACATTTACAATAAAAATTAAATGGTACTAAATTGTTGATACTTCAATGTGTGTTCAGTGCAGACCAAATGGTACACAGGTGGAGGTTTAGAAAATCGGAAAAATTGATAAGTACCGGAGTTGAATCCCGATAGAGGCAGGTTGTACATGATGTTTTTCAACATCTGGTTTCGATCGGTGATGTGGCTTAAATATACCCTATATTCAAACGCTTGCATCTAGGTGAAATGTCAGTTAATTTTTTTTTTACTTCTAAAATATAGGAAATTTAGTCTACCTTCCGATGCTGCTCTGTCCGTTTTTGATTATTTTTGTTTTCTTATGATTTTTTTTTACGTAAAACACAAATGTTTTTAACGAGAAAAAACTCCCAAACCATAAAGCTGTCAACGAAATTTCCTGTTTCACAAATCCAAATGCCCATTTTGCAGAGAATTTAGAAACCTTGAGAATGAGGCTATTGAAATTGATGTACGACAAATTGCAGATGGGTATTCACCAAATCAGATGGATATCCATATATAATCTTTTATGGAAAAAACCATTTTCGAACGTTTAATTATTACATGAAATATTTTCAACATTGTTTGATCTTAATTTGATTTCTTAAAAATAATGATAATTGATATAAAATATTAAAATAAATAGGACGGACAATCGTCCAAACTTTTTCATTATATTCATGTCATTTTTGAAATTTCATTGTGCTACCAGATGTTTATTCTTTATTTAAAGGGTGTTTTTTAGAGGTTCACATCTTTAAGTTGGCAACACTGTTTTGTTTGACAACCGATTTGACAGCTGACATTAGTTTGATTTGCCCTTTCATAATGACTAGACTCACGCCAGAGCAGCGCTTGCAAATTGTTAAAATTTTCTATCAAAATAATGGTGATGTTCGTCAAACTCATCGTGCATTACTTCCATTTTACGGTCGTCATAATCGTCCATCAGAGCGAGTAATTCGGTTAATTATGGATCGTTTTCGTACCACTTATATTCTAAATGATAATCCGCATCCAGTAAGACGTCAAACGGTACAACCGAACAAGCGATAGACGCTGTACAGAGTAGCATTGAGGAAGACCTAAATCAATCAATTCGACGTTGTTCTCAGCAACTGGGTATGTGTCCATCCACTTTATGGAAGATTTTATCTAAAGATCTTGGTTTACGTGCTGACAAAATTCAACTTTTGCAGGAATTAAAGCCATCCGACCATCGCACACCAATTCGGCCAATTAGGCCAATGAAGCACAAATTAATATTGATGTTGATTTTCAAAACAAAATTTTGTTCAGCGATGAAGCTCACTTTTGGTTGAATGGGCCGGCGGAATCATTGGTCCATTGGTCTTCAAAAACGATGATGGGCGGAATGTTACAATCAACGGTGAACGGTATAGAGACATGATTTCTAACTTTTTTGTACTTCAATTTCGCTGACATAAATCTTACTGATATGTGGTTTCAACAGTACGGTGCCACATGCCACAGCGGGATACGGTTAATTTACTCAAAGAAACATTTGATGAAATACTAATTTCTCGTAATGGTCCTGTTAATTGGCCATCGAGATCTAACTCCATTAGATTATTTTATTTGGGGATATGTTAAGTCACTTGTCCACGCCGATTAACCAGAGACGATTTAGCACTTGGAACACAATATTCGGCTAGTTATTAGCGACGGCCACAATCGCTGCGAAGAATGATCGAAAATTGGACCTCCAGCTAGAAAATTGGACCTTCATTGATATTCAGAATATTTTTTTTTATTCTATTTTAATTTAAAATTGTGAAGCTCTAATAAAACACCCATTACATAAAATAAGTGCTGACGGCTGAATAAATTTTGCGAATTTTTTTTATAACAGTTCAGACAAAAAATGGCAATCGCAAATTTTTCTTTACTATTAAAAGATATATACGTACGATTAATACACATATACATTAAACGTATAACAACATAAACGAAGATTAAAACGAATACAGTATAAACATCACTATTTGTTATATTCCGATTTATTTCAAAAAGCTATACCAACATAAAACTTAATTGTACCCCACTTTTGGTGTTTCTTTTTCCGGAGAGCTACTAGTAGTGCAATTTCACCTAGTTGATTAATGCCGTTAATTGATTGTCCAAAAATTATCTGGAAAATTTTCATGATTGCTCTGGCCCCTCAACTGTGATACCATTTTTCCACAAAAAATACACATTTGGGTTGGTACCCTTATTGACAGCTCGATGATTTCTTTGACCTTGGTACTATCGATTTCATCAGTGCAATTCACATTATTTTTATTTCTTACCAACTTAACAAACAATATTTAGAAATAAATATGTTGTACATTTCAACAGATTAGTAATAAACTTATGTTAAGAAATCACAAATGCCCACTTCTTGCGGTTGATTGCAAACGAATGTAAATATTACCACACCACAAAATTTGTCTCGAATCTATGAAAAATTAGCTCTAATTTGTTTTGTCTAATTTTGTAAATATGTATATTTATTTAAATAGCTAAAAATATTAAAATTAAAACTTAAATGTTAATTTATTTTGACAACTTGACGATTTTAGATCTCATTTATAAAGAAACTGTTTATACTGCTATACGTTTAGAAAAAATTATGTGTGTATAGAAACGTTATTTACGTACGAAATATACTTAGTTGTATCTTTTTCCTCGATACGTTCCTACACAGATCGTTACTTACATTCATAAATATTTGTACATTAATTTCTTAGATTTGGATGTTTTTGTGGATACATTTTATATGTACATATACACAAAACATTCCATTTCTAAAAATATTTATGGAATGATAAAAACAAAGAATATTTTAATGGGCATATCATAACGAAAAATCATTAAATCGTTAAATTATTCATTCTAAAATAATTTTTTTTGTTTATTTATGTGGTTTGGATGTTAACCAAACACAATTACGATTTACGCCTGAAACTTAACATACATTGTGATTATTTAATTTGATTATATTCTTGTATATTTCATATATATGTATATAATTAAACACTTAAAAAATGAGTAAAATTTTATATTTTTTTAAATTAATTTTTAATGTAATTATCTAGTACACGTTTAAACTGTAATTGAAATATTATTTTTAGTTCGGTGATAAATATGTACAATTATTTCATATTTAAAGTTACAGTTACTCTACAGATGAAACTCACAGTAAAAGCGAAGAAAACACCAATATCCGATATTTTACCGGAACACTCGAATATTCCTATACCATTTAACGATCGTTACCAAGTCGCACTATTTCACTCAAATTTCAATGTACATGATGTACGATGTACATTAAATTTTGCACCAATAAAACAGTACTAAAACCTTTTTGTAGAAATAAAACATACTAATTGACAAACAATTTGATATGCAATAATTAACATCTTGTTCGAATTGTGTTATAATTTCAGAAGATCATCTAAGCCAGTCACAAATATAAATTGCTATAATGTTTGTCTTTGTATTCGTACCCATTTGTGCAAAGGTTTTTTTTTCTTGGTACACTGGTAATAAAACAGTATTATTCTATTATTCTAATTCCTTTTTTTACATTATTGAGTTTCAATGTACCGTCCAATATTAAAATCTCAATAAAGCGGAGTTCTTTCATCGGCCAGAGTTAAAGCAATACGATTGAAGATGTGAATTATTGCTATAGCATTGCTTTAGCATCAACTGTAAACCATGTTTTAATGGATATTAGTAGCACACTGTTGAGCTACATGAATATACTACATGGTGACTCTTAAGTAAGTACAATAAATTCGGGAGGTTATGGACGACACTAATCTGAACAAAAAATTATATGACAGTATATATCCTATCTGTAACCATTATAGAGATAATCAAGGTTCTACTGTAAAATTAGTCACTTTGAATTTCAATTATAACTTAAAAACTGTCACAAATTTGTCAAATAAATAAATTTCTCGCTTTCTTATCGCAAATTAATTAGTTTTTCAAAGACCGGGCCAATGAAATTTTATTTATAAGGTAAATTGATAATAAGTACACTTCACACTAGAAAATGTGTGAAAATCTTTAATTTTTTCGATATTTCTTTAATAAATGCATTATTAACGTAATCTTTTTTGCATATTTTCAAAATATTTGGAAAATTTATTGTAATTTTGAAATATTAGTCCTACTGATTAGTTAAATATTTTCCGAATAAATACAATTATAACTTCAAGCTTCAATAGTTTTATACGTAAAATGTAAGAAAAACGAGAAAAACTATTCCAGTAAAATTGATTCGTACTTATTGATTCGTGTACAATCAATTTATCTTATTATTGGCCCTGTGTTTGACAAACTAATTAATTTGCAATGAGAAAACGTTTATTTGAGAAACATGTAACAGTTGTTAAGTTATGATTGAAATTCAACGTGACTAATTTTACAGTAGAACGTTGATTATCTCTATAACTGTTACAAATAGGATATGTCCTGCCATATAATTTGATGTTCAGATTAGTGTCCTCCATCACCTCTTGAATTTATTGTATTGCACGTTTAGGGAAATAAAAGATTCACTATATAACATTATTTTTTATTGTATCTCGAAGGAATGTATAATAAGTGAGGTAGAACATTTTGAGGTGGCCAAATCTCAAAATGCAATACAGCACTAGAGCTAATTCATTAGAGGAGACTGAGACCACCGCAATGGCTAACATTTTTTTCTTTGGCCGACAAATCAGATTTATGTTCAAAGTGGTAGCTCTCTGGCAGGTTTCGATTTTATGTTAAAGTAGTCAACTAAAGAAGGAAATTTATTCGGTGAAGATCACTATCAATTATCTAAGGCTTGACATCTAAAACTAAAACCTAAGAAAGTTTTATTACTAATTTGACAAGAAAGTTTAGTTTGTTTAGAAAGTTTAGTTTTAAGTTTAATTTAGAAAAATATTTCGTTTCAATATAGTACGCCGTTGCATACGAATAAATGATTTAAAGTAGTTTGTACCTTACTTGATTAACTTGGTCCCTTGCTTGAAACTTGAATTCCATCGGGAAAGAATAAATAAGAAGAGTTATGACGTCTAAGATAAGAAGATCAGACCTAATATACCACCGTAGATAGTTATACCAAAATTAAAGGACAAAATACTAGGTTAAATCGTTCACGAAGTTTGCTTCACTTTCCCCAGTAAGTGCATTGGCTTCGACAGGTAGCGACGTCAGCAGATCTTGGAAATAATATGAGAATCGCAAAAATATGGGAATCCGTCAATTTAACCATAAACCAAACTCCAAAACCAAAGAGGTAAAGTACTTTTTGATTTTATTTCTAACCATGCAACATGCTTATTTGCTAACTACCCGCAGTGTTTCCCGCATATTGAGACATCTCTCGACTAAAATGGCAAATAAGTATAAGGTCCCGAAAAATACGTTAGATGAGACTGTTTCAAGTGCTTCGAAGCAGAAAATGGAAATTGTTTAGTAGGACAGAGAAAGAAACGAAGGCAATTAAATGTGCTCAACGTTTTTCTGAAATAATATTCAGCGGTATTTTAGGGGCAAATTAAGTAGAATGCTTAATAGTTGCATAACCTTTAAATTCCAACAGAATTTTGTCGAAAAGTTATGGTTTAGTTGCTTTTTCAGTTTATTGATTGAAAGACAAAGAATAAGTCTATTCGACAGGAGATTTATTGTAGACTGTTAAATAAGTCAGTCTCCACAAGCCATGAATTGGACCGCAGCTTAAGTAATTAATTGATAATGTTTTCATTTTTTTTTTTTTGAAGAACTTCTGTCAGTATTAAAATATTTTCCTTTTAACATTTGTGAGAAGGACGCAATTTTAATTTTCATCTTAAAGGAACGAAAGCTTTTTAGATTCACAAAGAGATAGGTGAAGTTTATGGCTGATTGCATAACAGTGTCAACTTGTCAAAATTGGTTTAATAAATTCCAAGCCATAATTGAAAACGATTGCCATCGAGAGATTGCAGAAAGGTTCATTGTAATTCACACAACAGTTGCAAACCCTTTAAAATGTATTGGACATTGCGAATCAAATCGTTGCTGGTGATGAAAAATGGATAGTTTACAGCAACATCTTTCGAAAATCATAGTGGTTCACAATCCACATCAAAAGCTAATTTGGATCAAAAAATGTTCACTATAACTATAACGGTGTTGTGTATTTTGAGCTGCTTTCAAGAAATCAGGCAATCAATTAAGATGTTGAGTTTCAAAAATTGATGAAACTTCACCATGATAATGCAAAGTCTCTTACATATTTGCCAACTCGTGGGCAATTATTGTAGTTTGGTTGGCAACTGATGTGCCATCTGATAACCATTTATTTCGAAGTTTGCCAAACTGTAAAACTCACCAATGACGATGACTGGGGAAATCGCACTCGACTCAGTTTTCTGTTGATAAGGATCAGAACTTTTATGAGCATGGAATTATGAAGTTCCCAGAAAGAAGGCAAAAGATCGTCGAACTAAATGGAAAATACATTGTTGATTAAAGTGTATCCGTTGTATAAAAATATGAGTTTTATTTCACACTACAAAACTAAAATTATTATTTTTTAAATCTCAAAATAACATTGGTGAATTGTGATGAAAAAACATGAAGGACCTTCGGTATATGAACTTTTAATTTAATTAGTATGTTTAAACTAAATTTGCCATACATAGAACGAACGTCGAAACTATTGTTAACTCGATAATCTATGTGTGGTATCAGCAGTCTGGCTATAGTATAAGACGACGGAAGTCTTTTTAATTTCCTCTATTTGCTAGGATTGACTTTATATTATTGTTTAGTACAAAAAAAATCTTTGTTTACTCAAAAATCGCCTTCCAAGAATTTTTTAATTGTTTTCTCTGTATGATCTTTGTGGCCAATTGTTGTAGATTTTACGAACTGATATTAAAAGCGTTATTTACTATTTTATTACTGAAGTATATTGACTTAAGTGGCAAATATTAATTCAAATATTATTTTTTCTTTCGTTTTAGGTAAGTTCAAGATTTTCAAAGTTTGTTATAATATTTTAACATATAAAACGGCAATTTTATACACATTGTACCACCTTGTAAGTTACGTGTAAATCATATCAATTGGTAAGCGAAAAATAACCCATGTACACTTCACTCTAACAACGATTCATGCTATATCGTTCTGTGGTCATAACAATTCGGATTCCAATAAAGGATTCTTATACGATTATAAAGTTGAAACAAATCACAAACAAACATTATTTCTTAATTTTTCTATTTTGAAGTGTCGACAAACGACCTCTAATATTAATTATTTTATTTTTCTGTTCCAGATACGGAAATGTTAAGAGCTATAGCATGGCGAATAAAGGTTAGAATTCAGTCCCGTTCAGTGCACTTGTTGATGTTGTTGTTGATTAGTATACAGTTAGATATTCATATGCGCTTCTTGTTTACGATTGTATAAATTTGAGCTTGTAATATTAGCAAGTGTGTTCAAATGATGCTAAATTTGATTGATCACCATTTTCGTGTACCATACTAACATTTCTCTAAAAGAAAACTGGGAAAAATTTAGCATACTTGTTCACAAAAAAATAAAATCGTTCTGTATATTTATAAATTTTATTTTGTATTGAATTTTACATTTAAGCTTAATGTTATACGGTTGCGCTTTTACATAAACTATATGACTTATTTCTGAGAACTCTTTAGAATTTAGATTATCCAATTCCAAATTCATCCTTTTATGTATAAACGTACCGTTATGTACACATTTTGTAAATTCACGTTCCATACAATGACGTTCAAAACTATTATAATGCATCTAATGTTTTTGTTTATAAAAGTAATTTTTACATACGTAAAATTATCGGTCAAGCATTTCATCGATTTACATACATATTTGTAGCACACACAAACAGCATATTACTTTATGTTTAATTATTTAATGTTTTTCTATACTTAGTTTATAATATTGAGATTTTTTTTACTAAATACAGTATAGAAATTTTAATTTTTCTTTCATTTCTACTTTTAGAGTCAACAAAGCGTAAACAGTGTAAAATATTTTAGAAGAATGTAAGTAGCATGACTAAACGAAAAAAAAAATATTTCATTTACCTGTTGCGGGACTCTATACAAAATTATAAAGAATTTTATAATTTTATAAAAATAAAATAATAATTTTATAATGATTTTCTTGTTTAAATTTTAATCGGTCGATAGTTTGGGTCTTAAATTAGTGATACTTCAATTATAGAGATTACTCTTTACTTGATGAGACTACAATTTGACTACTTTAATTTGATTGGTATCCGGTTTTTTTTTTGTAGAAATAAGTTATAATTTAATTTTGAGATTTCAAGATCACGACGTTGTGGCATTTAGATTCGTGTTCAATAAATAGATGGGTTTTTATAGGTATAGTTGCCAATTGAAAACGAGACACCTACAAATTACTTTTTATATAATTAATGTTGTTTCCTAAAATATTTTAGATAATTCAGAAATTTTGTCGGGATATCAAAGCAATAAGCCTCGGGTTTTTATTTATTTCTGTTATTAACACACATCCTTGAAATTCTTACATGTAATAATCAACTACACGAGACAATAATAAAATCACATTGTTTTAAAACCAACAATAACATTCATTTCAAGTCAAGTGTAATTGTAATTTTTAAACACAAGTACTTTAATGTACACAATTTGGAGTACTTAACGGTATTATATCTATCTTAGATTTTTTGTAGTTGTTTGCAATTAAAGAATGAGGCATTTTGTCTAGTTTATTTAAAAAAAATATTTATTTTGTAAACGTTATTTTTAAATATAAGAGATAAAGAAATTTTTTACTATTTGATCTTCTACTCGTTTATCAAGTATTTTTTATTTAAGTCGACAGAATAATAATTTATGAGTCGAAAATTTATTCTAAAACTTAATACAAAAATGCGAATTACGCATCATCCCGAATTAATCAGAATTATCAAAATATATTAGTGGAAAATGTGCCCATTAAATACACTATGTATTAAGAAATAACGCTAGAACACAAGAATGAACACTAGGTATTAACCTACATTAAACGAACACATTTCAACAATTCCTGATCCAGAAAATTTGGCCTCATTTTCGAACGGTCTTAATCTACTCGCAATCGATAACGACTTTACTATCCACAATATTCTTAAAATTTTACAATTTTGATTAATTCTATTAAATTCTTATGAATAAATTTCATTCCATTAAAAATATTATCCATATATATGGACAATATTTTTAATAATCAGTTATGCAGTTGAAGGTTTAATGTGCTTTTTCGTAAACCAAAAATATTCATTCTATTCCATGCTATAGAAATCAAACATTATTTTTCTATAAACTTGATTATCGAGTTCTGATCCTTTATCCCAATTATAATGCTAATAAAAATGTTATATGGCAGAATTAAAAACTGCCAGAATAAAACTAAAAAAATGAGAAGAAATACATCACATCATTATTATGCAAGTAAAGATTGATAGACAATCAACGTGCATTAATCATATATAGAGCAATTTGCAAACTAGATAAAGTTACTACTAGTCTCACAAATTTTAACTAATTAAAAGTTAATTATATAACTGTTTTATGTAGCTATGGCGAATTGAAGAACCTATTTTCAGGATGTTTAATAAAATATTTTTGAAAATAATCAATCAAACATACTATAGTTTAAAATTTCCTAGCCTTATTTAACTTCCTGCAATTTTTTAATTTCTCGAATATTACTTGCATTTGCAATTGTATTATTTTATTTATAAAATATCATGCTTCGATTGGTTATTTGCCATCATTTTGCATTTTAAGAATGATTTCGAAATTTTACAAAAAAATGAATCAGACTCAAATTCAAAGGGAAACTTTATTATTAATGGGTTTATATTTCAATTGCAAAATGTTTTTTGATAAAGTAAACATTAAATTCCAGTGCCCTAATTCTCTAAAACCCAAAATAAATTGCATTGTGTAAAAGTGATAACTTTTACACACGAAAAAAGTTATCGTAAAAGTCTAGATTTATATTGGGTATCGTGATGTTTTAGTAAATTCGCATTCTCTAAATTTTTTTCAAGATGCAATGTAAAGTGGGAAGATAAATTTCTGTCAAGAAGTATCACAAATAATTTATCGTGGTTGTCGTTTGGATATTATTAATAATTAATTGGAATTTTTGATATTTTAGCGTATAGTTTTATTTTAGAATTAAATAAGCTCAAGCTCTAACAATTTAATTAACTGCGATAGTTTACTTAAAAAGTAATAAAATTATTTCGATTTAAAATGTAAATTTGTGAACTTATAAAAATGGACGTTATCGGTGGAATTCAAATATTCTTTCAGTAAAGTCAAACATTCCAATATTTTACTTGATCGTGTTAAGGAGACTTAGGAATAGAATATCCTAAAACAAGATAGTCTGTGGATTACTGCAAAAGCCGTTTTAGTTGCTCAATGTACAAGTATAAAAGTCAAGTGTTTCAAATATCTATTTTGACAACATCTAATGGATCAGTTCTCCACATATCAAGCAAAGCTTTCAACTTGTTGCGCACTCGTAATATTTTACTTGATCATTACACACACTTACACACAATTAAGAAAAACGATGAGTACAATAAATACAACGGCCTATAGCAAATCTAAATTAGTTAAAAAAGTTCAGAAAGTGTAAATGTTTAATATTTCATTTAGAGGCACTAGTAGCTCTCAACAATCTTTAAGATCTTACAATGATTTAATTCTAGACTAATCACAAAAGAACCTAAATCAAATAGTTAGAAATGGTTTCAATTAATAAATTTTCGGTGCTATTGAGGACTTAGTCTCAGGCTCGCAAAAAAATTATTGGGTGAAAAACTCGTGTAGTTCGAAAAACTCGTAGTGACTAACTAAATTTGATGGTTAAATGAACTTCGGTGTTCAAAACGCATAGTTTATTGTAGTTTACTCGAAATTCTACATTTCTAGTATGGCAATTTCTGGATTACAGAAACTATTCCAGATTCCAAGATCCGACTATTATACTTAGATATTGTTAACTAACACGAGCGGAAAGTGCTAAATAGGGCCATTCGTCTTCAACAATGAAATACACTGAAATTAAGATCTGCTTTAATCAGATTTGATTGGATTTGAATGATGTGATTTTGTACTTAGAATAATGAATAATGAATATGACTTAGATGGTATACGCGTTTACCACACGAAATAAAGAAATTTTTGACTGTTGTAATGTTCTTTTCAAACATTTGACTTGTTTTATATGTTTATCAAACCGTATCTTGTTTTTTATATCAAATAACTCCCGACTCCGGCTATTTTTTCAATATGATTTTTGCGGCTATGTGTGATTCTAGATGGCTTTGATGTATATGAAAGAATTTACATTTCTAGAGATTGTACTTTTTGAGTTATTACGGATATAAATTAATTAAAATTTCGATTTGACGTTTAATGTTGTTTTTTTCGCTTGATGTCAATATTTTTATCTTGGGTAAAAAAATGATTAGAGAATACGATTTAAAAATGCTAAGATAATTTGTTGTATAAAATTTTCACCTGTAAAATTACCCCTACCACAACCCTTAACTTGAATTATTGTTTGTGAATAGATGCTATTTAGAATAAATTGTATCCATAAAATTATTATTGAAATTTAAATAGGAACGGCAGTTATGGGCCCTCAACGGCTAAATATGAATCTACTTAACTCATAAGAATATATTAAGTTTTGACATTTATTTATCGTAACCGTTTTAAATTTAATCATGGAGTGCAATTAGAGAATGCGAATATTAGCTGCGTTTTTTTAAAATATGGTGTTCGAGACCGCGAGAAAATATAGGGAAAATACAGGGAAATTTAAACAAAAAAATTTAGAACAACAACTTTAACTAACTTCAAGTCAATCATTTTGACATTTAATTTTAATTTTTTATAATTAAACACAATACTATCCAATATTAAAATTAATTAATTAATTTCACCAGCAAACATTAAGATATCCATTTTTTCTTATTAAAAATACAATTCAGTTATTTCATTTTCATTCTTTCAAATTTCCAGTTGTAAATGAAGTAAGGAACAATCAAAAAATTGTGTACTAAAAAAATTTCCCTGTTTCGTCAGTGCAGCAATTATTAAGTTTTTTGATGAACTCGTTTGTACACTACATAATATCCAGAGTTGTTAAGAACAAGCCCAAATAAATTTTATTCGATAATATAATGCACGATATTGACTTAGTATAAGCTCTTTAGGATTCGATTGAGTAAATCCGAAGCACAAATATTTTAATAATATGTGAATTGTTTAAAAAATCAAAATATAATTTATCGCGGTCTAGAGCAGCTGTTTCAAAAAAAAATGCAGCAATTGTAAAAAGGCAAGATAAATTATCGTTTACACGTTTACAAATTATCATACTGCTTAGAGAATTAGAGCACAGAAATTTGTAATAAAATATTTATTGAACTATTATCCCTTTCATTAAAATTTTAAAGATAAATGTTAAATGAATCCGTCGTAAACATATACGACCAAAAAAAATTTGGCGGGTTTACGGTTTAATAAAATAAACCGCACATATTCAAAAATCAAAATTTTTTATTTTTTGTTTAAGTTTAAGTTTTTTTAATAGAAATGATTTTCCTAAAAACGTATTTCTCAAGATTTCTAGTATTATAGAGAAAAGATAATATAGAATAGCTCAACATCGTTTTGAAACTTAACAAATTAAAATTAAACGAATCGTTTACAATTTAAAATTTGTATTTATTAAAACAGTATTCTTTAACCTTTTCGATCACAAAGTGGTTATCTTCCCAAAAAATTTTTTGCAACTCAGTTACAGATGACTACTTTATGGCCGAAAACGTTAAAATATATTTTTTAATAAAATCTTTAAATCTTAATACAATTTTAAATTATAAACACTTTGTTTAATTTTATTTTGTCTAATTTCAAAAAGGTGTTGAGCAATACTGTTATAGCACATACATTAGAAACAGGGAGATTTGAAACATCAATTTTCTGTTTTATAGAGAAAATGCTAAAAATCTTTTTAATATCTTTCAAATTGAAAAAAAACATTGTCAAAATTAATCTGTGGAAATATTATAAAAAATACGATTAAAATTGCGCTCGAATTTGGCCCACGGCCAAAGACGGCCTCTTGCACGGCATTATATGACCATATGGATGATACAGGACTTGAAGCATAACACGCCCCTTGTACATCCGTCTACTTTATAAACGCATGTTTTGTTTTATCATATGTAACACTTGTTTTTGCCTATAATTTTTTATTTTTCATACTTAATGTATGCTTTATCTGAAAGTTAATAAATTAGGCTGTCCCACCACAATCAAGGCGCTAGGAACCTAATCGAAGTTTGACCAGCTGTTTGTAACACAGGAAAGAGCTCCACCATACTTTAATACGAAAGTTCTAGGATTAATTTTAAATATTTCGTTTATCTGGCAATTTTACTGTTACTTATTGAAAGGAATAAAATGGCTACAACGTGGAATTTATACGTTTATATATTAATGAATTCTGTCTTAAACATGTAGTCTTAAATTTATAATCTCAACCACTCAAAATCTAATTATTCCTTCAATTATTATAGATATGACTTATGAGACCGACTTCATGTGCAATATCTTATATCGAAGCCGCTTACTATGGCACATTTCAAAACAGGACATCCCAAGACAGTACATAGTACGGAATAGGTCAGCTTAAAATAGTACATCAAATAATAGTACATAGTACCTTAAAGAACATGGTACGAACAGGACCTATTACGACAGGTCATGACTGTAGTATAAAGTAGATATATCTACACATGTCGTATTATCAGGTTCAAACGTTATTTCATTTTACATTGCTGATTTTAAGACTCATACCAATGAAAAATGAAGACCAATACCAACGAGAAATGAAGACCAATACGATAACTTTTGTAGTTTTTATATCAGTTACCTTGAAAATATTCTCTCTGCATCCGCATTTGAATGTGGTAAAGTTAGTGTAAGCTTGGATTGCTTTTAAAATATTTCACTCCAAAACTTTAACCGAAAATATATCGCTCATTCATCTTTCAGGCTAAACTTATCACATATAACAAATCGTCGGTTAATAAGTCTCGAGGCTAACTACTAAAACACATTTTTTTGTTACAAAATTCGACTTTATTCATCAACATAGTTTTCATCATGAGTGGTACATTCCTTCCAATGCTCCTCTAACATTTCGATGACTTTTTGTAGAACGATTTATCTGTGGCCTCAAAATATTCGTTTTTTCGGCAATGTTTCTTTTCAAGGTTTCTTTTCAAATTGGGCAAAAGTTTCTTTTCAACCTCTCTCATCAATGGCCTAGATTCCGTTAAAACGACAATTTTTCATGATTTTTTTTATTAGAACGAAAAATTGTCACAACAAATTTACGATTCTGATAAAATGAGTTCTGACATTTATGGTAGTTTACAGTAACTGCACTTTACATTTATAGTTTTCCAATTTTACAAAATACTGTTTTTAAAATTACTGACCAAGGTTATGAAACTCAAAAATGATGGCATTATCAATGTTCACTGAAATTAAAACCGACAGTTTTCTTCAAAATGTCACTCAATTTCTTGTCACATATTTAAAATGTTACTTGTTGCGAATTGGATTTTGGAACTCACAAATATTTTGTCATTTTACTTACAGTAGTTCGATTTTTAGTGCTAATTTATTAAATAGTGACATTTGTCACTTGAACAGCATCTAGCACTTCGACCATTTTTTTGAGGTCTGCGAACAGATAGTAGTCGCTGGGAGCCATATCCGGACAATACGGTGGATGGAGAAGCAGTTTTAACTTCAATTCATGCAATTTTACCATCGTAGCCAACGACTTGTGGCACGGTACATTGTCTTGATGAAAGTGCACTTTTTTACATTTGAAAAATCATATGAATTTTTGATTAGATGCACATCTATGATGTGTCAAGCTCGGGACTTGTTGATCGACGGATATATATTTCAAACAGAGCGAAGAGCGTTTTAGAAATTTGTGATGTGGTAACCAAGACCTAACAATATTTCCAGTTTAATTCTTATCAAGAAAGTTAAATGTTATAAAATGCTTATAAAATTAAAATTTAAACGGGAAAAAAGAATATAGATCAAAAATCCTACATTGTGCGTGCATTTCCGCGATTCCCGTTCGATTTTAAAATTTCCGCAAACGGGAAAAATTCCACAATCTGGCCACAATGCTGAACAGAAAATGTGTATGAAAAAATAAAATAATTTTTGAGCATTTAGGAGGGAGCTCTCTGGAATTTCAGGCAGCTTGCCATTGGAAAAAGGACAGTTTTTTCAAAGCTTCATGCTAAACGCCTTGAATAATTTGTTTTCGATACGAAAATTTGTTTTTTGTTTGCATAAAAATCTCTTAAAATCTATTTGTCATATTAAGGTTGGTTCTGGCTATCACGACCATTTGCTTTCCCATTCTCTCAAATATCTCCAACCATCATGGATATGCAGCACTCTCCACACTAACGTATAACACCGAACGTAATCTGATGATAATTTTTTTAAATTTAACATCATGCTTTGGGCTGAATCTCCTGTGTAAGAGCCTAAGCTTTAATCATCGCACTAATTGTCCGCCCACAGTTTGGAAAACTTGTTACTACTAAAGGATCAATTTAAGTTTGCTTTTATTAGGCATAAACTCATAACTGTAATTATAAAGCTATCTGTTTAAATATCACGAAGTAAAACACATTTTGTTCAATAATTTGAACGAAGCACTAATTTAGTTTTGAAGCTTATGTTGATTCTTTTCTTGACAGTTTTGTGGTACATAAATCAAATCTAATTTCATTAATAAAAAAATACCGTAGCCCGGTAATTGTTTGACATGCTTTACACGCCTTTTATATATTCAACAAAGCGCAGTTCTTATGGTTTATTTATAGTGTGTAAATTGTATTTGTGTACGTAAACTAATAGACTACCCACATACATTTATATTAAAATTAATTAAATGAAAAATTATATATAAATAAAAACTACATAAATCTTTCTAAATCTGTCAACAATTAAAATTATGTCTATATTTATCGTAAACCAGTTAGCTAAATATTTTATTATAATAAATAATGTAGTAGTAAAACTGAAAAAAAAATTAATTATATTCATGAAAAGTAATAATATTTTATTTTAATACTAAAAATATTTATATCGTGCATATCCATGTGTGTATTCTGTACATTTTGATGGTATTATTGCTATTTTTGCATATTTATAAAATCAATAATTTATTTAATTTGCAACAAAAATAAACACAAATCCACAACAACAAATGTTCGCTTCTCATAAATTGCGGTGTATACGTTTATTTGTTTATTATAATAATAAAAAAAATTATCTCTAAATATTTTAAAAATTCACAAATGTAAAAAAAATTATATTTAGAAATTAATTAATTTATAATAAATTCTATTTGTGTACAACGTTATACATAGAAAGAGGCAGAGAGGGAAAGATAATGTAAATTTGCAAATTTTTGTACATTTTTTGTTGAGGTTAAAGGTTTATTGTTGATTTTATTTATAATTAAATACAAATCGTGTTTGTGTAAACTCCTCGTATCGTGTTCGCTTCAAGTTTGAATTATATGTAAAACATAATAATTTGTCAGGATTTGTTGTAACGTCTTTTAATTATATGTTCAACCAAGCAATTTAAATAATTTAAAAACTCCTTTCACTAGATGTGTGAATTTAGGTCAATAATTGTCATATAAGATTTAATCTAAATTTCGGTTTTCTTATTGTTTGCATTGTTTAACGTAAAATTTTTTCGTTTCACTTGATTCTATTTTAGGAAAGTCATTAATATTTGATTTTATATACAATAGATTTTTCCTGCACACTTATAGATATTAAATTGTTTGCGTGGTTGACCCAATTTATTTGGGATGAAACTTTAGGTACAGTATTCAAAATGGCAGTTTGCAGATAGCGGTCGATCTTCTACTTTCCGTTGCCTTTGTAGCAAGCGACGTGTGGAAAACGTATTTTATGTAGAACAGAACAGAAATTGTATAAGAGTGTGTTTCAATTGGTTTAATTACCGCAAAAGCTGATAAATTTTTTATATGAAAAACATTTGGCTGACACAAAATAGTTGTTTGTAAACAGAAGTTTGCCATGCACAAAATTAGATAAAAATCGTATATCATATCTTTTAGTTATAGTTTTAGTTATTTTCAACCATACAATTGTCAAAAAATTTTAACCAATTGAAACAGATAAAAAGTTAAAAAAATTACCACGAATAAATTTTTAATTTTTTAATTTTTTATCTGGCATTTAAACTTGATCTAGATCAAATCTATTGGTGAGTTCTTTGCATTTTTCAAAATAGATCAAGTTTTGACAATTCTCAAAGCATGTGAAGAAATATATTTTGTTTTATTGCATTTGTGTTCAAACTATGAATGTGTTTATTGAAAAAAAAAATTATGGCATAAATAATAAATAATACTAAATATGGTTATTAATTTGTTTAATATATTAATTTACATTAAACACATTTGAACACAGCAAAAATAAATATCAAATTATAAAAATAGCGCACTTTCATGTCTTGTTACTTATTAATAATTGATAATAATGTTTGGTGGTGGAAGTGTAGATCAAATCGACAGAAGATCAAATCTCTCAAAAATATAGATTTGATCTAGATGAAATCTATCTGTCATTTTTGTGTTGCATAGAACATAAAATATTGATTTAGATCAAATCTTTTTGTACGATAGAGCTCTACGTAAGTAAATTTGTGAGGAGCTACTATCAACATCAAATGTCAGATGTTTTTGATTTTTTCATAATCTTAAATTTATTTCATTGTGTTGCAAGCATAACTTCGCTAATTAAATTTTAAGTTACAATTATTAATAAAATAATTTGTTTTTGTGCAAAGACGATGATAGGGCGCCCGTCCCATGCAAATTGGCAGGAAGCACAATGTACAAATTCTGCAATAAAGTTGTCGCGAATACTTCCATTGCTAGATTGAAACAACATCGGTAAGTTATTTGTGTTATTTAACATTTATATTGGTTATTTAATTACGTATATACTTATGTGCAAAAAAACAAATTTTATTTTATTTTTAGGAATATTTGTGCTGATCCACAAAATGAAATAAATTATGAGTTCATTGTTGAACTGGTAAATGTTCATGATTTTCAATGGTTGCAAGTGTGGTTGAGCCGGATCATTTCCGGCAATTTCTGTACGATCTATCCCATCATATACAAACCCCCAACACGTAAGACATTGGCTTCAACAAGTTAAGAGGAAGTGTACAAACAATCATCTGCTAATTTTAAAATTATATGGATACACTGAAAGTGCTGATTGACGGATGGAAAAATACACAAACAACTTAACAAATGTAATCACTAAGCTGCAAACCACTGAAGCTTGAACTCCATGCATTTTTGAAAGCGTTTGATTTTTCTACCGAAAATGAAACCGGTGACGCTCTCACAGGCGTGGAGTAATCTATTATACTTGCGGGAGAGATCTCTCACTAGACGGTATGCGCTGTCTTCTCCGACAATGCAAGTGCCATGCTGAAAATAGGCAGGCAACTTAAAATTTGGAGTTTCGCCTGCAGCAGTCATATCGGAAATATTTGCTTGCGATGGACATGATAAACAAAGACACGGATTTCGGAGGAGAGAAAATTACAAATTTTGAACGGAACCAAATCAGTTATTGTAGCAGAGATGCGATGGTGCTCATACTGCAATTCCTTTCGTTCCTTCTGCTAAAATCTTCAGCGTTTGAAGACGACTACAGCAGAAGTCGGTTGCAAGGTGGAGGAAAGCGTTGTAATGTTGTTGTATTGCGAAAATCTTACAAGAAGCTACGATGACCAAATTGAGGCTCTTGTACCGAAGTGAACGAACTTTAAAAATCCATCGCATCAATTGCAGATGCTTGTAAAATGTGGATACAGCTCGAGGATAATTTTTGACCATCTTTTATCCCTCAATTAAAAATTCGTCAGAAAATGATCTTAAATAAAAAACCTCTCGCAGCAAACTATCAGGATCTGGAGTACAGGGGTCAGGTTGTCGAGCGAACAGCTTGTTGCCGTTGAATCCATTGAAATGCTTGACAACAGACAGGGGTTTAGTTGAGTATGCTGCTTACTTATAAAGATAAAATCGGTTGGTTTGGTGTTCTTTTTGCGAAAGACAATATAATTGCTAAAACGTTTTGAAGTTTGGCACAGTCGATATCTGCAACTTTCAAGATAAGCTAAAAAGCTCCTGGCGATTCCAGTTTCTTTGGCAGAAATCGAGCACGTTTTTTCTGTGTGTTTTTTGTACACAATAAAAATAGAAATAGACTAACTTTCACTTGGTCGCAAAAATTATGAAGTACACGAGCTGAAATTAAAAACTTAATATTTTAGATATTTGAAATTAATATGTGATCATTTTAATTTATTTTTTATATTTATTTACTTTTAATTTTTGAAATTTATTTTTTATTAACCGAAGATTCTCTATTTTATATGTTTTATATTTTATGTTTTTTCGTTATATATATTTTTAAGAAATGTAATACAAATTAATCTGTATATCGAATTTAAATACAATGAAATATAAATAAATAGTAAAATATTTTTTAATTAAAGGTGACTTTTTTACATTACCTATTATACATATAGTTTACATGTATATTATACACGTGTAACAACGACTCATCCCTGCTTTATAGTAATAGATCGGATATTCTAGCGATCGTATAATTCAATTGTTTTATTAAGATTACGTTTATGATTTTATCCTACCCGAATGATGAAGTGCCAATTGAACTTGTTGTGATTTGATGCTTTGCTCATATTATTTTGAAGAATGTCACAGGAGGTAGTTGGTACACCTTAGTTTCTATTAACACTTTTGTGTTCTCAAAATTGAATCCACGGTTTATTGTAGTCTCAAACACAAAAGCAACGTAAAATATTGTCTTTGTTTTTATGGGAACAAGGTCACCCAAAATAAACTCAATCTTAAAATTTGGCCTAAATAGCCCTCGTATTCTTACTTCAGTCAAATACAAAGCTTAATCTAATCACCTTACTGATTAGTAAGCTATACAATTGTTAACTTTATAACCAATTATATCTAAACATTAAAGTTGGTAGTACCAAGATAGAACTACGACAACGATATGCAGATCGTATTTTTTTACAATTAAGAATTCTCTAGGGTAAACACTGATTTCTTGTTCTAACGATTTTGAAGAAACTAATTTTCAGTAAGTCAAGTCTGAGAATAACCGATAAAACCAAGTAAATTTCGATAAAAGGCTTTTTAGAAATATTTTATATAATTCGAAAATATTCTGTTCTATCTAATAATCAAGAATAAATGTCTGTCCCAAAACTTTCAGTTTTCCAGTTTGTATAGAGGCCCCAGTATCAATCCGATTACCAATTTGTTGTGTCTTCGATAGTGTTTCAAATCATTGTTGGTTCAAAAGTTATTCCACTTTCAGTATTTTTTGGTGCAATCGCATGTGCGCCCACTAAAAAGTTTATTTATAAAGGGCGCCTGTATAGTATCTTCTGACAAATATAAACAATGGCATTGTGAAGTCATTTTGTTCTCCAAAAATTTTAATTGATTTTTAAGTAACACTGATGGAAAATCAATGTTAAACAGAAAGTTAATCAACTATTAGTAAAATATTCAACACATAAGCAGATTTTATAATGGTATTACACATCGCGGTATTCAAAACAGAATGTGTTTAATAAATTGTTGTAGAGAGTAAATCGAATTTATTAACATGTCGAGTGCTAACATTGTTTACAGTCCAAGATTTCCCAAGAATATTAAAACAAGTTATCAATTTTTCGGTAGAAAATGGCAAATAAATCTACAACTCAATCTAAAGTGAAAATATTGAGTACTTATACTGGGTGTTTCAAAATTAATCACCCAACGTGTTATGAAATCAGCTGCATTAAGAGATTGAACTAGCTGCATCTTGTAGGAGAACATTTGTAAATCGAAATGCATTATTCTGTACATATACTCGTAGTTGTTATTAGGATCCCCAACTGTGTGCACACGCCCTTATACGCTTAATATTTTTCAATGACCAACTTATCCGATTTCTTCCTGTACGTCTACGATCACTAGTGGTTCCGTTTTGCTCAAGTTGAGCCACTGAAAGTCGAATTGTTTGGCTAGTAGGGGCTTGTTGTTGACGGTATTTTTTCAGATTTCTAATAATTTTATATGTAGAACACTTTCATTGTCTATTAAAATTAAGTAAGAGTATGAATTTTTCATGAACAAATTCATATACATTGTTAATAACAGAATAGTCGATCGGCTTTATTTATTTTTAATGAGTTTTAAATTGATGCCGTGTATTATTTAGTTGAAATGGAAATAAAGTAGCTATTAAGGAATTAATGTTTTATAATTCAAATAAACTTAAATATTTGTATTAGCACGTTGTATTTTATTTCCGCTTACATTAATTTGGCATGTTAAGGTGCATTGGGAGTTTTCCTGATACGTATACGGGCGGAAGCGATTTGTAATATGTTATTAATTGGTCAGGAGAATAACTTAGTTTCAAAATAAAAATAAAAAATTCAGAATCTTTTAAAGCCGCTTATCATTATTTACCTTAGCGTTTAAATATTGGCATTCTTTTCAATGACTAAGGCCCATTTTGAAATGAATAATTATTTGTAAAGACTTTCTCCTTATTCATATAAGTATGCTCGCGAGATCATTTATTTCAACACAGTCTCGACAAAAAAGGTTTGACAATTTTTTTCATGAATCTATAGTAACCTACGACCAAAGTTACAAAAATATACCTATTTTTCTATAAAGAATAAAACGATTCTTAATGATTTGACATTTCTCGACTAATACTGTACTCAACTTCTTATTATATTTAAGATGGAAAAAATAAGTGTGCAATAAGTAACCATTTTGAAAAAGACCTAAAAGTTCCCGTAAATTTTTTGTAAATTCTTTAATCATAAGCAGTATGAAGTAGAAATAAACTAAACTAACTTTAATCCCATTGACTTTTGTACTCTCTTTCTCTTTGGCTTCTTGATCTCCTGAAAGGACATTCGGGGGTTTCAATTTAATTTTTAGTCACTTACCTGTTGCAATTCACAATTTTGAATTGAGCAGCTCAGAAACCCTACTACTTTAAGCGGGCAAGCAAATTGAGCGGCTTAGTTTAAGAAGCCGCAAATATCTAGTTTAGCATTCAATTTACCTAAAAAGTGAAGAATATGCCATAAATGAATGGCGTCTGAAAATTTTGTTATTTATTCATAATTAGCGTTTGATGGTGCAAACAATTCATATCCGATATCCACGAATAGTTGCCTGAGAAATCGTTTTCGACTCCGGTATTCATTCAATATGCGTATGTAGTTCGCAATATCTTCATTTATATTTATTTTAATTGTAGTATCAGCCCTTCGAATCAGCGGCAGTTTAAATTATCTCTGTCCAGTGACTTAAACTCTTGATAAACATAAGCACATGATGGTCTAAACTTTGTACAACTTAATTGGTTAGGTTATAAACTGTCTGACTAATGGTAATGTACATTAAAATAGTGTTTAGTGCTTGACAACGTTATTCAATAAAACCCGACGAGCTTAGCTTTATTCCAATATATAATTTAAACTATCATACCAAATATCTTAAGTTAAGGTACTTAAGGTATCGTAAGACAGATATAACGCTGCCAATAATATTATTATCTGTGTAGAATTAGAAAACGGGCATGACAGACACGGACTTATTATTTGGAACCTCTAATAATCTTCCTAAAACGTATTTCGTGACACGTTTGCCTCATAATTAATAATTCATGGAGCATATTACATATTTTCTCATACGACAAAACGATCCCTAGTTCTCAAGTTTTAAAGTAAGATCAGGCACTGATTGCTCTCTTTCGGTTCGTGAGTTTACTCAAAACTAACTATATTGCACTATGTTAGTCTTTGCATGATTTAAGTAATTTCGAGTAAATTTCGATCGGAACACCCAAGTCGGCTACTATGAGTTCGTATCAATTGTCGGGTAAAATCATTTTTTAAGTAAATTTTTCGGTAAATTCTATTTTTCAAAAATTCTATAGCAAAGTGCTCTATACCAAAACCGATTGTTACCGTAGTAAACGATTTACCCGAATATATTTACACAGCCTACTTATGCATTTCAAACTAATTTTACAATACTCGAGAATATATGTAGAAGTAAACCTCGTGCTTGTAAATACATTAAATTCGCGTTTGGAGAACGCCAATTGATGGAGAAATTTCAGTCACCAATCGTACGAGTAGTTAAATTGATAAAATAATCCGTTGTTCCTGTCCTGATTAATTTTTATGAAACTCTCATTCAGATCCATTCAAAGTTAATCGATGTCATTTCGTTGTCTATCTAGCCTCCTATAGATAGTTATGAAACCGTAAATAGAATAACGTTAATTAAATTGTGAATCTCAAGTAATTACATTTCCGATTAGTTATACATTTTATTTTGCATAGATTTACAATTCACAGTGTTAAATGTTTATTTCACACAACCATTGTTCACGCTATTTTAATAAGCATGCAGCTTAACTAATAAACTTATCCAATAAGTATGTATATTACAACAAATTGTTTCCAATTTCCATTGTTCTTAATATCCAGTAGTATTGTGTTTCGCTATATTCATATCATATCCACATTTTGAATTAATTATTTCTGGTTAAATAAATTTAATTAAAATTTATCGGGTAAATTTGTGCTACTAATTCTATTTAAGTTTTATAAAAATTACCATTAGTATTAATATGTCTGTAACATTTACACATACTCATGAAACTACTCATGTTTAGTAATCTGGCTTTAAATATATGAAATAAACCAAAAACTTATTTTGTTTATAATAAATTGTAAAGCCGTAAAAAGACTTATGAAATTTATGGAACTCACTAAACAAAACAAAAGAGAATCCTCTTCGAAGAAAAGAGGTTTATTATTTTAAATTAAAATTACATTAAATTTCCTCAACATAAAATAAAATGCTTGTGCTTTTAAATTTTATGTTTTTACAAGAAAAACGCCTACGGATATTATTTCAATTTAATGTCTTATTACTATTTAATAATTTAGTTAAAACGACAAAAAATAATAAAGAGTAAAAATATATGTATTAGGTGTGCAAGTAGAAACTCGGCTCTGAAGTTGGTTGCATTAAAATATACTTGAACGGATCCAAATTGCCCGCCATTATGGGTATACATAAATATGTAGCTTAGTCATTGCTGTTTTGTGACATACGTTTCAGTCATTTACAAGTCGTTCCGTGTGCATCAATTTTAAGAGATGGATATCGATAAGCAACATTTGCGTCATTGCATTCTAATCTGTTTTCAAATGAAACAAAATGCTGTTCAAGCTATGGAATGACAACTTTGAGTAACCTTTTCAGAGTCATTCAACTGTAAAAAAGTGGTTCGTAAGATTTCGTGATGGAATTTTATTCTTGAGGACAATCCACGTTCAGGTGCAGTAAAACAATTTGAAGACGAAGAACTTAATGTTTTACTGGATGAAAATCCGTGTTAAACTCAAAAAGAGCTTGCAGAACAGTTAGGAGTTACTCACCAAGCTATACCACTTCGATTGCATGTAATGAGAAAAATACAGAAGAAAGGAAAATGGGTTCCTCATAAACTGACCGAAGAAACCAAAAAGCGAAGAGTTGACATTTGTCTGAATTTGCTTTTTCGGTACAAAAGAAATGTGGATGATGAAAAGTGTTTTTTTTGCAAAAATATATATTCATGCCAAGAAAGTGTTACTGTATATCTGGTGGGGTTAGAAAGGAGTAATGTACTACGAGATTCTGAGAAAAGACCATTTACGGGCCAAGAAATGCGGAAGGTGATATTGCTGCATGACAACGCTCGTTCGCATCAGCAAAATCAATCCAGGAACACATCTTCTGCTTAGGCTGGCAAGTTTTACAGCATGCGGCGTATTCTCCAGACTTGGCTCCTTCTGATTACCACTTATTCAGGTCGATGTCATCATATTTAAAAGACCAGGAGTTCACGAAAGTTGAAGATGTGCAAAAATGGTTCGATGACTATTTTGCTTCGAAACCCCCAAGTTTCTTCCGCGAAGGCATTCATCATCTATCTGATAAATGGCAAAAGACCATAGATAGTAATGGCGAATATTTCGATAATTAATCTTTGTAACAATTATATTTTCAATAATGTTGAATTTGACCAAAAAAAAAAGCGGAATTTCTTCTTGCACACCCAATATTATATTATACGTATACTCATCTTAAATTTAGTCAAGTCTCTTTATTCCTACTCCCACGATAGAAGTATTCGGTTTTTTTCCTTTCATTCTGTGTATTTTTTCCCTTGGCTAAAGTATTTAACTATTTAAATTAACGTGACATCTACTTATTATATTTACTTATGCATAAATAATTTGATATAACGTTATGAAAATGAAGAAGTAATGCTGTTCTTTTTGTATGTTATGTATACACATACATTATTTACAGATTATATTCCGTAAATGTCCTATGGTATGCAAATGTAACTAAATGATTATTCACAATGTGATGATGTGTCATGTTGAATCGAGCGACGAATCGACGAAATAATAAAGATACAAAACTAATAATTAATTTATCTAGACCCTTATCATAATTATTACTTATTAATTTACTTTACTTTTAATGTAAGATTTTAGAAACCATAAAAGGTTATCCGTACAGTTTTTAAAACACAGCACTACAGTAATAAATTAATTAGTGTATACGGTAATGGGTTGTAATTATGTCAAAAAGAAATCGAGAAATTAAACGTGATGCACGTGACATAAAATGGATATGCTTGTTTTATTTGAATTATATATGTAAATTAGGTGAATAAAATATCTGTAAATGCAAATATTTAATTAAAATATCAAGAATATAGTATGTCGCAAGCACGCTATTCTCCTATATCGTTCTAGAAAACTGTCATAAACAACTTTGAATTTTATGTTTTAATCATACTGTAATTGTATTTACAGGGTGTATGCTAGGTTTTCTTATTATTGGGAATTTTTTTGATTCATCCAAAGTAGCTCGATATGGTTTTTAAAGAAATTTGATCGAAAACTTTAGAATATCAATGTTCGCGGACTAACTCCAAAAGGGAAACAAACACCCTTCTAAATAATAATAAAAATAAAGTAATAAGTCACATAGGTCTAAATTTATGTTTAGAAAGCTTATTTAATGTTAGAAAATATATTAGAAAACTTAAAATTTAAGATTTCAGAAATATTGTTGTTATCCCTATTCGCCTTTTAACGGAAAGTGTCTGACACTTGTGGGTTATTTTAAAGCTAGAGCCAAAAGATGGTCAGAAAACTATTTTATATTAACTTTATAGTTATTTTAAGTCAGCTAAATATTATGTAATGCTCAATTAGTACAAAATTAATTTAAAAAATAATAAAAATGTTATGAGACTTTTCTCGAATTAACAAATACCACCTTTCATTCGCATAGAAAGTCGCGCTAACTATGCGGCGTTTAAAAGGCCAACAATTTAAAATTGAGGACACTCTTTCTTACTAAGAATAGATGAAAAGTATGCACAAATAAAAAATAATGTTACTTGCAATCAATTTGAATTTGTTTAAACAGCTAATAAACTCTCAGCAATAAGGCTACAACGTAGTCTTGCGGGGACGAGAATTAACAAACTTAATGTTTTGAAAGTTTGGTCCCGTTACTCCTCTAACTGATTCGCAAGATGACAGCTACTTTATTGGAAATCGAAAATGAAAAACTTTGAAAAAACGGGAATACTAATAGAGTGAGATATTACACTAAAACGGTTGCGATCCGTAATAAGATGATTTTCAAAGAGAAAGTTGCTAAAGTGACTTTAATATATTCGCCATTTTCAATAATAGCTGACATCTGCCGAACAAAATGTGAACAATAGTTTACTAATGGAACAACAAGTGGGATATAAACTCTTTTGGATTTGACAATTCTTGCCTTCTAGTTCAACGCTACCTACATTTAATGGGAATCGCTAATACTACACCACCACAATAGAACATTGATGCTATTCTGGTATAGGGAATTTCTCACTGGATAAAAGTTTAATGTAAATTTTTATAAATTGGAAATAACTTTTTCCTTATCGAAACTGTCGCACTGTTCTGGCTTTTTGGGAAGTTGTAAAAATATTTTAGTAGTGTCCGTATGTATTTTTTAGCCTACTAATAGAATACGTTTGGTGTAAATATTTTCAAAATATAGTTAAATGGGACAGTTTCGTTCCCTAAAATTTTTACAGTGAAAAATTATTTCCAATTTAACTTTTTTCCAAAATATTTACACCAAACTTATTCCATTAACAGGTCAGAAAAATGTAGTCTGAACAAAATACTTAAGTACTGTTTGCGCTACGGATTTTTCCGCAGCAATAAAGCTTCTTCAGATAAACCTGTGTGAAGCAAGAGAAAACAGTCACGATGACCGAGTATATGCAAATCCTTCTTCACCTCATCCTCCCATCAAGCAGTTGGTCTTTCATAAAGTCACGCTTTCGTTGGCATCGATCCCATGGTTTGCTTCGAAGAACATGTCCTAACCATCTTAGTCTGGGTGATTTTATGAATCCAAAACAAATAGAAAATATATTATAAATATCCCATCCGCAAATTTAAAATAAAATTATTTCGCTTCTCATAAAATCGTAAGTAAATCATAAAATCGTTGAGAGAAATAATTATCCTGATTATAGAATAGAAATTAATTGAAATCAAATCATTTTCTCGATTTTACCGCATTAACACTAAAATCTATTTAATTTTAATCGATTGTGGTAAGACCAAATGTTATAAACTGGTCGTATCAACGCCTTAAAAATTTCCAGTTTAATTTTGCGGGGATATTTGGCGAGACTCTCGGACCTCCGAGAATTTACCTTCAACTATCAGACTGAATTTTGATTCATTCATAAAACCGATCACATAGCAATCAATTTTGATGGGATACTCAAATAAAACGAAACGTCTCATATTCTCAGTTGTGGATCTATTTGAGCAAAAACCTCGTAGTATATTTTTGTAGTCCCCCAAAATTCGTTTGGTACAGATTGTTGATTTCACTGTAACATGGCTGGCTAGAATCTTATGATGATAGATAGATGATAGATGATTTTGGCATAGAAGATAAAGAGCATGGAAAACCACCCAATAAATTTGAAGACGTTGAATTGGAAACGTTATTGGCTGAAAATTCTTCTCAAATGCAATCAGAGTTAGCTGTAGTATTAAATGTTGATCGATCAACTGTTGCAAAACGTTTACAAACAATTGGAATAGTTCAAAAAGCTGGCAACTAGGTTTCACATGAATTAAAAGAAAGAAATCTCGAACGTCGAAAAACCACTTGTGAAATATTGTTGCAAAGACAACAAAGAAAAGGTTTTTTGCATCGAATAGTTATAGGAGATGAAAAATGGAATTATTATGAGAATCCCAAACGCCAAAAATTTTAGGTGAAGAAGCCTGGTGAAGTTGATCCATCGCAACCAAAGCGAGATATTCATTGCAATAAGGTTATGCTCTGTATCTGGTGGCATCAGAAAGGTGTGGTATAAAATTACAACCACCGAACAGAGTGTGGAAAGACTGAACCAGTAATGTATTCGACTTC